>JBAMNC010000657.1:0-653750 GCA_037902135.1 Cetoscarus ocellatus | reverse complement strand
AATGTATAAATAATAATAAAAATAAATAAATAAAAAAAAGCTTGATACAGTTTTGCAAGGAAAAATAACACTATGTTGTTGTGACCCACTGTGGGGGGGATGTTACTGATGTGTGAATGTGCTGATGTTAAAGCGGTGCGTTTTTGAAGTTGTGGAGACCTGATTGAACAATATGGATTGGATTATTATGAGATGATTTTTTTTTGTAAACTGTTTTGAAGTCATTCAGACCACAAATATAAATCTATATTGTCACAGAAATCTGCACCTTTTGGGAAAACAGTTTCTCTGAAGTATAATACTCTATAGCGAGAATTATTTTTTTATATATTTAAAGAGAAACTAAACCCTAGAGTTTCAGCCAAGATACATCCTCCTGGAATTGTCAAACATTGTCTAGAACAGCATGGATTGAGTTGGGAGGGGGCAGATATGAGACATGCCCAGTCACTCCTTTATGCTTTCTCCATCAGCCACATCATCATACACTCTATGCTGCCTTTGTGTATCAGTTATTGGCCATGATGTCATCAGCATCCTTTGCAGACTCAGATCAAACTACCTTTGTGTAAAATGATGGTGTGTGCGCCTGTAAAAGACACAAGTTTATGTTCAACGAATCACATTTTAAGAAATGCACAAAATTGTGACAATCCAGTGCAAATTAATTACAGTAAGCACAATCCGAGAGATGGGGCTTGCATTTAGCTGTGTACTTTCATGGAACACTACTACTGAATTTAATGACCTTTCATTTACTTTAGCAAAATTAAACAGAGAAATAATCTTATAAGACAGAGAAAAACACATGCACACATTTTCTTGAACACAATTTATTTTGGATTTTTTTTTAGAGATTACACTCCACCACCCACAGTCCCAAAGCGTCATATCAGCGTGTCTGATCAGTGGAATACATGGTTGTCCTCATGCTTATTATGCTCAGCATAGAATTTAAATGGATAAATAATCATATATGAAGAAGAAAGTGGTTACTGACATCGTTTTAAGAAAACATGCTTTTTGGGCTTTCTGCAAATAAATTACACAAGTCACAATCCCAGAGCCAAACAGTAATGCCTCTGATTGGTTGAGCCTGCTGTTGCCCACAAATTTATGTTATGGGCTGTTATTCCTGAAGATAACGGTGATGGGAGAAGTGATCGGTCTTTGTTGAGCTTTTCTTGTGACAATAGTTGGCACCACACTTCTTCAGGCCCCAGACATCAGCCAATAGTTAAAAAATCAGTTGCAGTAGGTAGGAGCAGTTTTTATGCAATTTTATTTATTTATTTTATTTTGGGTGCTGCAGGACAGTACAAGACAATTGACAGGTTGGAAGATTCAACAGAAATAACAATGACCCCATGTGAGAGACGAGACAATGTGTGTTGAAACTTAAAACAACAAAACAGGACTAAGAGATGCAAGGACCATTGCCATGTTGCAGAATTTTGTGTTGAGGTGTTGAAGGTCAATGAGTGTGTGATTCCCAGACACCCACACCCTCCCAGACACATGAAAGCAATGCACTTTTTGGGCTTTAAAGCCTTCTGATAGAATTAGACAGTTAACAGATTTGGAGGTAAGGAAGAGAGCGCAGAGAAGTTTTGCAGGGAAGAGGCTACAGGTTGGATGTGAGCCGATTCCACCACAATGAGACCACAACCTCTTGTTTGTGTACCCTGCAAGCGTTAATTCTAGGAAAAGGAGTAGGAACCATTGCAGGGCAGGGTAATACTTTGGACTGAAGTTTCAGGATTTGGGCCGTGACATCAGAAACACAACTTTATCCTGCAAAGATGTGACTTATCTTCTGCAGTCCCACCAAGCATTATGTTTAGCTCAATGGGACCTTTTGCTTTATTTTACTTTGGAAAATAAAAAGGTTTCAATGTTTTGTCAAGCTTGTTGGGGCAGAAGAGACATTAATTTTCTTTGAGGGGTCCTTGATTGAATAACAATGAGCTTCTGTGCGTATAAAGCTACAGTTTCACTTTTCTAAGAGTTATTCCTAAAAATATTCTTTGTGAGATTACAACCTGCTGGCTTTTTGACTCCAGACTTGAAGAGCTTTGGCCACAGGGTGGCAGCAACACACACATTACCACCACTGGAGACAACGCAGACTCACAGTGTAACAACAGTTGAACTTTGATGTTACATTAACAGTTAGTCACATCAGGGCTGTGGTGCAGAAAATGTGGTTGCTACAATAAATCACAAGTAAAAATAAACAAATGTGATTCATATGCTGGGGCAGGAATGTATTGCAACAGGTATTTACTCTAAATGTAAATGTGTAAGTCATGTTTGCCAACATATTAATTTTCAATGAGAACCCTCAAGGCCGAGTGCTTCGCCTGAACCTCTTCTGATGTCAAAGTCTGCCTTTGTGGACCACTGAGGAATGAATGGCAGAATTCCTCAAGTATTACGTAACACATTTATCTTCATGTACTCTGGTCAGAGTGCCCACCTTGATGCAAATCTACAGAGAAACACCTGAAAAGATGTCACAGAAAAGTTATCAGATAGATTAAAGGAAACTATCATAAGTGAACAAGAAAATTAGACCAGACCTATCTTCTTTCTTTCTTTTTACAAAAAGTGAACACCCACCTTTATTGTACTAAGGTTTTTTTTAGCAATTCCCCCCAAATATTTATTTTTTTAATTATTTTTTTGCTGTAATTGTTGCACACAGGTGGAGGGCCTGCATATGCCTAATTTTTTTCTGTATGATGGTTTTCTCTCAAAAAAAAAACTTCAAATGGCTCCTATGGCTATAGAGACACACCTAAATAAAACTTTCACTTTCATTTAAAAAATCTTTTTAAGTCATTCACTAAATCTATCCTTTTTTTTAGCCTTTTTCAAATTTTTGTACATTAGAAGCTGAGTACACGTATACCTTTGACCTTTGACCGTGATCTGCTCATCATCTTTGATGGACTTTGTCTGTCTACCATCATCCGAAAAGTCGTGGGTTGTTAACAGCCCACTTGATACACACACCACTGTCAAATTTCCAGATGCTTTTCTGGTGTAGCAAAATGCCCGCCTAACTCTGCCAATATTATTAACCAAATTTTTGTACTTTATTGTTTGATGTTTGGCCCTCATTCATGTCCAGGGCTGGCCCAGTTATAAATACAAAGAAAACATGAAAGAAAGATTAGAAAAAAAGGAAGTATATCAAGGCCCAAAAACTTCCCACAAAGGATCTACTCTCTAAATAAAACCACATCATTAATGTGTTATTCAGCTTACTTTCATATTTTCATATTTAAGGTTTCTGTTTCATTGTGATAGCCTTGTTCAAATGCCTCCAATTCTTCATTCCTGCCTGTCTTCTGTGAAAAAGCATGGTCTCAATCTGTTGGCAAAACTGACGGTCAGGTGTATACTTTCACTCATGTTTACTCTCAGTCCTCCTTAGCGGTCTGCTTTAACCTGTAACTAAACCCCTGTTTCCCTGCGGATCAATTTAGGCACACAGTATACATTGCAGTTACTGTTAAATTCTTACTCATAAGCTTCAATCAAACCACACTCTTCATGTGAAGTGCTCTCTCGCAGATCTTAAATTTGCCTGCATTTCTGAAATCCCTCTTCACACACAGCTCACAGATAAAAAAAGTGAGATCCAATCTCCTGGCTTCCCACTGTAGCCTAAAATATTTGATAATGTCATTCCAGTCCACGCCCTGAAGTTGGTTGTGCTTCACTTAATCAGGCAAATATGGGCTGACACAGGGGTAAAATACCCAAGAGCCTCAAACAACAAAGAGTGACCGGTGTCGTTCATATACATGCAGTCAAAGTGGAGATTTTGATTGTGTCTGACTTGATTTGGCTGTTTTTACTATACTATCTTCAAAAATGTAACCAAACATAGACTATCAAATATTTATGTACCAATATTCATGTGGCCTACAGGTGGAGTCCCACAGGGGTCTGTACTTAGACCACCTTATCTTTAATTACCTTAGTCATATGTATAATGACTTTCAGCAGGTGCCTCATCACTGTTCTCCTGATCATAAACACATTTATTTTTAGCCAAGCCCAGTACCTGGACAGCTCTCCTCCCTGTATAATTACCATCTGCCCACCACAAATCTGAGCTTCGAATTCCTTTCCCTTGACAAACAAACCTCCTTCATATTAGGGCTGCCCCACTATGACATTTTAACTTCTTAATAATTCACTTTATTATGATAGTCACTCACAATTTATTGCAGCTTCAGTCACATATTTGATATTTTAAAATTTTGCATGTAAGGCAATATGATGAATTCTTAACTGTTTTTTGCTTTTGGATTGATTTGACACAAAGCAATGTGCTGTAAATCTTGACTTTTGTAATTCTGATTGTAATTAGTGCTGCACTGACCGACCCAGGAAATTAGCTTCAAGGTGTGCATTTTTTGAAAACCAGTAATTAACATTTTATACATCATGAAATATGCAGAGTGCTTTAAAAAATGTCTCGCTGAAGTCCAATGACATGTAGTTAGTGTGACAGCATTTACACCTTCTCACCTTCTCCAGCCTCATTCACAGTCCCATTTTAAACTGTAATTTTTATACTCCTGTTGTGCTTCTCATTGCTGTGCTGGTGTCAAAGGCAGAACAGGGAACAACCTTAACCCCTCTTTATCCCCCCGCAGAAGTAGTATCACAGGCTGAGAGGAGCATAATTTATTTATTGATATTTTAATGTTTATTTAGAAGGGACATTGTACATTAATGAGCATCAATATATGATACAAATGTGCTAAACTGATAAATTGTCCCAAAAATAAGGAAATAAAGACCCATTGCCTCTGTGAGAATCGCTGAGCTCTTTTCCAAAGCCAGAGTCCACTGTACATGACACCAATGTAAAAATGATTTTCTTGGGGTGCAGTGATGACTGCATTGTACTGTGGCACTTATGCATAAATGCACTTTGAAGAGGACTTGGGTATCATGGTAAACATTCCAGCCTGAGATTATATCAAGAGTGTTTTTTTGATGCTTTTACTCTGTGGTATGTGCAGTCTTAAAAAAAAAATATGTATAATTTTCAGAATATTGGAAACAATTTTGAAATGACTCTAAATTACTAATCTTTTTGACTCATGACTAACACACACAGGTCTGATTTTGACCGTTTGCCCCATCCATACATCAGAAAGTCATAAAAGAACACAGTAGTAATTTCAACAGATGGCAGGCAGAATGAGATAAAGAAAGGGGTCTTACACGTGACAGGACCAGCTTCAAAGCTCTGCTAGATAACTCCTAAGACTGAAGTTTCAGTGAGTATGTCCTCTGTCCACACTGTGAGACTTGAGCTATCACAGAGCCGCCCCAGAGCAGCCCTCCTCTCACCCAGATGAGAATTACAAACTTGAAGCAGCATATATAAACACCTATTGCTCCTATACTGATGTGAAGTAAGGACACTTTTACTCCTTTTAAATGTTTGTGGAGTTTATAGAGACTCTCATTCCACTGACTGACCAGACCCTGTCCCCTTAATCAAGACAAGGATTTGTTTACAAACATGAAGCAGAGAGTACTCACCCACGCTGATGTAGGGAGCACTTTTACTCCTTTATTGGATGAAAAAAACTTCACAGAAAGTTCAGCGGCTGAGTCAAAGATAATCTGCACCCTGTTGAGCCAACCGTTTCACCCTTTTCTGCCTGTCATTTTTAACTATCCAAAACAAAGAGTGAAAGAAGACAAAATTGGCCATGGGGTTAATGGCTACCTTTGAGGAGATGCCACTATAGCAGTAGTAGGGTAAGAGTTCTACTCATTACTGTGCAGCCCCAGAACTGGCTAACATTTCTTTAATAAAAAAAGAGCAAAAAAAGTCACTGAAAAATATTTTGAGACAGAAAAGATGCATTTGCTCTTCTTCTTCCTGGGGTCTAATGTGTGGACCCCAGGAAAAGCAGCTGTTGCTTTGACAGTAGCTAATGGGGATCCAAAATAAAATAAAATAAAATAAATAATTACCTGTTTTGGCACTTGATTTATTTACAGTGCCAACTGGCCAAGGTTATGATGTGTACTCCTCAGCAGTAACGCCCACCTACTGTGTCATCGGGGTCCAGCATATGACCCAGGTGTTGCCTGCATCCTGTGGTCCACTTTGATGACCTGCAGTAAACTCTAAGGGTACAATTAAATATAGCCTGCATCTAGATATGAAGCTTTTGGCTTGATTAAAACGAAATTGATTAGGGCAATAAAAAGTACAAATCGCACTAATTTTTTGCACTATTAGTTTCTAACCAAGGTTACAATGCATATTGAACTTGCCATCCCAAAGCACCATCTCTGGCAGAGCATCTCAGTCAATACAGCTGGATCAGGGATACTCTGTATATGACAGTTTTTTTTAACATTAGTGAAACATTAGCACATCTGTCATCAAAAATATATATTAACCAAAGATAAGGCAAAGTAGGTTATCATCAATGCACAAAAGCTGTGGCATTAAAGTGGCCCAGTCAACCTTATATTTTACTGGATGCTGCCCTTAAAGGGAAAGATTTGGACACCTTGTGTTTGTCATTCCCGACTTGCTCATAATGAATGTGAGAGACAGAATGGTCATCTAATCCCCTTTTTTTTTTTTTTTTTTTTTTTTTTTTAAGGGTTTTGCCCCTCACCAACAATGTCTATGGTGGTCCCCCAGAGATCAACTAATAAAATATGGAAATTTCAAACACTCATCATATCAGGTTTGGACTTTAAAATAAAAAGAGGAATAATTTGAAAAAAAAAAAAAAAAACTTGGACCAGGTTTTTAGTAATGAAAACTAAATTTTGATGCTCAAGACCTAAAAGCTGCTCTAAATATGCAGATAGAACCTCAGAGAAAAACATTTTCCTTTTAAAATAAAAATAAAAATGTAGGTCTACTGAGTGCTACAGGTTCTTACTTATTGTCATTAAAACCCACGAGAGTAAACATAGAATAGCGTTAATGAAACATTTGCAAAGGAAGTCAGATGTAAAAGCATGGTGTAAACTGAATTGAGTGTCATGATTAACAAAAGTTACACAATCTTATCAGTGAATAGAAAATTGTTGAATCGGGCCATCTTACAGGCACAGACCTGACTGTTACGAGGAATCCAACTAACCCTGTGATAACAAGTGTCAGTGTCTTTGCAGCTCTACCAGATAAGACCAGTTATGTGCTCTAAATATAACTCATGTTCTGTCCTTTTTCGGCATATAATTAAAATGTGGAGATAAGATGAACTGATAAAACTACGCTGAGGAAATCTCATCTTTTTTCAGGTTAAAATCATAGACTGATTCACTTGTAGTCTTTGAACATGATCAGCACATGGGAGATGCTTCATCTAAATACATGCTGGCTTTAACACATTTATAAGAACACCAGTCATAAAAAGCAGAAAACAGAAATATTTTAGAAATAGCTCAAAAACTTTTAAAATGTTATTGGACAAACATCTTGAACAGGAATGAGGAATTTAAAACTGAATTTCTCTTTTTATAACCAAATTTGAACCAGCTCACTGAGAAGCCAAAAATTAATCAAGCATAAAGTTCAACCACTAAAACTAATTTTTCTGTTCAGGAATGCAAGTAAATAACTGAATCTGACATCCTAATCAAGAAATAATAATGTACTCTACTATTTTTTTTTTTATTGTCAAACTGTGAATTTGAAAATTCATGGAAAACAAAAACAAGAATTTTTTAGCCCAAAAATATAATGTCTGTTAAAGAGCTTCTACATAAAGGTGTATTAAACATTTCAGAGAAATGAAAAAATATTTTGGTAATTAACAGTACTGTTAAGTTGTGGCATAAACCTTACACTGGATGGTTGCTTAATAGTTTTTTTAAGCACTGTGTATACACAGATGTAATGTAACATATCTGCAGATAGTGAAAGGGGAGGGCTGAACAGGGAAAAAAAGCTAAGAAGAGGTGATCAGGAGCTCCTCAGTGGTCATGGTTGTTTGAGTGTCAGGTGATTCAGTCATATTTCATGTGACTCCTCTCAAAATGACACAATAACTCTATTAAAATACATCTCTTAGTAGTAGTATGTAGTGGTGAATACTCAGTTCAGTCAAACACACAAGCACATCCCGACTCGCCAAAAGGTTTTTACACTGCCCCATCGGAATGCCCTTTCACTTGGAACTTCATCTGTGAATAACGAGGACATTTGTTTATTCATTTGCAATAAAACATGCCTGACCAGTACAACAATTATTCAGCATGCAAAGAAGTCTTCCTCTGAATGGGCTGTTACACAGCAATTGTTTAATTTTGGAGCTTCAGAGTAAAATTTAGAGTAATCTACCACATGACCAGCAGTGAGTATAGGTCCCAAGGAAACAGGAGAGTAGGGAGTTTAAAGCCTGAACTCTTAAATTCATCTAAAATTAGGAAAACTGTATCAGAGAGTTATTATCTGCAAGATGCACAGCAACAAGCTGTTTTGGTTTCTCTTAATAGTCTCATAGTTGCCGAGAACCTCCTGTTCTGATAGTTGCCAGGCAGCAGTACGTAACTGCGGTTGGTGGTTCCAGGTACAAGAAGGAGATAGCAGACAAACCAGGCACAGTCTGCTCACTCGGGCATCACCTAAACCAATACCTGCATTAAGCTAATAAGCACAACGCCTCTTTATAAGAAAGCAGAGACTCATGTCTGTTTGGGAAGAAAAGCATTATAAAGACTCAAGACTCATGACTGTATTATAAAAAAACAAAAACAATCAAATAAACCGGTAGTCATGTTTGTATTACAATACAAGTCTGCGGGGTTATCCAATAGTCAGATTTCCATCATATAAAATATTGTCTGTCTATTATCTTAACTGGGTGTTTGGCTGGTTTTAAAGCTAGGGTCGATAATCACAGAAAACGAGCGTGAATTTGAATGTAGCATCTCCTCAGGACTCCGTCTAGCCCCTCCCCCTCCTCCCTGGAGCTCCTACAAAATGACGCCCCCGCTCACATGCACGAGCGCCGCTGATTCACAACCATATGACTGATTCAACTCAAAACCAGTCTTCAGCCAGCGTTTTGGTTTTGCACTGCGCCAAGTCATGTCTCACTCAGCTGTAAGAAAACACCAAAACATTATCATAGTAAAGTTAAAAAAACAAACAAACATGGCAAGTTAGTTAGTACTCACAACCTGATGTTGACTCTCGTTTTTGCTCGTTTTGGTCCAAATTCTTTTTTGTTTCGGCCTTCTCTGCCTCCATCCTTTTTTTTGCTCTGTTTAGCAGGAGGAGCGATTACCAGTAATAGGGGTATAGGTAGTTTCTCTGCCATTCTCCAGCGCACTTGGATGCCTCTTAGCTCGGCTACGTGCATTGAATCAGGGTCTGTGCACACCGACAAAATGTACGAGCAGAAGGTGGGCAAGATTTGATTGGTTTAATAAATTCGGTCCAAATCGCTATGATTGGTTGGTGTTTTCCCTGGTTTACTCCTGCTGTAGACAGCGGCTATTTTTCGCTTTCTTTTAAGAACACATCATGCATCGATTGCCATCGGGACATAACGATCATTTTAACCAATATAACAAAAAGTGTATCTAAATCTGATTACCAACCCTGCCTTAAAGGGCTGGAGATTCCAGCTGCCAGAGAGCAGGAAGTGGGGTTCGTACTGGACTTGCAGTGTTCTTATCTGCCGAAGGGGGGCCCTCCAGACATAACGGCTGCTGTAATTATTACTTGAACATTTTTAGATCAGTTTTTTTGAGGAAAAGTTAAAGTTACTTAAAATTAAATCCAGCTACTTTTGATTCTAAGTAATAAGCAATATTAGATCTCTTGAAGGAGAGATTAGTAATAAGTGGCATATCGCATCTTTTTACCAACAGCCCTTAAAGGTCAGGCACCAACATATTTTAAGGAGCTTGTAGTGCCACATTACCCCTTCAGAATGTTACGCTCTCACTGCCAGTGGTATTGTTAGTTTCTTAAAGAAAGATGGGAGGCAGAGCCTTCAGTTATCTCCTCCTCTTCTTTGAAATCAGTCACAAACTACGATACACGGGGCAGACACCCCCAAAGGTAGAGAACCGTTAAGGTTAGGCTTAAAACATTCATTTTTGATAAAACTTTTAATCAGGGCTGGCTCCAGCTTTCACCATAGTTAAGCTGCACTAGGCTTAGACTGCCAGGGGATTTGGCACACTGAGCCTCTCCCTCTTCCCCTTCACCCTCTCTGCCACACTCTCTTTAAAGACTTTCTCTCTCTTTTGTCCCTGTTTTTTCTCTCTTGTACACATCTTGTAGGCTGCTCTGGATTATTGGTGTGGACAGCCTGCTGCTGTGGACCTGCATATATTCAACCACCACAAGTGCTAATATTAGTCTTTTTCAGCCCCATTCCAGTAACATTACAGTTCCTAATATTAACTTAAGAATGATTTGTCTAATAAAATACACGGTAGTTCCTGCAAATATCACACATATACAGTATTACTATAATCATGATTGCCAACCAGTATGTCTTGCTCCTGTGGACCCACCTGATTCCATATCTGCTTTACTCTACATCAACCAACATCAGAGGCAACACTATTTAACATAAATTCTCATTTTAAAATCTATTAAACCTAATTTAATTGCAGGTTAACTAAATACTGACCAACATCAGTCCTTTCCACTTCATAATCACTGTAGCCAGTAACAATTGGTTGATTAAGTGTACTTGGTTTGCACAAAAATCCTGCCTTAATCAAGGATGAACTTGTGACATTTTGGAGGTCAAAGATCAAGTTCTCTGGGCCTAATGCTCAACCCTTGCTGGTTAACTTGATGTCCTGTGACTCAGTGCTTAGGTTTTATGACTTTCTTCTTGCACTAATATCCATACTGACTCAAGGTCAGACTGCATAGATTTTGGATTTCAAAGGTCAATGTCTTTGTGTCTCATGTTCAACACGTGATTTTAAGACGACCTTCAGATCACACTACTATAAACAGCATGCCAGCTCTTTCTCCTGACCCACTGCTGTATTTGCATGTTCAACAATATCAGACTTAGTAAAGTAATAAAAGTTATGGGTGATTGTTCCAGTCAGCTATCAAGAATTTAAATTATTCTGTATAAATCTTTCCCAAAAACAAAGTTTCCTGACCAAAGGACCTTAGGACAAAATATTTAACAAATGGTTCGAGAACAAAGTTTGAGCAAAAAATGAATAAAACACATCAGCTGCCTTGGGTTATAGTGTCTTCTTCTAGAGTGTAATTCTGTTCCTTAATTCTAACACAAACTTAAGAACTCCAGTAAGGGATTTCAGATTTCAGATGGTTTCTCAGCTCATAGTCCTGACATGTAAAAGAAGTGTTTGGTGTCTTTGCCATTGCAGAAAAAAGGGCAACAGCTGCATCATGCTGTTAATAATCTAGTCTAACACCTACCCTGTAGCAATGGTGACAGCATTTAGGACGGGTAAACAGGAATAATCAGTCTTCTATTTGATTGTCTTGTGTGCTGTTGTGGTCCATGCAGAGTCATCAGTATTATTTACCTCCACCAAGGGGGTTATGCTTTTGTTGGATTTCTTAGTTCCTTTGTTTGTCTGTTAGTTTATCAACAGGATAAATCAAAATGTTTTGAATGGATTTAGAATGATTTTTTTATGGGAATGTTGGTCACCGCAGAAGGAAGAAGTGATTAGACTTTGGTAGTGATCTGAATCCCAAAACAGATGTAGGATTTTTTTTATAGATCTGTTACCATTGTGAATACAGCAGTTTTTCACATTTTTACCAATAATTCAATAAGCTGTGAACAGATTTTGATGATTTTTTGGGGGGAATGTTGGTCATAGCATAAGGAACAACTGGATGTGTATCTGGATGTGGATCAAGAATTTATATGTAACCAAGAATATTACAGTGGGTGATAGGGCAGTTTTCCACATTCTTGGTATTAACTCTATAAGTTCTGAACAGATTTTGATGACATTTTCAGGTAATGGTCAAGGTACAAGGGAGAAGTGATTTGATTTTTTGGTGATCTGAAACAGATGTGGATTCAGGATTTTTTTCAAGGATCTCTTAACAGTGAGAGATAGAGAGGTTTTCCATGGTTTTGACAACATCTCCCTCAACAATTTTGGAAATGCCTTGGAAAAGTTTTTCTCTCAGGGACTTCTAGTTCAGTCTGTTTCATGCCTGTTAAAAATTCCTCATGGGAGCTTTAAACATAACCACGTTACTCCTTTGACATTTCAGAAACCTGATTTCTCCTCTTCTCCAGTCAGATATCTCATGATGTCTGTCTGAAGGAAAGACACAATGTGAGGACTTGCAACAATCTACGAGGCTTATAAAGAACCCACTGGGTATCTAAATATAGTCAGACATGACTCAACTTCTTATGTGTCATTTAACGGGCAGATTGTTTGTATTTTTTTCCTCTGGGCTGCTCAGTTGCTCAGACAACTAATGATGCATTGTGGCAAGAGTTGAAACAGGAAATGTAAACTCTGGGAATGAGAAATAGTGTCTGAATTATTTTTGTTGATTACTCTTGTTTGTAAGAGCCACCCTTTGTTCTGTGTATGATACTTCAGAATATCCAGGGATTTTTCCCTCTCTCCCTTTCAGACCTCAACTCACCTTATGTATCTATATAGGTAAAAGGCGACAAATACGAGTGCAATTTCAGGTTAAAGGCATCATATATACGTCAAAAAATGTCCTTGAGCAGATTGTTATTGACAGATCCATAAATCTTTCCTTTAAATAAAAGGTGTACTTCTTTTTTCCTCTTTAAACCTTTCATTACTTTCCATTATACTGTACACCACTTACTATACAACAAAGCATTCATGGCCTACTTATATGTTACTTTAGGTACAATTTATCATGACTGCATAACACATTCAGGAAAGTAAATAAGCTTATGTGAGCGGGAAAAGCTGTTATGGTATCAGTTTAAAGTGTAGTTGACCTTTGGTAAATACAGATTATCACCTTGCAATGTTTAGCTGCTTTGGGTGTATTTCTGAGGGAGATGGTCAGAATGTAATTACATAAATAACTCTCCAGACCCCATAGTTTTATATTGACTGGCAGGGCTGACTAAAGAAATAGCTGGGCACATGAAAAGCAATTAAATGTCATCAGCTGGGCCTGTGCTTTCCCCTTGTCAGTGTCCCACTTGTCTTTGCTTGGATCATCGTTTAGAACTGACTGGAAAAAAGTTAGTAACCTAGTCATTGAGCCAACTCAACATTCAATTCGCCAGCCAAGTGTACTCCTTCAAATAGTTTGGAAAAATTAGTTCTGGGAATTATTTCTGCCCTCTGATAATACCAATTGGTACAGTATTCTCTGTAACTTGTATCATTAGTCACCTTTACTATGAGGAACAACTTGTGAGGATCATGTATTCCTGGAATGAGCAATACAGCTAAACATGTGGGTCGCACCCCCAAAAAGTGTGCTAAAATCCCCTTTCTTCTGGAAAAGGGTCTACAGTTTCTCAGTAAAGCAAGGATGAGGTCTTTTTGTGGTTCTGTCTTCTTAGGATGCCCTCTTCTTGGTCTGTCTTTGACTTCACCAGTCTCAGAACTTGGTCCTAATTTTAAAAATGGTACCTGGGCTGACACCAAATAATGTTGACATTCTGCTAACTGGAACACCAGCTTCTAGCTGCAGGATTTTGGCACATTCATACCGCAAATGAACAATCCTTACAAATTGTACCTCATTGTAAATGTGACTAATTAGGCTTTCTAATGATACAAAACATAAATACAAATTGGTATTATCAAAGGGAAGAAATTATCTTCCGAAATAACGTTTCCAAACACTTTTGGGGGGGGAAGTATATATTTACAGTAAAAACTAGCATTTCCTCCTGAAAGTGAGAACAATTCGAGGACAGTGATGAGTCAACAAGAACATCTGGGTGGATATCATGGCTATGCTTGTGATTTGTAAGATTTTACAAGCAGGGAATAACTGTGACACACCACAGCGTTGGTCCTTGACCTACGATCTCATTCACTAATGGCAGTTATGTGGATCAGCACCAAAATCTGACCATTTCTAAGCTGGGCCATTACCAACATCTCCTGAAAATTTAAGCAAAATCTGTTCAGTAGTTTTTGTGTAATCTTGCAAACAAACAAACAAACAAACAAACGGACAAACAAAAAAACAGACAGACAGACAGACAAACATATGCCGGCAGAAACACAATCTCCTTGGTGGAGGTAATTAAATGACTTAGGCCAGATATGTGCAAACTTTGTCAAGACTTCCTCAGGCATTTGTTAGCTATTCTTTTGACAAGGTGCCAATCACATGCAAATAGTTAACAGGAGACCACCTGGCCTTGCCGTGAACTTTTTTTAAGAGTACATCTTTGATTCAGAATAAACTGCTGTGCAAAGTTTGTTGAAAATCCTTGAAGGCATACTTGGGATATTTAATTCACAAGCAAGGGCTGAAAATGAGGCTCCATGACCTTGACCTTTTACACATGACCCTCCAGATCTATTAAGTTCATACTTGATTTAGACCCTTGAAATTTAGGGCATCATCACCCTGACATCTGACATATCAATTCTAACTACTTATAACTTATAATTATGTAGTCCTTGCCGTCCTTAGAGTGAACTTGTGCGAAGTTTGAAGGAAGTCCCTTAAGTTCTTCTTAAAATGTGTTCATGAGAGTTGGCTATACACACAAATGTCCTGAAAACAATGCCCCAGCCTCTGGTGTCACTCCAGGAGTTTTTAAAAATTTATAAAATTGGAGAGGGAGTAATCATTTCAAATATGTTTTCACTGAAGCGTGATTGAATTTACAATTCTCTGCTTTATTTAAATGGGGGCTTACAGGTTAAGAAAAACATCATCTTGTCAGGTGGGTGGCATTAGTTTGATGTTTTTGGTATGATCTGTGAACATCATTGTGAACATCATTCCTTTGAATGTTTTGATATTTGTGCACCCCATGCAGCACAACGCTACTCTTGGTAGGAACTTTTCCAATGGACTAAAATAAGGAGCAGACCAAATTGTTACAGAAAGTAGATGGCTTTTGCCCAATCCCAATCCCCACCCTAAAACGTAAGCACTGAGTCCCAACAGACTCAAATGGCGTCAGGTCTGTGGGCCTGAATGTGAGCCCATGAGGGCTTGAGATTGTGAAAAATTGAGAAATAGGACACACTTTTTGATATTACACACTGACTGGAAAAATTAGTGAGACGTGGAAAACAGTTCCCTTAGATGTACAAGCTTTTTTGTTTGAAGTAATGATTAAAGCCTGATTCTACCAGTAAAAATGACAAACATTGATGTTTACTCCTTTATTAATGAGGATGTGGGCCAAAATTAAATTTTGCTTTTTAATGTGCCACCCCTCTCTGAGTTAGCTAGCCCAGCCTGTCTTTGCAGCTGAGCCCAGGACAGCTTCCTCAACCTGATGTGTGTCAATGAATAAAAAATAAATAAATAAATAATAAAAAAAAATTCAATTAAATAAAATAAAAAGTAGATGGAAAGTAAATAGTAAAAAATTAAATAATAAAACAAATAAAGTAACTAGAAAGCACTGAGAGAGTGAAAACCTCTGCCAAGGTAGCTCACATATTGCCGTTACATCTATAAGCAATAGTTCCATGATAAAGTTACCGTCATAATATGATTCATTGTACCAGAAAACCCACTACCAGCACTTGGAATCATGTTGATAGTCATGATTATTTAGACAGTTATTGAGCAAAAACCATCAATCACTAATTGCGGTTCTACTCAGTTTTAAGTTGGGCCATTACCAACATCTCCTGAAAATTTCAGCTAAATCTGTCCAGTAGTTTTTGAGTAATCTTGCTAAACAAACAAACAAACAAACAAACGAACAAACATACGCTGGCAAAAACATAACCATAAGGTAAAAAAACAAAACAGAAACAAAGACAGGGTTGTGTCTACTAATCTGGCTGCTGTTTGGCTACCCATGAATGAATAATCATCTTCACTTGAAATGTCATCTTCTAAATCCAGTAGGCCTGAGCCAATAACCATCAAAAGGCATTGAAGGCAGTTGATTTGTGTGTTCGTGTCTACCTACCTTGGATATTCAGCAAGGTTCTACTTTGTTGGGATTGGCTGCTTTAGCCATATTGTTGCCTTAATGCCTTTTTCTGTTTTTCTGTTCCCAAGTTTCTGGAAGTATAGTTGTACAGTTAACAGTCTCCCGCTCATGCTTTATATATGCAGTGTAATTTGAATCCATAGATATAAATACAGTGTATACTTTGGAGATCATTCTTTTACTATTATGGGTGGACTGTATCTCTTGGAGAGGGATTTTTAACTTCATCAAATTCCTGATTGTCAGAAAGTGCCTCAGGTTTCAGTATCTATAAAAAGCAGATTGGAGGAGTTTGAATTCAAGTGTCATGTGTTTAAAAGATTTTCGTTCAATCATTATAGGGACAGTTCAGTTTTTATGAAGTGGGGTAATATGAGCTCCATAAGGCCACTAAGTACATTAGATGCAGTACAACGTTCTCTTGTCTTCCTCAGTAAACCACAGTCTGTAAGAGTCTGTTACGCAGAACTAGCAGCAAACAGGGAAGTATTGTACCAAGTACAAAGGGTATCTTCTCTGCCTACAAGAACTCCCATCAAAAAATATGATTGTTACATGATTGTAGCCTCATGTAACTTTTATCAAGTATTGTAATTGTTTTGTTCTGACTCTAAGCGGTGTGAGGAAAAGACAACGTAAGAAATGAAAAATAAGTGATTATAACAGCAACAATGAAGTTCCATTCACTTTGGAGCCAAGAGGATACATGGGCGGAGGAATACGTGACGTGAGTTGGTTAGTTCCAGATAAACTTTATTTTTCCGAAAAGTTAACGCACTCCAAAAAATTTCTAGGCAGCATACTCTTAAACTGTGGTATTATTTTTTGATGGGAGTTCTTGTAGGCGGAGAAAATACCCTTTGTACTTGGTACAATACTTCCCTGTTTTCAATGTAATGTAATGTACTTAGTGGCCATATGGAGCTCATACAACCCCACTTCAAAAATACTGAACTATCCCTTTAAGGACAGTTGATAAAAGTATCTAAGACCATATTTGGACCACTTTTTATCATTCTTTATTTGTTATTTCATCAACACAGATCATGCAAGGAGAATGAGATACATTCTGTAGGTGACCCAAGCACAAATAGGGAATGAATGTGTGGTAAATGAATTACACAAAAAAACAGAATAATGATAACAGAAGATTACAAGTCAAATAAATATATAAATGATAAATCAGCATACTGGTCAGTCCACTCCTAAGCAGGTCATGGTGGACTATTCATTACCAAAATAGTCATTGAGGGGGGATCATGCCTTTTACAAATGTTCCTTGTAGTACATGTAATATTCTCTCATATGGAAGAAATGACAATTCATCATACCAAATTGACAGTGTAGGTGTATGTTCATCAAGCCAAACATGCAGAATTGAAAGGCGTGCTACGTAAAGCATAATATTGACCGATTTTGCTTTCTGAGCAGATTTGGAGTTAGCACAGCAGACCAGAAGGCTATAATAACTGGACCATATTAAGTGATAGTAGGTGCCTACTTGTTTTTTACATTCACGACATGTTGGGAAGCAAGTTTTGACGTATTTGCTTCTAATTTTGAGAGTTACATGTAGTTTATTGATTATCTGATATTGTGTTTCATGCGATATGTCTGATCTAGGTTTTTTTTTTTTGCTCTGAATAACACTCTGCTCCAGATCTGGTCATTGAGCTGAACACCAAAAGTTTTTCCCACCTGTGTTTAATATTCATCATAGTCTTTTTTTTATTCGTTAGCAGTTGGTCATAGAGATAAGTCATTATTTTCTTATTAAGTGTTTTTGCTTTCATTATAATTCGATCAGAGATGGTGATTTTTTTCTTCAGTTTTATAATATGAGGTTAAATTCAGATAGCTTGACCACCTTTTGAATCCTGCATCTTTGCGAGATGGTACAGAATCACCTCACCCACCCCAGCCAAAGATATTGATGGTGTTTTGAAAGCCTGCCTGGGCTGGGCATATTTTTTTTACGCATGACACAATCATAAAACAAATGAATGAGTGCATGTCCTGCTGTCTGGTTAGAAATGACATTTTTTTTTGTTTTGAGTGATGGAGTAGGTTTGAATAATGACGTGTTTGATCAGTGAAGTGATTTCACATTTGCTGATAATGACTTATGAACCCAGAGAACGCGTACTGTGTCATTTATCCCCTTATCTATGAAGTACTAGAGACAAACTTGGGGTAAATTATCCTTGCTGATGTTGTTTGACGTATGTAACAGCACAAAAAAGAATAAATTAAAGACTGTAGTGGGCCAGGCAGGGAAGCTGCAGTCTTAGATCAGACACGCACAACATTTTGTGACAATAATTATTACGCACACAGACTTCAAAAAGTTCAAGAAATTGTTGTGGCTTCTGATTGGTGTACCCTGGTATGTGACTTCAAACTATGTGTTTTAAGCGCAACTTCCAGTAAATGATGGCGGCCCCGCCAGTATGAGTGTGCATGTTTCAGCTGAGGTCTTTTCATGAAAAAGGCCTCTGCAGACTTAGGAAACTCCCTCAATTTAATCTGTACAAATCACACTGTGCCAAAAACAACAATATGATCTAACCGTGCTCTCTACTCTCATACTGCAACTTGGCCTCTTTTGTCCTGGGTTGTCCTCTCTCTTCATTTAGATGAAATTAAAAACATGGATCACATACAGCTACAGTGGAAAATACTGGAATGGTGAAGGCAACCACAAACAACATGTGCCCATATGTGGAAACCAGCGGGTAGAAAGTTGTTCTATTGTGTTGTTATCAAGCATCAAATCACTGTTACTAAATGGCTCTTGGTACACATTACTTATGGCTGACGCAGAGACTGAATATTAAATAAAAAAATAAGCAAAAGCAATAGAAAAAAATTAATTTTTGTAAATTATTAAATCATCATCTATTTTCTCTCAATTTAAAATCTAAAATTCAGTTAATTTGATGTTTTGAAGCAGCTCCGACACTAAATTAGTAAAAAAGAAAAAAAAAGTCTTTTTTTACAGTATAATAATATGCCTCGTAGGATGGGATGAGCAACTGTGGTAATAAAGAGGACCGCATTTATTTTATTCTCAATGGGTTGTATTCTGCATACTCTCGACTATCACAGTACCCTGGTTATTAAAGTACATTTCATTAAGAGTTTTATTTTCATTCTAACAAATACATTCAGTCATGCACAAAAGGAAGTTTTACGGAAGCAATAACACTCAATTTAAGCTCTATTTTCTTTGAAATATTGGCATTTAAATGTTTTCATGATAGATTTTGTCTTGTTTTCTTGTAGTATTAATTTTCTTTGATACTCTAAATTGACTTGTCGGTCCCATTGAAGAAATAGAAAGGCCAAATGTGGCTCCTTGGCTACTAGCTGCACACCTTTGCTCAAGGGAGTTTTGATTTTGTAATACCTGCAGAATTGTTTTCTCTCTTATTTCTTAACATATCATATTGCAATAATTATGAAGTTCTCATCATAACAATTTGAGGTGATGTCAACACTACTCTGGCAGAGCTACTGAAGATTTTTCACCAAAGTTTATCTAAACCTCAGTAAATTAAAGCATCCTCCTCCACAGATAAGCTCGGACACGATGAGACACAACACTCTGCGGTCCACACATCATCTTCCTGTTTAAAAAAACGTGAGAGCTGATGTGTGCCAGCTGAGGCCATTCAGCTGATGTCAGTGCAGAGGCCCAGACAGGGCGGGGGCCGACAACTTAATTGAAAACAGGCACAAGGGGAAGTGATGTTCAGCTGTGTCACACTTCTTAAGTTTTTTGCTTCCTCTCTGACTCATTGGAGCGCTGGAATTTTGTAGTAAAATGCCTCTTAGTTCTGGGATGTACATTGGCTGTGGATCCATGTTAGAGGTGTTGCTTAGTAACAACACGCTGTATAGATAAGACGTCTGATTAGTAATGCTGAAAGTGGTCTGAGGATATTGAAACACTTTTACTCATGTGAGAACTCCTTTTAACAGCCATCAGAGGCTCTGACTAACAGTCTTTATCACTGATCTTAAAGCTGTAAGTCTCTGTTTGTTGTATCGCAGATGCTTCCTGAGGAGAAACCAGTGTTCTTCTGGTCTTCAAGTCAAAGCCTGTCAATGTGAAATTTATACCACCAAAAAGACAAGTAAGCTCGTTTTTTTTTTTGTTTGTTTGTTTTTTTTTTGTTTTTATTTTTAAACAAGGTACACCTTGGTTTCACAGGCACAACTGTTGTCTTCATAAGTGTTGATGGGGAAATGATCTGCAGTGATGGGTAGATAAAGTGTTCAGATGTTTCACCTCTTTAAAAGCACTGGTGGAACAATAGTAGACTAGAAAGCACTCGGAGAGTGCAAACCTCCGCAAAGGTAACTGATTGCCGTTACATCTATAAGCAATAGTTCAATGATAAAGTTGCTATCATAATATGATTCCTTGACCCTGAAAATCCACACATAGCACTCAGAATCATGTTGATATCATTATCAGTTAGACAGTTATCGGGCAAAAAGGATTGTTCGCAAATGGTGGTTATCTGGATCACCACCAAAATCTAATCATTTTTAAGTTGGGCCATTACCAACATCTCCTGAAAATTTCAGCAAAATCTGTCCAGTAGTTTTATATAATCTTGCTAACAAACAGACAAACATATGCAAAAACATAACCTCCTTGGCGGAGGTAAAGATTCCATAAAAAAGGGTAATGCCGTGGTACAAACTTTAACTAACTAGTTTGGCACCGACCTGTATTTTGATTTTAATTTAAGTTAAACATGAAGGATGTCAGCTCTGAATCCATTTTTCATTCAAACCGGAGTTTTCCAGGGTTGTTCTGAAACACTAAACAAAATGCAGTCTACAAATATAATTTAATATTTTTAAAAGGCTAAAGGTTTACCAAGCAAAACTAGCATGTGCACCTGAGGTTTGAAGATTAGCATAATCTAAGATGCTGAATGCTGTCTCTGGTTTATGGCTCTGTTAGGTATTCAGTTGCCAGACCCAGAAAGTATGTTGATAGTTTAGGGAGAAGTCTGGAGATATTTGGTTTTAAAGAATAGCCCAGAGACGGGAGAATAATGGTAATATAAAGCCTCCAACTTTGGCATCTGCATTAAAACAACTACATGACAACCAAAAAACAAGGCATCACAATGACTACATTTGTTAATAAAACTAAAGCACTATGGGGACAATATCCAGGAGATTTATTTGTGGTTAGTGTAAGGATGATGCCACAGCTGTCCTTAATTAACAGCATTGGTAATTACCAATATGATGTTAATACACCATATGCAGAAGATCTTTAACCAACTGATATTTTAAATGCTAAAATATAATTATTATTGAGTCATTCCAAGAATCCAGTTCAAATTGGGCTTTGAGATTTTCATTTTTTTTTCACCCAGAGGTATTACTTTTCTGACCATTCGGCAAGATTAACAACATATTCGACTTCCAGAATAATATATTTTCCCAGCTTAGGCATGACATTCCTTTTATTTTTCATCATTACTGTATGATTTAGGCACCACTAGACTTCAACCCCATTACAGACACTTTGGGAGCTCTTTAAACAAGATTTCAACATGCATTTGTGACAAAGAAATTTTTTTTCTAATAAATAGATTTCTCTTAGGCCATTTCAATAATAATTAGTTAAAAAATAACATAAAATCTTGCACCTTTGCAATGCTAAATCCTGAAATGGGCCGTTTTTTTGGCAGGGTGGCATGATTTTCACCCAATATTTGGTTTGACTTCAGAATATGAAAAGAAAATATTTATTCTTATGTTTGCTTTAAACATTACAGAAATAATGACAATAAATGATGGAGTAATGGGGTTGAGACAAGGGTAACATGGTTAAACATGGTAACGGTGTTAAAGGGACAAATACAGTTAACGTAGAGTTTCTTTCTCAGTCTGCTGTTAGAATTTCACCTTTGACCTGGGTGAATCAGAATGATTCTTTAAACATCATTTTGTATTTTTTTTCTTCCTGTTTTCTTTGTCTCTAAAGTTTTTTCCTGAAGTTGCTCTAATTTCCTCTTCAGCTTGTTCTTTTTTCTGCAATTTTTTTTCTATGCCACTAGTCATTGTCTACAAATACAGTCATAGAAACAAGTCCATATCTGTGGTATTATAACTCTTTCTAACACAATTTTATCACACACTTTACTGCACATTGCTTTTGCTTGGATATCCTGGCTTTGGGGACTTCTATGGGCCTTGTTCTGGACTATGTGGAGTAGTGGGTACGTTTGTAGTGCTCCTCTTCTCTCCTTGCTTCTTCTGTAAGCTGCCCTCCACATTTTACGCTGTTCTCTTTCATTTAAGGGTCCCATGTCCCGCCAAATAATTTTTCTTTGCTTTTAATATTGTTGAAGGGGCCTGGGGAGCAGAAGAACATGACACCCCTTAGATCTGAGCGTTTCCAAAGGGGAGAGAAAAAGAGCTGCAGTTTTTAAATGATTATTTTATTTATTAAGGGAAAAAAGCTCTCCAAACCTACATGACCGTATGTCAAAAAGTAATTGCCCCCTGAACCTAATAACTGGTTGTGCCACCCTTGGCAGCAATAACTGCAATCAGGCGTTTGCAATAACTGTTAGTGAGTCTTTCACATCGCTGTGGAGGAACTTTGACCCACTCTTCTGCGCAGAATTGTTTTAACTCAGCCACATTGGAGGGTTTTCGAGCATGAATTTTGCCCGTTTAAGGTCACACCACAGCGTCTCAATTGGATTTAAGTCCGGACTTTGACTTGGCCACTCCAAAACTTTAATTTTATTTTTTTAAGCCATTCAGAGGTGGACTTGCTAGTGTGTTTCAGGTCGTTGTCCTGTTGCATAACCCAAGTGCGCTTGAGCTTGAGGTCACAAACTGATGGCCGAACGTTCTCCTTCAGGATTTTCTGGTAGACAGCATAATTCATAGTTTCATCAATCACAGAAAGTCGTCCAGGTCCTGAAGCAGCAAAGCAGCCCCAGACCATCACACTACCACCACCATGTTTGACTGTTTCTATGATGTTCTTTTTATCAAATGCTGTGTTGTTGATGTAACTGGATGCACACCTTCGAAAAAGTTCAACTTTTGTCTCGTCAGTCCACAGAATATTTTTGGGGATCATCAAGATGTTTTTTGGCAAATGTGAGATGAGCCTTTGTGTTCTTTTTGGTCAGCAGTGGTTTTCACCTCAGAGCTCTCCCACGGATGCCATTTTTGCTCAGTCTCCTTCTTATTGTTGAGTCATGAACACTGACCTTAACTGAGGCAAGTGAGGCCTGCAGTTCTTTAGATGTTGTTTTGGGTTCTTTTGTGACCTCATGGATGAGTCGTTGTTGTGCTCTTGGTGTAATTTTGGTAGGCCAACCACTCCTGGGAAGGTTTGCCACTGTTTCCATTTTTCTCCATTTGTGGATAATGGCTCTGATCGTGGTTCGCTGGAGACCTAAAGCCTTAGAAATGGCTTTGTAACTCTTTCCAAACTGATAGATTTCAATCACTTTGTTTCTCATTTGTTCTTGAATTTCTTCGGATCGTGGCATGATGTGTTTCTTTCCAAGATCTTGCAGCCTACTTCACTTTGTCAGACAGCTTCTATTTAAGTTATTTCTTAATTCAGCAGTCCTGGCAGTAATCAGGTCTGGTGTGGTCAGTGAAATTGAACTCAGCTTTCAAAAAAATGTGGTTAATCACAGTTAACTCATGATTTAACAAGGGGGGGCAATTACTTTTTCACATAGGGTCATGTAGGTTTGGAGAGATTTTTCCCTTAATAAATAATATCACCATTTAAAAACTGCATTTTGTATTTACTCAGGTTATCTTTGTCTAATGTTAAAATTTGTGTGATGATCTGAAACATTCAAGTGTGACAAATATGCAAAAAGATAAGAAATCAGGAAGGGGCAAATACTTTTTCATGGCACTGTATGTTGTATCTTAGCCAGTCACACATACACACATAGCAACATGAGCATTACAATTAACATGTATGTGGGATAAGAATGTCAAAATATGCAATAATTTGTTTAAATAATTAGCTAAATTCACCCCCCGTCACAATCTCACAACCCTGATATAATTACAAAAAGGAGTACCATTATATTACATTAGATTTTACTTAAAATGCAGTCAATGAAGGTAGCTACTTTACTGTTTCTGGTAAGCTGTTGTTCAAAAGACTGAAATTAGATCAACTCCTGTTGGACATGCTCCTGGGGTTCAAACCATTATTTTTGTGGTGGGAAAATGCTCTGTGTAACAGGGAGGGACTACTGAAGTACTGAACTAAATAGTGATATTTTCATTAGCAATCGTTCATTTATTTTGAAAAAAAAATCCATTATAAAAGGACATATTGATATTTCTGTTCATAGAAAAAAATATGGTTTTTATACTCATTTTTATTGTCATATACCATTTTGATTTTCATGGAAGGCCATGAGGGACATGTCAAAATACATGGTGTCAACTGAAAAAAACGACAACAAAAAACAGCGTAGTGTTTGATTTTAATTAAACTTATGCTGTGTTTTTTGATTTTATTAAAGTGGACGTTTTGACTGAAATAAAAAGCTTTTCAAAATAGATGTTGGTGACTGAATATATAATTGACTCTGTCATGAACGTTGCACAGGGGAGTTGGACACAGATGCACAACACTGAGACCAGGGCAGCATAGGCAAAAGGTTTAATAAATAATAATAAATAGGCAGGGGTCGGTACACAGGCAGGCAGTCAGCGAGGCAACAGTGTCCAAAGACGTGAGGCAAAAAACAGGAAGGAAGAGCAGGCAGGAGTCGGTACACAGAAAAGAAGTCAGATCAGGCAGCAAAAATCCAGGGAACATGAGGCAAGAGGCAAGATCAGAAGAACAGGCAAGATTATACACAGCTAGACAAACTATGAAGAATGCTGGGATGAAGACTGTGAGATAAGACAAACTGGCAACAAGACAGTGAGAGACATGAGGTTAAATACAAGAGGTAATGAGGGGTGATGGGAAACAGGTGTGGAACAATCAGGAGGCAGGTGTGACAAGACGGAGGCAGGACAAACACACGACGGATCTGAAACACAGACGTGTGTAAGTGCTCCAAGATTAATCAGGAATAAGACATGAGACGAGAATGTGCAAAAATAGAAGAAAACTTGATCAACATGACAGACCCTTAAAACAACTCAGATCAGACAGAATCGTAGGAATGACTATTGTTATCGATGAATTTTCAAATTTACTTGTTTACAAAATAAAAGAGAAAAAATAGTAAAGCACAGTATAATTTCGTGATTAAGATGTCAAATTTTAGTTATTTGCTTTCATTCTTGAAGAAGAAAAAAAATAGTTTTAGTGGTTGAATTTTATACTTGATTAATTCTAACTTCTCCGAGTTTATTTTGAGGCCACATATTGTGTAAAATACACTTTATCATGTTTTTGTGAAAAAGAAATATGTGTCCTTGGCCTGTAAACAAACTCCACCCAACCAGTTATGCCTGAGCAACCTAAGCACAACCGTTTAATGTCTTTAGATTTTTGATAACCAGCACAAGGAAGTGAATGCTCATATTGAACAAATTTAAATGTCATTACGTTACAGACCACATCGATCCTGAAAGCATTTACTGGACAGTGAGAGATTGTGCTTGCAAAACTATTTTGCTCAGTCTATAATAATAGCTTTTTTGAACACACAAAAAAGTTTGTTTGAACAATAAAGATCCAGATGCCATTTGTACATGCATTTAATTATTATAAAAAAAACAGGTTACTGGTGAGATGTATTTATTTTTGATGACCTTCTTGTTTTTTGCTTCCCTCACTGACTGCATTCAGTTCCCTTTTGATCTGTATGTTTAAAGGGATAAATATTTGATGTAAGTAAAAGGCTATTGTTTTCCAAAAGCTGAATTTCTGTAAACCAAAATAATAAATGATTAATATGTAATTTCACTGATGTGCATTTATTATTATTTAGTTAAGCACACATTTATTTGCTGCTGTAAATCTGTCCCTTAAATATGGCCCATCAAATTTAGCTTAATTAACCTTTAAATAGCGTTGGAGTGGCCTAATGTTGCAAAATAACAAAAAACAAAAGAAAAAAGAAGTAGGAAAGGAACACATTTGATAAAATTAAATTAAACGAGGTAGAGTAAATAAAATAAAATTATATGTACTAGTTTATATTTTGGATGAAGAATTCATTTAAAATTTTAGAGTTGTGTGAACTGAACTTTCTGCTAGCACATTCTCAGCACCGACACCCAGCATCAGCAGCTTCCATCCTATCCCTCTGATGCTCATACTTGTTTACAAAGTATGAGGAAAAATAGTAATGATGATCTGTGGTAAATCCAAAACAACATATTTAAAGAATAATTGGAAAATTCAGTCAAATGTATTGATTTCATAAGACAGAGGAAAGAAAATTTTCAGCCAGAATGAAATGGCGTGGGGGATGAATGTGTATCATTTTTGACCCATGTTGTGCATCAGAGGTTTAAGAAAATAATTCACATACCACAACTTATTAACTAATTAACAATAATCAGTAATTAGGAGGTTAGGAAGGGAAAACCCTGAGTTAATAACCAGCTAACTGTATGTTATGGTCTTGCAGAGTTAACCCCTTTATATTGGCTAATAAGCAGCATGTTAGCTACTAATTAGCATGATAACAAGCAACTACTAAGTTGTGGATATGGTTACCATAAATAAAGTGTTATCAGATTGTTTTTCATTTTGAATCAATTCAGAATATTAAAGAGTAAGTATCGGGATTCTAACGTGAATCGATAGTCTCTGACACCCGCTATTTTGGGTATGGACCAAAAGGTACTTTTTTCTCAACCACATTTTAACAAGTGTTTTTATTCCCTTTTATTTGAAATCAGCTGATCAATCTTCTTTTCTCCTCTGACACCTGATGCAAAAGACAAAAAGCAGTATTAGATGGTTTGTATTGTTTCCGTACTTGTGCTACATCATGCGTCTCTGTGGTAGGGCAGAGGATAAGACATCTATGCGACTTAGATCAGGCACTTTAGTCTCAGTTTAAATAGTAATGATGGATACAGCTGAGAAGGATGATGATTATCCACTCAAAAATCTATGGACATATCGAAAGTCCATGTTCGACAATTTTAAAGTACAGTCTAATCATGTTTCTTTTCAAATAAATCATCATGTACTTACAAGTCCAAGCAGTACCAGGGCTAAATCAGCATCGGTCGGACATCGCTCCTCGTCTTCCAGCTCATGCCAGCGAGTGAACACCGGGCCAGTGTTTACCCTGTCCGGGCATTTATCTTGTTACTCTACTGCTTTCTTTTTTTCTGTCTCCTCCGATAAAGGATTTATTTTTTGGGGGGTTTTCGCTGCTTCCACCATGATAACAACGCTACATTTAGCTTTCTTCTTCTTCTTCTTGTTTAACGGCGGGTGGCATCCAGCGTCACAGGAGCATTACCGCCACCCACTATGCAGGAGTGTGAGCCAGAGGTCCCTATTTCCATTAGGAAAATAAGTGCATATTTACTTTAAACTAAATTCTGTTCATTAAATCTGTTTAAATCTGTCTCCTTTTCCTAATGTTTAACTTTTGCCTTGAGGGGGAAGTGATGTGTGCCATAAAGCAGTCAAAACAGAAAAAAATGTGTAGTGTTTTAGTGTGGAAGTCTTCCTACCATCCACATCGAAGTTACATTGAGCCAGTGAAGGCGATACAGACCCCCTCAGACCATGACAGAGGTGTCATTCAACCTGTTGTAAAGTGATGTAGCATCACAATGACTCTAGAAATATTATATTAGGGTGGAAAAACTATGTTGTGTTGTTTTAAAGGTGCAGTGAGTAGAATTTGGCATTTGAGCGACATCTATCGTTCAGATTCTAGAATGAGTCCAACCGTAACCAAAACGTCACATCGCTGAGCAACGGAAGCCTGTGAAGACCAAAAGGGATCGTGAACATGGCATCATTTACGAAAGTGACAAGGTTTGGGTTTAGGTTAAATCCCTAGTGCAGAGTAACAACTGTCTCTACATCCACCGCCGTCCTCTCTCCTCTTCTTCGCCTGCATTCCAGGTAGATTTCAGAACCAGCGGACAGATCCGCGTTTCGTTCTTTTTGTCCCTAAAATCCACCCGTAGACAACATGGCAGATAGTTATGTCGGCCTACTTGAAAGCGACCCGCCGTAATGTAAATTTTTTGAACCTTTTCTAACTAAATAAAGAAATAAAACAAACGTTTTATGGGGATGATTGTACTCCTATTTTGACGGACTTTACATACAAATAGAAACATTATATCTTATATTCACTTTTAAGGGGTTAAACCTGGATCTTCCAATATGATCCTGAAAGAAAAGGCAGTCAGTATATCAGAAAACACCATCATCATACGGAAAAGAAAACAATACAAAGCAAGTCCAAACTCAAGGCTGTGTTGATTGTTTGATAGCCATACCTTGTGTTAGGTTTTAGCATTTGTTTACAAACATGTCTGCAAAGAGGTGATAAAACTCAGGAAGTAAACCCCCGATTTCCACATAGTCCACCAGCATGGTGACAAGCAGCTTGAAACATGAGACTGATGACCACAAGAGAACTATAACTCCAGGAGGGAACTGAGTGATTGCAGAGTAATAGCCATGTATGAAGTGAGAGCTAATGCTGATTTGCTGTATGCATTTATATTATTTCCACATAGTGGTTTATTTTGGAAATACCCAGAAACTATGAGCACTCCTTCTTCGTTTTTTGGGTAGACCTGCTTGGAGGAGACTGATGGGGGATTGAGGCAGCTTGCGCTAAAAATGGACTTGGCATGTATCTGCAATGAAAAAGGGCAGAGTGGCACTGCTAGCACAGGCGGCAGATGTCTCCAGGCTAAGTCTGTGGAAATAGACTGATTGACAAGATGGTCAATTGACAGTGGAGATCATGGCTTGTACTGAATGCTAAACCGGCAAACTGTTTGAAACTTGAGCATAAGGCACTAGGAATTGTTATGTCTGTTAAGTTTTCTTTAATTTTTGCACATTCATGTTTTATGTCTCGTTACCTCCACCAAGGACATTATGTTTTCGCCGGGGTCTGTCTGTTTGTTTGTCTGTTTGTCTGTTAGCAAGATTACGCAAAAACTACTGGATGGATTTACATAAAAATTTTACCAGAGGTGTGGTTTAGTCCAAGGAAGAAGCCATTACATTTTGGTGCTGGTTCGATCCAGATTGACATCACAAAAAAAAACATTTAAGTTTATAATGGCAAATCCCACTGATTTACGTCATTATGGGAAGTGTAGTTTATTTGCAAACTGACATCAATTTTTTTCAAGCCCTTGTCACTACATTTCCCAGCTTCGCTTGCAATACCAGCAGAGGACTTCGCCACGCTGCTCTGTCTGCTGTCTCTACTCTGTCTCCAGCATTGTCCCACCCACCGCACCATCCGACTGATTACACGCAGAGCCACGGCACGGTGAACAGCCAATCAGCACTGAAAGCTGTGCATGCAGTTCTACACACAGACACAGCAGAGGGGTGGAAAAGTTTTGCCAATGGAGAAAGCCCGGCACTGCTCGTGGAGCCTTGGTTTCTAAGATAAATTAAGGCAGCAGTCTCTCCTGAAATTGTAATAAACATCCCAGTCCTATGCAATTCACAGCTACTAGTAACATTACTGTGAGCCCATTAATGTTATAGAAACATAAGCGGCAGCTCTGCTCGCTCGCAGTCCCTCCAGACGTGCCTGTTAATCACTCGAAACAAGGTTGCTGATAATGTCAATACTGAAATAGTCCGTCATATCAGAAGTTTGTGTGTGTGTGAGTGTAAAACCCTAACCCCCAAATTCCACATACAGCGAACACGCCATGCACTGAAGCGCTGTGGTTTTGCTCTGACCGACAGGCTGGTGACATCGTCCACTGGCAGCGCTGCAGCACGCACAACACCAACATCTGTACAAGCAGCAGCAAATTGGTTCAGTCAATAAGTAACAAGACCCACTACTAACTAGGTCACTCTATTGGATGATATTTATGTCAACAATGATCAGACCTCTTGCAGATTGATATTTTTCATTCCACAATGTGCATATAAAATAAATATAGGATGGTAATGGGTGCAAATCTTAAAATGTGTGGTGATGTGTGAGTTTAAAAAAAAGGTAAATGATGTTTTCTACATAAACAGTAGAAGTGCTAAGGGAGCACAAACCTTTGCCACGTTATTTCTGACATTGTTCGCCAGCTTTTATCTGCCGAAAAACTGCCGTATCTCACAATGTTAACTAATTCTTTGAAAAATTCAAGGAAGCACATCCTTATTCATGATCACTGCCAACATCTAATTCTTTCTCTCTTGTGCCATGACAAACATTCCCTGAGAATTTCATCCAAATCCGTTGAGACCTTTTTTTATTTATCTTATTCACAGATGGACAGACAAACAGACAAACAGATGAACACTGACAAAAACATGACCTCCTTGGTAGAGATAATAATGTGCCGAATGTACAGCTATGTATCATTGACCACATTCATGCATTGTGAAAATGTAAATCTAAATGTAAATGCTCTTTATTTATACAGCCCTTTACAGCAACCCTTTCAGTGAACCAAAGTGCTTTACAATAGATAGTAAGTAAAAAGGAATAAATAAAAACAATAAAAGGTAATAAAAACAATAAAAACAATAAAAGCAATAAAAGCAATAAAACACAATAAAACTAAAAAAGCACTCAGAGAGCGCAGATCTCCGCCAAGCAGCTATGGTCCACTTTGGCGAAAATGGTCCTATCTGACAATGTTAAAGAATCCTTTAAAAAATTCCTGGATCCAGATGGTGATCCAGACCACCCCTAAAATGTAATCAGTTCTTCCGTATCCCATTTCCGACAATTCTTGAAAATTTCATCCAAATCCTATCAGAACTTTTCAAGTTATTTTGAACACAAACAAACAAACAGACAAACAGACAGACAGATAAACGCCAGCAAAAACATAACCTCCTTGGTGGAGGTAATAAAGTAAAAGTGTCACCACACTACTGGGTATTAAAAGCCAACCTAAATAAATACATTTTCAGTCTAGATTTAAAGAGGCCCAGGTCAGAAATAAGATGTATTTCGACAGGGAGCTTGTTCCAGAGCCTGGGGGCAGCAACAGAAAAGGCTTGGTCACCCCAGTGTTTGTACTTTGACCTGGGCACTTCCAGCAAAAGTTGGTTAGATGACCTCAGAGTTCAACCAGGCTCCCGAACAGTTAAAAGTTAAGTTAAATACAAAGGGGCGAGGCCATTAAGAGTTTCAAAAGCAAACATTGAAAGTTTAAAATTAGTCCTGTAATAGGAGACTTCCATTTTTTAAGTACTTTGAGTACTAAATTATTTTTAAAAGTAAGTACTCAAAATCTGACTGATCAAGTTTAACGTGTATTGGAGTAATATTTGATCATGAGGATTTATACTTTTACTCAAAGACTGAAGCTGTGCTTTTTGTCCACCACTTGTGATATCATATTAGACGTGTCTGCAAATTGTCAGTAAAACAGATGATTGGACAGTTTTGTCTGTTCAATTCTCCTAATATTTAACATACTGTCTCTTTGAAAGTACATCTTATTAAGTGGATGTTACAGTAGTTTTTTCAGCTTTGTCCAAAGAGGACACCATTATGGACAGTTTCCTACAGGGGGGTTTGAAGAAGAGCACTATTGTCATTGTCATTATGATAAGGTTTGTTGTTTTGTCAAATTTCTTGTTGTTTCAGGTCTAGATATTACAGTTTCCTCCCACCCACAAGCAAGTACAAGCCTTTAGGGCTGACTTGTCAATCATGGAGATAACACATATAATGATTATCTTAATGAGGTCTTTCCTTGGTTATAAAATCCCCTTTGTAGTTGTAAAGCACTGTAGGTTGTTTTTCAACTATATATGTTTAACAGGTACACCTATATTTTCTGGATCTTTCTCTAAAGATCCAGATCAGTGGATAAAATAAACGGTTTAATATCAGATTTTTTTGATTAGCCATTTGAAATACTACTGATCAATTATATTCAGTGTTTTTACTTTTGTTTCTTTTTATGTATTTATTGTTGTTTTAAGTTGTTTTAATGATCTGAGTGTTGTAAATGAGAGTTGCTGCATTAATTTATTTAATATTTTTATAATCACATTTGAATGGTCTCATGCTCATTCTTGTCAGATATATCACAACTTAAAATGACCGCTTATGATAGAAAAGTGAAGAAAAAAGGTTAAAACTACCTTATATAACTTTACACTAACTGTGTAAAGTTATGTAATAAATTATGTTAAAGTATTTTAACAGGCAGTTTGCTAAAGCAAAATAATTATTAACATTCAATTTCCTCCTATCTATGCTTAACTAATAGGTGTGGAGATCTTTTATTCCTACAGCTGAAGTGCAAATGTCAAATGTTCACTCAGAGCTGGAGACAAATGTTTAGGTCAAGAGCTGCCTTGGCAGAAGTGTACAGTTATGACGCTGTTTTTGTTCCAGGCACAAAGATTTGTCTGTTTATTTAGTTATATATCCCACTTTTCATTGTCAGTTGGCTTGTGGCAACATCAAAAGTCCCTCCCTCTGAACTTTTAGTGCTGTATTAAAACACTTTACACCAGTTCTCCTCCCAACATGTTACGTAAAGATGTTTCCATGTAATAAAGTTCCTGCAATATCATATCAAGCATACAGAGGTGATTAAAGTGCTGCTGTCCCACCCACCTCATGTAACAGGGATGTTGGCTGTGATGTTGCTATGGTAAAAAGCAGGTTAAACTACATTCACATGGTCCAGCCAAGAATCATGATTTCAAATGGTGTTTTTATATACAATATCAAAAATCAAAGACTTCTACTATTGTGATGGCATAAGTCTATGTTGAAAAACGTAGCCTTTGGGAATTTTTATTAATGTATTCCTCCCAGAATAGACAGACCTGGTAACCTGTGGCCCCCATTATAAAAAGCTGACCTCCAGTACAGTGAGAAGACATATGTGTAGCCCACATTTACCTTTAAATTTACCACTTAGAATATACCTGTAACCAACAGTACATATATATTTGGGTAAAATTTTGACAAGACAACAATAAATTCAAAAGGAGGGAATAAATACAACTGGTATCAATATTTAACAAAACTCAAAAGACTTCAAATTAATTTCATCCAAATATTTAGTACTGGAAAGTTAAAGGAAAACTAAATAAATAAACACAAAATATTTTCAGAAACCACAAAAGAAATTAAGTAAGAATGCCAAATGTTTCAGTTCTCTTTTTTCAGCTGGTTCAACATACAGTAAATGTAGTTCTTTCAAAATAATCTCTGATTTCCTTTCAAAGTAAGTGTTCTTCTTTAGTCTGAAGTAATGTTTTCTTCAGTTTGTTCAAAATAAATGCTTTTTCAAGCGGATTTCCTATCACATTGGTAAGGGATGATGATGATGGGTTTTTCTAGCTCACTGTCCAAGGAAGGGTAGGAGGGAAGAAACTTTGCCTGTAAAAAACAGACCAAAACTATCAGATATCTTTTCTTGACTGAAAATTCTTCTCTATTTCTTCATGATTTAAAACTCCCCGCACTGTGTATGTCACAGGTCGTTTCCAGTTGATGTCATTATGATATATTTAAACAAATAACTTAGCCCAACTTTCATTGTACAAATCATTACATTTCTGTCAGTGATTATTTTAAACTTATTATATTTTAATCAAATAATGTTGAAACAGCTGCTGAATTTCTCACCAATTAAAATGGTTAAACTATTGCTTTACTGTCGCTGTTGCAGGTCATTAGCTATTACATACATTTACTGATCTTACCAAAGCCATTTTGAACCAAGCTGAAAGCATGTCTGTTTTGGCAGTAAAAATGTCTTTCTCACATTTACTGTAATATGTATATGACCTCCAGTACTTTTGCAGCCAGCCCCAAGGAACCACAGTTTTTGGAACTTCATTTCCAGACACGTCACTTGATCCTTTCAAGGGGTGGATCAGTTAACTAAATTTGGACCCTGGTACCTGCTTTTAACACAGGTGTGTTCCTCAGAAGATTCCCAGATGCAGAGAAAAGTTCCTGTTTATAAAAGCATTTCATAATCTGTGGCTTCAAAGTCCAGGCTAAGAAGCAAAAGGGGGGAATCGCTGAGGCTACATCCCAGTTTTATAGTCTATGTTCAACCAACAATCACAACAAACCTGTAGTTTGTTCTAAGATTAATAAATGTCCACATCTAGATTACTCATATTTTGGTGACTTCTCCCTTGGTACATAGTTTTGAACTTTTGTTGTACAGCAGAAAACAACATAGTGTTTAACAACCAATGCCATGGTGAATATTGTTTGTTTCAGCAATCATACAGTATCAAGAGTGACCTCAAATGTTAGTTGCATATTAATCATGGTGTGCACTCAAGGCCAAAAAAAAAACACATTTACAAAACAACACCACCTACACTTGTGGTTGTTAAAGCACACCACATTCTTTGGACTAAAACAGTTACAGCAGTCCACCCAAAGGAGTAAAGTCATGTAGGGACCATCAGAGAGATTTCAGTACTTCTTACACGCATTTAAAACTTCACTTTCACTGTAATAGTTATCTCTGTTTACTCTGTTGCCAACTGGATAGCATCTCTGCTGTCAAGTCGTAAAGCATTGCAGTGATAGGATCCTTTCATTGTGTGCAGAAAACTGGTTATTTTTATCCTCATGAAACTTTTTTGATCTTTGTCACCCAATTGATAAACCTGGATGCACTTTGCACTTGTGACCTCATATTTTACTGGGATATCCTGACCTCACCATGCCTGAACTGTACCTTTTTTGCATTTTTTCTTATCAGTAACCATCACATAAAGATTGTGGCTGTAGCTCTGTTTGTATGTGATTGTCATTGAGTGACACACGGCTAACTGATGTCAGCAACCAATGCTCTTACAGGGTTATCTGGGATGCTGAAATGTATAATGAAGCCTAACTTTAGCTTATGATGTATTTTCCCCTTTTATGAAGCAATATGTAACCATGTGGAACTTTTTGTTTTTGAAAACAAGTGTAATTCAGTTCTGCAAACAGGAAAACACCTTTTCCTTTAAACTGAGGTACTTCCTTTCACTTTTGTCTGTTGACAATTAACTATAAAATGTCCCAAAAGTGTCCATGTGCTAAAATCCATGCTCTTAGGTAGGAAAATATGGATAAAAACATTTTACCTTGTTGTCAAGACATGATCTTTGCTCAGTATGGATGCTAATTTCATTTGCTGATTTTATCAATTAGATGTAAATTACATAGTATTTTACATAACGTTTTAGAAATAAAGGCTAACCTCTTCAAGGAAATGAAGGAAATACAAAGAGACCAAAAACCAGAATAATTGGACTGAATTTATAAGGGAAAAAAATCTTTTTAACACAAGGATGGTGAAATCGTCTTTATAAAGCTTCTATTACCTAAAATATTAAGGTAGTTTTACTCACTTTCTTTAAATGATGCGATTTGGAAACAGGAATGTCAGCATTAGAAAAATATTTTATTTTTTCACATATATATATACAAGTTCCCAAAACCATTTTTTTTTCACATTCATTGACAACTTCCAGGCTGCACAATATGAGTTATGCAGAAAAATACATATATAAAAAAAAACCTTTGTCCATCCATTTCCCTCTGAATATCAAGTTCAACAAAGTGCATCCTATACAGTACACCCATTCTATTAATTGAGTATGGGTAAACAGCAAGTAAATAACACAAAAAAAAGAGAAGAATCCATCACCATCATTTCAGGCTGCAGGAATTTACATCATATTTCAGTCTTCAGCCACAGCATCTTCATTATTGTTCAGTTTTCTCAAAGAGGTATTTTCTCATTTGTACACTTTTTCCAATATGCAGTTCTTTAACTGCTGTTTTTGTGTATTCAAGTAGGGCTGCAAAACTGCAGAAAGTGCCATACAGGATCCAGTGCAAAAAAACAACAGTGGTGAAGTAATAGTCACTAAACAGACACAGTAAAACACTAAAACACTAAACACTAATAATTCCACCGTCACCCTTAAATAAATGATAATAAATGCTATCGGAACAGCCCTATCAGGTCTTAGATATCATAAATAAATATCTGATGGAAAGTCATCTGTGTCATAAAAATCTGACAAAGACAAACCTGAGAGGTGCTTGGGCCTAACGCCCTCAGTAATGTCTTATTCTGCTGTGCAACAACATCTCCATATGATGCATTTTGTCACCAACACTCGTCCTCACATCTTTTCCTGGATATCTGTCATGTTTCCAAAAGTGCTTTGTTCCTTCTTATATTTTGTTTAGCAGCTGTATGATAACCCCCTCCAACAATTTATATAAAATGAGCTGAAATAAATAACTGAACTAAATATATTAAGTAAATGGTGGATTTAAATAAATTATCTGCCTTCATGGGTTGAAATTTTGGAATCTAAACATTAAGTGTGTAACTTTTAGTACGTATTCTTATTGCCTTGCGAAACCACACCCAGTACAGGCACATCATAAACAGCCAGTAGAAAGCGTAGGCTACACAGCCAAAGACAAGGAACTTAATTTCCTCTTTTTTGGCAGGAGTTGACCAGTTCATTTCACTCTCCTCGTAGATGGTGTAACACATACCACCTAACAAAATGGCCGACCACACTGACAGAGGGAGGAGGGGCATGTAGTTCCCTACAATTTTACGCCTGCCTGAGGTCCCCCAGCTGCTTTTGGTCATTGTGAGAATAGCGAAATACTTAGCAGGCAGCAGGCTGGTCATGTACAGGGCTGAGTACAGGGACATGAAGACCATCACAAAATCCCTGCGCAGGATGCAGGCATAGGCAGCTTTAACCAGCCCAATCAGCTGGATGCAGCACAGGATCCACAAGATGTCCCACAGTGTGCCGGTCCAAAAGAGCTGGATGATAGTGGCGGTGACAAAGAAGGGAAAAATGCCTGAGACAATAGACTCATAGGTCATCCAAAGGTGGTGCTTGTGCCACCACATAGCGTTGTAGAGCCATTCGCGGAAGTAAGACTTGGTCCAACGAGTCTGCTGGTTGAGCCAACGCAGAAACTGAGCAGGCGTCTCAGTGTAGCATTTGGAACGAGCTGTGTATCTAAAGGAAAAAAAGAAAGTCTATGAAATATTTATCAGGACTACAAAGATTAGGTTTCTTAAGATAATTATATGATGTCATTCTGGCGCACAGTGATAAGCAGAGCTGTACCGTTATCAACCTCATAAAAAGGTAAAATGCGGCTATCAGTAAGGATTCCAGGTAATGAATTAATATGATAAAGAACTAAATAAGTTCAGATAAATGAACCTGAAAAAATATGAAAAATAACAGTGGTAAAAAAGAGCTGTTGGTCAAAGTCTGCAGAACATTTATTCATACATATACAACACTTTGTATTGCTATCCATGAAAAAGACTAGCAGCCATTGTTTTCTACTATTTTGTGTGATTTTTGTCAAACTGGTAACTGTGGGGAATTGTTTATCTTCAGATTCCTGTCAAAGTACAAGAACCCTCAACAGCAGGGGAAAAGGCATATGCTGTGTTTTGAGCATCACAATTTATTTTAATGATCAGTAGTCTCAAGAATGTCAGAGCATTCAGAAAAACAATCATCTGTGTCATTTCATGAATGCATGTATAACAAAATCAATCAAATCTAGTTTCCCCATGCTGTCTGAATCAAGCAAATGTATTCATGTCAGTGCAGTTAACCATAAAGCTTCAAAAAAAACACCCCAAATTATGACTCAATTCCTTGCATGGGCCTAGTGTTACCCCATGTTTTATGGCTTGTAAAGAGAAAGAAAAAGGCATAGAAAGTAAGGTTAATTTAAATCCTTTAAACAACAAGAAAGTTAAAGTAATGCTGGTCTGCCTACAAATTGTGCAGCAGGTTGTAAACTGAAAGCAAGATTAAATTTGTGATGTGTTATAAAATGTGTTGTTGTTATTCTTATTTTGTACACAATTTAATCATCTTTCTGAGGTACAATTACAATTTTACAGACTTTTCTTATGTCTCTATGCATGAGTTTTGCTTTAAAATAATAACCTGTCTTGGGTCTCTCATAAATAAGCGCAGGGTCACCTCATAGAAGGAAGTAAATTAAAGTTTGGGCTATGAATTGAGTTTTAAATGTAGACAGCATGCAGGAGTTTGCCTGAAATAAAAAACAAGAAACTTTTCAATAATGGGTGCCAAGAACTTCTATTTTAGTAGCTGTTGTCTCAAAACAGGTATCAGTATTATTTACTTTTTTACTAATGCCATATGAAAGGTCAAATTTTTGCTTTTGTGACATTCACATAGATAATCTTACTTTGTGGCATAGCCCATGCTCAGCATACGGTTGGTAAGATGTCTGTCGTCCCCAAATGTGCAGTGAGTCCCCAAAAACTTCTGGTTGTACCAAGACTCTAGAAACTGCTGGAGGAGGTCGTTCCTGTAGAGACCTGCAGGGAAAATAAAACATAGAGATATTTAGAATGAAAACCATGTCTACGATTTTGGCTATCAGATGTTTTGGAGTTAACCTCTTAGTTTTTCTTTTCATGATGATTTTTAAGTGTGTATGGTATCCACAAAGCTGTATAACCTTCTTTTCTTTACTTGTATTCAGGGGGCTTATGTAAGAAAATGGAAATTTAGATATCCTCCTTCACTAAATCAGTGCGAAACAAATAAGGTCTCATTGTTTGATTATGGAAAAGATAATGGAAAGTATTCAAGTCCATAGTTCATAAAAAGATTTGAGGCAATCGGCTGGGGTGAGGGGTCCCAAATTGTGCCATCAAGAAGGGGTGACGGCAAGAAATGTCAAAGTGCCAGTAAACACATCACCATTTTTCAAGTGGTAGTGAAAGCAGCATCAGTAGATACAACACTAGCACTGCGCACTGATAGATTGAAAATGTTGAAAAATACGTTATACTGGGATCATTAAGTGCAACAATTACAATAAAACAGTGTGGAGGCAAATATGATTGATAATTTCTTAGGCTGCATCTATATATTTTTTAAATCTGTATCGAAAGTATTTTTTTCTTAATTTTGAATCTATGTTTCTGCTTTCCATAACATAAGAGTGGTATATATAACTGCCTTCTTAGCGATGTTCTGTCTGTTACTCCACTGTTTTGTACATTAGCAAACCAGATAGACTAAAAAACACATTTGGGTAGGATTTTAAAGTGTTACTTTCATGAAAATCTAACTCAGAATTTTTGTGTCAAGAAAATCACAAAATCGCGGAAAATTTGAAATCTATAAATTGAAAAGGAAAAAGATATGAGGAAGCATGAGGAAATACTTCTGTTTTTAGCAAAGAACTGTTACATAAACATGAGCATCTGGTCTTTGAAGAGTAATAGTCATAATTTGGGGCTATTCAAAAGAACACATTGATAAAGACAAAGTGAGATTATATCTTTGAGTTAATAAAGTCAAAGTTTAAGACTTTGATTACCTGAGATCTTTTTTTTTCTTTTGGAAACTTTGTACTTTTGAAACGCTAAAATTTTTAGTTTGAGGTGTTGTACATACACCACCTTCCAATCTTCAGAACTGACAGATCCTATTTAATATATTTATTTTCTATTTTTTAAATAATTACCCTTAGCAGTTGTTTCGCAGTTTTTGCTGTGATCTGGGCACACTTTATTTTTCTTTCCAATTTTTCCCAATCAATGTCGCATTCTAGCTCAGACTGAAACTGTAAACCTGTCTTCTAAAGGACAGGGACAACCAATGTCTGAAAAATACAGAAGCATACGGACTTGTAAAACACTCTTACGGTGTATTGTTATGGTGTGGCATCCCAAAACTTTTCATGACGCTGTCTGGCTAAGCAGATTAAAAAAATCTAGGCGCACCACTGTGTATCTTTTTGTCTTTGGTAGTTTGTTTGTGAGGTTATAAAAACTTGACGTCCAATTCTAAAACATGATCACTTAGTTTTCTTACCCAGAGGGCCACTGATACAGGAAACACAGTTGAAGAAGGACTGGCAGGCCCTTTCGATGTTGAAAGCCATCCAGTACCTGAGGCTGCTCATGAAGCTGATATAAGAGTCTTTCTGGTTCAGGATCATCACGTCTCCACCCACAGCACCATACCTATGGTTGCTCTCCAACACTTTGACGAGCTCCACTGTGGCCAGAGAGTCCAGTTTAGTGTCCGAGTCACACACCTGAGTGAAGAACAAGAGAGGGTGTGTCATAAAAAGAGTCCACATTTTCAAACTGAATTAACACAAGTGAAGGAGTGAACTCAAATTATGAAGTGAAGACAAAAAGTAGCTACCTGTATGTAGTCCACTGAGTCCCCGAGAGCTTTGAAAGCTGTGTACATCACCTCCCGTTTGCCACCCCACTTCTGCATGATACACACACACCTCCTAGTCTTGATCAGGTGCTCTACCTCTTTCCTCTGAGGGTCATCTACTATGATATAATCAGGTTCCCCTCCAGGACCAGTAACTGAGCCTGTTTCTGCATCCTGCTGGGCCTGAGTGGGGTCCCATGAGTGGTAATTGTTCTTCCACACACAGAAGCCGGGGTCCTGGTCAGCAAAGACCTCTCTGAACATGTCCATCATGTATCTGTCATCGTCCGAGTTCCCGTCTATCACCATGATGATACGCATGAGCTCAGGTGGGTACTTCAGGGCCCTGATGGAATTTAAGCACTCTCTCAAATAGACTGGGTCCTCCTGGTAAGCCGAGATGGTAAAGCCAACCGTTTTGGTGAAGGAGCAGTCCTCTTTGCGAGCTTTCATCTGTCGGTGCTCGATGAAGGCAAAGAGGCTCTGGACCAGCACGTGGAGCGAGAGGAGCAGTCCGTAAAAGCCAAAGGAGATGATTCCATAGGGGGAGGTAGCCAGCTGGTAACCTTGGACATAAGCCCAAACCATCAAACTCAGGACCAGCAGAGCAAAAATGAAGGTGAAGACGGCACGGAGTATCGAGAGCAGCTTTTTTAGTACTGGTTTAAACTCCATCTTGTTTCTCGATCTGTGGAAAACACAAAGACACCACATGTGAGTAAAGTTTACAGACTTGGGGGTGGATTCCAGATGAGGAAAGTAACTAATTACCTTTACTCACATTTCTGTAATGAAGCTCTTTTGTGGACTTGATTTTCTTTTGGAGTAGTTTCACTTTAACCTACTTTTGTGGGAGGTATTTTCACCCTACATTTCACATCTGAGGACTGGGTAACAAAAATTAAATGAAAGGCCAATCCAGTTAAAGCATTCCACCTTTTAACACTGGTACAATGGTTTGTTTGAACTTTGATGCCAGGTTTAGTGTCACAATACTTAATACTGAAATGATACTTTAAACTTTGACAATAAAAGCCCAGTACTTGATTCCTTATAAATCAGAAACATGAAGTTACATGAGTTTTGAACTGACAGTTTGGGAACAACAATAAGTGAAATGAAAATGTTAAGATATCTGCTTTGGTGAAAATGAACTTGGAAATATATGCAAAAGTCTAGGATTGTGCATCCCTAAAAAAGTAATTCAGTTTATTAATATCTGTACATTTATCTATACAAAATTGTTTGGTCACTTGTACTGTGCTTATATAAAAAAACTACTAGCCTATAAACAGAGTATGAAATATATTTCATCTGATATTTCAAATATCTAATTAATATCAAGGCAAATTTCTATTCTGTGGTTTAGTTAAAATATTTGTGTCATATATTATAATATTCTCTTCTGCTACATACACATTAAATAACTGGTGAGTTATGACACTCCAGCTGTTGTTCTTTACGCAGGTCACTGAAAAGAATACTCAAGATATGCAGTATTTTAGGTATATTTCAAGTAAAAGTACCTTTTCACAATTAGTTGAATATTATTTAAAGTGATTGCTCTGTTACTTTCAATAATACACCAATACTCCCTCCACATCAAATGGATTCTTACTGCCCCTGTCGTACTAATACACAATCAGAAATTCAACCAGATATAGAACTGAGTTTTTATTTTTTATTTTTTCATTCAAACTGTACTTTGACATGCCAGGTATGGAAACCAGACACAAATTAAGCTTTTAGGTTTGTCATTTACTGCCTACATATTATGTAATAATACAGTTAAACCAGGGATGCATATAATAATTGCTGTGCTTTGTGTGCATGTACAGCTGAATTACTCACACGTAGTAATTCACAATAGGGATGAAAATTAGTTTTTTAATGCTTTACATTTTTGACTATGTGTTTTTCATAATTGATCTCTTATCAAGCTTGTTTGAAGAATTCAGAAATAAAAGCCATTTCAAAATGCATCTTTTAATAAATAAAATCATGCTATTTACAAAGAGAAATAAATTGGTCACCTTATCTTTCAAACCTATTCATAAAAGCTTTCCTTTTTGAAATATGTTCTTGATTTATTTATAAGGCTGTTCTCAATTTGCCTTGCCTACATGAATTAGTTTCAATAGTCTATTTTAAGTCTTTATGATAAGTTTAGGCTATTTTAGTTTAGTTTATTTTAGTTTAGACAACTTTATTTATCCCAAAGGGCAATTCAGTTTTTGCAGTCCACCCAGACCATACATACATTTACAAACAGCAAACAGAGACAATAATAAATAAAAGTCAGTACATGACAGAGATGCTCATTGACACACATCCGCCCTCAATAGACCCTTTTAGTAACGAGAGTCAGGCAGATTATAATGCACATTAACGATTAAGAGCTAGGGCTGCTAATGTCAGTTTGGTTGCATTCTAGAAATTATATTTATAACTGTTATCTGTGTGTTGTGATAAATTATGACTCGAGCCCTAAGCTCTGGACAGCTTTTGCGATTTCATCAACGAGTCTTTAATGAGAGATCATGATTGACTGTTTTCTGCATAGTGTGAAAAAGTTCGAGTGACTTGAATTCTCTCTGAGAATTGTGGCTAACCAAAGTTGCAGCTGAAGCACAAATTCTCATCTTTTTCCTTCACATTATGTAAACTAATCAAATGAGAAAGAGTTCTGATAAATGGCAAACAGTAATTGTAAAAGGAGTTCAAACGGTTTTTTTTCTTTTTTATATTTAAATTAATTTTAAATTAAGGACAAAAAATAATTGGTTGAACATTAATATCAAACGACACTTTAATTTATTTGTTTATTTATTTATATTGATTAACAACATTTAATTGCAGAGTTCACAAATTGTTTACTTGTAATTTAGCGATTTAACAGATAAACAATAAAACAGCTTTGTAAAACATATAATCCTACCTGATTTTATGGTCCCCTGCTTTGAATAGGTGCTACATCCACTCCGTGTTCCTCCTTTCTGGTGACTTGGAGTGAAGTTTATTGGCTTTTAAAGTTTCAAGATTGAAGCCCGGATAGCCCACGTGCGTGCGTTTTTATATGGGACTAGCGCGCACGCCCGCTGACTCAGCCCCTGCGTCAGAGGGGCGGGGGACCCCGCCGCCAGAGGAGGGAGACCGGACCACTGCCCTCCTTTATTTTATTCACCATGGAGATCCTCTGTAGGGATGTGACCTCATAAAACACAGCTACAGGAGCTCCCCAAACATTACACTACCTCGTGTGACGTATCCCTTCATTTATACGCATCCAACTCTGAAATGTTTGACATTGTTTCCATTTTTATATCCGAAATAATATTTCAAAGCGCTTTTTTGTGCCAATTTATGATCAAGCTCAGTTTTTTTGAGTCGAAGAAAATAGTTTAGTCAAACGCACACTGGGCATTTTATTCATGGCAGTAGAGAAAAGAGATGCATATTTAGGTGACGCCCAAACACGTATTAATCCTATATTGTTGTAATTGCTTTTTTAATACCACTGATTAGTCTTTTGTGTGTGTGTGTGCTGACCATTTTGTATCATTTATCGTTTTGCTCACATTACAGCGGCTTTTAAAGTTGTAATTTCTTACGATCATATTTTTAACATCTAAAAGTTAGTGTGTTTTAAAGAGAAAATGTTAATGCAAGTCGGAAAATGAGCTAACATCACTGACTGCAGTAAGAGACTGAGCATATTCATGAATTCATGGAACGCGCCGGTAGTTGTGTTGCCAGATCTTGGGAGAGAAACAAGCAGCCATATCAGTTTAGTCAACCCCACACGGAAACCGTAATTTGACATGCCGAGTATAGAAACCAGACACAAATAAAGATTTGAGTCTGTTGTTGTTAAGCTCAAATTACAGTAGCATGCAAATGTTTTTGTTACAATAAAATCAGTTATGTTTCTTAGCCCAAAATTAGAGATCTTTCCGACTAAAGATGCAAGAGCAGGGCCATTTCATCACATTACACATATGAGCTTGTTTTTTACACTAAATATCATAAGAAGCTAGCGGCAATACATTGTATCTTGTCATTTCACATTTTTCTGTGTAAAAAAAACTTTGAGGATTATTAAGAATTTGAAAACTTCTGACAGCTACAGAAAAAGATGGAAAAGAGATCATTTCCATATCCTGTCCTTTTTTGACAGATCCAAAACAACAATTCTGTCTGCTAACTTTTGTGCATACTGTTAAGAGAGCACTGAGAGATTTATTTAGGGATAAGACATGCATAAATAAGCAAGAACGCCAAGCAAAAAAATACCTTTTGCACAGGACTGACAATATTAGTGAACAACTTTACAGAGAAGTAAGCCCCAAGTGCGTATAGTAAGCAGATGTGGCAACTTAGTGAGAGACAGAAAACTTTACCTCAATGACTGCAGTCAATCGTTTTCCAAGCCAAATACTGCCCTCTGCTGGCTGATTTACAAAACTACAAGTGCACAAAACAGCTGTAGACGAGTTGAAGTAATGAGGGGAGAAAACTGAGGGTTTATTTTTAACAGGAGAGTCAAAGCTGGTGTCAGACATGAAAAAGAATTCTTTCCTTTGTCCTGTTTGTCTCCTGACTTCAGAAGAATGAAGCTGCCTCTTGTGATTCACTGCTTTGCTGCTGCCACTGTCCCATCCTAACCATGATTATATCCCTGGAGAGTTTCTTTACAGGCAAATTTGTTGACCGCTCATGAGGGTCCCCACCCTTGGCCACAAAAGCTGGCCGAGCTGTCAAAACGCCTGATGTTGGACTGGAATAGAAGCCACCAGCAGCTGATGTCATGAGCAGAGGCTGTGCCAGTCCATGTGTTTAAAGACGGGAAACAGCCTCGACCTAAAGAACATGTTATTATACTTCGGCTTACTCTATGAGATCTGTTTGTTTCATTAATGTTCTTCATAAAGCAGTGCCGTGAAGTGTTACTTGATTTGTTTTATATGACTCCTAGACTATATGTTTGTTTGTGTTTTTGTGTGTTTTCGCTTGTAAAACTATAAATATTATGTTTTCAATAGGACTTTGATTAAAGCCCGTGTGAGACTATGAGGCAGACTGAGTTTTATGCTGATGCACCTTCATGCCCAAAGCAAAAGACTACCTCTGCATAAAGTTACTATTTTCCTGCTGTAGCTTTTGATGGTTTTGACCAAAGCTGCATGATGGGTGGCATGTGAAGGGACACATAGCACTGCAATGAAAGCCTTTATTTTACATTTACTGAAAAATGTAATAATGAGAAATACTTCCAATCAGGGTTGGGCAACTGCATTTAGTTATTGGACAAGAGTGTCAAATGAGCTCTGTCATCATTTCCAGAGGGCCACATTGCTACAAAGTGTTGGATTCTCTCAATTTAACTAAAGCTAATTACATTGCTTCAGTCAGAATGGCAACACCAATATTCATATATATATATATATATATATATACACTCAAATCCAATGCATAATTTAAAAAGCAAACATATGACAGCCAAATTAAGCCTTTTAATGCTATGAACAGAGTATGTGCAATGAGAGTCTTCAGCCCCTTTCAAAATGAAGCTCCATCATCATTTCACCTGGAGATATTCATATTAATTCCACATGGACGTTATAATTGTGTCAGCTGACATTTTGATATGGCTCTAAATGTGCTTGAGAGGGCAGGACATGGCATACCCACAAAGGCAGAGACCCACTCCTGCCCACTGAGTCAGCATGGCCCCCTTTCACCAATGTGATACTACCTGTTGATGGAGCAGATACTGTAGGCGGTCAACTTGTTTCTCCTTTTCCATCCCTGAGAAGTTCAAAGTGAAGGCAAAGTGTCACATGGGCATAAATATTACATATTGCATCGGCAGTATGGGGCCGTTGAGTATGTAATTGTGTTTTATTGATGGGTATTTTATTTAACTGTACTGACCTAATAGAGTGGTGCAGAGACAATGTAGTTTTGTAGACCAGCAGGTTCCATCGACAGCCTATAGGTGTTGTGGGGTTATTGCGAATAATTTAGTCAAAAAGGTCCATGAAGCCTAAACTTTTTTGTTAATCGTGATAATCCTTACAAATTAACACTACTTTCCAAATCTTAAAGGGTAAACATAATAAGCAAGAGTATGAAGCTATGTCAGAGTATTAGACTATGGAGGTACGACATGTTACTGATTTCAATGCCACTACTATCAAGCTCTCAGCTTTTATTTCACACTTTTACATACATTCATTTTGTCATACGCATGTGACCCAGTCATGTTAGTGCTCATGGTTGTATCAGCTGTGCATTGATTATGGTTTGTCAAAGAAGATTAAAAGGTATGACTGGATTGTCTCCAACAAACTCTGTAGTCCTGTTTGTAACCTGTTGACAGTTTTTTTAAGATACAGTAACGCTTTAAAATAATAGATGGGACACTTTTATATGTTGTATTAGAGGTCCCATATTATGCAAAAAACACCTTTTTAAGGCTTTTGAACACACTTTGGGTATTTGGCCTTCCTCCCAGCCCACAAAATGTGAGAGTAGACCACAAAACCTGTATTTAGCTGTTGGGTCTGTGGATATACTGTTATGTAACAAGCATTTTATTTGCATAAGCCTAAGTCTACCTGAGTGAAATTTCTGAGTATAGTGCAGCCATATTGTTTACATTCTTAGTGATAGATCGGTGTACACCATGTCTAGATCCAAAACCTATCACTGCTCAGTTGTTGGCTGTAAACAGCCACATATATCTTCACATATAGGCTACCAGCCAAGGAGGACCAAAGGGCCCATTGGATTAACTTTATTTTTGAAGAGAATAAGCAGCTACAGTCGGCTAAAACCTGCATGTGTGTCAGTTACTTCACGGCCAACTGCTATTTCAACTTCAGTCAGTTCAACACAGGACTGGCAACTAGACTTTTCCTGAATCCAGGCTCAGTACCAACAATCTGTTGCAAAACCTGATGATGGAAATGTGAGTATTTGAATGCTGTGCAGTATTTATTTTGCTCATTGCTACGAGCTAATGCTAACAGCAGGGGGGGATGAACCAGAGGTAACTTCACATGTTCGTCAATGTTAGTGTTACTTGTCTGAAGGGTAAACTTCAAAGTATGAACATTCCTACATAGTCAAGCGAGTTTAACAGTTGACTGATATAATCAGTCCTTTACCCACCCCATAACCCCTCAGTTTCTGCTTACGTTAGCCCGGAAGGTAGCATAAGTCGCAGCTGTGTCCCACTGAAGTGACTAGGCCAAGGTTAGCATGTTGTGCGTTAGCCTGTGATGTTTGGGGAACGAGCTTCGCTGTTATCTGGTAACCGGCATGAATAACAGTTCATGTGTGTTCAGGACTGTAGGCGGCGTGTGGATGGAGTGCTTCGCTTTGCTCGAGTTACGCTGCAGGCCTGTTGTGAATTCCCTATATGTACACTGCTCTGCTCTGGCTCATTAGCATATTAAGGCGACCGCCCTCAAAACCAGCCATTCTGAATAGAGGGGTTATGTGAGCGTGGAAAGAATGCAGTTGTGCTTTATTCATTGGCTTTTTGGACCAAAGCATGTAACTAACGTTTCATGAGAACATCAAGGATCCATGTTAAACTGCAGAAAAGGAGTAAAATACACGGGACCTTTAGGAAGCAGTACTTTCCACATGCTTAGAGTGCAGATGACTTAGTAGTGACCTTAAGAAAACACTTGAGGAAATGCAGTTTTTTGCACTTCTGCTTTGACTTATTTTTCAACACCAGAGGCTGTCACTTGGTTCTAATGCATTCTGCCTTTGTAGATTGGGTTGTTTTTTTAAATCCCTTGTGGTAGATTTTGACATGTTTTCTTCTTGTGTTATTCAATGGTATTTAAAATTTAGCCTACTCCTGGGTCTTACTGAGTGAGGAGGATTTTGACTGTATTTTGACCTCATGTCTGCAATTACTTACCCCTGCTTGCACTACTTAAAGACAGCAAATCCAGATTGTTTGTTTGTTTTTTGTTTTTGTTTTTTTTTTTGTGTTAAAGATCATGATTCATATGGTAAAAAGAGATGGGACCCTGTTTTGTCCAAACGGGGCGCCAATTCTTATCTTTTGTGTCTTTATACGGTGCTTTTAAACATGGTCCATTTGAAGCTGGCTGTAAAAGCAGCACAAGTCTCAAACACAAACACACCTCATGTCAAAATACTGATGTTTACTGCAGGATTAAACATGTTTACTGCCTGAAGCAAATAAAATATACTGAAATAAAAATTAAACATTTTGGTTTTGATGGTTCTTGTCTTTACCCTGCAGGGGAGGTGAATTTTAGTATATCTTATCTGTAACTATTTTTAAGGACTCTTTAGAGTTTACTCTGCTACAAGCATGCTCTGTGTATATAAGTGTTAGAAGGCTTAAGACTCGCCTTGACTCCACTGCTTTGTCTGTCTAAAACTTGTTCAATACAGTGTTTTCAACATTGCTGTCCTTTCAGATTTTAATCAAAAGCCTCCTGTAGTGTTGTGCAAGAATGAGTCCAAAAACACAGAGGTGAGTTTGCATTTTAGCACCTTCAGTTCCCAAGGCAGAGAGATGATGTGACTTCACAATAGTCTTTCAGATAAATACCTGAAATAAGGTCCATAATGAACATATGCAAACAAGATTTGAACATTTGTTTTGCGACATAAAATATTTCATCTGACATTGCACCTCTTTTAAATTTTTAAGTGCTACTGTGTTATTAAAAGGATAGCTACTAGTAAACTGCTAACAAGGACTATAAAAATGGCCAGGCCCATGACCCTAATGCAACCATTGTTGGTCGTTTTTAATTAACAATAGTATATACATCATTGCCACAGCCATGGGCACCAGCTTGATCATATCATTCATATAAGAGGAAATCTTCAAACAAGAGGTTAAGATATGGCCTTTATACCTTGGAAGTATGGTAGTTGCTTTTGACATCAACCACCATGTTGTAGTGCAACAGTAGCTTGGTAATAGTTTTTTTTACACCCACTGTTTGCATTTAAATTTGTAAAAAGGTGGAAGTTGGTACCTTTGTGAAGTATCACAATTTTTTGTTTGCCACAGACCTTATTATCAGCAATGATCTAAGAACACAGTGAAAAAAAATCCTCAAGGCTTTTAGTCGAGAGAAAGACACCTCATCCCTGCACAACTTTACAGAAACCAAGTATCATTCAGGTCGCCAGCCTCAGGTCAGTTTTTTATTTTCTCCTGTATTTTCTTCCATTTATATCGAAGTGTTTTTTAAGTTTTTGAAAAAGGTCATAGTCTCAAAGCACTGTTTTTTCTTTGAATGTTTCCCCCAGCTAATCATTGAAATCACAGAGGAATGAGCCACCACCACATCAAGACCACGTTATGTAAAAGATGCTTTGGGGGAGGAGAAAACTTCTACCAACCTGCCATAAGTTCTGAAGTACTTGTAAACATGGTTTGTGGATTTCTGCAAGATTCAAAACATGGGCATCTGTGTTGCCAATGTCAACATCCTTTCCTAGGCTGAAGACCCATTTAAGAGAGAGAGAGAGGGAGAGCAGCGTTCAAGACTTGGCAGCAATGAGAGCTATTTATTGTATGAGTCCTCAGAAACCATGTTAGGTCTATATTCAGTGGTGAAGAAAAAAAAGTCAATGACTCACTTCTCTGATTTGCCACACCCTGGCAGCTAACATCCAATAAATTTGTTAAAGAATATTTAATGATTTAAAAGTGAACATAATGACTTTTACCTGACTATTCTGATAATATTACTTGTTCTCTGGTTCATGGTTCTTCTATACCAGCATTAAGCTTTATCCTCAATAGTTCAGATGAACAGCAGCTAAAGTTCACAGTTTATGATACCTGTTGCATTTTTGCAGCACTGCTCTACAATCAGTGGCTCTAGATTTAAGCCAAAGCGTGCAACATTTACACTTTCAGCACACAGAGAGCAGTGTAGCTGTGTTTTTGCCTGTCTTGATTTACTGTTTGCTGACTTAAATGTCAGGTTCGTCCCTCAGCTTCTCTGGGATCTACAGAGACATATTTGAGCCTAAAACTCATCTGCATGTTCATGGCAGAGTCATCATGAGTCAGATCTTGTACCAGAATACAAGGCGGCAACTAGATGTGTAACACAGTAGATAAGATCATTGGCATCTTGATTTACAATCATACTAAACAAAGTTATAAATTATCTACATGAGAACACATTAGTAAGACTATGATGACAACACCCATCTGTCAGTCTGTAATAATTTCAAGGGTGTGTGGTTTAGCACTTTAAAGCCTCTGCAATCTCTGCGGGAAGGAGCCCGATATGTTTCTCTTTACATAGAGTTTCTTTCAGACAAATATAAAAAAAAACATGATTGTAATTTGGGCATTTTCTGAAAGTATTTTGCTTTAAATTGCATGGATTTTCTGTAGAACTTACTTACGTCACAATTTTTTTGGAAGATCCCCCCTTTTTCTAATTTCTTTATATATTAGAATAATAATAATAATGAACTTTTTTCAAAACTCCTTAATACTTTTGTCTGATGTTATCTGGAAGTTTTTGTTGTACATTTTGTAAAATTGTTGGTTGAAAAACTTTTGAACTTTCCCTGAAAATTTTCAAACCCAGAAGTTTTTGTAAAGCTTCGGCTGTTTTTCACCCATGATCAAACCTCTTTGAACTTGATGAGAAAATGTTGATAATTGTCATGATTTTGCCAGTTCTGTTCATTTTGTGTGCCTTTTCCTTGTGTTGTGTTCTACTTCTTGTTTCCAGTTTTGACCTCTTGTCTCGTGTCCCTTGTTTCTTCTCAGTCCTTGTCAAGTTTCCCATCTTGTTCACGTTTCTAGTCTTGTCCTTGTGTTTCCTGTTTTATTTTGAAAGTCCTTCTGTCTCCCCTTAATGCCGTGGGTTTTGCTTCCTGTCTTGTCCCGTCACACCTGATCCCTGATTGTTCTTCCCCAGCTGCTTCTCGTTTACCCCAATCACCTCATACATTTAACCCTGGTGTTTTCCCCTTGTCTTTGTGGGCTCATTCCTGTTTTTTTTCTGCCATGGCTTCATGTTCCCCGTTTCTTCTGTCTTGAATCCTTGCTCTGAGTATTTCCCTGATCTCCAGTGTCTCCTGAGTTTGAGGTATTTTCTATTGAAACTTTGTTTTTGAACTTTGTGACCAGTTTTGATTTGTTACTTTGTTGTTTTGTACTTCTGAGCTTTTTTAGTTAAGGACTGTTTTTGTGTTTGGATTTTTGTAAAGGAAGTGTTTTTGGAGTTTTTTGATCCCTTTAGTTTTGAATGAAGCCAGTTTTTGTTCATCTGCATTTGGGTCTTTCCCTGTTGTTTTCCTGGGATAAATCGTGACAATAATATAGTAAAAAAAATTATGGAATAACTGCATTTTTTTCTAGATTAACAGGTTACATTTCTATTTTTTTTATCAGAAATCCTTAAAACCTTTACCCAGAATTTTCAAACGTTCATCAATCTATAATAAACTTTTACTGTTAATCTTTAAAACAGTGGCCAAAGACTTTTAAACTTAATACTTAAAATTTTCAAAGAAGTCTTTGTTAGGTTTGACACATTTAAATTGCCTTTATTATTTTTGATTAGAAATTGCTGACCACGTGTTATGATAACTTATGTTAAATTGTTTAATCTTATTTAAATCTTATTTTTTGTATTTTAAATTCTAAGATATATTGGCAAGAATCTCTCTAGGAAAAGTCACAAACTTTTCCGCTTTTTAAAACCTCAATCTCAGAAAAATTATGATGCCTTTGTTACAGAAAATTCAACTTTGGTCAGAAAATTAGTTTGAAAATGTGCTCTTCCAAATTTTCATTTAAACTTCAGTTTTTATGAATTCGCCATTTGTCTTTTAATATTTTAATTGGCATTAAAGATTTTCACTTTAAAAAAAACAAACAAAATCCTGTATGATTAATGACAAAATTACCAAAATATATATCAGACCACACACAGTGAACAGCTTGAGTTCATTTTACTGCTGCTGCCAGAGCAAATGTGAACTATTTGATGGCTAAGATGCCATGGTGTCCTTGATCCAGGAGATGTAGTTGCACACTTTGGTGTAAACTCCAGGCTTGTTACTCTGAGCACACCCCTTCCCCCAAGACACAATCCCCTGGATCTCTCCGCCACACACCAAGGGACCCCCGGAGTCACCCTGAGCACAAAAAGACAATGTTATTGTCCCCTCATAGAAACTTTTGTATGATTACTGCAACAGCCAATCTTTTCTGTCTTACCTGACAGGAGTCCCTTCCTCCCTCCAGATAGCCAGCACAGATCATGTTATCTGTGATTTGAAAAGGATATGAATTAAAGCATGTGTCGTCACTAAGCAGAGGGATCTCCAGACACTGCAGCTCATGAGGGTACCTTGCTAAATAAGAAAACAAAAAGATGACGCAGTTTTAAATAATAACATGACATGGATGGTTTCTTCAGCCTATACTCACAGCCCTCATCACTGGGACGGATGTTTCCCCATCCAGAGACACGGCACATTGCTCCATAGCTGGCACAATTTGAAGGAAGTGTAGCTGGACTGACAAAGTCGTTCAGGGTGGCAGGTTGACTTAGGTGGATCAGCATGATATCATGGTCCATTGAGCCGGACTTGTACTCAGGGTGTGGAATAAACTTTGCAGACATGATGTGCTGTTCTGTCCCCTCAGGTTCCCAGATATTATGCTCACCAAGTCGAATTTCTACATTTGAGCTAAAAAAAAAAGTGTAAAAAGCAAGAATTTTTTTTTTTGCGCTTTACAGCTTCTCAACTGAGAAAATCAAGCTTAAACTTCAAACATTAAACCTTTTTAAACAAGTCTACACTGGTCCTAGATGACCTCGGAGCATGATTTTGAAGTTTTTTGCCTTTAAGTTCTTTCAGATAATATATTTTGGCATGCCAACAACCCCCTCTGTTTCAGCCCTGCTCAGAACTGTCATTTTTTTTTTTGGGGGGGGTAAATCTTATTAGTTGTCTGCCCATGCCCCTCTCAATATGTGAATGTGGCCTTAGCTTCCAGTACTGTGCTCTAAACATATACCATTCAAGTTGAGGTGCTGAGAGAAGTATTTCTGTATGCTAGCTTCATAATCCGTGCCATGCATATATCTTGTTAATTTATTTGAATGAAGGGGATTATTAATATGCATATAAATTTAAGGAGACCATATTTTGCCTTTGCTCGGGTTTATATATATTTAAGTTTGATGACTGCCAGATTATGTTCACATTGTGTTCAAAAACGTTCTAGTTTTCATATTGTGAAGACCCCTGATCTAGCTGTATTCTCAGGATGTCTGAGACGGTCTGATGGAGTTCTTGTCACTTCAGAGCCCCCTTTTCCATGTTGGCCCAGTCTGCTCTGATTGGTCCATCAATCTGCTCTATGGTGATTTGTCAGATCAGCGCTGCTGTGGACTACAGACAAAACAAACGTAAGAAGTCCCTCTGATTGGTCCATTCAGGGTGTTAGGGGGAGGGAGTGCTGTGAAAAAAAAGTAGTCTAAAACATGAAGGAGACATGTAAAAACACACAAGGGTGTATAAAACTTGAAAAGCATAACATAGGCTCTAATTTTTACAATAAAACTAGTAGTGCTCCAAGAGCACAAACCTTGGCCAAAGCATTTCTGACATTCCTCAGCAAGTTGTTACCAAAAATGGATCACCACATAAATCTAATCACTTCTTACTTGTGCCATGACCAACAATCCCTAAAAAAGGTCATCATAATCCATTTAGAACTTTATGAGCTTTCTTGCTAACAGACAGATGGACAAACGAACAAATGATCATACATTAGCCAAAAGATGGCCTAAAGGGTAAAGCTAATAAAGGTAATAATACATAAAAGACTGCTGCAGAGGCAAGCAAAGCCTGTTTCCTCTGCTGTTCTCATTCATGCTTGTGCTGCTTGCTTGTGAAGGACCACGGTTATTTCTGGCTTTTTGCTCGGTCACTTCCTCTTTTTAACTCCTCTTTGCCATGGTTACACAGCATTGAAATTGGGCAGCTGGGGCCATCCTCTCCATTAAAACTTATTTTGTAAACTTCATCCTTGATCTTGTATTTTGATATGGAAAACTTATGTATTGCTGCTTTAAATACACCAAAAAAGGTATCATAAATACTAGCACACTACACCTATGTGCATAATAAAACAGGTCTGATTTAATTTATAAAGTTGTAGAGCTAATAGTTTGAATGTTGCCTCTGCTAACACCCCTACTTCTTGTACCTAAGTCTGGACACAAAGGTCTATAACATGATATAAATACATCAGTGTTAGGCAGATGCTACAGTTTCATTTGTTGAGGCATGGAGCAGAGGTTATTAGTCATTTTCCTTACCTGGATTTGCAGTGTGCAGCAGACAGCACCCACTCCTCAGACAGAAGGATCCCACCACAGGAGTTGTATCCCGTAAAGAGAGACACCTGGTAGGGCACAGAGTTTCTGGGACACTCATATCCTCCAACTATTTTGCCATCCTCCAGGGCAACTGCACAAGGTAAAAAAAAAAGAATAATAAATAAAAAGAGAAATTGTTACCAGTGATTGGAAATCCATTATTATGAATGTTAAAATGTAGTTCCACGTGTTACTGCAAGTTTGTGTACTGTACCTGCTCCACCAAAGAGAGCCAGAAGAAGAAACACTTTCATGCCTGCAGATTATTGTGCCCTCACACTCCTACATTCAGGTATCTTTATGCCTCTTATCTCCTTTCTCTCAAGGTCTTCTATCGTCAGAGGTACACATTAAACACCAAACATGTGTTCAATTTCCCCAGAACACTTAGATTAATGTACAGTGGAAGAAAGAAAACAACATCCAACTCAGTGCTATGAACACAACCAGGAAAATAACTTGGATGGTGAACCGACTGAATTGTAAAATCTTGTATTTGGAATTCCCCTTTGTTAGTTTGCATTCAGTCAGCAGTTTCTGCATTTTACAGTTTTATATATTGTTTAGAGGGGACTTTCAAAAGTTCGGTGCATTATGTGGTCAGCATACCAAACGTCATCATGACAATTCTTAGAACAGGTTTATTACAAAATAGCATGCTGGTAATGACAATCACTGTTGAGTAACAACTCTTCTCCCTGCGGATGTTAAGTAAGTCTTGATTACTTGTGATAGAAGATGCTCAGGAGTGATTGCAAAAAGCTAACTATTTTTCTCTTTTGAGGTTCTGCTCAGAGGCCTCCTGTTTATCTTCAAGCTGCATCCTTGAAAATTCAGTCTGTAACTGTTTTGTAACAGATAATATTAAGCTGGTCATTTTCCAGTTTTTTTAGTCAGTTTACCACGAGAAGGCCAAGTCATTACAAAAGGCCTTTTGCTGTAAAAGCCCTTCAAAATAGAGTCATTAATGTTTGTGCATTAGTGAAGTCTAAAACCACTCTGAATGATTAATGCCACATTCACACACTGACGTTTTGGGCAACGTTGGCAATGTATAGGGAAACGTGGAGCAATGTGCAGCTAAGTCAGACCACACAGAGCTAAGTTAATGTCAGCTGGGCAATGCTGATGTTCATCTAGTACACTGAAAAATTTTACACATGCTTAAAAACTGCAGACGCATGATCCAACACACTTGTGAACACCAGCTAGAGCTAGCCTCCACTTACTCCCCCCCCCCCACCCTCAGTTATAGCTGCTCAAATATTGGTGCCTGTGCAACATCACCATATATTCGTACAATGTTCAGCAGTTCTATGCAAGCCCAAAGTTCCCCTAAGCTATGTGCACTACCCATGTAAGTTGGTGAACATTAACAATGAGTAAGGGGCACTCTAGAAACATCATACTCCATCAGCACCAAATTTCTCTCCACTTCAGATTGGGAATCCCGCACATGATTTGAGGCCCCGTTTACATGACGTTTTATCCAAAAACGGAAAAGTTTTTCTTTTGCATTTTCAAAAGCACTCTGCGTTCACACGGATCTGTGTAAATGACTGAAAATGCTGTAGCTTGCTTGCCAGGCCAGTAGATGGCGATGTCAGTTTGTAGTGAAACAGCAGCGTTAGAACACGCGTATGCTTTCCGGTATGCTTTCACAAACCACAATGGCGAGTGGATGCAAAAAGACGCAGGAGTTTTTTTTGTCTGGACAACAAATGTGTCTTGATATTTTTGTCTGGATAACAAATCGAGCACAGTAAGCAGCACACATGTTGCTCGGAAGACGGCCGAAGCTGTTGTTGTTGTTCCTGGAATGCGCGTGCACCCTTTATGTGAAAGAGTACTGCACATGCAGTGACGTCAGCGTTTCACCCTGAAACGCTGAATCTCGTCTACATGGAGTCGAATACGAATCCGTTTTCAAACTTTCCACTCTGGACCCTGGTTTCAAAAGTTTGCGGATTCAGGCACTCCGGACACCGTTCTCATGTAAACAGGAGGTGAAAACACAATGAAAACTCTCTGTTTTCGGACGTATTCGTTTTCGTGTAAACAGGGCCTTAAATTCTCACAAGTCTGCCACACAACAGCTCCCCCCTGTACATCACATGTAAGAGGTGTGCAAGGTCAAATAGCTGGACAGACTGTTAACAAATGACTGAAAGTTTGGTTCATTTGCTCAGCCCTCCTTCTCTCTCTCACTCCTCGGTACTCTCGATGCACATTTAGCACCAGGAAATAGACTCCTGCGCTCTCTCAGGTTGAGCGGTAAAGAGCAGAAGTAGCCGTTTAAAATGCATTACCCCCACTCAAACTTGATCTTAGCAGCGTATCCTGCAATATTTGATCTAAAATCAGTGTTAATGACCTGTATTACTGCAGCGGAGAATGATAAACCAGTGGATGATCTTTGTTTATACCATGTGCACTTCTGTACAGTCTGCAGTGCCTGACTGTCACGTTTAGGGCAAGCCCAAAATGTGCCATTAGGCAATAGCACTTTGTTACGCAAACGGCATAACCTACAGCTGTTTTTACACAAAAGATGTATTTTTTATGCCCTTTCACTTTTTTATGGTATTTCCACTGTTGTATTTTTATAATCTCTGCTTTTTATTTTCAGAAACAAAGTGAATTGCAATAATAGGTCATATCTAACTGAGTATACTGATTTTTAAAGCCACTGACGGGGACTTAGCTTAACATTTGCATTTTGTTTATTCACACACACACACACACACACACACATCTCTTTATTTTCTCAAGATAAAGAGAAAAGGACCTAATTGATTTTATTGCACAGGGAAAATGGTTATATAATTCTTAGATGACAAAATTTAAAAAAATGAGAGCTAGTGACAAAGATAATTTTTTACAGAAAAATAGAGTAAGATTTTTCTAAGTCTTGTATGTTAATATCCATGAAAGCAGAACTTTCTTTTACAGTTTTGTCTTGCAATTCCATTTTGTAATTAAATCTGGTTACCAGCTCAGGAAACAACCTACATTTCCTCTTCCCTCTTGGTTGCAAAAATATAAAAAGGAAATTTTACTGTTTGCAAATTGCAGAAGTGCCAGTCACTGCTGAGTCAATATTTTATAAGAGAGGCACACACTGAAGTCCGAGGCTCTGTTACTCATGTGTGAGCACAAGGTGTTTATCAGCGGTAGACAGGAAAGCATCTAAATGCGGGGCTACACTTGAACAAACCCTGTGATTATACACTTAAGGTTAAGTTGGAACGCATTCCCATCCAGCAAAGGCAGGTTCTGCCCCCTCATTATGTGTGGCATACAGAGCGTCTGCCTTAGTTGCCCTGCAGCCTGCACATTTTCACTTTGAGTTCTTTGATAAGCACAACAACTTGGCACCCGCTTCTGACTTCAATCTGTAAAATAAAAACATCTCAGGTTGCGTAGCACTCACTGTTTGATTACTCGTGTCTACCTTTCATCTGACAGTTGGAACAATTGACTGTACGATGATGTGGTTATATTATGCACTCTCACAACTAAGTGTTTGATTTTAACCACTGGTAGAGTAGTTCACAATTGCTTATGTTACAGAGCCCAAGCTTTTTCCAGTTTTATATGCCCTTAGAGTGTTTAACATGTCTCCTCCACAAGATAGAGCACCCCTATCCCTCTCCCCCTCTTTCTCATTCCCCCTACCAGCGTGATGTCCTACCATTGTTTTGTTGTCAGTTTGGACCAATGATTCTCGATAGCAAGCCCACTGAAGAGCATAGCTGTCAGAATAAATGCAGAGCTGTTGATAACATGGCATCGGGCAGGACTGTTGACCACGTGAACTGGATCCATGTTGGGAAGGGAGCCTTAGAGAGGAAGCAGCTCTGGCAGAGTAGAAAATAAAGCCTTATTTGGAGAAGTCTGTTCAGGTGAGCTAGACATTTTTAACATCAGTGATTGTAAACACACCCTAACAGTCATAAAATGAATGCATTAACCTGAATTAAGGCAAGGTAGGACTCCGATTTGCTGTAAGGGAGAAAATGCTCAGATTACTTTCACACCCACCAAGAACTGAACTTTCTGAAAAAAAAAAAAAAAAAAAAAACAGGGTTCATTTCATCCAGACCAAACTGACTTTGGTGTGAAAGCACCCTAAATAAGATTAAGTGAGCTAATTAAGTTTTCGATCTCTTATTTAGTAAAAATGTATCTTTTCTCCAACAATGTCACAAAGCGTATCTTAGTAACTTGGTTGATAGTATTTCAGTCTGGTCTCAAACAAAATTATCACAAGAAATGGATCTGGTTTAATTTTTATTTCTGTTGGATTCACTTTAAAGATCACTTTTAAAAGCTTTTCTCCCCAAATTGATCCAAGAATTTAAAACAAGAATTTATTGCTTATGAAATCCACCTTTTGGAGTCAAGCTTTTGTTCAAAAGAGTCCTCAGATCAAAATTGGGCAGGGTTGACCAGTGCATCAATTTGTAGCTTGGAAATATTTACTTGGGTCATTTGGTTGTGGGGTCTTGGGATATCAGGGTTAAAGAAACAGAGCTGCAGATACTAATGGCAGCTCCAACTTTCTTATCAGTCTTTGCTTTGTGATCCAGTTTTAATTGCAAAATATTATCATGCCACACTCTCAGGTGGCTTGTGTGTGCCTGGGACCTGGTGTGCTGCTCTCAAGCTGCACAATGCATGTTCAAGCAGAGGAATACTGCATGACAGGGCTGGGAGAGCGTTCGCACATATATTATGTGTGTGTGGCTTTTTGACTTGGGTTTGCAGCTGCACTTAGATGTTATGTTTTTGCATGATCATTTTGTCAAGAGAATAAGAACATACTTGTGGGATTCAGCTTGCTTTCTCTTTCACCAAAACCAAACTTTAAACTCCCTGCTGTGCTGATTCTTTGGTCTTCTAACTGACTGAAAACGGACAGTCAGGAGAATTACCTGAAATAGCAACTCGCTTAACACTATTTTAGGCATCAAAAACAATACCTATATCTTGTTTTTGAAAATATATGGATATATTTCTAATCCTCAATACACCTCCAAGCCTTACTTGGAATTTTGTTCCTTGGTAAAGGTAAGATGGATCATAAGATTGTCAGGCAGACCAGTGCAGCATTCACAGTACTGAGGGCATTTAACTTGACTGACTGACATGAAGAGAGAGCTCAGCTAAAATGCAAAACTTTGGATTAGTTAGTTCAATCAAAAGGATGCCTGGGCTCTGCCTTAAGAGTAAGCATTAGGAGCTCAGAGGCCAGTTAAGTTGGTTCAACATCTAGCACAGATACTCTGGTCATCTCTCTTTCAGGGTTTGGGATTAGACCCAGAGGGCATACCCAAAGCTCACAAGAGGGATTATATCCCCCTTTTCGCCTTCAAGGGATCCCTAACAATCCCCTAAAATGAGCTTGAAAATATTGCTGGAGAGAGGGACTTCTGGGTCAGTTTGCTTAGCCTAGACAGGTGGACGAATGACTGGATGAAAAAAAAACAAACATTTTTGCTGCTCAACAAATCTGTAATACTTTTCTCTCCTGCTGTTTTTGCCACTAATGAAAAATTAATGCATTAAACCAACACTATGTAGTTTTTCCACCATAATATAATATTCCTAGAATCATTGTTATGGTACATCACTTTACAACAGGTTGAATGACACCTCTGTCATGGTCTGAGGGGGTCTGTTTCGCCTTCACTGGCACAATGTAACTTCAATGGGGATGGTGGGAACACTTCCACACTAAAAAACTACAATTTTTACTGCTTTGACTGCTTTACAGCATACATCACTTCCCCCTTGAGGCAAAAGCTAAACGTTGGGAAAAGGAGAATATAAAGCAGTTTTTGAATTTTTTGAATGAACAGAATTTAGTTTAAAGTAACTATGCATTTATTTTGCAAATGGAAACAGGGACCTCTGGCTCACACTCCTGCATAGCGCTAATGCTTATCTGACGCTGGATGCTACCCACTGTTAAACAAGAAAAAGAAAAAAGCCAAATGTAGCGTTGTTATTATGGCGTAAGCAGCGAAAAACCCAAAGAAAAGAAATGTTTTATCAGAGGAGACGAAAAAAAGAAAGCTGGAGAGGTAACAAGCTAAATGCCTGGTACTGCTTGGACTTGTAAGTACATGATGATTTATTCGAAAAGAGACATGATCAGACTGTACCTTATCAGTCCACATGGTTTATTTGTCTCTTGGGACGTCCTGTCGGCTCGCTTCTCCTCCCTCTGTATGTCAACAAACACATGTTGGTGTGCGACAGTGCAGTTACATTCAACGACCATAGAGGCCCCTAGAGAGCTGAAAGCCGGAGTCTTACTTAGTGCTGCTTTAAATTGTGTCCAGGGTTTTTGTCTATGAATATTTGTCGGATTAGACATCCAAAGTAAGACCTATTGTCACTTGTTAGTGTCCACTATTGTAAATTGTGAAAAAGCTTTAAAATTAAAAAAAAAACAAAAAACAAAAAAAACTGGGGTATTTCATGATGTTGATATGATTGTAAAAAAAAAAAAAGTAAATCTGATAAGCTTGTGTTTTCCACAGACTTCATTTTGTGCATCAAACCAAAGGTCAGTTAAAGAAGTGACATGGGTTGAAAGTTGATTCATCCAGCCAGCAGGGGAGCCCTAAATATGTTGGCTCCAATTTCAGACAGCTGCTCATGGGTTTATCTTGATATACAGTCTGTGGATGGGATTCATTTTCATTAAGTTTTCAATTGGAAAACGAGACATTTATTAGTGAAAACTCAATAACCAAAATGGTTAAAATGTGCCACAAGTGCAAACAGTCCCAGAGATAATTGGGCATAAATGTCTTTGAAAAACACCCACATGTGACACACAGATGCGTGTTTGGTTGCACATCTGCAAGACAGCATCCAGGATGTGATCAGCTGGATTTAGAAACAACAAAAATACTTTTCTCTCCAATGAAGCTGCATTGGACTTTCACTAATGAAAAGCACCACAGCCTTTTTAACCCTTATACAGTGAGAAAACTTCCATCAAGGTCACCATCTGCTTCTCCCTGTTTAACATGTTCCCTTAACCCCATTTCACTGAACCTCAAAATACCCTCAAATGCACAGGGAAAGCACTGTGCCACTGACCTGCAGACTCTGCCAGCCTTGTTTGCTGTCAGACAGAGCTCAGGCATATTATTCATAACCCTCAGGCCTGCAGAGAAGGGGACCAGGCGCTGCGGTCCAGTGTAGGAACGAATGTAAGGAAGTGGTTTTGGTTATTGAGGTTCAGCTTTTTTCCCCCTGTGTGTGGTTTTTCTTTTTCATGGAAAATACTGTCAGTGAGCCACTGGGGCAGGAACACTTGGCACCAGGTTTTGCCTTGAAAAACAAAATTCCTGACCTCTCCACAGCCGTGAGACAAGGGTTTGATTTCCAGTCAACACCACAACAAGATCAACAAACCTTTGAGGTTTTAGAACGCAGCAGATTCCCACTATTTGTGTTGGTGGGAACTGCACGGCTCGAATCTGGAAATTTCAACATGACAGTCATCATGCCACGCATTTCATAAAAAGCACTAGTGGATTTAGAAATGTAAGCTAACTGTTTTGCACACAGTAGATGAGAAAAATACCGGGTACACTCCATTACAGTGATGCAGTAGGGCTGGAGTGTGTCATTAGTGCTACACTGTCCCACACAAACACACATAAACTCATGCACATACAGTTAAACTGTATATTTCTGCTTTCCCCACAGCTCTCTCAGGTGTATAAGTGAATAATAAACCCCCAAACTCAAGCTGCATGTGTCACCCTCTGCTAAAACTAAACTTCTTTAAACCTCCACTAGTTGTTTTACACACCCAAATTGGTATTTGTGCGGCTCAAACATAATTGCATGTTTGGTTGGTAAATCAAGAACTCTGGCAAGCCCTGGCCTCTGAAGGCTCCCCTCAAACTATAGCCTTGAGATGGCTATTAATATCCCCTACAGGCAGCAGCTCCGTCTTCACTGCTCTGTTACAAAACAGTGTAGAAAACAATACAAAAAACACATTTTAGCACAGAAAGGGAGAGTGAAGGATGTGTTGCTCAAGAGGGTCACGACCAAACTGAACAATGTAGTTGCACTGTCTAGACTCTAGACAAAACTGAAAGGTCATTTGGTGCAACAGATGAAGCTGAAATGTAGTTTAACTGTGTCGCCTTTTTAAGAAATGTTTCCTGTAGTGAGGATGACTTGTTTTTGGTTTGGGTTTAGAATTTCACTCAGTGGGGAGAATCTTAGATGTTAAATATTTATGTATCCAAAGAAAAAAGGCAATGATAACAGACATGTGTCCTCCTACTCACTGAAATGAGGGTGTTTCTGTGAACCCATGCAGGGACTAAAGGAGTGTGTACACACACACACACATACACACACGTACAGCCTCTCACTCTCTCTCTTTTCTCTTTCCTTCCTCCCCCTCACATCTGGAGTATTGGCAGATTGCAGTTCCTGTGTGGGGTGTGTGTACATTAGCAGAGGGGGTTCAGTATTTTAGGGTTGGGCTGCTTTAGATCACACCACGCAAATCAGATCAGTGTTAGATTTGGGGCTCATTGTTCATTGTGTAAACTAATGGGGTTCAGCTTTAGTTCTACCTTAGGTAAGCATGTAAGGCCTGAATCAATGGTGCATTCCATTTTCTCTAAGAGGTGGAAATGTCTGAGTTGCAAATTAGGTAAGTCGAAATTTCTACTCAGGATACCACATTTCAAAGGGACAAAGGACCATCCAAATTCTAAACAGGTATGACTTCTTCATTAAAAAGAAAGTCTTACATTGAATGTCCAATCAATCTAATATAGTTAAAAATTCTTTGTTCAACAGTGATATGTCAACACGTTTCGACTTGGCTGAGCCTTCATCAGGACATGATTAACAATGTCGGTCGCAAGCGTTTAATGCAGTGTACCATTTTCTAATTGGGAGGCTGGATGATCTTCAGATACCCCAAGTTTACCAGCTTGTCACCAGGACACATTTAGTTATGCTGTGACGCAGTTTCCTGTTTGACAACTGAGTTCTGAGGTAAGTGGGTTGTAGCATAAACCCTGTGTCAAAACTACTTCAAGCAGGAGATACTTCAGTATGAAAGAGCAACTGTATTCGTACAAGTTTGGATAAATAATAAATATTCTATGTGTTTTGTAATGAGTATGTCTGTAGTGATAAATTTTCATAGTGATATCTTCAGATACTTAAAGTGGTAGTATGGCCTACTTCATGATAGGATACCCCTCTTGTAGAGTCCAGACACTGATGGTGGTGGTGAGGGATGCCGAATAAGATGGGGGCTAGAATTCTTGGATGCCAGACCTGGACACTGATGAGAAGCATTGGAAGGTGATGGAGTTGCAGAGATCACACACCAAATCAAGTTTACTGCTGGAGAGAAGCCAACAGATTTTAAAGAGCCCATATTGTGGGGGGTTTTTTCTTGAGTTTTTATGTCCCTTAATCACAACAAACCCTTAAAGGGATTGTTTGGGATTTTTGAAGTGGGGTTGTATGGGGTACATGGCATTAGCCTGAACATAAGCCACAGTCTCAAAGCTCAGCTCTGCATCACATTGCTGCAGATGGTGCCACTGATCCTTTGTACATGAAAAAAATAACATACATTTTACATGCTCTAAATAGATTTTTTTATAACAACTTACAAAGCTGCTTTGCTTGGGCACTACTTTGCTACATGGCACAGCCAATGTGTCCTTCCACCAGCAGTGCAGACAGCCTTGCTTCACAAGAGGAAACAACAGCTACCAAACTAGATAAATAGACGATTTATGCAGAGAAAAGTGACAGCTGTTTGCTTTGGATACATAAGAATTCTATGTGACTTGTGTTCAAGCTAATAACATGTACATCATGCAATCCCACTTCGAATATTATAAACTATCCATTTAATGTGTTAAGCATGCAGAGTGCTTCTATGCACAGAACAAAAAGTCTGCAGAATCAGGACCTCTCCCTCTCCTCCTCTTTACCCACCACCACCACCCAATGCCTCTTTTGAATTGACCTAGCAGTCTGAAGTCCTACCATTGTTTCGCTGATGTTTCGTTTTGTTGGCTACAGTATATTTAAGTGAAATGAACCTCAAACAGAGGTACTGTACTTTTAATTAAACATGAAATTGAGTAGATCCACTTTTACCATCAGTGTGTAAATGGTAGGCCAAACGTCACAAACTATCGATATGCATAAAAACAAATCATGATAGTGAAAGTTTCTGCTTTTTAAAGGCACATCAACATATTTCAGCTGATGTTGACCAACGTTGAGAAATCATCATAATTTCGATGAGAGTGTGTCCCTGTGGTCAATTTAGTCGTGTTCAACGCAGGCAGATGTATCTAAAGAGGAAAGAAATGTTGTGTTGGTGAAGTATTTCATTTCCTGATGGTCTCCAACAAATTGTAGACAGATTTTTAACATTCAACATCGCAGATATAAGGCATGGGTAGTGCACTCAGCTTAGGCGAACTTTGGCATAACAGAGCTTGGCGCTGCTGAATGTTCTACAAACATATTGTGATATCACTCATCAAATGCCATATGAAGCGGACATATATATCATTTCACTACTTGCAGGTCTCAGTGTTCAAACACTATGCCTAGTTGACAAAAGATGTTCCCAAATGGGTGCCTCAAGTTGCACAAGAGTCCAGGCCTGAGAAGAAAGTAGCTGGAGCTGAGAGAGATGAACACAGCTGTAACTGAGGGTAGCAAAGGGAAGTGGAGGTCAACTTTTGCTGGACTTTACAAGTGTGCTGTATTTAACATCGGAATTTGTTAAGCATACATAAAATTTTCAAAGTACCTGATGAACATCACCATTACCCAACTGACATTATCTGAGTTATGCATGGCCCGACCTAGCTATAAGCAACTTGACATTTCCCTCAGTGTGTGAATGCAGCTTTAGAGAGCAGTAAATCAATCAATCTTTATTTGCATAGCGCCAGTTCATAACAAGTGTTATCTCAAGGTACGTTACAATAGAGCAGGCTGGAGCCATACTCTTCATTTTATAGATGAATGTATATGCATATATATAAATACGTATAAAATATATTTGTATATACACCTACATACATATAGTCAAGAGGATGTTATTGATGTCAAATTGAGCCAATGCATCTTTATTGTTTTTTCTAAACAACTCATCTTTTACACATGTATAGTTCTACTTTTGGAGTGTCTTATGAAATATGAATGCACAAGGATGGGAACCATGGAGAGCAGTGACTTTTGTGATTTTCCACATTTTAAATCACAGCGACGTCACAGGGATGAACAGATGTGTGAGTACTGTGATGGGGCAGAAGAGTAAAGAGGAGCTATGTGGGAGGAAATATGACCATGAAGTCAAACTCAGATTAAACTTTTTCCCCCAAATGAAAGGTAGGGCTGCACCCTGGAGACATGAGCCAAGCTCTACAGCCAAACTCCCACATGTTCATGTCTGCATCAATACATGTCAGATGATTGTCTTTTCCTGTTGTGTCTGCATGATTTATTGGATTGTGTGCTTGCTCATTCCTCATGGGAGCTTGGAAAAGAAGTCTTTGTTCACCAGCAAGGTCCCCAAATCTCTCCCATCTAGTTTTAACCATTTTTAATCTTGTAGCTAATCTTCACATCCATGTTACTGCAAAGTCTTGGATGCATTTCAGTTGTAATTTTCAGGCTTGGAAATCTTAACTGGGATATTTCTGAAGTTCAACGGCAGCAGGAATGTGCCAGGCAGGTTTAAAAGATGAAATTGCTCACAATTACAGCTTAAATCTGCTCTAGGGTATGTGCATGAATTGTCTTTTGTTTTAAGCCAGCAATCAGGTCTGCGGTTACTTGCAAGCTGCATTCTATAGTAAAACTTGTGTACCTTGTGGTGTTCATTTTAAATGTCACATACTTCAGGAATGCAGGGTGCAGCTTAGCAAGTAACAAGTTTTAACCAGTGACCAAAAACATTTGACTAAAGAGTTTATGCCAATTTTTGACAATATGTGGAAATACTTATCCATAAAAGTAGATAAGAATTGTAATGTTTGAGTGGTGTTTGCTTGCAAAAATGTTGAACTACCTGTACAAATCAAGACAGAATGTTTAATGATTAAAAAGGTCCTTCCCAAAAGATGTAAAACTCGTAGCCTCATTATGAAAAGCAATTGTAAAATGACAGAAGCAGTCTTCACATATACACTACTAAAAATGTCTTGAAATTTTGGCAGACTGCCTCAAAGCTTTCCTGATCTGGTTGTTCACAAATTTCCTTCACAGCAGCAGGATTACTCTGTCACAGGAGAGGTGCTGCGGTTTAAGAGGTGAAGCAAAGAAGAACGAGTCGTGTATAAAGCAACAGAGTTCATCATGCAACCCTCTATGGACAATTACTCTCTTCATGTCAGCTCTATTTAACCTTGCAAAGCAACCTGCATATTTTAAAGTCTCTTCTCTTCCCTTCCCCACAATCATCCTGTCATTGCAGTGTGATCTTAAAACCTTTCCCCACCCCAGTCACCTCCTGTCATCTCATCAGTGTGCAGGTCCAGCTCCTCATCCAATCCAGTATCCCTCATCACCACCACCCCTGGAGTCTGGACTCAAATGGAGGTGTCCTATCCTGCTGTTGGCCTCACTACCCCCTTTGAATACAGTGAGTGAGTCACTCATTTAGAGTGGAGTCTCTCTAAATAAATAAATGTTCACTCATATCTAAGTCTCTCTCGATCTGAATTCAGTTTGGAGAAGTTTTGTGCAACACTAAATCACTTCAAAAAAGATACTATATTTTCTCCAGAGTTTGATTGGCTCCACAGCTGTGCCCAGCTTCAAATGGACAGTGACACAGAGGGTGTAGCCGGCTATTTCGCAAAAGTGCAAGGCAACCTTAAATTATCAGCAGATGCGGCTGTGACTGTGTGGCTGAAGAAGGGAGACATTAAAATATGTCACACACATGTAACCACCACATATCCATTCACTCAGCCATTACACATACAACCTCAGAAAAAAAAACATGACCTCAACCCTCATGGAGGAAAAACACATTACACAGCAGGTCCCTGGTGCACATGATAAGTCACAGCTTCACTCCTTCTCAGGTAGCCAAGTCATCCCATCAAACCCATAATTTATGTATTTAGTTGTTTAATAACGTAGTGTTTTCACTTTAGGAGTTTCCCAGCCAAAGAAGGATTGGTCCTTGCTTGATGAGGACAACGAAGAAGCAGCAGAGTCAATAAAAAAATATGTAAAAACAGTACTTTGTCAACTGGAGGTTTTGTAATTCTATTCAGATGTAAACACTGCTGCTTCACACTGTAAGCACCAATGTAGGCCCAATAATAGAAGAGGATGGAACGACCCAAAGTTCAATAACATTGGATGGACTTCTCTGAATCAAACAAGAAAAAAATAATCCAAATGGCTTATTGAATTTAAAGGTAGATAAAATGTTTTTAAAAATCTGGGTCACTGTTGTAGTGCAGACTACAGTATTATTTGGCCTCTGTAAAGTTATAGTCATGACAGAGAAAGAAATAACCATATTCTGTAAAACAGATGTCAAAGGTCACATATTGCACTTCTTTTCAGCAAGTTTACCCTGGTCTCAGATATACCCAAAACATGAGGGGGAGTCAGTGGCTTAGTCTACCATACCAACAATCAGAATGTTGCAGGTTTGAATCCAGCTGTTTCATGTTGATGTGTCTTTGGGCAAAACACTTTTTCTCAGGTTGCTCCCACTGCTGCATCAGTGGTGTGTAAATGGGTACGTAAGGGAAATATGGGTAAGAAAATGCTGGAATGACCCACATGGACAACATGTGGGTCATTCCATTTTCATCAGAACTGGGAAAAAGGATTGGGAATTATGTCACATCCCAGCTAGATGTGTTTCAGTTACAAGCTGGTAAAGTCGGGGCAGCTGTGGGACATCCGACTTCAAAGTGGGTGTTCCCAGTGAGGTGATCAACTGGAATGCACCATCACACAGAAAAATCCAACCATCAATGAGTGATGGCTTCCTAGGACTGTGATCTAAAGTTTACTTCATCTATGCAGACCTGCCTTGACATATTACTTCTACTAGAGGTGGCATGTCCCTTAGTGACATCATTAGGGGGAGTTTTTCACAGCACTGTTAAAGCACACAATTTCTGCAATGTGGAGCAAGCAAAAGAAGGTATAAAAATATTTTAAAGGGTATTCTGCATAACATAGGAACTTTAAAGCTTTATTGCTGGGGGGCGTAACTAGACACTGCAAACAGCGTTGCTCTGTAACCTGTACTTCATTGTCCTTACACAGATGGGCTCTGTAAGATGGAAAGAGGTCTTCTAGTAAAAACACTGCAAAGCTATTTGTAATCCTTGATCAGCAAGATGACTCCAAGTTAAAGGAAACTGGAAAATATATATCCATAGCTCAATCATCTTTATCACATTTTTTTTTTTTTTTTTTTAAGTAGGTAAAGACAATCAATGACAAAATTAGTGGCTCACGTCAGTGGTTCCCAAACTTTTCCTGCCGGACCCTGCTTTGGCAGACGAAAGCCTGAGGAATGAGGTACACTTCTTATATACTTCAAATGAGTAAGACTTACATTTTAAATAAACTATCCCAAATGAGTCTGCAATGTTTCGACAAGTGGGTAAAATTGGATATGTAATGTAGAAAATGACAGGGGATTTTCTTGCATTTTTTAGTATATCTGAGTGATAACATCATTTATCTATAAATTATGATGCTTTAATTAAGTCTTGCCGATGTTCAGTTTAGACACTGCTCTCTTGCACACTCTTCTTTTTAACACTGCAAGTGATTCCCTACACACAGTCTGAAAAATATTTTAGGCTGTTTGTGCAATGAATGAAGCTTCTTACCTAAGTGAAGCAAATTAAGTCCAAAAAAAAATCAGTTAATCATAAAAGAATATTTTAAAATTGCAAGAAAACTCCTGATACTAATTTCTACAAATTTCTAGGCAAACTCCAACTTTACACAGTTTATACCACTTGTCAGGCTTTATACTGTATTTCTGTAACTTAGGTGTTTTTTTTTGTTTGTTTGTTTTTTCATAGACTGGAGATCTCAAAGTTTCTGCCCTCCAATAGCCCCTAAAAAAGCTCACACTCTAAGACTGCTCTAAACCTGGGGCCTCCACACACCTCAAAGCGCCCCTGCAGCCTGCAGTCCGTGAGGTTTTCTGGTTTCTTAATGAGGAGAGCGAGAGAGCCCGAGGTCCCGCCTCGATGTGGGCGATGACGTCACAAATTGAAGGCGTCTGGGATCAGAAATCCAAAGATCCCGCAGACCGGGACAGACTGCGCCCAGAGGTGCTCCTGCAGCGGACTCATCCTCACCGGACTGACGCCCTGAGAGAGGTACTGTACCCTCTGTCATCCCGCTAAAACAAGAAAGAGAAAGACAGACATAAATCTACCTGATAGGTTCTGTGGAAAACTTTAGAAGTCTGAATGGGAGTTCATGACTGAGAGTTTTTCGCTTTGTTGTTCTCTTTTGAACTTTGAGTGCAAACAAACCCAGACTTTCAATTAAGATTGTGTAAAAACTGTATTGGAAGAGTAACGTCATTGCTAAAGAGGGATTCGTGTGACAAAGAGGGTCGTTTTGGAGGTGTGAGCATCTCTTAAAGAAACGCTTATTCTGTTCTAACGTGCACGTCCAACTGAGGCATCTGCACATGCATGTCACACAGGGCTGAGCTTCAAGTATCAGCATTTTCAAATCATTTTAATACATGATTTGGCAAATGTAAATGTAAACACAAGAAAACACCATGACTGTCCAACCAGAATATATTGAAATGCATTTTCAGATGTTGGATGCAGTGTTAAAAGAAATCTATTTTATATAGTTCATGTTCATTCAGCAACAAATGCTATGTAATTTTAAAGCAGAGTGGTTAGAAAGTAACGTATTACATCCACTCGGGTTACTGTAACTTTACTGTTACTTTGTCTATTTGTACTTTTAATGTAGTTTTTAAAATTATTAATTTTGCGACATTCCTCGCAGCATCTGAATACTAATAAAAAAAGAGATTAAACCTTATAAATCTAAATTTTTAATCAGCTGGCATAGTCAGGATACCAAAATTTGTATTATTTGCTTAAGCCAAGTTTTGTATCATGATAAGCCACCTACACTGGTGTTTAATCTTTTTTAATATTTGGTATTCCATAAGATGTGTTTATATGAAATTATGACTCAGAGTGTAAAAAACGTATTCTTTAAAGATCTGTTAATACCTAAATTGATATATTAGAGTAAACTGGTAAGTGTTTAAATCTTATAAGTCATATTATAAAGATTACAGAGAGCATATCACTGGAGTGCTACTTTTACTTGTACCTGAGTAATATTAAATCAAAGCTCCTCTAATTTTACTAGAATATATTATTTTTTGTAACTGTAAAATTACTTTCATGGTCATCATTCCAAAATTCCAATAACAAGCCCTTTTTCAAGTTCAACATTTTTCTGCAATATGTCATGTAAAGAGATTTTCACTGTTAAATGAAAAGGTTGTGCTCTCACTATTGGCAAGAATCTAGTGGTTCGATATGTTTCTCAATACACAGGTGATGACTCAATATATCATGTTATTTTGTGATATTACAAGCAGGGCAATGGTCCGTGCAACATTTCTGTCCCAGTGAAAGAAATGTTTATAAATAATACAAAGAGAAAGAGACAATGGTCGAATGCCTGCTGCCAACCAGTGACCAGAGGCTGAGCTATAGTACAAAACAAATGCCCTGAATTTCAGTGAATTATAGGCTAGTGAAATATTGTTATTAGGCTTTAACTATTGGTATAGTTTTGTGCAGTAGCATATTGTTATATTGTGTAACTTGTGACGATATTTTTCCACAATCCTTGCCCACACTATTTTTCTGCTGAGATTGCAGCCTTCTGATTCTAATCTATTTCAACAGCATCTTCTAGGTCTTATTACTAAGTTGAATAAAATGTTTCTTCAGCTTTACATTTAAACAGAAAATATGTTCAAATTGGATACTGTGAAATATAAAAGGGTTGCCATTTTTTCCCCCTGCAGCTCTCAAGACCATGATGGATTTACTGACAGCTACCCCTTTTTACCACATCAACACAACAGATTTAACTGGAAGAAATGGCTCCATGTATGACGATGATGGAGAGTATGACTACAAAGACGAGCACGCTGAGCTGAGACAGTCTCTGAACATCATGTCTCTCATTGTTTACTGCCTGGCCTTTGTTCTCGGTGTGCTTGGTAACGGAGTGGTTATCTGGGTGACTGGCTTCAAGATGAAGAAAACAGTGAACACAGTTTGGTTCCTCAACCTCGCTGTGGCTGACTTCCTCTTCACAGCGTTCCTGCCTCTGAGTGTGACCTACACCGCCATGGATTTTCACTGGCCCTTTGGGAAGTTCATGTGCAAGTTAAACAGCACAATAAGCTTCCTAAATATGTTTGCCAGCGTCTACATTCTGGTGGTGATCAGTGCAGACAGATGTGTGTCTGTGGTGTGGCCCGTGTGGGCTCAAAACCACAGAAGTGTACGTAAGGCGTCCTGTGTGAGTCTGGGTGTTTGGGTGCTGGCCCTGACTCTCAGCGCTCCATACTTCATCTTCAGAGACATTGGGCCGTCATATAATAATGAAGACATCATCAACTGCTTCAACAACTTTGCCTTTTCTGACGACTACGAAACCCCGTCTGTGAATAAGCTGCGACAGTTTCGTCACCAGGCAATGACCATCACCCGCTTCCTGCTGGGATTTGTAATCCCCTTCACCGTCATTGTGTCCTGTTATGCTGTCATTATACATCGACTCAGAAGAAACCGCACCCTGGCCAGCAAGTCAAGTCGTCCTTTTAAAATCATTGCTGCAGTTATCACCACTTTTTTCCTGTGCTGGGCTCCTTATCACATCATGGCTCTTATTGAGTTGGTCAATCACATGGCTAACCATGCAAGTGAAACACTGGATCATGTCACCACTATCGGAGTTCCTATAGCTACCAGCCTGGCCTTCCTCAACAGCTGCCTGAACCCACTGCTATATGTGTTCATGGGGCAAGATTTCAAGGACAAAGTCCGCAAGTCCATCCTGAATGTTTTGGAGACAGCTTTCCAGGAGGAGGTGTCTCGCTCTTATACCTACACAAACTCAATGATCACTAGTCGGAGCAAAGAAAAGTCTTTTTCTGATGCTGAAGTATAAGGTTTGTCCATTACATGAAACAAATATAACTCTAATGTACATGAAAAAGTAACAGAAAAGGTAAATGGCAACATATTTTACAGCTTTTGATGCTTTTCAAAGGAGAAACCTACATGGAGGGAATAGATCTCATCTGAAATTGAGCATTTTACCTGTTAAGTTTCATTAAAATAACATTTGTGATTTGCTGAATAGGTCCAGAAAGGCTTTACCTCCCACATCGCGTTCAGTATGGTTGAGCAAGATAGTGATGTATATTAAGTTTTGGCTCCAATGTGAACCATAGACAGGAATGAAAATGATGAAGAGGTATATTCCTTATAGAAAAATAGTTTTAAACAGCCTTTACCAAAGCAAAGTGGATGTTGCTTTAAAGAGGGTAAAAAGAGAAGACAAAGTGTGAAGAAATTCCAAAGTGCAGACATATTTACTCAGTCTGATTATGAATTTAAAAGAAAGTAAGACATTGGATGAGCCTGTTAAGTATTAATGTTTACTCTTTATTACTCCAATCTACTGTTTTCTGTAGTTTGGGTCACAGTCATGTCTTTATTATGTACCACACTGCACTTACAGATATGTAATGTGCCAAGACAAATCTGCAAGCCCATATTACATCAGCCTGTGGTTGGATATGTGCAGCATAAGCAACAAAAGTATCAAAGTTCTGAGTTGCAGAGCAAATGTGTTTTCCATTTGTCATAGAGTCCATGTTAAAAGGAAAGTTTGAAAAATGCACACTGCTTTTTCCTGACTTATGTTCCTTGCTGTATTTGCACAAATAAGCTTTTGAAAGGTTTTTAACACATTTACGCCCTCACACCTGACTCCACCCAACTAAAAAACACTGACCACAAAGGCCATCTGAGTGCACACTCAAAGTGAAAATGAGAGGTTGAACTACAATAAGTAGAGGTCATTGGTCAGTATTCTCATCGTCATGTGCCGAAGTTTTAACTGGATATGAAAGAGGACAAAGTCAATGATGACTGATGCCTTTTTATGAGCTACTAAAGCAAACAAGATCATCCATGATTAGTTTGATTCTGACAATATTGGTATGATACAAAGTGAATCTTCTGTCAGGAAGTAGGTGTCAGAAGGCGATCATTTTTGGGGGGTTTCTGTTAATAATAAATAGTGGAGTGAGGCAGTGGATCGAATGCAAAGGGGATGATTGGGGAATTATTTGTGTGCAAATGTTTAAGGCTCAGACTTTTACCTTCTTGATCTTTTACAATGTTCTTTTACCTTTTCTATGGAGTGCTGCATAAGGGGCACTGGCAAACCACACAGCTACAGGTTATGTCTATTCTGTCTCTCTTCTGTATCTCACTTTACTTTTTTCATGGCTTACAGGTAATAAACAGAATCATTCTCTGGCCGCTGTCAGTTCCGTTGCCCAAGTTCCTCCTTTAAACACATTACTCCATCCCCTAATCCCATGGCAGTACGGCCAAGCTAGACAAGAGCTACACTGATTACTTTTTGCTTCAATCTAAGACTCTATTAACCAAAACTTGTACTTTGTAATGTGTATTTATCAAATGGCAAACTAATGTTTCCATCTCACGGATGAATATAACACAATGAGGGAGGAAAGCTCTTAAAAGTGGACTGCGTGCTTGCGGCTTCAAGCTACTTGCAAAGCGTACCTGAACAAGGAAGTCTATGCTCAAGACCTTTTTTTAGCTTTATTTGTGAAATGGTAACATCAACAGTGATACAATAGAGAGAACTGAAAGAGAAAAAAACAAAAAGGGAGTTAATAGTTGCAGACAGACAAAAAAGACACACACACATCCATACCTCCATATTAACCTTCTCCCATGTTGCATTTCATGCAGTGGAGTGTAGATTTTAAGAAAGCATAAACAAGAAAGTTAATAGCATGTTTTATATGGCTTTATGAAGAGAAGATACTGCATTGTTCTGTTTTTTTCCTTCTTTGTAATTTGGTTGGCTATAAATTTGAGGACATTGTCGTTGGGAATCCTGTTGAATGCAACACAGTAGATAATGGTGGTGAGGATGTCCTACTAAAAAATGCCATGAAGACACAGTGAGCAGTTGTGAAAATATCAGTGTAATGCAACCACCTAAAATTTACCACAGTGTGCTTACTTTAGTCAACAGTGAGCTGAAAGGCTAGGCTAGGTCAACCAAGAAGAAGGCAGCTGGCACCTGGCTCGGGTCCTCCCCCTGCAGCGCAGCCACAGACAGCCCTTAATGCACAAGAGCTTTTCTACCCAATTATGTGTAATTCATTCCCAAAATGAAAAACTTTGGTTTGTCGTTTGCTAACATTTCTACTTATATTAAATGGAGTACATTTTGAAAATCAGGTTGTAAACAATGAAGGCAGGCGGGGCTAGGAGTGTGTTGGTCCAATTGTCATCTTTTGATATTTTGTTGGTCCAGCACCCCCTTGTGGCATAGTTCAACAAACTGTAAGTTTAATGACCCAATTGTATATATATGAAAATACATAAGAGATTATTGACTTAAAGTTTTTGTAGTGGTTTTCTTGGCTTATTGTGTTAATTTTCCTTTTATTCTTATTTTTGCAGGTTGAGAGCATGTTTTTAACTCCATCCTGCAGTGAATTCAAGCCATGTATATAAACTGACAGTTTAATTTATCCTTTTCTTTGTTTATTTAACAACTGAAACCAAGGATCATTTTCAACAACAGCCAGACTGACGTTTTTTTCTGATACAAATTTTTTTCTTTGTTACTCTGTCTGGTGTCTTAAACATGAGAAACAAACGCAGCAATTTAGTTAATTTTAAAAGATGAAGTCTGATCATAACTTAAATTAGCCCATTTTAAAAGCAACAATTTTTCAGTTACTAATCAGTGGCATAAAAACTCACTTAATATATAGTATGACTTAAAAGTATATGTGGCTTATTCTCATGATTCAGGTCAACTCACTTGTTCTTTGTAAGCTACAAATGTACAAATGATGATTCACTGTTGTATTTTTCTGTTTATGTTGCTGTCTTTCCATTTCAAGAAGGTGTTATTAAATGACAAAACTGACGATTGTTTTTGTAGTTCTTGTACTCACCATCATTCCCATTGGGGTGGCTATTTGTTCGCAAACCCTAGAAATAATACAAACAAAAATTGCCAAGAAATAGCTCAGATATTCCGGCCTCTTATCAAGACTGTGTATGAGTATTATAAAAGACAACATAATGGAAAAATTCTGCATACAGATGCAGCCACTTAAAATTTCCCCTAGTAACCCTTGAAAGGATCTTGGCTGGTCCCGACAGGTCCATGGCAGGGCCTGCCCACCCTGACAGTCATAGATTGTAATCTTTAGGCCATATTTGTGTGAATTTGTGGTGTCATGTTTGCCCCCAGTTGATTTGGCAGCTGATTTATTAACCAAGGAAAATGTTGAGGCTATGTCATCTTGCGAGGAAAGCACTATCTCATGGAGACACCCTGCAAAAGCAAGAATGGATACTTTTTCAATGGATTTTAGGCACAACCTCAGAAATGTGTCCCATGTGTACACACACCTGTGTCCCCTTCCACTGCCCCCCCCCAATGACACCTACTAACTTTAAAGCCTTTTTTGGAGCAGTCCAGGGTTTAAGTCACAGAATAAAATGACTAAATATTTGTCAGCTACCTTTTTTTCATGGCCAAAAAAAGAAACAATGACTAGCTTGGATATTTAAAATAAGTACTGATGTTGGAATCAATGAAAAGTGGATTGTAAAGGAGTATAGTGTATTGACATCAATAAAACCTAACCTTTCAGGTAAATACTTCAACAACATGTAAAAAACCCTATTTCAAGGTACACCTGTATTTTCATCAATTTAATTTTCATCATAAATCTAAGATAATACAGTAAAATGCATTGTGTTTTTTAGTTATATTAATTTTAAAAGCTGACCAAGTACAATCAAATGGGAGGTTGATTACTTGGTCTACCAAAAAGAACGTTTTTTTTTTATTTTTGAGAACTAGAAAGCGTAGTTTTATTGGAGTGGGGTTGTACAAATTCCATTTTAATAGTAAATACATTAACCAGCTCATCTCCAATTAGTAGAGAATGAGGAAGATTCCCTGTAAATTGCTACAGATTGGGCCAAGAGCTCAGCATGATCTACAGAATGGTAGGTGAGAGCACACTAAATAAACAGCTTTGGGTGATTGTTAATGTTACTGAAAATGTGTTTCAACTTGCCTTGCTTACTGCTAACAAGCCCTTTTCTTTTGATCCTATTTCACTTCAGGCTTCAGGATATGTGGTCTAAGCAGTGTGCCAGAGTAGCACCAAAACATAAGTGCTTGTTAGCAGTAAAAAAAAAAAAAAAAACGGATTGTGCACTGTGCAGATCTGCACAGTGCACAATCAGTGCAATGCTTCTTTTTCAGTTTGTGTTCACCCATAATTCAGCAAATCACGTTGAGCTCTTGGCCACTTCTGCAGAAATGAAATGCCCAGCTTTAGTGCCAGTTTTGTCCTTGCAGTGGAATATCTATTCAGATTTGCTGTGGCTAACGTTGTACTATTGATATAAAGCTCAGACAACACCACTTCAAAATTTACTGCACTTGCCCTTAAACTTTATTACTGTTATCTCTATGTGTTCTCTTTTCAATAAATACACTTAAACTTCAGGGGGCAAAAATGACTTGAATAAAACTAATAATAATGAACACTTTCCATAAAAGACTACTACTAAACTTAAAATATCAGCCAAAATTGATACTGGTGCAGGCAGTGTTTGGGGGGTATGAACAGTATTTTGTATATAATATCTGTTGAAGTAATACATAATTGCTTATCATATAATCCTGTATTTAAAATGTATTACACATTTAGCTGCCAACTGCAGAACATTATTGTTTTAACTATTACAATCCATCACTGTAATTTAAGACATTTCCAATAGGGGATGCTGTTTTCCAGGCACACCTCATTTAACATTGCAGTGTTCTTTGTGTTATTTGATTATCCCCGAAGAAAATCCAGAACCCTTTAGCAGTTTTGTAACATGAACCTTGCTCTGTTTGCTCTGTACACCACAACTCTGGCTCAAGTCTTTGCCTTGTTTGTTGTCAAAGAGATCCAAAATGAATGATGAAAAGAACAGAATAGGAATGGTTGTTTTCATGTAAACAGTGCTTCGGATATGCTTATTTTTGGCTACATATCAATCATTGTGCCCCAGTCTTTTGGAAAATATTATCGCGAGTCTAGCAACTAGCTACAAGTTCTCCTACTACATTCTATAGGACCATCTCTATGAAATAAGCTGCCTATCCCTACAATCAGCACCCACATTATCATCATTCAAAATGTTTACATTTAAAATGATAATTAATTTGACAAAACATTTAATAATTCCTGGATCTTGAATCTAATATGATTGTTTTTTTTAATGGGTTTGCAGGGCAACTCTGTGATTTTGCTTTCATTTAATCTTACCAAACCACTGCCTATAATATTTGTTATTGTAAGAGGGGATGTATTTTCACAAGCATTTTGGAGCATCTCACCTCCCTTGCACAATGTTATACTTCAATATTTTGTATTGTTCCTATATATACTTTTATAATGTGCAATCAACTAAACTAAAATACTCCAAATGAAGAATTAACACAAAATACCTATCATAGTTAAACTAAATGCCAAACTAAAAAAATATATATATACAAATAAATAGCTCTAAAAAAAAACTAGTGTCAGATTTTTTCTGTTGCTTGCACAACTATTGTAAATTTTAAAAGAAAGAATTTGGGGTAAAATATCTTTAAAAAAACATTTAAAAATTGTTTTTCCCATTTGTATATGATCGTTTTACACACAGAAACCCATGGACCACTTGATATATTTTTTAAAAACATCTTAAATAATGTTTGCACAGTCCATTCACTGTAATGATAAGTCTTAAACTAATGTTTAGAGTAAACTAAACAGAAATAACTCGGCAAAATGTGCCATTATCAAAAAATGCAGTGAGAAACATTCTGCCAAGACTCAACTATAAGAGTGGATCAGTTATTTATACTTGAATATAAATACGTACTGTCCACGATAACTCTGAGATATAAATATTGGCCTATTTTGAATTCACAAATATACAAGCCTTTCCCTCAGTCTAAACAAGACCTCCAAAGTTTTTGGATTTGCTCACATGGCTGTAATCAGGCATCAAACTATTGCTCCCAGTCAGAAGGCTTATCAGCTTCCTTTTGAAGTCAAATAGGCAACAGATACAAGAACTGGTTTGTTGATCTGAAAGTGATGAGCAAGCCACTGGCTGACCAGTAATGATTGTGACTGGAAAAGTAGTTATTCGATCACTTTCCTGTTCTGCCCTTTCCAATCACTCTCTATGAGATGTTCTGATGGACTTGGAATACATCCCATAGGTATAAGGAAATCTAAATAACACACAAAAATGTTTTGATTATATTTTAACATATGATTCTGTTTGGTGAGTCTGAGAGGCAGTGAGTTACCAGATAAAAACGTTTGTGGAAACTTTTATGCTTACACAAACACTTTTCTAGGGTTTGCTCAGTTGTTAACCACACTGGCATTGTAGATGTCAAAATTTTCATTACCAAACCCACAGGGGACACAACAGGATGTAGACAGCATGAGACACAAGGCAGAATAGTTTGACTTAAACAGTGTCCATGGGGTTTTATTTAGTCGCTGTCACTAAAAACTAAAGCTGAACACACTTCTGTTTGCAGGGATACCCAAAAGCAACAGATGTTTGACAGACAATGAGAAACTTCATTGAGTTCGCTTAAAAATGGTTTGTCATCACGCATGCACTAAAATACTTCCCTAAAATCTGCTGCAGGGCAAAGAAGGGAACATTAGGAAACATTTATTTCATTTATTTCTGCACACGGATATTACAAAGGAGGAACACTGGACAAGACTATTACAATGAGACCAGAAGGATTGTTCATGGTGCATGGATATATCTTTTTTCATGCAATATCTTTGAAAATGCTTAGTGGTGAAATTGGTCTTTCTGGTACATGCAGCCTTCAGCTCCACCTCTATGGGCAATGACCTCACATCTCTGCCTGCTGAGCATCTATATATAAATGACTCACCAAAATAATTTCAGATACGGATTAATACACAGAAGACTGGGAACTTTAGAAAAGGTACGTGACCAAAATGTTTCAACAGAGAATAAATAAATAAATTATATATATATATATATATATGTGTGTGTGTGTGTGTGTGTGTGTGTGTGTGTGTGTATACATATATATTTATATAGATAGACAGATAGATAGATAATACAAAATCTCATCCAATATTTGTACATGAAGGCTTTAAAAACAGCAAGCTACAGTTTCATAAACATACAAACTGTTTGATCAGCAAAAGTACCACAGAAACATTTTATTTTACTGTTGCTCAAGATCTTTAGTTAAAAAAAGGTTTAAAAAGCATATTGTGCCAGTCATTTTAAATCATCTTTTGTCATCCATGTGCAGTTTGTTCTTGTTTTGTGTGAAACTGTAGTGATGAGAAATCTGCTCTCTCTGGAGCACCATTGTGAGCCTGACCAGGGCTCAGTGCTGTAGTGACAAGGACCAGCCAGGGCCCGCTAAAATCTAACTGGAAACCTCAAATCCTAAACTTTGATATACAAAATGTGATGTACATCAAAGTGGTCCTAACATCCATGTATTTATCTGTATGAGACACTTGATGAAAAAAGCTTAGACACCTCTGCTTTAAACTCATTAAGATTAAGCAAATTGCCTTAAGGCTCCAATCAAGAGTTTTTTGTATACCCCCTGGGGCTAAAAATGGCACACACAGACACACTCAGACACACTCACACACACAAATGCAACAATCTAACGTATCTAATATTTTGAATAAAACACCACTCTTTGGATCTTTCTCTTTTTCTTCTTTTCCTTTTTCTCCCGCTTCTTCTGTCACAGTTTTGGCAGTACTGTTTCACATAACTGTAATAAATACCATACACATCATATATTGACAGAAAGAACAGCTTCTCAGCTCTTTGTCAGCATTGGAATTTTCCCAATTGAGAAAACTTTCAAGGTGTTATGGTACTGAATATATCTCGCAATATTTCTGGTGTTTTCCGATGGGTGCCTATGTCATATGATTGAGACTACTGTAATAAGCCATACATGTGTGCATGCCCACAAGTCTCAGCTTTCCAACACTGTTGGAGTTATGGTAATAATAATCCGGACATAGAAAACATAGCACCGATGCTATGGCAGTAGGCAAAGGGTTATGACACAGACTAAAATTGATCCTTTGTTTCTCTCTGATTGGTCCTCTGACCAACCAATCAGAGAGCCCACTCTAACAGCAGCTTTTGCTGTATTACTTCAGTCATAAAACTTTTGTCTAAGTAGAGTATTTTGTATGTACTGTTGTGAAACTATGCATAAAAATGTATTACTTCAACATTGAACATCAAAAAGAACACTCAAACAAACTTGAAGGTGGGAAAAACATTTGAATGTTGACAATATTTGGTTTTCAAGTGACATTTAAAGTAGTGATCATTAAAAATATTCTGTTGATGAAGACAGTTAATGCTTCAGTGTTTACTGTGGCTGCTAAGGTATCACTAGACACGATCATTCAGCTAAAGCCGGCTCAGGGAGTGTATGCCATCTGGGGGAGATAGATAATCCCCTCATGAAAACAATTTACTTCCCTCGTGCTCTGAGTCGAGGTCCATAATTGTTACTGGTCACTGTAGTACTAGACAGTCTGGTTGCTGCCAAGAGGCTGTGTTGTGTATGTCCAGTTTGGTTCAAAAACCCAGTCTGGCCCATCTATCTACCCTTCTCCTGTCTACTTATCAACAAAATAAATCACCATAAGTAATTTCAGTCATAAAAACTTGCACCGCCAAGCTTGCTCAGCTGCATTTTGGTCCCATTCTCTTACCTGCTAAATATTTTGTGACAAGGTGGCTGTTATCAGATGCTTCATAGGATTTTAATGCTGAATGACAGTTTATTTACCTATCGATGTATTTAAATACCTCAGTTCATGGAGCTGAAAAAATAACTGCTGATAGAATTGCTCTAAGAATTGATTAGCACCTCTTATTCTCAAAAGATCATACAGCTTTGAGGAAAGGTCACTTAAAAGGTGATGATGTGTATTAAGTTATTTAACATGCAACATACACATAGACACAAACATCAGAGTCATTTGTAGGTGAATTATTATGCTTTGTTATCAGTGTTGGAGCAGGAGGATAGAAAAAGCCATCATAGTTTCTTTCAATTTCGTTGCAGGTGTTCAATCAACAATGGAGATGACCACACCCTCATCATATGCCAACAATACAACAACTTATACATCTTTCCCAAATGGAACTGAGTTCATAATGCAGATCTTAAAACTGAGACAGTCTCTGAACATCATGTCTCTCATTATTTACTGCCTGGCTTTTGTTCTCGGTGTGCTCGGCAATGGAGCAGTTATCTGGGTGACCGGCTTCAAGATGAGGAAAACAGTGAACACAGTTTGGTTCCTCAACCTCGCTGTGGCTGACTTCCTCTTCACTGCATCTCTGCCACTGAGTGTGACCTACCTGGCTTCAGATTTCCACTGGCCATTTGGGACTTTCATGTGCAAACTCAACAGCACGGTGAATTCCCTTAACATCTTTGCTAGTGTCTACACCCTGGTGGTGATCAGTGTGGACAGATGTATGTGTGTGGTGTGGCCTGTGTGGGCCCAGAACCATCGAAATGTGCGTAAGGCGTCCTGTGTCAGTCTGGGTGTTTGGGTGCTGGCTCTGATTCTCAGCACTCCGTACTTTGTCTTCAGGGATACTGGACCATCCTTTAGAGATGAAAATGTCATCAACTGTTTCAACAACTTTGCCCTCTCCGATGATTATGAATCTTTGTCTGTGTATGAGCTAGGACTGTTTCGTTTCCAGGTAATGACCATCACCCGCTTCCTGCTGGGATTTGTAATCCCTTTCACCGTCATTGTGTCCTGTTATGCTGTGATAATCCATCGACTCAGAAGAAACCGCACCCTGGCCAGTCAGTCTGGTCGAACCTTTAAGATCATCGCTGCAGTTATCACCACTTTTTTCTTCTGCTGGGCCCCCTTCCACATCCTCTCTCTGATTGACATGGTTCATCATCTGACCAATTTTGAGAGTAGAACATTAGACTATGTCATCACCATAGGAATCCCTATTACCACCAGTCTGGCCTTTATCAACAGCTGTCTGAACCCAGTGCTCTATGTGTTTGTGGGCCAAGATTTCAGGGCTAAAGTCTGCAAATCCATCCTAGCAGTGCTGGAGACGGCTTTCCAGGAGGAGGACTATGGCTCGCACAATGAAGCAAATACAGTAAGCACCAGCCAGAGCAAAGAAAGGCCAATGCTAAATACTGAGTTGTAGTTGTATGAAGAAATAAATACTGAAACTGTACAGAGCAAATCAGTCAGACAAAAAGAGATATCATCATTGGGTTTTAGTATTTAATTTAGAGAAATTTGGCCTTTGGTCATAATCTAAGATTAGTTCCTGTCAACCTTAAATAGTTTGATGGAGGTTTTACAGAATCATTGCCTTTTCAATCATTTCCATCACAGTGTCTAAGGTGTTCAGTTTACTGCAAAGTCGAAGAAACAAATCTCAGGATATTATTGTAAGATTTTTTAACCAAATACATAAGGGATCTATCAGTTTTTAAATTCTTCTCCCTCAAATTATTTTGATGTACCTGTCATCTGTATATACTAAATGGCATGCTCTTACTTTTTGCTGTATGATTGCTATATGTCTGAACCAGCTATTGTGTCTTGTGGTGTACCACAAGGCTCTATTCTAGGCCCTATTTTATTTGCCTTTACCTCTTTGTTGCCATATTATAAGAAAATATAAGGGAATCTCTTACCATTGATATGCAGATGATATTTAATTGTATGTTTGTTTTACCCTAAATGGCATGAAAAGTTTAGCAATTTCGCTCAACTACTTGGAAGCCATTAAAGTTTCAGTGAGTGACAACTCCCCTCAGTCAAATACAGATAAAGCAGAGGTCCTTATTATTGCCTCTAATAGTATTGTCCCACTGCTGATTGTATTGGTTCCCTTTTAACCACTTTGAAATCAAATCCTGGTGTGATTTCTGATCAGGCAATGGTTCCTGATCAGCACTTCTTTCATTTAAGGAACATCATTATATTCAAAACTGTCATGTCACAAACAGAGGACAGATGATCATTCATGTCTTTATATCTTCTGGGCTCAACTACAGTCATCTCCTTTTCAACTGCTTTAACAAGTCCCTTGACAGTTTGCAAATGATCCAGAACGCTGCTACAAGATTGTTAAGAATGTCCAGCAGGTCCACTCACATTACACCCATTTTATTACTCTGTACTGACTTCCAGTAAAATTCAGAGTTCAATATAAGATCCTTGACTTGTATATAAAGCCCTGCACAATCAAGCACCTGCTTATATCTCTGAACCTCTTCATCACCCCTTTGGATTTATCCCTCAGGTCCTTTTATCAGGGTTTACTTGTTGTCCCTTGTGTTTGATTGACAATTGAAAATGATTGTGTATTTGAGTATGTGGTTATGACATTTGAGAACTCTCTTTCTTTGCTTATACACTCTACAACTCATGATGATGCTTTTAAAAAGCAGCTGAAGACACAACTTTTCAGGATGGATTTCAACCTCATTTATCAACATGTACTGATGTGATTATATTTTAGAACTTTTTATTCTTTATCTTATTATTGTAATTGTTTTTCTTCTTCTGTTCATCATTTTATCTCTTTTCATTGTAATATTATTTTGTAAAGTACTTTGTGACTTAGCTTTGTGAATAATAGAAATAAACAACTCATCCTTACTTGTGAACAACTTAGCCTTTGGGGATACTCTTTTTAAACCCAATCATGACACTCAGAGAAAAACTGGGCTTGAACTTGACATTGGAGAAAGCCATTGATAAAGCACACTCACATGAAGTTGCACAGGACCAGTTAAAAACTATGGTGGGTCCATACTCCTGTTTGCTGCCAGACATGATAGCCCACACTTGCAGATGTGTTCAAGGGCAAAGGAAAATTCCCAGCAGAATGCAGCATCCACATCGACCAATCTGCTGTCCCTGTTGTGTAACCCAATTGCAGGGTTCCCTTCACTCTCAGAGACTGCAGAAACAGCCTCATTGTCAAGGTGACTGAGCCCACCAACAGGGTGAATGGGTCAGTGGTAGCAGAGAAGCCATGCACTAGATGACTCAGAGCATGCCTTGATCCAAGTGACCTGAATAAAATAATCAAAAGGCCACACTACCTGCTTCCCACCTTGGATGACATCACACCTAAACTTGCTGGGGCACAATATTTCATTGTCCTGGATACACTGATAGTGTAGTGACCAGAAGACAGGAGTAAATTTTTACACATACTCCTGAACTACTGGAACTTCCGAGATGAAACAACACTCTACAATGACATCCTGTTTAAAGCAGACAAAATCATTATACCAACATCCCTGAGAAGCAGTGTGTTAGAGCACATACACACTGAACATATGGCTATTGAGAGGAACAAGCAGAGATCAAGAGATGTCCTCTTCTGGCCCAGAATGGGTAAGGATATCACAGAGACAGTTGGAAAATGCTCCATGTGTCAGAAACAATGTGCTGCAAACCCCAAAGAGCCTCTCACATCTCACCAAATTCCACACAGGCCATAGAAGGTCATTGCATCTGATCTCTTAACATGAAATGGGGAGGACTCCTTATTTGTCATTGACTACTACAGTCTGTGCTTTATTTTTTTTTATTAGGTGATTTAAAGCAGTGCATAACAAACACAAAAAAAACAACAACAGGTGACAAAGTGAAATGGGAAGGAGACAGGGAAATACAGTCTGTGCTTTAAACTTGAGAGACTTCACCCCACAACCATAGCCTCTGTCAACAGGAAAATGAAGGCTGTGTTTTTCAGACATGGTACACCTGAGAAGATAATCTCTGACAACAGACCACAGTACAGTTCACAAGACTTTGAAACTTTTGCAACTACATGGGATTTCAAGCCCATATTATCCCCAAAGCAACAGATTAGCTGAAAGAACTGCAAGATCCGTACTGGACAAAGCACGAGCCTAAGGAGTTGATCCCTACCTGTCTCTGCTTGAGTCGTAGTGCCATTGACAGAATATTTGTGCAGTCACCTCCCGGATAAATTGAGATGAAACATTAAGCAAAAACATAATCTTAAATGTAGAACAAAAATTGACTAGAAATTGAAATACAAAATTAAATCACCCTAAAAGTTATAGTGCAGTGTTGTAATTAGGGTCCTCACCCTAAGGGAAAGGACTCCTTTAGCTGAAGCTAGAGCATTTGATAAAATGAAAAAATTAACCCCCAACATGCCAAAAATTGGCTCTCTAGTGCCCCCTAGACACACTAAAAAGGCTTTCACAGCCAGTAGGAATGTTGTAGCGAGATCAAACCAATGGCGAAGCGATCATCTCATCAAGCCCCACAAATCACACAATGACACCCCTGACCTATCGCAAACAGGAAGTCTGCAATTTGGATTTCAAAATAAAATTTTGAGTCTCCACACAAAATGTATCTCCTCCTATGGTATCAGCTTGAACCACGCAGAGATGACACATGATCAAAAGTTCTGAAGGAATTTGTTGTTTCTCAAATGGTTTCCGAATGACAAGCCCTCAAAGTTGGTGAACCCAGATGCAGTCCTCCCAGCTCCTACCATTCAAATGAATGAGGGAAGAAAATCCAGCTCCAGACAACCTGTGGAAGTTAGGCCTCGACAGAAAAAAAAACCCCAAAAAGTCCTACAGCATTAAAAAAAAACATGGATGGATTCCTGACAAAATTTCCAGTTAAAATATCTAATTTGTGGATAGATTTGGTCAAAATTGTGGCATCTGTGAGGCTGTGAGTGAGAGTGAAATGAATGAAAATTTAACTCTCACTCAGGAGCTGTTACAATGATGTCACTCACTGATTGACAGGTCAGTGCAGCTGGTCATGTGACTCGCTGAAGGCGGGAAGATGGAGTGTGTAATACACACCCATTACAAAGACTGAGGAGGAGCAAGAAATACATCACTTAAACTGTAATATCTCTAAAAAGGTCGAAAAGGGATGAAACCCTCAAAATGGAGGTCAAACGAGCATGAGGGACGTGCGACAGAGCGTGGACCCGTCCAGCGCTGCTTGTAGCTTTAATTTAAATAGTTACTCAAATACTTTTTTTTGGTCAATGGGACATATTATGCAAAAAACACTTTTTTAAGGCTTTTTAACACATTTTTGGGAATTTGGCATTCCTCCCAGCCCACAAAATGTGATAGTAGACAAGAAAATCTGTATTTAGCAGGCTGCATAAATGTAAACTCATTACATTCTTGGCGAGAGATCAGCGTTCAGCATGCCTAAGCTCAGAAGCTGTCACTGCTTGTTTGTTGGCTGATAACAGCCGCATATATCTTCACATATAGGCTACCAGCCAAGGAGGTCCAAAGGGCCCAGTGGATTAATTTATCTTTGAAGGGAATGAGCCAGCTACAGTCGGCTAAAACCTGTATGTGTGTGCCAGTCACTTCACGGCCGACAGCTTCTTCAACCTCAGTCAGTTCAACACAGTACTGGCAACCAGACTTGTCCTGAATCCAGGCTCAGTACCAACAATCTGTTGCCAAACCTGATGATGGAAATGTGAGTATTTGAATGCTGTGTAGTATGTATTTTGCTCATTGCTACAAGCTAATGCTAACAGCAGGGGGGGAATGAACCAGAGGTAACTTCACATGCTAGTCAATGTTAGCATAACTTGTTGAAAGTCTGAAGGGTAAAATTCAAAGTATGAACATTTCCCCTCCATTTCTGCTAACATTAGCCAGGAAAGTAGGCTAAGTCATGACTGTGTCCCATTGCGGTGACTAGGCTAAGGTTAGCATGTTGTGCGTTAGCCTGTGATGTTTGTGGGAAAAGAGCTTCAGTTATCTGGTAACCAGCATGAATTAACGGTTTGTGTGTGTTCAGGACTGTAAGCGGCACGTGGCTGGAGCGCTCCGCTTCACACATATTACGCTGCAGGTCTGTCATGAATTACCCATATGTTTGCTGCTCTGCTCTGGCTCATTAGCATATTAAAGCGATCGCCCTCAAACCCAGCCATTCTGAACAGAGGGATTATGTGAGCATGGAAAGAATGCAGCTGTGCTTTATTCAGAGGCTTTTTGGACCAAAGCATGTTACTAATGTTTCATGAAGACATCAAGGATCCATGTTAAACTGCAGAAAAGGAGCAAAATACACGGGACCTTTAAGACAAAAGCTAAATTATGTTTAATCAGAAGAGTAAAGAATGTTGGAAAAAAAATCCTGGGAGCTTTTTTATGATGTGTAATTCTAGATCATATGCACAATATGGGAACATTGATGGCACCAAATGGAACTTATTATGTTAAAAAATGAAGGCCCTGCAAAAGTACCATGAACTGATGCTTGGCAAGACTAAAGTTGTCTGCAGAAACACCAGAATTCACATTTACAATTCATGTTTAAAAGACATTTTTTAACAGAATAAAAAATTTGTTTTTAGCCTGGGAAAATGCCTTTCTTCAGGATGTTAATGTACTTCTGTCCACTTATACTGTTAGGGGGGCTGAAATTTTCTTACTTGCCTGATTTCAATTTTTCTTTAATGGAGTTAAGGATTCACACAGGAGTACAGATGTTATGCATACAAGCTTTAAGTCCTGCCTCAATGCAGCCCCTTTTTTGTGTCAATAGAAATTAAGAACTAATTTCAGTAGAGAAGTTATTTGCTTTCAGGCCTAACAGTTCATTTATCAATACTTCCCATTGAGTTCTGCATGCCTGACTGTGAGTGCAAACAACAATAACAGCTCACTGTGCTGGGACACACAAGCACCATGCTGAAACATTCATTGATATGGTGCGCTGTAAAATATCAGGAGAGCTGTATTTGCTATTGTTGACACATGAGAACTGTAAATATCTTCTTTTTTCCCTGCACTGAAAATCCACAGGTGTCAAAAATATAGTAGAAAAAGCCATGGATCAATAAGTTTACGTAAAATGGTGTTGCTATCGGTAAAATCATTTGGTTCTCATCACTACTAATGAATTGATCTGAACTTAGTTTGATTCAGCATCTTTAACACTGCAGTCACAGCAGGATTACTTCCATAATATTGGATAATGAGTACTCAAGACAGTTGACATCACTCAGGCTTTGTCTTATATTTAACCCAAGCTGATACATGAAAATTATTTTGTGTGCAAGAAGGACTAATCAAATGCAAAGCACAACCTCCAAATGAATGAAAGTGTTGTTCGTCTGTAAAGGACCTCTTTCACAATACATGTAATTTTGCCCACAGCCCAATTTTTTGTTTATTGTGTGGTATTTGTAGTACACCCAGAGACTCCCAAGAATATACCTTTAGAAAATCCAAAAGTCATCCAGGGCCTGTACTATGACCTATTTTATGATCATTGCCATAGGTGTGAGCCAGGGTGCACACTTTACCCCAAAACTTACTCAAACACAAATAATAAATCATCAAATTGGGTCAAATCACCTTCACTGAAGTCTGGTGCATCTTTTGAAATCAAATGTAAAGCTAAGTATTACAATTGAAAGAAGTTATTGAATTTTAACTGGAAAAAAAGTAGTTTTTTTTATGATTTTTTCAACAAATTCAATTCTTTGGAGATGTGTCTGACCAACTTACAGTTGCTGTACACCTAAAATACTTACAAATTATTTGGCCACATATATATTCTCAAAGTGGGAAAAAAATCATCAAATTCTGAGACCGGTAAAGTTGTTCAATTAACAGGTTGGGTTACTGTGGTAGAATCAGGATACTGTACCATATCTTGTATATCAGGGGACCTTTAAAGATTTGTTCAGAATTCATCCTTTAAGTATGATTTCTTTTAGAATTTGAATGCTAGATTCAAAACGAACATTTCACATGAAATGTTATTCATTTTAATATTGAACAGCCACAAAGGGCCTGTATATTATGCCTTTGTGATGAGATAATAATGAGCCATTGATACAAGTAAAAACCGATGCAGTTTTGGATTGTTGTAATCAGATTGTATATATCTACAATGACAGCAATACATAAACATTACTTCTGTCAATTTCTGTTTCTAGTACTTATATATACGTGTAATCTGTTTTATGGCCTTCGTGTCTTTTTGCATAGCAACGGCTTGGACAATTTTAATTTGTAGACTGGAACTATAGTGAGGGAAAGGGGATCTGAGAAATCCATAAGATGTATGATTGGCTGGTTATTTCATAGAATGGAGTCTTTGAATTTGCTTGTGTATGGTTGGAGGGGTTTCTGATTTTGAAAATGTTTATAATATCCCAAATAATAGATTACAGATGCAACATGTGCACACATGCCAGAGGTTCTCTTTCCAGCAGGACAGAGACAATAATATACCTTCACAGGATCATCTGATGCATTCTTGTCAAATTGAATCCAAACATTGTATTTTATATATATATACCATCATTTTTTTTTTCAAAATATCTGCAATTGTATGAAAATATCTTGACAGTGTAGCTTGGGAAAGATTAGTAAGCATGGTCATTTGATTCCATGAAAGGTTTGAAAAATAAAAAACAAATATGTCACGTAGAGCTCGTAGTGAATGGCAGAAGCTTGAAGCATCTGATATCTCGTTCCCTCATGTGGATCTGGAATACCTTGAGACCATAACATGCGGTACATACCAAATCAAACAGTCCCCTGGCTACATTGCTGAGCATCAAAAAAATGATGGTGACTATGAGATTTGGGTTTACCAGCATGATGCTGATCTCAGTAGGGGACAGATTCATTCTCGTCACAGATCTCAAATAAAATACAATGTTTGGATTCAATTTGACAAGAATGCATCAATGCAATGTAGCCAGGGGACTGTTTGATTTGGTATGTACCGCATGTTATGGTCCCAAGGTATTCCAGATCCACATGAGGGAACGAGATATCAGATGCTTCAAGCTTCTGCCATTTACTACGAGCTCTACGTGACATATTTGTTTTTTATTTTTCAAACCTTTCATGGAATCAAATGACCATGCTTACTAATCTTTCCCAAGCTACACTGTCAAGATATTTTCATACAATTGCAGATATTTTGAAAAAAAAAATGATGGTATATATATATATAAAATACAATGTTTGGATTCAATTTGACAAGAATGCATCAGATGATCCTGTGAAGGCATATTATTGTCTCTGTCCTGCTGGAAAGAGAACCTCTGGCATGTGTGCACATGTTGCATCTGTAATCTATTATTTGGGATATTATAAACATTTTCAAAATCAGAAACCCCTCCAACCATACACAAGCAAATTCAAAGACTCCATTCTATGAAATAACCAGCCAATCATACATCTTATGGATTTCTCAGATCCCCTTTCCCTCACTATAGTTCCAGTCTAAAAATTAAAATTGTCCAAGCCGTTGCTATGCAAAAAGACACGAAGGCCATAAAGCAGATTACATGTATATATAAGTACTAGAAACAGAAATTGACAGAAGTAATGTTTATGTATTGCTGTCATTGTAGATATATACAATCTGATTACAACAATCCAAAACTGCATCGGTTTTTACTTGTATCAATGGCTCATTATTATCTCATCACAAAGGCATAATATACAGGCCCTTTGTGGCTGTTCAATATTAAAATGAACAACATTTCATGTGAAATGTTTGTTTTGAATCTAGCATTCAAATTCTAAAAGAAATCATACTTAAAGGATGAGTTCTGAACAAATCTTTAAAGGTTCCCTGATATACAAGATATGGAACAGTATCCTGATTCTACCACAGTAACCCAACCTGTTAATTGAACAACTTTACCGGTCTCAGAATTTGATGATTTTTTTCCCACTTTGAGAATATATATGTGGCCAAATAATTTGTAAGTATTTTAGGTGTACAGCAACTGTAAGTTGGTCAGACACATCTCCAAAGAATTGAATTTGTTGAAAAAATCATAAAAAAAACTACTTTTTTTCCAGTTAAAATTCAATAACTTCTTTCAATTGTAATACTTAGCTTTACATTTGATTTCAAAAGATGCACCAGACTTCAGTGAAGGTGATTTGACCCAATTTGATGATTTATTATTTGTGTTTGAGTAAGTTTTGGGGTAAAGTGTGCACCCTGGCTCACACCTATGGCAATGATCATAAAATAGGTCATAGTACAGGCCCTGGATGACTTTTGGATTTTCTAAAGGTATATTCTTGGGAGTCTCTGGGTGTACTACAAATACCACACAATAAACAAAAAATTGGGCTGTGGGCAAAATTACATGTATTGTGAAAGAGGTCCTTTAACAATGTTTTAATTTCAAGAGATGGTTGAAATTTCAAAGGAACTTCAACTGAGCATAAAACAGGAAGTTTGCAGGAGGAACCAAAGTTCACTGACTTGTGCAACTGCTCAGATAGGGCTGCTTAGTTGTGGCAAAAATAAGAATCGCATTTATATTGACTGATGATTGAATAGTAATTATAACCCACACTTACAAACTGATTTAACATCTGTGAAACACGTACATTATTTGTCATTAAACATTCTCACCATGTTAAAACCTGGCACAAACACTTTGACAGAGAGGTAAAGATAAGAAACATATAGAAAGCACAAAAATTCTGTAAGTAAAATTAATGAAGAATAAAACAACTATGTGTCTTTGAATAATCCTTTAATCTTGATTTTCTTATTTTGATAATTGCGAGAGGCCATAGTTGGAATTGATGCAATGATCAGCCCAGCCCCTTCTCTTATACAGGCTGACGTCACACAAGTATTTCGACACCAGACTGTATAATCTGTCTCTCTGGTTGTTGCTGGAAAATATTAACATCATCACCATCTGGAGAACTTTGAGGAAGGTTTGTGTCCTTTGCTGTTTTAAGAATTTTAAACATATATTCAGTATTTATGAAATGTATGTTTGAAATATCATGTTAGTTGACAAAATTATCATTTTACTGAGAATTTGCTACATTGGCACCATGAACATTGACTGAGTAATCCATTTTGTGTCAGATTAGTTGCTTCTCTGCAGCTTCATTTATTAACTTAATTTTGAAACAGATAGCAAAAAGTAAAAAACTAAACTTTTAAAACGTGTTGCCCTCAACTCACATTTTGTAATGGCTTTATAGAAACTACCTGTTTGTTATGGTGGGGGTTGTATCCCATTTTTGGGTTAAAAGTTTATTAAATTAAAAATGTAGCTGAAAGTATATTTTGACTTTCTTATATATTTTTGTTAAGTCTATTTGAACAGTATCCTCGGGAGCTTTGTAAAATGTTTAGTGCACCACATGTTACAAAATAGTACTGACATCTGCGGTGCTCTGTGTGTTCAGTAATTAGTTTTAATTTATTAAAAATTCCTCAGCTGCAGGACTCTCTTTATTTGCTTCCTAGATTTGTTGATATTTTTTGAGATACATTAAATTTAAATAATCCTGTTTTACATATTATTAGCTGATGTTAGAATCTGTTCAGGGATCTGTGATAGAATAAAAGACCTCTCATGGTTCTTTCCGTTGTTGTTGCAGGTTTTTTTATCAACAATGGGGGTGACCACAGCCTCTTCATATGATAGCATAACAACAACTAATATATCTGTCACAAATGGAACTGAGGTTACAGAGCAGTATTCAGAACTGAGACAGTCTCTGAAAATCATATCACTCATTATTTCCTGCCTGACCTTCATTCTTGGTGTGCTCGGAAATGGAGCAGTTATCTGGGTGACCAGCTTCAGGATGAAGAAAACAGTGAACACAGTTTGGTTCCTCAACCTTGCTGTGGCTGACTTCCTCTTTGTCGTATTCCTGCCACTAAGTGTGGCACAGATAGTTCTGGACTCTCACTGGCCATTTGGGAATTTCATGTGCAAACTCAACAGCACAGTGAATTCCTTGAACATCTTTGCCAGTGTCTACATCCTGGTGGTGATCAGTGTGGACAGATGTGTGTCTGTGCTGTGGCCTGTGTGGGCCCAGAACCATCGAAATGTGCCAAAGGCGTCCTGTGTGAGTCTGGGTGTTTGGGTGCTGGCTCTGATTTTCAGCTTCCCAGACCTTGTCTTCAGGGATACTGGACCATCCTTTAGAGATGAAAATGTCATCAACTGTTTCAACAACTATGCCCTCTCTGATGACTATGACTCTTCATCTGTGTATGAACTGGCAATGTATCGTCTCCAGACCATGACCATCACCCGCTTCCTGCTGGGATTTGCAATCCCCTTCACTGTCATTGTGTCCTGTTATGCTGTGATAATCCATCGACTCAGAAGAAACCGCACCTTTGCCAGTCAGTCTGGTCGAACCTTTAAGATCATCGCTGCAGTAATCACCATTTTTTTCTTCTGCTGGGCCCCCTTTCACATCCTTGTTTTAATTGAACTGGCCTATTACAAGAATAAGAGTGAAACATTAAAGCATGTCATCACCATTGGGTTCCCTATAGCTACCAGCCTGGCCTATGCCAACAGCTGCCTAAACCCACTGCTCTATGTGTTTGTGGGCCACGATTTCAGAAAGAGAGTCTGCAAATCCATCCTTAGTGTCATGGAGGCAGCCTTGCAAGATGAGCTTTCACGCTCTCGCTCATGTTCTCGCTCACGCTCACGCTCTCGCTCTATGCAAACAGAAAGCAGTCAGACCCATGAGAAGTCACTGCTAAATACCAAAGTTTAGGAGTTCATGATGGAGTGGGCAAAATACTTGAACTCCTCTTTGAAACGTGTTGAACAAAAATATTTCCTCCATTACATCTCTTTTTTAATTTGTCAAGTTTTACAACAACCAGCCAAGCTGTAAACATCACCCCACATAGGATTACTGAAACAAACCGAGTTGAGTATCAGTCTATGCTGCTTTTTAACAAAACTCACTGTATACAACCAGCTAAGTTACCACACAGCAAAATGAGAAGAAGAAGATTTTGGTGTTGCCAAATTTCTGCAAGAGTAGAGTTAATTATATTCTGGATGGAGTCAAATCCCTGAACATTTACACCCAAAAGAAAAAGAGTTGGAGTTATACAAAAGACTAAAAACTAGGTGTCATTAAATCAAATATCTAGGTTTCACTGCAGCATCATTAACTCTGAACTGGCAATTCTAACCCCTGATACTGGAACTGATCCTTATAGTGTCAATAATCCCACCCCAACAATGTACCAAAAAAATGCTACAAGGCTCCAGCAGGAAATCTGTAGTCTATGATTGACCTATGGTTTTAGTGACTTGCTGTCAGAGAAATTATGACACTATGAATTGATCTGTTTGTATGTACTGGAACTTTCCATGACCAACCTGTGTTTAAGGACATCTGCAATATCAAAATGCTTTCATTTTAAGATGTGCTATAAATGACCACTGATGACCACTTATACAGATACTGTGTAGAAGAACAAATTGATATACTGACCGTGCAAGTCATTGACCTGCTTACTTCATTTAGACCCTTTGATAAGCACTGTACTTATGAAAATCACAGAACATACATTGTTACATTTTGTTTTATATTGACGAAAGTATTTCAACATATCTGGGTGCAAATGTTTTATAATAAATGCAGTATAACCACCTCTTAATTTCAGCAACATTTTCCAGTAAATATGAAATAAACAATTACAGCAGTATTTGATGTTCCAATTTAATAATAAAAAAGAAAGTTTTTATTACTACATAGTGTTGATCATCGGTCACACTGTAATGCATTACAAAGTGTTAAATTTAAGTCCAAAAACTATCAATAATTACACTTCATTAGTATTAATGAACAAACTCTTTTATGAAATCTCTGTGGTGTGGATCCAGATAGACACTTTAGAAGTGTTAATATTAACCCTGGTAGCATTAATTTGAATATGCAGATTTTGCTGTGTTGTAAGTTAAGTGGTAAGTGCATGGTTTCCTTAAAGGGCCTTTTAAGGCATAATTCAGATTTAAGGATGGCATAATACTTGTTAAACACTGTGCAATTGTAAAGTCAAACTCTAGAACTGGTCTAGTCTAGCAGAATAGACTTAAAAGAAGCACGTTAGATTCTTATTTATATTCATTTATTTATTTGTCATCACTTCTTCTCATAGCATTTCTTATTAGATTATTAAAAACATTAAATACTTTAGTTGCTAAAGAAAATACACCCTCTCCAAACCGGAAAGCAGCCATCTCAGGCGTGCAAGGACACCTGAGGTGATATGAGGACGGGCACTGCAGTTCAGGTGAGCAGGGGACGCGCACGAGATGGTGGTGCGTTTCAAGGAGGCTGAATTTTGTGCGAACTGGTGTTCTACGAATCCAAAGAGGCAACCGGTAAGATGCTGGACTCTCATACTTTAAAAGACTGTTTGGTGGTATTGTTATGGTGCTGCGCTGCGGTGCCGGCGTGGGACGCGCGGAGACGCGCAGCGCAGCCTTTGTTAAATGAACTTTAAGAGCGTGCCTTCCTTAGTTTATAAAATTGTTTGTTTGCTTGTGGTTTGGGTGAAGATAAATTAAGATACAAGCGCTTTGAAGGGACGCACGAGGTGCTGACGGACTTTTGTTTGTTTGATTATTCATTGATGGTTGTTTGCTGATTTGTGCGTCTCTTTGTCACATGGGTGTGGTGGATATACAGCCTATGTAGTATTGAAAATTGATGGGTTTAATGGAGTTTACACATTAGGGGTGTGATAATTAACTTTCATAATCAGTATAAAATCTACGGAGCCCCTAAGGTGCCACGGAAAAAAAATATATAAATTGTGCGCACGAGATAGTAAGACGTGCGCATCGTGCGCACGTTTAAGATAAAACGTGCGCTCGATTTAATTATACAGGCAAGCGGCAACAGACAGCCGGGCTCATCAGTAGATGGCGGTAATGCCCCATAATATTGTGGTCACCTGCCGGTAAAAACCAAGAAGAAGAAGAAGAATCAGAAGACAGCCGGGCTCGGTTGAAGCATCCCAGTAACCAGCCAACGTTAGCTGTGTCTGTGAATGTAGGAGTGCAGGGTATGTACAGTCCCTTAGGCTATTTATCAGTACCTTAAATAAAAGCTGCACAACTTTCAAGACTCAAGCAAAACTCGTGTCTTGCTGCCACCCGCTGAATAAGGTGGAGGGAGTTAGCCCTGAAGTTAGCTATAACTTCGCCTCTGTAGCAGCAAACAAGACCCCCCTGTACATCCCAGGTCAGGACACTGACTGAATCTGAGTACTCTTTCCGCCGGCTGAGCCTGTTGTCTTTTAGTATGCGCAGCAAAGTTCTCCAACTTAGGACTATTCCATCTCTCATGGCAAGAGCAGCAATATGACATTCCGAGGTGGAAGTAAAAGTTAACTAGCTCACTTCTCTCCATTGTGTGTGTCTGTAAACATCTGACGTCACTACAGGAAGCCGTAGTGGACAAGGACAAGTCAAAACGTGGTAAATAACTTTATTTCGAGCGCATGTTTTAGCTAAAACGTTTTAGCTAAAACGTGCGCACGAATAAGTATTTTCTGCGCACATTTTAATATATCATGCGCACGTTTTAGTATCTCGTGCGCATGTTTTAGCTAAAACGTGCACACGAATAAGTATTTCATGCACACATTTTTTTATATCATGCGTACGTTTTATTATATCATGCGCATGAATAAGTATTTCGTGCGCACGTTTTAATATATCGTGCGCATGTTTTACTATCTTGTGCGCACGATTTATATATTTTTTTCTCAGTGGCACCTTAGGGGCTCCGTTAAAATCTGTATATTTGAAGGGTGAAAATGCTGAAGGGGTTGCCTATTTATGATTTGTTGGGCTGTTTATTATCTGTATGGGGCATTTTTGTGAAAATGTATTTTTGTTTCCTTTTTTATTCCAAAGGTTTTTCACCTGAACAACCGACTAACTAAATAAATAAACAAATAAATAACTATCAGGCCAACTAATGGACTAATGGATTGATCAAATAAACCAACAAGCTCAATAATCAAACCCTGGAACCTTTCAAATAAAGAAGAAAATAAATCACAGTCTGAGTGGAATCCAGTTAATCTGTTGGATAGACGCCAGTCCTTTTCAAGTTGGGAGTTTGCACAATTTTAAGGAACTTGACAGCAATACTACTGGCATGCTGACAAACAACACTGCAACGTTTGTGAAAGAAATATAAAATGTTAACTATTGTAAGGGATACAGTGCAGTTCACCTAATGCTTGGTTACCAATTTTAAATATCAATATTTTAAATTGACTCCAAGAAAAACTGATAACAAAGAAGATCTCTGAGTTTCACTGTTCATAATGTTCAAAGTGTTAATCATCTCAACATTTGTATTTCTTAAGTAAATTTAGCATGTGGGTGTCATTATTTACATCTTTTTCTCTTGTAGACAATGGAGATTTTTTTTAATTAATTTGACCTGCTATTGTATGCTTTTACTGAAGATGACTAATTGAATTGTAATATCTACCCTTTTTCAATTTTGATTAACTGTATTGCCAGCAAATGAAATACTGCACATACATTGTTTGGGCTGTTTAGGTCTTTAGAAGTGTGCCTCTTCTATGCTGTGAGTGTGTATTTTTGTGTAGTCAAGTCATTGGAAATGTACAATGGATTGTCTTTTATTGCCCTAAGTGAGTTTTAGTAGGGGAAGATGATCATAGAATCAGACACCTGCTGAAAGATCAGTCTATTTGGACAATATTAAAGTTGCTTAACTGACCATATGCTTCAGAGTTTTTCTTTCATGCTTTTAACCTGGGGCTGTTTCATGGCCCAACTTAACCGAAGATTCTTGGCACTCCAGTTTAAAACAAGCCAGCTGACTCTAAAGCAGACTGATACATTTTGATGTTTGTGTAACTGGTTTCTGCTCATTCAGGTTGCTACCAATACAAATGTCACAAAACAATTAGGGCAGAATAGAATAGAATAGAATAAACCTTTATTAGTCCCACACAGGGAAAGTTGCAATGTTACAGCAGTAAAGGGGACAGCGTTGATAAAGAATAAGTATAAAAATTGTATGAAAAGAGCAGTATGTACATTATTCTACCAATATAAATATAAAAAAAGGGCTTGAATACAGAAACTTAAAAGTAAATCCTATAAGGATTATTTACACATTCACAAAGTAATTGCACATGAATGTAAGTGATTGCACATGGGTGAATTGCACATTGTCAATAGAGTTAGCACAGTAATTGTACATTGTGATTGCACATTAGATAATTGTTCAGTTTATGGTGACTGGGAGCAGTGTTGGTTGTAAAGTCTAACAGCAGCAGGCAGGAAAGACCTGCGGTAACTCTCCTTCACGCACTTCGGGTGACGCAGCCTGTCACTGAAGGAGCTGCACAGGGCTGTCAGAGTGTCCTGCAGGGGGTGGGAGTCCCTCTCCAGCATGGATGCCAGCTTCACCAGCATCCTCCTTTCTCCAACCACCTGCACTGAGTCCAGGGGGCACCCCAGGACTGAGCTGGCTTTCCTGATCAGTCTGTCCAGTCTATTCCTGTCTGCAGCCGAGATGCTGCTGCCCCAGCAGACCACACCATAAAAGATGGCTGATGCCACCACAGAGTCAAAAAAAGTCCTCAGGAGAGCTCCCTGCACTCCAAAAGACCTCAGTCTCCTCAGCAGGTACAGTCTGCTCTGGCCCTTCCTGTAGAGAGCACTCGTGTGGTCAGACCAGTCCAGTCGATTGTTCAGGTGAACGCCCAGGTATTTGTAAGAGTCCACAATCTCAATGTCCAAGCCCTGGATGTTCACCAGTGTTGGGTGGGGGGGTCTACGCCTACGGAAGTCCACCACCAGTTCCTTGGTCTTCCTCGCGTTGATCAGGAGGTGGTTCCGTTGGCACCAGTCCATAAAGTCCTGGGTCAGTCCTCTGTGCTCCCGGTCATCGTCCTCGGTGATGAGGCCGACAATCGCAGAGTCATCAGAGAACTTCTGCAACGTCTGACTTTATGTACAGGTCAGACAGCCGCCACCTGCAGAAGTTCTCTGACGACTCTGCGATTGTCGGCCTCATCACCGAGGACGATGACCGGGCGTACAGAGGACGGATTAGAAACAGGACATGGGATGCTATGTAGAGCAAACTGTGTCATTTCTACTAGGGTTGAGCAGCTTTAGCCTGGGTTTTACTTAAACCTCAAGTATACACTGTACCTATACCGTGGTGAATCACGCCATCCTGAGCAAAGTGTCCATGTTTCTGCAATACTCCACCCAAACAGTAGTGAGCAGTGTGATCATTAATCTGATCATGACACACTCTCCGCTTGGTTGTCTATAAGAAACAATGGTGACAGAAACGCACCATATGATGTTGGAGGAAGTGACCAATAAATATGGAGAAGCAGTGGACTAAAATGCAGCTGCAGCAAAAAGGAAAAGAGTGGAGACATCTGAGGAGTTGAAATTCATGGCTGCTGATCCAGCTGAGGCAGAGGAAACACATAGAGGTTGTTCGGCCACTAAATGAGACCCAAATGATAAAATGTAGTACTTATACATCAGAAAGCAGATCTGAAGTGTTGGTTTGACTTCTAAAGCCATTCTGTCACATTGTAGTAGCCTACTCAAATTATTGTGGTGCACACGGACACAGTCACTTGGTGCTGCACTGCAGACCAATCACAGGGTTTATAATCTGCATCATTTTGAAGCAATGTTTCATTTTTGGGTATGTGCGAAGGAGGCTACAGGCATAGTCTGCTGTGTTAGTTTTGGGTTATGCAGACCCAGAGTGAAGTTTCAACACAGAAGTATAATTCAGCCTTTTGAAGGCTGGGTCCTCCATTGGCAGGGCCCTCCAAAGGATACTAACCCTGAATAGCGACATGTGGATAGTGTTTAAAAACTTCTCTGTTCTTTACTTACACCTGTAATAAAAATTTCTTCACACAGCAAAATACGTACCCTATGTTGAGTTTTTTGGCAACAAATTTCATGACAAAATACACTGGCTTCTGCTTCAACCAAAAGTGAGATAACAAGTGATGCAAGGCAGAAATGCGCCCCTCTTACTGCTTGTTTCGTTGACCATCGAGAACTATTGCTGTGGACCATGGGACCATGAAGGTGTTAAATGTCAAGCTGAAGACCACAACTGATCCCTAGAAGGGATGCACAGTGTCATCAGCACAATAACAGTATCAGTAAATCATAGTTTCAAAAGGTGATTATTGATATCAACCGACTGAAAATTTTTGCTGATTTTTACAGCCATACATATCAGCCACATACTGTATGTCTCATTTGCTAAAATAATAGTAGAATGTACAATGTATCTTAAAACTTCACCACCTGTTAATGCAGTGGTTCTCAAATGGTGTGGTGGGGTACACTGGTATGGCTTAAGCAAAGGGATGATGTACCCCTGGAATCTGTAAAACCTCAAGTTATCATTTCTATGAAACAACTGATCAGTTCTGAAAATGCATTGAGGAAACATCATCTTTTACAGTCAACAGAATTAATGGATTGAGTTGAAATATGCAGGGCAGTACAATGCTAAGCAGTTGTATTTACTGACTTGTTGGCCTAGTATGCAAACTGCTTTATGACCAGAAGAGGGGAGTATTACAAAATGTCAGACAAGACTTTGGAATAAACTGTGTATGAGGCACAGGAGAGCTTTGAACCTACTTCTCAGACGATCAAACATGTCTCATACATGCTTTTCACCATCCGCATCTGGGTTTTTCAAAGTGTGAGAGAGTGAGCCTCCCCTTTCAGAACAGAGTGTCTTTTGTGCCTCCCAGCCCCTCATGCACTCCAACAAGATATAAGGTAAAAACCTTGCATCTTTTGACAACATAAGATGTCTTTTTTTAAGCAAAGCAAAACAAAAAAATCAAAATTGACCAACTGAAATCACAAGTTGGTTTTCCTCTTTAAACTCCAATTTATGAAAACATAAAAGTCAGGTGGATCTATAACATATTATTGTTATGCACTTATTCCTCTGCTCTAGTTGTTATCATCACTCACTTCAGAATCTATTTCCTCCCTTCTGTCATGTAGTTTTTCCACCCTAATATAATATTTCTGGAGACATTATGAAGGTACATCACCTTACAACAGGTTGAATGACACCTCTGTCATGGTCTGAGGGGGTCTGTATTGCCTTCATTGGCACAATGTAACTCCAATGTGGATGGTACGAACACTTCCACACTAAAAAACTACAAATTTTTACTGCTTTGACTGCTTCATGGCATACGTCACTTTCCCCTTGAAGCCAAAGCTAAACATTGGGAAAAGGAGAATATAAAGCAGTTTTTGAATTTTTAAAACAGATTTAATGAACAGAATTCGCCGCCGTTAAACAGGAAGAAGAAGAAAGCTACATGTAGAGTTGTTATCATGGCAGAAGCAGAGAAAAACCTAAAGAAAAAAAAAGTTTTATCGGAGGAGACAAGAAAAAGTAAGGAGAAGATTAACAAGCTAAATGTCCGGACAGGGATAAACATTGGCCTGGCATTCACTTGCTGGCGTGAGGAGGGATGTCCGACCCATGCCAGTTTGGCCTCGTTATGGTTGGACTTGTAGGTACATGATGATTTATTGGAAAAGACACATGATCAGACTGTACCTTATCAGTCCACATGGTTCATTTGTCTCTTGGGACGTCCTCTCCTCTCGCTTCTCCTCCTTCTGTATGTCAACAAATGCACGTTGGTGTGAGGCGCTCTGTTTTACGACAGTGCAGTTACACTCAACGACCATAGAGGCCTCTAGAGAGCTGAAAGCCGGAATAAAGGCCATTTTCGAATTCTCCTACTGTACTAGCAGTGCGTACTGATTCGCCCAAAATGTAGTATGCAGTATACAGTATGCGAACAAATGCAAAAGTTGCAGTATGTAAAAAATACCCGGATGACGTACTGATTCGGGAAAATTTCAAAGTATGCATCGAACCAGTCTGCTTCGCCTATTGTTATCCACAATGCAAAGCGCCTGGTCACGCCAAGCGGAGCAGCAACAGCCGGAGCAGCAGAGGAATACAAATGTACGAGCCATTACTTGTTATCTTTACCATTTCAACACGTACTGTTTTGTAATAAGTTGTTAAAAGGTCAATATTGTTGTTGTTCTTCCGTTATGGTTCGTAACAGCCGGAGGGTGGTGTTAAGTCTGTCCTATACCTGCTAAGCTAAAAACAATGAAACAGTTAGCAGGTAATCAGTCGTAGACATTGAATAACACGGTTATCTTTACATTGTAGTACTGTTTCTTTCAGGGACTGAGCAGGACATGGAGGCTCTGTAGAGGGAGTGGTTGAAGAGGAAAGAGCAGGAGATTGCAGCGAGGGAGGAGAGGAGACGAGAGGATTTGATGGCCATTATTGAAAAAATTCTGAAGTGATTGTAAATTTTAATAAAAAGCTGCATTGTTTAGGATTTCTTTTGTTATTGTTGTGAATTTTTAGATAATAATAATAATAATAATACATTTTATTTAAGGGCGCCTTTCACGACACTCAAGGTCACCTTACAAAAGTACAAATATAAAAAGTGCATTAAGACAAGCTTAGATCAGACAACCACCATCTAGTTTGACAATGATTGAAACACCTAATTAAATAAAAACAGGGGACACTCGATTGTAGTGGCAGCTTGTAATATTCAAACAGGAAAAGAACAAAAGGAACAACAGAACACTTAACAAATAGTATTGGAGAATGTGAAACCTGAACCCAAAACATTATTATACTGTTTACAAGACATGACAGAATGGTTTTATTTACAAGGAAATTAAAAACCAATACTTATTAGTTATGACATCTATACATATATAAGTGGATAAAAAAGTGGAATAAAAAATCAAACTCTACAATTTTACAACAACAACAACAACAAGCTTTATTTATATAGCACTTTTCATACATAGGAAAATGCAACCCGAAGTGCTTAGCAAAATAAAATAGAATGAAATAACAAAAACATACAACAATAAATAGACCCGAAAATGCACAAGATTTAAAATATGTAAGAATAAAAAAAAATAAAGTAAAAAAAAAAAAAAAAAAAGATTAAAGACATAAGAATAGTAAAATATGAGAAATAAGAGAATAAAAGAAATCAGTTAAAAGCCAAATTAAAAAGGTGAGTCTTTAGCTTCCTTTTAAAAATATCTACAGTCTCTGCGGCCCTGAGGTTCTCTGGGAGGCTGTTCCACAGATAAGGGCCATAATGGCTGAATGCAGCCTCACCGTGGGTTTTTGTTTTAACTCATGGTATGACTAAAAGGCCAGTGCCAGAGGACCTCAGGGTCCGCGAGGGTTGATATGATAAAAGCAGTTCAGATCGATAAGATGGTCCAAGACCATTAATACATTTATAAACTAATAAAAGAACCTTAAAATCGATCCTGAAGCGGACAGGGAGCCAATGCAGCGATTTTAAAACTGGTGTAATGTGCTCCCGCCCTCTGGTCCTTGTCAGCACGCGTGCGGCTGAGTTTTGTAATATCTGTAGATTATTAGTACTCTTTTTGGGAAGACCAGAGAGCAGGGCATTACAGTAATCTAAACGACAGGAAATAAAAGCATGCATCAGCACCTCCGTGCTGGCCTGAGAGAGAAACAGGCGGACTCTGGCTATGTTCTTAAGATGGTAAAAACCTATCTTTGTAATATTTTTTATGTGTGGAACAAAAGTAAGCTCGGAGTCAAAAATAACGCCCAGGTTCTTAACATATTGTGAGGGTTTAAAATCTTGTAATTTTGGTAAAAGTTTCTCTCTCTGGCCTTCAGGACCAATGACTAAAACCTCTGTTTTGTCCTGGTTGAGCTGTAGGAAATTATCTGCCATCCATGACTTGATATCTAAAATACAGTTAAAAAGGGCATCAATAGGCCCTGTGTCATCAGGAGACACGGCAATGTATAGCTGTGTATCATCAGCATAGCTATGGAAGCTGATGCCGTGCCTCCTGATGACATCCCCCAAGGGAAGCATGTAAAGATTAAAAAGAATTGGACCTAAAATTGACCCTTGAGGCACCCCACACCTAATTTCATGAGTTCTGGAGGAACATGTATCCATACTTACAAAGAAACATCGATCTGTGAGATAAGAATGAAACCAGTTAAGAACAGTACCAGAAAGGCCCACCAGGTTTCTCAGTCTATTCAATAAAATGTGGTGATCTACTGTATCAAAAGCAGCGCTTAGATCCAGTAGTACCAAGACTGTAAGTTTTTGTGAGTGGGCGTTACACCTGAAGTCATTTAAAATCTTTAAAAGAGCTGTCTTGGTACTGTGGTTCATTCTAAAACCAGATTGATATTTCTCTAAAATATTGTTTGTATTTAAAAAATCGTTTAATTGGTTAAAAACCAGTTTTTCTAAAATCTTACTTAAAAATGGTAAGTTGGATACAGGTCAGTAGTTATTAAAAATGTTGAGGTCTAAATTGCTCTTCTTCAGAAGAGGCCTCACCACCACCGTTTTAAAGGAGGCAGGGAAAACGCCTGTCTGAAGAGAGCAATTCACTATGTTTAAAATCTGTTCCTCAAAGAATCCATAAAACGACTTTAAAAGTGATGTGGGAATTGGATCTAAAAGGCAGGTTGTGGGCTTTACTTGGGAGAAAACTCGACCAAGTGTCCTTGCATCAACCAGGGCAAAACTCCCCAGTGTTTCCTCAGATAAAAGCGACTGTCCCGATGTGTTAATAATTACATTTTGATGTGTTAAAAGCCTGGACCTAATGTCATCGATTTTACTTCCGACGTGGTTTGCAAAGTCCTCCCAGAGGGTGTCTGTTGGTGCCTCTGAGGGTTTTTTAAAATTGGTATTGGTTAAAAGATCAAAGGTGGAGAAAAGAAATTTGGAATTGTTTTTATTATCTGCGATGAGCTTTGAGAAGTGAGAGATTCTTGCCTGTTTGACGGTTTTATTGTAGGATCTGAGTTGTTCACGTAATATTTCATAATGAACTGTAAGTTTACTTTTTCTCCATCTTCTCTCCGCACTCCTGCATTGTCCTTTTGATTTTTTGATTTCATCACTTCTCCACAGGGTTTTGGTTTACTTTTTATGGTTTTTGTTAAAAGTGGAGCCACAGAGGCCAATGTAGATTTCAATTTACTGTTAAAATTATCAACAATAATTTTGAAAGGATTCTTGTTTTAATTTTTTTTTACACATGCCTCCATTTTCTGCAAAGTGCTGTGTTAAAAGTGTATTGAATATACACAATATTTTTATATAGTCTCATTGTTATCTGATTTGAAAAGTATAGCACAAACACAAAGCAGCTTCTCTACCAAAATGCTTCAGGTTAAATTTGTCACTTAACACCCCTGGTAGAAAGTACTTATTAGAGTTATGGATTGTCTCTAAATAGCCATTTAATGAGTTTTAGGAATTAACGGAAACTTTTTGCACTGTAGGTTCTATTGTTGCAACTGTTGTCTTATGTAATTAAAGTAAAAAAAAACAGCATAATTTGGTCCTTAATTCTGGATTTTAGTATAAATATGATTCTTTTTGTTTATAAAGCAGATATCAGGCCAATGCTAAATACTGAGTTGTAGTTGTATGAAGATATAAATACTGACACTGTACAGAGCAAATCAACCAGACATAATGAGATATCATTGTTGTGTTTCAGTTTTTAATTTAGAGAATTTTGACCTCATTGTAAGACTTTTTCAACCAAATCAATAAGGGATCTATCAGTTTTTAAATTCTTCTCCCTCAAACTATTTTGATGTACCTGTCATCTGTATATACTAAATGGCCTGCTCTTACTTTTTGCTGTATGAGCCTGCAACCAGAAAAAGTTGGTTAGCTCATCAACCGTGACATCGCTCTCAGGTTCAAAACGGTCGGTGACCCCTGCTCTGCAGAGAAGCACCTTTTCATCTTGCGTGTTACTCATCAGGGGAATGAAATGATTAGTCAATCAATGACAAATATTTATAACTTCTGTCTGACAAGACAGTGGCCCAGGTGCATTAACTCTTGTTTGTGTTTACTTCACAGTGAACTCTGTGAGGTGCAGCAGAGCAGGTCCATGCTTTGATTTACTTTAGAGAGTGCATGTTTGGTTGAGTGTGAAAGTCTGCTAAAGACATATTTTCAGACATAACAAGTTCTACAGTAGGGTCAAGCAAAGGTCAGTCTCTTCACTTCACACACACCCCCACCCACACACACATACACACACACTCAAACACAGAACATGCACAGACCCACAACAGGAAATATATACTTCAGTGTTGAACTCTCCATTCCTTCTTTGTGTTGTCTGTGCCTTTTTACTCAGCTGATTCTGAGTGCTGGTTGTGGTTTACAAAATAGTTGCAACATGGAGGATAAATGTTCATATTTATAAATCCAATGCTGATTTTAAAATTGTTTCAGGGAAAGTGGAAAACAGCAGTGCTAGAGTATTTTCATAGTTGTTTTACCATTAAAACGACCATTGTTTTATGCATAGACATACAATGGAAATTTGTCCCATCTTGTGGTAAACAGTAAAAATTACAATTTTTTACTATTTGTCTCCATAATGAAACTGAAATCAAATTTAAAAATTGTGGTAATAATGGGACTCAATGGGACATTTTTGTGCTGTTTACGTGAAAGGCTATTAAGTTAGAATCTGACACTGCAAAAAAATATCAATGCATCAAAATCAATTTCATCACTAATCTTATGTATAATTAAGCCTGATCCCTCAAAAAACAAATACCCAGCCCTCTAACATCTATTTTATGGAAAATAACTCATTTTACACATTTTGTTTTTTCTTTTCTTTTCTTGTCTTTTTTGTTTGCTCCTGTACTCGTCTCTGGCTCTTGTCTTGTAGGTGGCCTGGGATCCTTGGTGTAGACTGCCTGCTGCTGTGGAGTCACAAAGCCTCAATAACTACAATTACAGACATAACACATATTTGGCCATTTCATTAGCCCCATTCCAGTTCATAATCATTACAGCTGTTATTGTAGACATTAGCATGATCTCTCTATCCATGGTTGATTATACATCTAATGTAACTATCTTTAGCACCTTATAGGCATAAGGTCCCTCTTGAAAATGGGATGTCACATCTCAAGAGGCTTACCTTTAATACATTTACACTTAACGGAGACAAATATGGTAGGGACACATTTGTGGTCTGGGCACCCATGAGTTTGTCACGACTATAAATTCTTATTTTCAGGATGACTATTATTGATTATACTTCTATAAAATTATCACCATAGTCATACAGACATGAGGACCCTCCTGAAAACGAGATGTTACATCTCAAGGGGCTAACTCCGAATAAATTTGTATTCAGCAGAAACAAATATGATGAAGACAGGTCTATGATTGGTCCATGGATCTGTCACTAACTTCAGTTCTTACTTTTGTCCATTTGTCTCCAGTTACCTCCCTTCCTTCACCCACACAACCAACACAGCATTGTGTGGATTTGCTGTTCATTATAAGACTGGGATCCACATTCAAAATTTCCTGCTGCTCAACAGAAGGTTGAAGGAAACCAGGGGCACCGGAGATGTGGGGTCTTGATAGTAGGGGGTGGTCCCATAGGGATGGGATAGGGAGGGAGCATGCATCACAGGACGTGAGAAAATGTGTGAGAATGCCCGACTCAGCATGTTCTGACGGAACAAATCACTTCTTTACGGTAAGTCTCGACAGGAGCTTGAGTATCTGTACAAGCATGCGTGTGAGGTGATCACCAAATACCCAAATAGTTGCCCATACCCAGGGAGACCACGGCCGAGGGCCCACCCGAGCCACCAGGGCACCCGAAACCCGCCACACGGGCCCCCAAAGCTACCTGGACTCAGGAACAGCCCCAGGACCCAAAGGGGCACCAACCCATCCCCACAAAGGCACCAAGGACACCACCAGGGGGTCTGAGGCAGCAGCCCCCGCATCCGGCACCTGCCCCCGCCAACCACCCGTCCACCTGGCCCCAAGCCACCCCCACCCCCTACATCCAGTCACCCCCACCCCCCCACGGCAGGCCAGAGGCCCCCAGGCCCCCAGGCCCCCAGGAGCCAGATTCCCAGGGACCAGGCAACCCCCCTGGAGAAGAGGGCCTCCGGTCGATCTTATGTTGGTCCAGGTCCCAGTCGCAGAAAGGTTTTGGGTGAGGCGGAGTAGGGCGGGATGTGCGGTGGTGAGGTCGAGCCAACGCCTCTCCCTCCAGAGGAGCCAGGGCCAAGAGAAGCACCGGAGACTGATGCCCGAAGGATCTAGGATGCCCCCAGACCACCCGCACATAGCAGCAACCCACAGGCAGCCACCCACACCGAGGTCCCCAGCGAGCAACAGGCCCATGGATCCCGCACCACAGGCCACCAAGAGACATGAAACCCAGCAGGGCGCACCTGTCCCCCAGGAGCCGCCCAAGGCCCCCACCCGCAGGCACCAGAGCCCAGCTGCGCCCGAAAGCCACCGACACCGTCCCACTTGATAGATAGGCGCTTCCCAGCACAGAATAACAGGGGGGGGCAAGGGGTGGATCACCAGTTTAAGCTTGGTGCAGCTGGTGGGGTCTGGCCCCTTATGGCTGGGACTCTGTGCTGATTGATTGATTAATGAAAACAGTGACATCATGTTATCAAATTGGCATTTAAAGGGTTAAAAGAAAATGAATAATTAAATATTTGGTATTTTTGATTAGGACTGAAGTTGATTGAATGATTTGAGGGGAAAAAAGTACAAAAAAAGTATTAATCTGTTATGTTTTTATAGCAGTTTTTGGGGGAGGACATTTATTACCTCAAAGGGTAGTAAATTACTAATCTGGCATTGCAAAAAAAAAAAAAAAAAAAAAAAAAAAACCAATGCATGAAAATCAATTTTGTTATTAATCTTGTGTATATTTAAGCCTGATCTTTAAAAAAAATCTCCAGCCCTCCAACATTTATTAGATTGATAATAACTCATTTTTCATGTATTTTTTTCATAAAAACAGTGACATGTAATCAGATTGGCATGTATAGGGTTAAAATTTAAAAGAATGAAAAATTTAGTATTTTTGATTAGGACTGAAGTTAAGTGAATGATTTGAGCAAAAAAGTACAAAAATATTAATCTTTTATGTTTTCATAGCAGTTTTGGGGGAGGACATTTATGTCCTCTTATTACCTCAAAGGGTAGTAAATTTCGCCCCAGTTAACCTTTGACCTCTGAAAAAAATCAAACTTTGTATATAAAGACTTTTCATGAAAAACACCTTCCTACAAAATATCTTGTCATACTGATTAACACAACCAAAATTATGGCCAAAAGTTGAGCAAAAAAAATGCCTGAAAGGACAAAAATGTCCCTGTAGACCCACAAGGGTTAAGAAGTAACTAGTAACGAGCAAACACTACTTTTTAAAAGTAACTTCCCCAACACTGTCACAGAGACAGTTTTTTTATGATAAGCAATTCTAGATCATATGCACAATGTAAGAGCATTTTTTGTACCAAGTGGAACCTATTATGTTAAAAATTTAAGGCCCTGCAAAAGTACCATGAACTGATGCTCAGCAGGTCTCTGCATAAACCTGTCTGCAGAAACACCAGAATTCACATGTACAATTCATGTTTAAGACAGTTTAAACAGACAAAAAACTTGTTTTTAGCCTGGGAAAAATGCCTTCTTAAGGACATTAATGTATTTCTGTCCACTTATATTGTTAGGAGGCTGAAAATGTTCTAACCTGCCCAATTTCAATTTGTTTTAAAAGGAGTTAAGGAGTTAAAATCCACAGGTATCAAATACATAGTAGAAAAAGAACAGAATCAATAAGCTTACGTAAAATGGTGTTGCTATCAGTAAAATCTTTTGGTTCTCATCATTACTAATGAATTGATCTGAATTTACTGTGATTCAGCATTTTTAACACTGCAGCCACAGAAGGATTGCTTCAGTAATACTGGATAATGGACAGTTGACATCACTCAGGCTTTGTCTTATATTTAACCCAAGTTGATACATGAAAATTATTTTGTGTGCAAGAAGGACTAATCAAATGCAAAGCACAACTTCCAAATGAATGAAAGTGTTGTTCATCTGTAAATTTAAACAATGTTTTAATTTCAAGAGATGGTTGAAATTTCAAAGGAACTTCAACTGAGCATAAAACAAGAAGTTTGCAGGAGGAACCAAAGTTCACTGACTTGTGCAACTGCTCAGATAGGGCTAGATAGTTGTGGCAAAAATAAGAATCGCATTTATATTGACTGATGATTGAATAGTAATTATAACCCACACTTACAAACTGATTTAACATCTGTGAAACACGTACATTATTTGTCATTAAACATTCTCACCATGTTAAAACCTGGCACAAACACTTTGACAGAGAGGTAAAGATAAGAAACATATAGAAAGCACAAAAATTCTGTAAGTAAAATTAATGAAGAATAAAACAACTATGTGTCTTTGAATAATCCTTTAATCTTGATTTTCTTATTTTGATAATTGCGAGAGGCCATAGTTGGAATTGATGCAATGATCAGCCCAGCCCCTTCTCTTATACAGGCTGACGTCACACAAGTATTTCGACACCAGACTGTATAATCTGTCTCTCTGGTTGTTGCTGGAAAATATTAACATCATCACCATCTGGAGAACTTTGAGGAAGGTTTGTGTCCTTTGCTGTTTTAAGAATTTTAAACATATATTCAGTATTTATGAAATGTATGTTTGAAATATCATGTTAGTTGACAAAATTATCATTTTACTGAGAATTTGCTACATTGGCACCATGAACATTGACTGAGTAATCCATTTTGTGTCAGATTAGTTGCTTCTCTGCAGCTTCATTTATTAACTTAATTTTGAAACAGATAGCAAAAAGTAAAAAACTAAACTTTTAAAACGTGTTGCCCTCAACTCACATTTTGTAATGGCTTTATAGAAACTACCTGTTTGTTATGGTGGGGGTTGTATCCCATTTTTGGGTTAAAAGTTTATTAAATTAAAAATGTAGCTGAAAGTATATTTTGACTTTCTTATATATTTTTGTTAAGTCTATTTGAACAGTATCCTCGGGAGCTTTGTAAAATGTTTAGTGCACCACATGTTACAAAATAGTACTGACATCTGCGGTGCTCTGTGTGTTCAGTAATTAGTTTTAATTTATTAAAAATTCCTCAGCTGCAGGACTCTCTTTATTTGCTTCCTAGATTTGTTGATATTTTTTGAGATACATTAAATTTAAATAATCCTGTTTTACATATTATTAGCTGATGTTAGAATCTGTGCAGGGATCTGTGATAGAATAAAAGACCTCTCATGGTTCTTTCCGTTGTTGTTGCAGGTTTTTTTATCAACAATGGGGGTGACCACAGCCTCTTCATATGATAGCATAACAACAACTAATATATCTGTCACAAATGGAACTGAGGTTACAGAGCAGTATTCAGAACTGAGACAGTCTCTGAAAATCATATCACTCATTATTTCCTGCCTGACCTTCATTCTTGGTGTGCTCGGAAATGGAGCAGTTATCTGGGTGACCAGCTTCAGGATGAAGAAAACAGTGAACACAGTTTGGTTCCTCAACCTTGCTGTGGCTGACTTCCTCTTTGTCGTATTCCTGCCACTAAGTGTGGCACAGATAGTTCTGGACTTTCACTGGCCATTTGGGAATTTCATGTGCAAACTCAACAGCACAGTGAATTCCTTGAACATCTTTGCCAGTGTCTACATCCTGGTGGTGATCAGTGTGGACAGATGTGTGTCTGTGCTGTGGCCTGTGTGGGCCCAGAACCATCGAAATGTGCCAAAGGCGTCCTGTGTGAGTCTGGGTGTTTGGGTGCTGGCTCTGATTTTCAGCTTCCCAGACCTTGTCTTCAGGGATACTGGACCATCCTTTAGAGATGGAAACGTCATCAACTGTTTCAACAACTATGCCCTCTCTGATGACTATGACTCTTCATCTGTGTATGAACTGGCAATGTATCGTTTCCAGACCATGACCATCACCCGTTTCCTGCTGGGATTTGCAATCCCCTTCACTGTCATTGTGTCCTGTTATGCTGTGATAATCCATCGACTCAGAAGAAACCGCACCTTTGCCAGTCAGTCCGGTCGAACCTTTAAGATCATCGCTGCAGTAATCACCATTTTTTTCTTCTGCTGGGCCCCCTTTCACATCCTTGTTTTAATTGAACTGGCCTATTACAAGAATAAGAGTGAAACATTAGAGCATGTCATCACCATTGGGTTCCCTATAGCTACCAGCCTGGCCTATGCCAACAGCTGCCTAAACCCACTGCTCTATGTGTTTGTGGGCCACGATTTCAGAAGGAGAGTCTGCAAATCCATCCTTAGTGTCATGGAGGCAGCCTTGCAAGATGAGCTTTCACGCTCTCGCTCACGCTCACGCTCACGCTCTATGCAAACAGAAAGCAGTCAGACCCATGAGAAGTCACTGCTAAATACCAAAGTTTAGGAGTTCATGATGGAGTGGGCAAAATACTTGAACTCCTCTTTGAAACGTGTTGAACAAAAATATTTCCTCCATTACATCTCTTTTTTAATTTGTCAGGTTTTACAACAACCAGCCAAGCTGTAAACATCACCCCACATAGGATTACTGAAACAAACCGAGTTGAGTATCAGTCTATGCTGCTTTTTAACAAAACTCACTGTATACAACCAGCTAAGTTACCACACAGCAAAATGAGAAGAAGAAGATTTTGGTGTTGCCAAATTTCTGCAAGAGTAGAGTTAATTATACTCTGGATGGAGTCAAATCCCTGAACATTTACACCCAAAAGAAAAAGAGTTGGAGTTATACAAAAGACTAAAAACTAGGTGTCATTAAATCAAATATCTAGGTTTCACTGCAGCATCATTAACTCTGAACTGGCAATTCTAACCCCTGATACTGGAACTGATCCTTATAGTGTCAATAATCCCACCCCAACAATGTACCAAAAAAATGCTACAAGGCTCCAGCAGGAAATCTGTAGTCTATGATTGACCTATGGTTTTAGTGACTTGCTGTCAGAGAAATTATGGCACCATGAATTGATCTGTTTGTATGTACTGGAACTTTCCATGACCAATCCGTGTTTAAGGACATCTGCAATATCAAAACAGCGTGCTTTCATTTTAAGATGTGCTATAAATGTTCTCTGATGACCACTTATACACATACTGTGTAGAAGAATAAATTGATATACTGATCATGCAAGTCACTAACCTGCTTACTTCATTTAGACCCTTTGATAACCACTGTACTTATGAAAATCACAGAACATACATTGTTACATTTTGTTTTTATATTGACGGAAGTACTTTAACATGTCTGGGCGCAAATGTTTCATAATAAATGCATTTAAACCACATCTTTATTTCAGCAAAATTTTCAAGTAGATATGAAATCACTAATTACAACAATATTTACACCGTGTGGTTGTTATGATATGGCTTGTTTCTGTTTTATTTGATATGTTTTTTCCTGGTTTTAACCTCTTGTTCCCCTTGTCTCTTGTGTTTCCTGTTTTATTTTGAAATCACTGTGTTCCTTGTGGTGTTTTCCTGCCTTCCCTTCTGTGTGCCTCTGATTGTGATTCCCTCCACCTGTGTGATTGTCTCACCTGTGCTTAATGTTTCTCCAGTGTATTTAGTTTCTGTGTTCCCCTTTGTCTGGGTTGGGTCATTTGTCTTCAGCATCGTCAGTGTTCTTTATTGTTTTCTCCAGTGCTTGTAGGTTTTGTCTGTTTTTGTTGAGTTCTTTTTTGTAGAGACTTTAATTTGCTTTTTTGAGTTTTATCTCCAGTGTTTTTTCTTGTGAGTTAGCTTTTTCAATTTGATACTTTTGTAAGAGATTTTGTTTTGTATTCTGAACTTTTTAGACTTTGATCCCTTTTTGTTAGTTTTTAAAAAGCCTTTTTTGTTAATCTGCTCTTGGGTCCTTGTCTTTGTTTTTGTTAGTTTATTTCGGTCTGTGACAGTGGTGTTAATTTGGAGGTTCCACTTTAATAATAAAAACCTGAGAAAGTCCATTTTTAACATTACATAGGAGTGTTGATCATTGGTCACACTGTAATGCATTGTGTTAAATTTAAGTCCAAAAACTATCAATAATTACACTTCTTTAGTATCAATGAACAAATTCTTTAATGAATTCTCTGTGGTGTGAACCCAGATAGACACTTTAGAAGTGTTAATATTAACCCTTTTACTGTGTTGTTAGTTAAGTGGTAAGTGCATGGTTTCCTTAGTGGGCCTTTTAAGGCATAATTCTGGTTTAAGAATGGCATAATACATGTTGAACACTGTGCAATACTGCTGGCATGTTGACAAACAACACTGCAACTTTTGAGACAGAAATATAATATTGTCAACTATTGTAAGGGATACAGTACAGTTCACCTGGTGGTTGGTTACCAATATCCAATATCAATATTTCAAATATATTGACTACAAGAAAAGCTGATAACAAAGAAGATCTATGAGTTTCACTGTTCATAATGTTCAAAGTGTTAATCATCTCAATTTGTATTTCTTTAAGTAAATTTAGCATGTGGGTGTCATTACTATTATTCATTTTATTTAAAGTAATTTGATCTGATATTGTATGCTTTTACTGAAGATGACTAATTGAATTGTAATATCTACCCTTTTTCAATTTTAATTAACTGTATGTCAGCAAATGAAATACTGCACATACATTGTTTGGGCTGTTTAGTTCTTTAGAAGTGTGCCTCTTCTATGCTGTGAGTGTGTATTTTTGTGTCAAGTAATTGGAAATGTACAATGGACTGTCTTTTATTTTGCCCTAAGTGAATTTTAGTAGGGAAAAATGATCATAGAATCAGACACCTGCTGAAAGATATTATATTGAAAGATATTATTGTCTATTTGGACAATATCAAAGTTGCTTAACTGACCATATGCTTCAGAGTTTTTCTTTCATGCTTTTAACCTGGGGCTGTTTCATGGCCCAACTTAACCGAAGATGCTTGGCACTACAGTTTAAAACAAGCCAGCTGACTCTAAAGCAGACTGATACATTTTGATGTTTGTGTAACTGGTTTCTGCTCATTCAGGTTGCTACCAATACAAATGTCACAAAACAGTTAGGGCAAGACAGCTTGGAAACAGGACATGGGATGCTATGTAGAACAAACAGTGTCATTTCTACTAAGCTTGTGCAGCGTTAGCCTGTCGTGAGCAATGTGATCATTAATCTGGTCATGACACACTCTCCCCTTGGTTGACTATAAGAAACAATGGTGACAGAAACGCACCATATGATGTTGGAGGAAGTGACCAATAAATATGGAGAAGCAGTGGACTAAAATGCAGCTGCAGCAAAAAGGAAAAGAGTGGAGACATCTGAGGAGTTGAAATTCATGGCTGCTGATCCAGCTGAGGCAGGGGAAACACATAGTGGTTGTTTGGCTATTGAATAAGACCCAAATGAGAAAATGTAGTACTTTGGAAATATGAAGTGTTGGTTTGACTTCTAAAGCCATTCTGTCACATTGCAGTAGCCTACTCAAATTATTGTGGTGCACACGGACACAGTCACTTGGTGCTGCACTGCAGACCAATCACAGGGTTTATAATCTGCATCATTTTGAAGCAATGTTTCATTTTTGGGTATGTGCGAAGGAGGCTACAGGCATAGTCTGCTGTGTTAGTTTTGGGTTATGCAGACCCAGAGTGAAGTTTCAACACAGAAGTATAATTCAGCCTTTTGAAGGCTGGGTCCTCCATTGGTAGGGCCCTCCAAAGGATACTAACCCTGAATAGCGACACATGGATAATGTTTAAAAACTTCTCTGTTCTTTACTTACACCTGTAATAAAATTTCTTCACACAGCAAAATACGTAACCTATGTTGATCTTTTTGTCAACAAATTTCGTGACAAAATACACTGGCTTCTGCTTCAACCAAAAGTGAGATAACAAGTGATGCAAGGCAGAAATGCGCCCCTCTTACTGCTTGTTTCGTTGGAACGATTTGCTTCAGGACTTGTTCCTCATTTCTGAAAATTGCAACCCGAAGCTAACTGCATATCAATAGATCCAAGCTGTTTTCTTGTTAGAGGACCTTCAGAGAGAGGCTGTTTAGTGGCATGGCAGATATTTGTGGTCAGTACGCAAAAAGCTGTTTTGCATTTTGCAATTTAAGATATTCTCAAATCTGATACAGGCCACATGCAGCATCTTTTTTTAAAGATGATTACAATTATTAGTGGGAGAAATAATTCTTCCTCTTTAGCTTTATCATAACTCATAAAGAAAACCACGTTCACCATCATGCAATTGGCATCAAATTCATCACAAAAATATATTAACTAATCAAAGCAAGTAAGAAGGACACAGAAGGAAACTCGATAGAGGGCTTGAAAACGGATGCAGGCAGGAAAGGAAATATAGATAACTTGAAATTACACCATCAGCTCTTATAATAAGATTAGGTTATAGGAAACGTGGTGTTTGTGTGTGCATGTTATCAGTAATGGAACAACTCAGGATGTTGATCAGCATGCATCATTTCCCCTGATGAAAAATGCTAATGACTTTCAGAGTAAAAACAGAGAATTTTTGTATTTTTTTAAAGGATATGGGGCAATCAAAACAGCAGATAGAACAATCACACCTACATAAGGTGTCCAAAAGGGGTTTTTTTTGTTTGTTTTATTGTGTTTCATTTAAACAGACCACAATTAAACTCTTTTTAATTCACCGTAAGATTTTTTTTCTTGGGTGACCTTGGACATATAAGTTAGAGAATAATTTGAACTCTGCCAGTTTTGACACAGACTTCAACATCGAAATAATACTATTGACAACTAGAACTCAAAATTGTTAAAATCATTTTCAAGTCAACAGTCAGTGGGTATGGCATTTTGGATTATTTGACATTTGATGCTGATGTGCTTGAAGCGCAATTATTATTGAGTATTAGTAAACTCAGACATTTTTTGATTTATTTTTTTTATTAATGACAAACATGGTTTGTTTCAACTTCCACTGTAGCCTGCCTATTCTGGTAACATTAAAATTCTTTAAAAATTCTTCAGGAAATCCTACAGTGACTGAATATGTATTTATAATGGAAATTAAAGCATGTAATTTACTGATTCAGTAAACTGAACACAAAACCATCAGCTGCTGTATATTTGCAGTATTAACACAAGGTTGCAGGTACACCTGGACTTGTCTCAAGGCACACTAGTGTGCCCTGGTACACCATCAAGAACCATTGCTGTAGACCATGGGACCATGAAGGTGTTAAATGTCAAGCTGAAGACCACAACTGATCCCTAGAAGGGATGCACAGTGTCAACAGCACAATAACAGTATCAGTAAATCATAGTTTCAAAAGGTGATTATTGATATCAACAGACCAAAAATTTTTGCTGATATTTACAGCCAGCGCTGTTTTACAGCCATACATATCAGCCACATACTGTATGTCTCATTGGCTAAAATAATGGTAGAATGTACAATGTATCTTAAAACTTCACCACCTGTTAATGCAGTCGTTCTCAAATGGTGTGGTGGGGTACACTGGTATGGCTTAAGCAAAGGGATGATGTACCTCTGGAATTTGTAAAACCTCAAGTTATCATTTCTGTGAAACAACTGATCAGTTCTGAAAATGCATTGAGGAAACATCATCTTTTACAGTCAACAGAATTAATGGAGGGAGTTGAAATATGCAGGGCAGTACAATGCTAAGCAGTTGTATTTACTGACTTGTTGGCCTAGTATGCAAACTGCTTTATGACCAGAAGAGGGGAGTATTACAAAATGTCAGACAAGACTTTGGAATAAACAGTGTATGAGGCACAGGAGAGCTTTGAACCTACTTCTCAGACGATCAAACATGTCTCATACATGCTTTTCACCATCCGCATCTGGGTTTTTCAAAGTGTGAGCGAGTGAGCCTCCCCTTTCAGAACAGAATGTCTTGTGCCTCCCAGCCCCAAGGTTTAAAAATCTTGCATCTTTTGACAACATAAGATGTCTTTTTTTAAGCAAAGCAAAACAAAAAACTCAAAATTGACCAACTGAAATCACAAGTTGGTTTTCCTCTTTAAACTCCAATTTATGAAAACATAAAAATCAAACCTATAACTTATTGTTATGCACTAATTTCTCTGCTTTGGTTGTTTTCATTACACACTTTAGAAATCTATTTCCTCCCCTCTGTCTTGCCAACTACCTATCCAGTTTGACCCACACTTTTCTGGATTTAGCTTAACAGATCATTTGTTTGTTTTTTGTTTTCTTTGGCTCATTAAGTTAGGGTTTTTATCATTTTTGCTTCAGTTTAAATGTATAAATGTTGAAGTAATTTGCAATTTTATTTTAACATGTATTATTGTGCCCCGTCTATTACATTATGCATAACTGTTATTGTAAAATTGATAATATTCAAGAATTCAGCCCTCTGGCAGTGAGGAAAAAGTTAATGTGGCACTCTCAGGAAAACAAAGTTCTTATATCTGCTGTAAGTAAAGCCCCAGTGGTAGAGTGTTTTTTTATAACCCATTCACACCTGCAGAAAAACCCTGAAAATATCCAGAAATTCACAAGGTATGCTGCATCTGTAAATGCAAACAGCAGGGTTTTACACCCAGACTTAAGAAAAGAAGCATAAATGAAGCTGTTAAGATTGATACGTTTGCTCTTAGATGCAACTTACATTAACATACCAGTAACCTAATTGAAAATTAAATAATAAAGTAAGGTAAATATTAATATGTCAAAATTAATATGATTAAGGTAAGTATTATATTTCTGTCCATAAAAGTTTGTCCCAGTTTATCTATAAGTGCACTGCTCCAGGAGAATAATAAACCAGCACTGTGTTGTGATTATCATGAGTTTCCCTCATGTCACGATCCATCCATTTGTACACCTTTACCACTTATTCCATTTGGGGTAGTTAGTGAGGGGCTTAGACTGATAATACTCCTGTACAGGTTACCAGTCAGCTACCCTTCTGACGCTCAGAAACAAAAGGAATTAATAGATAAATTGCTAAACATTAAAACAGTTCATCTGCCTTTATTTCCTGCTATACTCCCTTTTCCTTATTTTTTAACACGCAGAATGCTCCACCTTGTGGCGATTTGTGTGAATACAGTCAAACATATCCTCAAATAGAAATGTCTTTATCTCTTGATAACTTAAATCTTGTGTCTTCTCAGGGAGAAATATTGGGTTATATGGAGTGAGGTGATGGGCCTGGAGACTTATGCTATTAGGGACTCCAAGCAATTAATGCTGTCTGGAGGGCATTCCTGTTTATTTCTTATTTTCACTACTTTATTAAACACACATCCATTCTGCACTGTATAGATACTGGCTTTGGTAACTACTGCTAAACATTTCAAAGTTGTGGTACAAAAAAAGACATCAAGTTAAACTAGAGTTCAGCTGATATTAGAGAAATAGTCTATCAGGTTGTTTTGTTTGAAGTATTTCCTTTGTAGATTTTAAAAATATTGAATTAAACATGATATTTAAAATATTTAAAAGACTTGTCCAGAGCACCTGCTGACTTCTTTTGCACAACCCTGCTATTTCCAACACTTCTACTTTTTAGGAAATGAAAAAAAGCTCTACGTGAGTGAATATTGCATTGTTCTCATTACATTTTTTCTGTATTCATTTGGTCAAAAGTTAATAAAAACCAATAATCAACATGCAAGATGACCAATAGTACTGTTTATCATAGAAAAAAACTGAGAAAATGGAGAAGGAAGGTTTGTTCCTGACAGCAACACCATGTTTTCATGCATTAAGTTACTTGGCCTCCTTTCCAAGTCAGAGGTAGTGCCCTTTCAATGCAAGTCTTCCATGTACAGTACCCCTGGCTAGACTTCTTTGGACAGTAGATAGGTGTACCAGGGTCCCACTGGTTACTCCCAGGTCTGAGCTTAAGGCACTACTGGACATGTCCCAATTTATATCATATCCAAGACTCCAATCACTAGCAATGCCCCAACTAGTCTAATATAAAAAAGGATTTATGAAATGAATAAATGAAAAAGGATTTATTCATTTATTCATTTATTCATTTATTTATTTATTTGATAAACCAACTGGCAACACATATTCAAACTGGCATTTAAACTGTTCAAATCCTGACAATGTTTACATATTTTGTAGATTTGAGCAGAGCTGAAGTGGTTTGATAGATATATGCAGAAAACAGAAGCAGAAAAATGTTGAAGTACAATGATTTTATAGCAGTTTTTTGCAAGTACATTATTTATTTGAACATCTCTAGAGGGTGCAAAAAGTGTCAGTGTATAATAGACATGTAAGAGTAAAGGACATAAGATTAAAAAATATGCTAAAAAAAATTACATTTTTGCAGAATTTAATGCCAGAAGCTTTCACACAACTATAATCGTCACCAAATTTGAAAAATAACAAAAAAAACTGTACAACAAAGTTGTGGGGTCCCTGAGGAAATTGACCAATTGATATGGTGAAATTTGAAAAGGTTAACACTTGTTTTTGTTCTCACCACAACTGTCAAGACAATGATGAATGTAATGGCCACTACCCCTTTTTACCACATCAAAACAACAAACGCAACTGGAAGAAATGGCTCCATGTTTGACGATGATGAAGAATATGTTAAAAAGAAGGAGTATGCTGAGTTGAGACAGTCTCTGAACATCATGTCTCTCATTATTTACTGCCTTGCTTTTGCTCTCGGTGTGTTCGGCAATGGAGCAGTTATCTTGGTGACCAGTGACCCCACCTTTTATCAGCTGAATATACGTCACTTCTAAATTCACATTTTGATGCTGTTGTATTATTCAACATCAGTCATCTCTACCTTATAACCATTATAGATGTTGATGTAATATTAGATTAATTACTCTTTTCATGATTATTATTGATTATACTACTATAAAAACTATCACTACAATCACACAGACATGAGGACCCTCCTAAAAACAAGATGCTGCATCTCAAAGGGAGATGACCTCTAATAAATTTATACTCAGTAGAGAAAAATATGGCAAAGACAGGTCTATGTTGGCCCATGGATCTGTACCCTAGCTTTAGTTCTTACTTTAGTCCACTTGTCTCTGCCCACCTCCCTTCCTTCGCCCACACACCCAACACGGCATAGTGTGGATGGCTGTTCATCATGAGACTGAAATCCACATTCAAGATTTCTTACTGCTTAACAGGGGGTTTTTTCTGCCATGATGGATTCATGTTGGGTTTTGGATGTATGTATGTGTATATATATATATATATATATATATATATATATATATATATATATATAGTTATATGTGTGTGTGTGTGTGTGTGGGTGTGTGTGTGGGGGTGTGTGTGTGTGTGTGTGCGTGTGTGTATTTTATGTATGTATCTATGCATGTATGTGTATCCATAAATTGAAGAGTTTGTCTTCAGCCTGCTCTATTGTAAAGTGTCTTGAGATAACACTTGTTATGAATTGTCGCAATACAAATAAAGATTAATTTATTTATTTATTGATTGATTGATTGATTGATAAAACATTAGACTATGTCACCCCCATAGAAATCTTCACTGACACCAGTCTGGCCTTCATCACATCAACAGCTGTCTGATCCCACTGCTCTATGTGTTTGTGGGCCAAAATTACAGGGATCAAGCCTGCAAATCCATCTTGGCAGTACTGGAGACAGCTTTCCAGGATGAGGACTCTGGTTCCCACTCAAGGAACACAGTAAGCAAAGAGAGGCCAATGCTAAATACTGAGGTATAGGATTGTCACTGATATGTCTGCAATACAGAAAATGTACATATATTTTGAAGATTATTTGATAAAATAAAGTATTTTTATACATTTTTAAAAACTGTAGTCAACACATATAAGCAATAATTGACAAAACTGAGAGAGCAGTATTGTATTGTGCTGTAAAAAACACCAATTAGACTGAATTGTATATGAACCCCACCACACAGAAACGTTTACAGTACTTTCCCAAGCCTTGTGATTATATTTTTTTCATTCAACTTCCTCTTGTGCAAAGTTTTTAGACTAATTGAGGTCTTGAAAGTCTCACTAGAAACCATCTCTTGATTTGCCCCACCAGCTCTGGTTTGTAGGTTTAGTGTTGTAATTACCATTTTTTTTCTGCCAGGGGGTTTTCACACAGTAATTTATCAGTAAATGTCATCTTCTCACACTGCCCTTCAATTCCATTTTTTTCAGTCATCTTTACATTATGTGACAATGCCCTGAAATGCAACTCAAATGAACAGTAACCTTTTTTCACATTTCATTTATTTATTTAAATTATTTTGGCTCTTGTAAGCCAAACAACACATGGTTTTATTGTATTCTTATATTTCAGCTCATTTTACACTTCAGAGAAATAAAAATTGCTCCATACAAATTTAGGTTTAATTTTCAGAATGTACAATGGCTTTTTTTTTTAAATCAGTGTTGTCCCATGCTTTTCTAATTCGAAAAGTATGATATTTTTTCTAATCCTGTCCCAGTTATATGTATCAGTTTTATCATTTTTTATAATATGGACATATAATAAAAATTGTGTGCGGGTAAAAAAAAAAAACTGAGAAACCATAAGAAGCAATTGTATGAAAAGCAACACTTGATTGAGTAAGCAACAGTATTTGAAAACATTTTGTTTACTGAACATAGAAATAAGAGACAGATTAGAACATGTCATGTTATACCTTTGCTCGTATTGCAGTTTTTAAATTATTATTTCAGCTTTACAAGTAGTTATTTTTCTTGAAATTTAAATTAAGCTATTGAGACCTGTTAGGATTTTAATCAAGGAAAAAATAAGGCTTCAAGTATTATTAGTATGAAAAGACTAAGTTGTTGCACTCACAAGAGAAAATCTATCTGTGTTTTTGGGATGAATTATTGGTAAATACTTATGGTCTTGCATTAACAAACATTTTTCTTATCGTGAAAACGTTTTCTTCTAACTCGGAGAAGTGTAAATTCTTAAATATATATGAGTATGTCTCTTAATCAAGATCATTAATAAAGGACAAGAATACAACTGTTTGAAATCTGTGACTTCACAAATTTAAAACTGTCAAGTCATGAAAATAAAAAAACAGGCATATATGTAGTAAAACTATTTTGAATGATCAGTGTACAATGAATTCAGCTACATAGCTTAGAAGCAAACATACAGTCAGGCAATATCAAATTGATATCAAAGAGGAATACAGACTAGGCCTACAGGACAACAGGGAAATGGGGGAATGTTTTTGGAAAACATTACAGTAACATAGAAAATGTGATACTAAGAATGAATAAGAATACAAGTTAAAAAAAAAAAAAGAAAAGAGAAGAAAACCATATGAAAAGCAAACATATATGGACAAAGATTTCAGGGGAAATGTTTTATGATGATTTGTAAATGTTTATTTGCATTTTGCTGTTAATAATTTGTGTAATGTGGTAATTTAGTTCAAGGAGAAAAACAAAAATTTAAGTAAGTATTTTGGGTTTAACGTTGGAAATGAGGACATTTCTTTAAAGTACACTTAAGATTATCACAAAATTAAGTGAGCCATCTTCAATATTAAAATTAGTTAAAATCATACCACTGTACACAAAAGTGTGCTTTTTAAAGCAAATATTATGAATTAATATTTTAGTGTGCTTTTATTAAGCTTATCTGTTTAACCTCATTTGACCACTTTATATAGGCTACTTATGCAGAATAGATTTTCTTGCTCTGGATTATCACACCCCAGGATATGTCATTGATTTCTATTTTTTGTGTGTGTGTGTGTGTGTGTGTGTTTGCGGGATAAAATAGGCTACTCACACAAATTTTCATATGGTTTAAATTACATCATCGGGTGAAGAGTAAAAAACGGATCAATTTCATGACAAAAGCCCAGATTGACACCCAGAAATAATGAAATGCATGTATTATGCTTTAATAGACGTGAGATCAGAAACTGCAGTTTGACTGGGTTTCAGTGGAACAGCATCACTGTTACACTTGTTTGTACACGGTGTATATTAGACCAACTGTACGAGCTGACCTGGTTATAGCAAGATCAAATTAAATTATACAGTCTTGCCAAAATGCATGACCATTGCCGGAACACAATAAAAATTATTAATTAATCAAAATTGGGGAAAAAAAAGGAAAAGCACATGAAACGTTACATTACAATAAATATATTTGGGGATTGAATATTATTGATGTTTTATGTGGGGACTTCTGAATTACGCCGTGAACGTCGGCGCCGTTAAATGAACGGTGCGTCATGACGTCACTGATGTTTCAGTCGCAGGAAACTCGGGGGCGACCAAAGCCTCCTCTTGCATCGGCCTGCTAAAGTAAATCTTGGATTGCTGCTTTGCATGGAACCGTATTATCGAAACGCTTCTCGCAAAATCCACTGTATTTAGAAAGCTACTCAGCTTTTTGGGTAAGTTTTTGCCCTTGTCGACCTAAAGCCACAAAATAGCATATTCATAGAGGCTTGATAATACTTATCATTCACTGTGCTATACCACCATGCTAAGTAAGAACGATAGCCTAGCTGTTAGCAGCTAACGCTAGCTTTCATCTTACCACGGTATTATTTCTCAACTTTATCATTAGTTTTTAGTAGTGTGTGAACTGTTCACCAATCTTTCGATGTCAGGATGGTAATCTTTTCTCTAGAGAACTCCCCAGGCTGTATTGTTCGTCATTTATGGCAACTCTAGCTTCCAAAGAAGGCTAATGCTAAGCAGCTGGCTAACTATAGTAGACATTCTATGGGGGGCACTCTGGCAGCTCCAATAGAAAATAGGACCCTTCAACATAAAATACCAACAAATGTATGTCATTGTCTGTCTCAATATAGACAGAGTCCTCGTGGACATATAGGAAAAGTGTGGGAAGTTGTCGACAATCGTGCACTCATGCATACTTTAAACACACGTTTCACTTCCTCTATCCTTTATTTTAAGAATCTTAACACAAGTTTCATTGTTTTTACGCAGTAACTGTAATTTCATATTTTGTCATATGCATGGCATCATTACAGTGGAAATAATATGTACGAAAGCTGACCTGACAGCCAGACATTCTGCATGAATAAAGTACAGCCTGGGTCAAGGATGTTTTTCAGAGACTGATATGTTGGAGTTCTGTTTTGCTCTGATAACTTTTTTTTTTTGGCTCACTTGTATGTTTGCTGCAGAGACTTAACCTGACACACCAGATAGGCAGATGCATATATCTATAACAGGACATATTTCAGCAGTCTTATTATAGACTTTGAGTCGGACATATCCAGCTGCTCACCTGTTGTACACTTTTGTTGGGTAGAGTGCATTTCATTGCATTAACCGGAAAATGTGTGTTTGATGTAATGTACTGAATCTAAGTGAACTGAGTGGACAGGATTACACAGGTTTCCCATGACAATATGTGTTTCATATTAGAGGAAGTTATTAGCGCAATTAAAAATGCTTTACATGTTGCATAAAAATGTGCAGCAAATGTCACAGGGTTGGTGTGTGTGCCTTGGTTAATTTTTTGCACTAGACAGCTCATTTGTTAACAGGCAGAAGTGTGTGCTGTTATGATTTCAGACATTTTTGTTTGTTTTTGCCAGCTTGTTTTATTTTTACATCTAAAATAAAGCTCCTTCTTATACTACCGACCATAGTAAAGGATGAATAAGTATTAGTGTCGGTACAAAGCCCAAGTATTCCTTCACATACTGAGAGAATATTGCCAATACTGCACTCTGTGTTATTTTACAGCATAGTATGGACTTTAATCATTTTAACAGGTGTATGAAGTTAGATCCATGTCTGTGGTCAAACCAACTACAAAAAAAATGTTAGAGTTTCTTTGAAGAACTGTGAGGGTATTATGATTTATGGATGTGCAACACCTGGTCTTTGTTGTAATACATGAGTATTTATCAAGCTTATATAAATAGATACGAATACCTATTCCAGTACACTAAGTTGATGGCAATTGACACCAGTTTTTGCTATTCTCAATAGACAATTTCATACCTGTGGATAATGATTTCATAATTATTTTAAGCTATTATATGAATAAATAAATGCCACACATGTTACAAGCTTCAATAAAGAAGATTAACAAGCAGAAATCCTTTCAACAAGCAGTCTCTCGTTTTCTCACTCACTCACAAACAAACACACGCACACTGCATAAGGATCACAGATCTGACTCTTGTGCCACAGATATCAGCAGAAGGGCCTCAGCAGTCTCCCCATGATACCAAACAGGTCAACTGATTAATTTACTGTTGTATACTTGTTTCGTGGAAGGAGCCCCATCACTTGTCAGAAGTGCAAACCAATGCTTTGCATTGTACTGGTCAAAATGTAAGCAAAATGATAGTATGGGGTTAACACGTGGATAAAAGTAGCAAAAACGGGTTTACTTTTTTTCTTTTCACTTTTTAATATTTCAAAAGGTTTTTTTTTTTCATTTTATGACTGTTATTATATTAGAAATGTTTTTTTGTTTGTTTTAATCACCGTTGAGTTATTTCACCTTTTTAGACCTTATATACAAAAGTAGCTTTAAGAAGCCAATACATTTTCCAGTGATGAATAATCAGAGAAAACTTAGACCCTGTTTACATGACAACGTTGTCACCAGAAACTGAAAGGTTTGTCCTTTGTGTTTTCTAAAGCGCTGTGTTCACATAGAGATGATGTGAAAACGATGTGTGTTCACACAGATCCATGAGAACGACTGAAAACGTTGTAGCGTGCATGCCAGGCCAGTAGTTGGTGATGTAGGTTTGTAGAGAAACAGCGGCGTTAGAACATGCATATGCTTTCTGGTGTAGATAAATTTTTCACAAACAACAATAGTGAGTGGACACACAAAGACGCAGGAGTTTCTTGTCTGGACAACAAATCTGTCTGGATCACAACCCGAGCACAGTAAGCAGCACATATGTTGCTCAGTAGATGACTGAAGCTGTTGTTGTTCCTATGGTGCACACGCAACCTTCATCTGAAAGAGTCCTGCGCATGCGCCGTGTTTCATTGTTTTCCCTGAAAACGCAGATTCCTGTTTAAGCGGCGATGGATACCAAAACTTTTTCAAAACTTTTCACTCTGGACACTGGTTTCAAAAGTTTGCAGATTCAGGCACTCCAGGCACCTTTCTTGCGTTAACAGAAGGCGCAAACGCAACGAAAACTCCCTTTTTGGTTGTTTTCTTTGTTGTGTAAATGGGACCACAGACTTAAAATGGAAAAAACCAATGACACTTTGAAATAAGGTCCTTAGGTCCAGTCCTTAGGTGTTACGCTCATAGTTTTGTCTTCTGCCCATTGTTTACGTTTGATTAACAGATCACACTTAATCTTGTTTTGAAAAATACCTCTTGAAGTCACTGCCTTGACATTTTGAGGATTCAGTTATATGTTATAGCCTGGTTCAAGAAACCATGATTGAATAAATAGATCATGTATAATTTACTAAATAAATCATGTCTAAATGAGCACTTTTAATTTTGAACACCCATTGCTGGTATTTTGACCAACCAAGACAATATCCAAATTCTAACAATAACCAAATTTCTGATAAGATACTGTTTAAAAACATGCAATGCAACTAACAGATATGCAACTGAAGAGGCCATATCAGAGCAAGTTCACATTCTTTGTTCAAGGATGCACTCAGCTTTATCGGGTTTGCTTTCCCAGATCTGTATTTTGCAGTTGCCTGATGTTGTGCCTGTCCTTGAGTAATTCATTACAGTTATAACCTTCAAACCCCCCACCCCCACCCCATTGTCTTCCAACTGACTCTAAATTCCTATCCAGTCTCCACCCAGATATTCTCCTGTAATTGTCTGTGCATGTGCAAGGTTTTTCTAACTGTATATATATTTATAGTATACAGCAAGGTGAGCAAATTGTCATTTTTGGTACACAGAATATCTTCAGGTACCGTATACTTCAGCAACAGGCTGCTACTACTTAAAGCATCTCTCTTTCTCTCTACACACACACACACACAAACATACACTGCCCAAAAATAAACACTTTAAAAGCACCTCAGATCTCAATGAGGATGTCACATCATTTGATTGAAATGAAAGTCATCAGCTGATAGAGGGCTGAATTCGAAGACATCCCAAAAATCAAAGTAAAAAGAACGGTTCAACAGTCTCATCTTTTTTGCTGAAATGTCATTGCAGCAACTCAAAATGGTACTCAGTAGTTTGTGTGGCCCCCCACATGCTTATGTGCCCAACATGACAGGGCATGCTCCTAATGAGACAACAGAAGGTATCCTGGAGTATCTCCTCCCAGATCTGGACCAGGGCATCTCTGAGCTCCCAGACAGTCTGAAGTGCAACTTCGCAGTATCGGATGGACCAAAACATAATGTCCTAGAGGTGTTCTATTAAATTTAGGTCAGGTGAGCATGGGGGCCAGTCAATGGTATCAGTCCCTTCATCCTCCAGGAACTGCCAGCATGCCCGTGCCACATGTGGCTTGACATTTTTGTGAACAAGGAGGAGCCAAGGACCCACTGCACCAGCATAGGGTCAGATTTCCAAGGATTTCATCCCGATACCTAATAGCAGTCAGAGTGCTGTTGTCTAGCCTGTAAAGACCTGCGCATTCCTCCATGGATATGCCTCCCCAGACCAACACTGACCAACCACCAAACCAGTCATGCTGAACAATGTTTACAGGCAGCATAACATTCTGCATGGCTTCTCCAGACCCCTTCGTGTCTGTCACATGTGCTCAGTGTGAACCTGCTGTCATCTGTGAAAGCCACAGGGTTCCAGTGGTGGACCTGCCAATTTGGTTGTTCTGTGGCAAATGCCAGTCAAGCTGCAGTGGGCACAAAGCCAACTAGAGGACATTGGGCCCTAAGGCCACCCTCACTGCATCTGTTTCTGATTGGCCACAGTTATATGATGTTTTTTAAGTTGGAATCAAGTATTCAGAATTAAATAATTCGGAATTAAAGTATTCTCCTTCACGTTTACATGGAAATAGTGATTCCGAATTGAGGTATACATGGAAAACATGTTTATTCGCCTTTATTCAATTCCGCTTAAGGTCTGGGGGTTGGGAATGGTTCTGACTGGACAGGGGGTAGATGTGATGTATTTACGTCTACTGGAAGAAAACAAACTCCAGTTCCGCGTCTCTGTCACGGAAACCTTGTCCAACTTGGATGCTACAACTTTAAAAAGGTCTGCATTTTTATGCTTACGTCTATCCACTCTTTTCATTATTTCCAAATCTTCTAAGGCTCTCGTTAAATAGATTATCTCGGCTCGAGTCCAACGCTTGCTTCGGGCGGCCATCCTGTTCCCGTCAGCGTCCCGTGCGTCATCCTGACAGGACAAGGAACAAGCTTGCGCAGAATGACTGGAATTAATTTGAAGTGGAATGAACGTATAGATGATCGAGGAATTATGTACTTCCTATTAAAAATCAGAATAAACCAGCCACCTACTTCGGAATTAAGTATAATTCAGAATGGTCATTTTCATTCGGAATTAGGTGTTTACAAGGTCATTCTTAATCTTTTTAAAGAGGATTTAAGTTTTATTCTGAAGTAAAGGGGAATGCTCTAATGTAAATGTAGCCATTGTTTGGTCATTCACACCAGTAGCCTGCTGGAGGGCTCAGGCAGTGCTCATCCTGTTTCTCCTTGCTCGAAGGAGCAGATACTGGTCCTGCTGATGGGTTAAGGACCTTCTACAGCCCTGTCCAGCTCTCCTAGAGTAACTGCTTGTCTTTTGGAATCTCCATGCTCTTGACACTGTGCGAGGGCACTCAGCAGACCTTCTGACAAATGGACAAAGTTGAACAGTATCAGAACATGTTGATGTGCCATCCTGGAGGATTTGGACTGCCTGTGCAAACTCTGTAGAGTCCAGGTATCGCCTCATGCTACCAGTAGTGACAGTGACTCTACTCCAATGCAAAACTAGTGAAAAAAAGTCAGAAAAGATAAGGAGGGAGTAAATTTCAGTGGCCTCGACCTGTAAAACCATTCCTGTTTTGGGGGTCGTCTCACTGTTGCCCCTCTAGTGTACCTGTTATTAATTTCATTATCTTCAAAGTAGCTCAAACTGATTAACGATCCTCTCTGCCACTGAACTGCCTAGATCAATATCCCAGTTTAACTGACTTGATGCTATACTCTGATTAAAAAGTATTCCTTTACTATATACCACTCTTGTGGGATGTTCAAGGCCTGCAGAGGTCAGTGTCTGTCAAGTGGTTCAAGGAAGGAACTGTGGTGCACTGGCCAAATACCTTATCCTGTCACTGACTCTTGTTTGGTGTTGTTTGGAGGATTGTATGATTACACTCTAAAGAAAGAAGACACATTGGCACTTTAACAATTTATTCATTTAATAAACAGGAGCTTTGAGTGTGGAAGAACCATACACAGTCACAACGGTCCTCTTGCTGGTCACCAGACTGGTCACACACTGCCACCAAAAGATGGTATTCTATCTGTGTGGCAATTGGCATAACGTTGTCTGTGTCTTCTCCACACTATGATCCTATGATCAAACGGCCATAGACAGAATCTGGGATCAGTGCCAATGTGTTCCTCCACATGTTTAGGTTCCAGTGCTAGTTTTGCAGACACCAGCGCAAACAGGCCTGACAGTGAATCATTGGCAGGCCTTCTAACAGCCCTATGAGACCGGAGATTAACTGTGTGCAGTCCTCTCCAGATTCCAGCTCACCACTGTAGCAGGGCCCATGCTCACATGACTGGCACCCAATTGTCAACACCTGGTGGTATCAGAAGCTCAAATCAAGATTCAAAAGCAACAGAAAAAAAAATTTGTTTGGAGTTGGTTGAGAAGATTTGGTACATTTGTCATGGGCACAACCCACATGCTCATCCCATAAATGCAGGTTTTAACAAGGTTGATTCTGATTGTAGAAGCATGCTGCAAAATTCTATGTCAGTAATTAGACATGACCGTCTTGCAAAGCTTCAAGCTAGAATGCCTGGACTCTGCCTTAAAAAGGCAATGACCAATCAGTGTTTTTTTTGTTTGTTTATTGTTGTTTTTTGTTTTTTTGAGAAAGCAGCCAAATTGAAAAGTGGTATGATGCTAAAGGTGCTCACAGACTCGAGCATACCAGTGTTGTAGTCGAGTCACCATAGTTCGAGTCTGAGTCGAGTCGAGTCCGAGTCACCAAAAAAAAAAAATCCGAGTCGAGTCCTCTCACCTGAGTCGAGTCCAGGTCGAGTCCTCAGTACCTTAGCCCAAGAACTAGAAAAGTTCCCCGAGCCTAAGTCTGAGTCCTCAATATTGAGATATCTGTGCGCACTAGGCGCACGATTTAGAATAAAACCCAAATGGGCATAGGTAAATACATAATGTTTTTTATTACATTTTTGTCAGAAGACACAGGAAATAGTAGATGAACTGCATCCGGGTGACAACAAGATGGCGACTATCTACTGTGCTAACGTGATTTGATGCAGAAATTGGATTAAATAATGTACATAGAGGACTTAACTCTTCCTTAATCATGACGGATTACTTTTACAAAGTCTCCAAAAAGACACTGGTGTTTCAGGAGAGATATCCCAGCCTCTGGAAGAGCTACGATCGCACCAAAAGGCTCATCGTAAAGGCTAAGTTGTTAGCTTTCAATCAAAACAATCAGTAAGTGGCTACGATAAACGGTTGTAAAGTTATTAAATATTTCAAGAACGGTGTGCTTTGCCGTCATATAGGATAGCGCCAACCTCCAAGGGTTAAGAGGCTAACGTTGTCGTTATTTAGCGGCTAGCTTATAACGTTATCAACAGTCAAAGTAACATTAGCACCGCCATCTACTCATTCACTGGGTGCATCCTAGACAGATGTCTGTTAAAGTTCGACGTCCCCGTCTTCTCTTCAGTGGCTCTTTTACATAATGAACATGTTGCTCTGCATTTACCAGCATTTATGGTGAAATCTTTGAAAGCAAAACGTACAACCCGCGGTACCTGCTTCAACATTCTGCTGCTCCTTCGACATCAGCGTGTGAACGCGCATGCAGGTAAACTAACACACATGCCCGCCGTGGGCTTTAAGACTGATATGAGGACCTTATACCAGAAGAAATAATAAATAAAAAAATAATAAAAATAAAAAGGATTCATTGATAAATAACCTCGAGTCCTCTGAGTCCTCCCCTGTCCTCATGCAGCTAGAGCACGAGTCCAAGTACAAGTCCGAGTCATCAGCGCACGAGTCCAAGTCAAGTCACAAGTCCGACATATCCGGACATATCCGGACTCGAGTCAGACTGGAGTCGAGTCCTGGACTCGAGTCCTACAACACTGGAGCGTACTCTGAGTGGCGCAGACTCCGCACGGAATGTCCACAGTCATCAGAGCTTCCATAGTCGAGCACACTGTCACGTATTAGTTTCTTGTGAAATTACCATGAAACCCTACATTTCCCACAATCCTTGCACGTTGTTTACATTTCTCTGTCATGGCATCCTTCACTGACGACGAGGAAGAGGAGCTGCTCTGCCTGCTGGCTTTGCAAAGCACTAAAATTAAGAGACGATGGTATATATGGCCATTAAGTGCCGTAAGAGACAAGGGAGGGGAGTATGCCATGTTGGGGAAGAACATGCAAAATTTTGACGATGAAAAACATTTTCAATTCTTCTGAATGTCAGGTGAAAATTTCAATGATCTAGTTGGGCACCAAGCCCCCTTCCCTCTGCACTCTGGCAGTCACCGCTCACCCGTCAACACTGCACAGAGGGCGGGTGTCGCGATGGGGTGTCACATTTAATGCGAATCTATGTGAAAATTCATGCCGAGCAGTGTTTTGTGTGACACTGGTGCGTGGAGCTTTGCGTGCACAGGCCTTGTGGATGTCCGCTTTGAGTCAGCGCAGACCTCCTTGGAGTCCGCTCTGCTTATGTTCCATCCATGTATGTTTGGGCCTTAAGAGTGTGTGTTTAATCCATGGGTTATCAGTCCAAGTTGATCTGCTGTTTCTATTGATTGCTGAAGGGTATTTTATTAGTTCTGACCTCTGAATAGTGATTCCTTTCACATCAGGAAGTTGAGCGCTCTGGTATGCCTTGAGTGTCCACCGGTTACACACTTCATGTAGATTCAAATATATTTACAGCAACGTTCAGAGAACAGGTTGATGAGTGCATGAGCACAAGGTTTACCAGCGAGCTTATCCTAAGTTATATTTTTTCATTTATCACAGTGGTGACCGAGACAAAAAACCTGAATGTTAAGTATGTGCAGTTCAAGGAATATAGAAGGATCCAGTCATCCTTTCAAAATAAAACATTTCGTTTCAATTCAGATAAGGGCAATGATATTAATTATTCTTGTTTCCTTACAGCCTGCTGGTAGGGGACTTCTGCTACACACGATATGTATCACTGGTCCATCTGGGTAACAGCTCATAGAAAGTGGTTTTGGAGGGCAGAACCTTCCAAAAACATGTCTGTAGGGTGGTTGGGCAATAGTTCTGTCAGTCACATTTAATACAATTCGATGATGTTTTAGGTGGGCACTGCTGCCTGGAGTAGAGTTGTCAAACTCTATCCGTAGTAGGGCTGTAATCAACCAAAGAATTTGTTGGTCGACTGAAACACTGAAATTGTCGACCAAAAATCGACTAATGGGGGGGGTCCGACTCTGACGGGAAACCCTCCTGTACGGGGATGGTTTGGCGCGGCGCGGCGCGGCGGAGCATGGCTCCGACTCTGACGGGAAACCCTCCTGTGCGGGGATGGTTCGGCTCGGCGCGGCGGAGCGTGGCTCCGACTCTGACAGGAAACCCTCCTGTGCGGGGATGGTTTGGCTCGGCACGGCTCGGCGCGGCGGAGCGTGGCTCCGACTCTGACAGGAAACCCTCCTGTGCAGGGATGGTTCGGCTCGGCACAGCTCGGCGGAGCGCGTCTTGGCGGGGGTTAGAGGAGGATGCTCAAAATAAAAATAAATACTCAGCAAACCACCGGACGTTGAATAGGCTCAGGTAGGCGCTCTTCATACCTCCTGTCTCCAGTCAGGTCTCCAGATGGTGGGGAATTCAAAGGGGTGAAAACAAGGGGGTGTTCTGAGACAGGCAAGTTACCTGTGAAACCGGGGTGGTCTGAAAACACCCCTATTAGCACTTGGTAAGTTCCTACTGATGACTGTAAATCACCACGGGAAAAAATAAATTGAAGAGGAAAAAAAATACGATTGGTCGACTAATCAGAGTTCTGGTCACCCCAGCACTTATCGACCAATGAGTCGACCAGTCGACTAACACGTTACAGCCCTAGTCCGTAGAGGAGTTAAAATACTTTTTCCATTGAGAAATGTTTTCAGTATTGTGTTTTTCTGCTTTTTATAATGAAATGTCAGATTTCGATGACACTGTCACTAAAGCAGGTAGCATCCATTTTGATCAAATCATGTGCAGCCATTGTTCATGAGCTTGCAGTGGTTTCTTGCTGTTTTCTTGTTAATAGCTCCTTCCTATTTATCCTAAAAGGACACTGATTAGGAAATGCTTCAGTTTTCCAATCTACAGGCATTTCATGTGTTTGCTATTGACACAGAAAACCTGTGTAAGAGGGCCACTGTCCTCAAAAAAATTCAAAACTGACAACGTGATTGATAAAGAATTCCATAGTTTGGCAGAATTAATAACAGTAAAAGCATTTGATGAACAAAGCAGTTCTGTCACTCATGCTCAAAAGTTAAGAATTAATGTAATGTGTTTAGGACCTCAAATCCTGATAGAGACCATAAGGTCATAGCATCCACACTGCTCTCTCATACACTGTAGATATACCCACAGTGTATAAACAGTGATGGCTTAAAAAAGAAGCCATATACCACAGGCATGACACGATGTTGACTGACAGGTGAAGTGAATAACACTGATAATCACCTGTTAGTGGGTGGGATATATTAGGCAGTAAGCATACTGTCCTCAAGGTTGATGAGTTAGAAGTAGGGATCGACCGATGTGGATTTTTTTGGTCCGATGCTGGTACCAATTTTTTTCCATCACCCTTAGCCGATGACCGATTTTCTTGGGCCGATATTTGTGGCCAATACTGCTTTTTGCTCCCTCAATTTACATGAAAAAAATGACATTATCAACTTTAAAAGGAAAAAAAAATTCAACAATGTACACAACATTTCTCTTATAGTTTAAGTTTTATCTCCCATCGATGTGATGGCTGCTCCTCCGCAGTGAGACGCGTACCCCCTCCACAAACACACCTCAGCTGTGCAGATGCTAACTGAAAAACTCCGCTAACGCTGGATTGATAATGGCAGCAAACAGCTCTAAACACGTTTTCACGAAACACTGACACAATTTAGTACTACATGTAAAACATTTCTCTCATCATTAAAGTTTGTCTAGTGCAAGCTAAAGACCTCTCTGATAGCAGACACAGCTGCTCCACTCCGCTCTGAGGGAGAGAGCACACACACACATACACACACACGACACGCATTTAACCTCAGCCCGGTGTTCGCTGAATTAAACTCCTACAAACACCATGGAACTGAATTGACAACGTTGACATTACTTAATCCATAATGTACACATTAGCCTACAACTACATCAACAGCTCCCTAAATACAATGGTAAGCAGTTTTAAAGATGAAGCATTCAACAGCATTCCCGTTTTTCTGACCCACAAACTTAACTATATTTCAAGCACGTATATTACATGTACTTGGCATTCATGTTTCCTATTCCAAAGTGGGTGGCAATATTTCAACTAAGTTTAACTGTTGGAGGCTAAATGAAAGTTTAAAACTTGCCGTTGTTTTGAAGCAGGATCCAAGCTAATGCTGCTTTCACTAGTCCTGCAGTGGGGGAGGGGTAACGCGTCTGCATGTGCTGCAGGGTCTTCCGGCAACGCAGAGCTGCCCATGGATGCCTGTCTGTAAATCATGCCACGGAAAAATACATCGGCGAACCCACACGAAAATCGGCCGATACCGATTCAAGTAAAGAACGCAAATATCAGCCTGATATATCGGCCGGCCAATGTATCGGTCGATCCTTAGTTAGAAGCAACATGGGCATGGAAACATGGGCAAGTGTAATAATGTCAGCAATTGACAAGGGCCAAATTGTGATGGCTAGATAGCTGTGCCGAAGCAGCTCCAAAAATGTGGCTCTTGTTGGGTGTTCCTGGTCAGCAGTGGTCAGTATCTACCAAAAATGGTCCAAGGAAGGAACAGTAGTGAACCAGTGACAGGGTCATACTTAGCCAATGCTCAGTGATGCACGTGGGGAATGAAAGCTGGCTCGTGTGGTCCAATCCAACAGACAAGCTACTGTTGCTCAAATTAAAAGTCTGTAGAGTTAATAAAGTCTGGTGCAAAACTATTGCATACTGTTGTAAAAATAACTGCCCTAAATTCCCACAGAGGGGATTCTTCTACAGCCACAGCTCGACCGTTTGTGAGAATTTAAGCCACTCTTTGTACTGCTTCTGTTTTCTGTTCACCATGACTGCTTTATTGAATCTTTGTCATTTTTTTAAGCTACCTTGTGTGAGAGTACAAAATTGTTTCGCAAGGTGCATGCAGAACTAAGACAAAGGAATTAATAAGGGGAATTTAAGGCAAAAAGGCAAATGATATTGTTTCCTCAAACTTGATGGAACCGTTCCCTGACTGGAACCTATTTTGGATTCCCATTCCTAGTAGGGTCTTTCCTTGCAGTCAATCTGACTTGATCATAAATGGCATTAGACTTGCTTTTCTTTTCCATACCATTAAAAGTAATCTATACTGTTAGATGTTAATGTCATTCTCCTTATGCATCCCCTCAGGTGCTGACACAACATGGAAACGTAGGACATCTGAGCAGATGGTTGGAAATTCATCTTGCAAGGACATCCCTCAAAGAAGTTTGAGATTCAGCCTCATGGAAACCAAGTTGGTGGCATCCAGCTAGAGTTGTGCTCACACTTGTTATCAAAAAGTGATGCCTTCAGCATACGGACAAATGAATTTCATCACGGAAAAGCAGAAATCTGTGAATACTGTTGCTCCAGCACAGTTGGCTGGCGAATCAAGTACTTTTATCTGCACAGAGTGTGGTGATGGGTTCAACCAATACTCTAGTTTACTGCAACACATGGCCACTCATGGACCTTTGGAGTCATTTTCCTTTGATGGCTCATCCAATGGATTTGAAATCCCTCGGGAGTATGTGTTACAGGAAAATGGGACTCTAACAGTTGTGAATGGCCTACAGCGGTCACGTTCACCTGTTAAACCATCATCTCCTGGAATTCTGCCATCGCATTCTTCCTACCCTATCAAACCAGTGTCGCCAACTCCACGGCCACAGCCCACCCCTCAACGAGATGTGGCCCGGCAGAGACCACCAGACTTGAACATGGACAAGCCTCGACAGGTCCATTACTGTTGTGAAATTTGTAATCGGTCATTTAACAGCCTGCTAATTTTACATCGTCACCAGCAATATAGAAATACAGAGAGAGGCTACAAGTGTACGTTGTGCTGTAAGATTTTTGAAAGTAGACATCACCTCAAGAAGCACCTTCAAGACCACACCAATGAGAAATTTCTCAGCTGTAGTTATTGTGGTAAGCGGTTTCTCAAGATTGATGCCCTAAATAATCATAAAAGAGAAAAACATACCTCCCCCAAAGCTACATCTTTTGGTAATCTTGAAAATAAACAGGTGAAAAGGTTTGAGAAAACTTATCCTTGTAAGAAGTGCAAGTTGAATTTTTTTTGGATGTCCGATTATCTGACACATTCACAGCACTACTGCACAGGAAGAGAACCTCTGCAGACTTTCTCATCTAAAGTCGAAATTAAGGAGAATTCTAAGAAAAGAAAAGATACACCAATTGAAAACTGCCATAATGGCAAATTCATTGACATAAAGAGTGGGGATAACAAAATCTTAAGGGATTCTAGTGGAAAGAGTCTTGATCATTCTGTTACACCTTACAGATGTGGTTTATGCGGGGATCGTTTCCAAAGATTAACAGATTTGAAAGAGCATCATCGCACACATCAAACACAAGAGGAAATAGATCAATTGAGTCAAGAAACAGAGGAAGTAGAACAGATGAGTCAAGAAACTCCAAGGATATTCAAGTCAAAAATGCCACCTAGACGCAGGCGCCGAAGATCAAGTAATCCAAATGGCAAACTGCATCCTTGCAAACACTGCCATAGAGTCTTCAATCATTCTAGTAGTCTATCTCGACACATGAGATACCACAAGGGTACAATGCACACATGCATGTTTTGTGGTAGGCATTTTCCACAGCGCTGTGATTTGAGACGACACATAGCAATGTACCACAAAGCTGAACTGGAAAAGAAACCTGGTTTGAAACTTCTGTACAGCAACCCACAAAATGGGCCTGGCAGCAATTCTCTTAATGGGGAGAAAAACACAAGCTACCATGATCAGAAAACCAAGAGTCCCTCTGATAGTGAAATAGCATCACAAGAGCAGCATCCGACTGGCAAAGCTGGAAAAGCAGGCCGTGGTAATTACAAGTGTCAGGAATGTGGAAAGAGATTTGGCCTGTTATGTGTGTACCAACGGCACCTGCGCTACCACAAAAAAGAACCCATCAAGTGCCCGAAGTGTCCAGCTCAGTTCATGAATTCTTCATCCCTGGAGCTCCACCTTCAGAATCACCCAAGCATTGGGGAAGTAGATGATGCTGGTGTAACACGCAATGCCACTGGTTCCAGTGGGGACCCTGCAACAAAAAAGGGTATTCAAGAGGACATTGAGGATGATGGCATGAACAAAATTCAAAAGGATAAGGCCAAATCATCACAGGATTTTTATGAATGCACTAGCTGTACTGAGACATTCTCATCCCTGGACTTGTTTCTTAAGCACCAGACATCTCATGACTCAGAAAACAAGGAGTAACTATCATACCTGAGCTGATTTTGTTTTGTCAACAATTCTTGTAAAGATCCAGTGTTTTGATTGTTTTGGTGCAAATATTTTTGTACATAACATTACCATTATAAAACTTGTGATTACGTTGACCACACTTTGTTTGCTTTATTTTTTTTGTTGGGAAAACACAGTTTATAACAGAGATAGGGTGGTTTGGTGGCGAATTTTAAGAGGACCAATAAAAGACTGCCACAATAATAATAATGGCCTTGAACCCTATTCTGCTCACTAAGGATATGGTTGGATCTCTAATATTGTGTTTTGGGTTCTTTTTGTGTGGTGATTTTACATTGTGTAACTTGCTTACATGTGATTTGGGGAATTTCCTTTATATTTTGTCACCTATTTGTGTGTTCATTTTAAAAAGCAAGCATTGTAACCATCACATTTTTACTGTGAGATTAAAATTATGCATAGAACTTTAAAAAAGTACTGTTTGTTCTCCATTTTTTTCATGCTAAGGACCCTCTTTTTGGTTTAATTTGTTGGTTATTTGATCAGTTTCTTTTAATTTGTTTTAGTTTTCATACTATAATAATGAAAACGTGTATGGTTTAATATTTGTTCTTGAAGCCCTCACTTAAAGGTCTGTCCATGTAAACTATTGAACAGTATCAGAGGGACAGAGTATTACTCCATAATTTACTCTGTGATTCCATATCAAGAAAAACAAAAATGAAATAGCACTAGGTTGTCTTCTTGGGAGGCACTTGTGTACTCAGAGACTTAGACGTAAGCTGGCAAAACACAAAATAAGTTAAAAAGGGAAATCTTATATATTAACCAAAGTTTGCACAAATTCACTCTGATCCTATATCAAGAGGAAAAAAAATCTGTTAAATAAAACCAGCTTGTTCTTTTGATGTGCACTTATGTAGTCAGAGACATGGACAGTAACTTGACAAAACGAAAAAGTAGAAAGAGGGTAAGGATGGTGATGGATGAATTTGAATTTGTAGTTATTTTATTTGCAGGGTTTTTATTTTATTGTGACTGTGCCTCTAATAAGCCTAAGGGAGTAAGAATGTGTTTTTTTTAATCAATGAAACCAAAGAATTCATAGGAATTCTTTTTAAAGTGAGTGAAATCTGCAATTTATTGCACTTGGTTCCTTACTAACACTGCCATGGCTTCTGAGATCATCACTGTCATTGCTGTAATGGTGGACTGTTTTGTGGGTTGTAAATATGTTTGGGTAAGATGGGGTCAAATAGCAACAAAAAAGCACAAGAAACAAATTTGGCCTGGGGATATGGCGATGGTTGACTTTACATGCATTCTCAAGGACACTGGACACTAATTTCAATTCTGAAAGAGCCCATAGTTGATGCTAACTCTTGTTTATATATTCACTTTCAGAGACTGCGGGAGTGTGTCCCCAACTGCTCATGGTTAACTAAAAAACCTGCTGGTTTTCACATTCTGAGTCCCCCTGATTCAACTGTAGCTCCAGAGCTCCTGTCACTATAAGGCCCGTGGGGATGGGGGGTGTTAATCTGATTGGTTGACAGGTCTACCCTGTGTAACTGGTCAGTTAAGTACTGCGCAGCACCTTGTTTTAAGTGGCACTGCATTCTGTCAAGGTCTGTACTCTGCACTGAGCATGCCACACCAAACCAGTGGGCTTCAAACTGACAACCAAACAATAGGATTTAGGATGTAAACTTGTAGGTCTTCTTTGGGATAAAGAGAACAAGTAGTTTCAAGCAGCTACTGGTGCTGTAAACAGTGGAAAGAGGGACAAGTTCCAACACTGCAGACCTGCCCTGTGTGCTAAAGTACACTCTGTCATGAAGAAGACATGTAATGCACACTTAAGTGCATGCCAACACTTAAAAGCATAATATGGGCTCTTAGAGTCAGTAAGCTGTCAGTGGTGCATTTGTGACTTCTCTGTCAACTTGGGAACTCAAGAGCCCATTGACATTGTTTAACCATTTGAGGCTTATTTCCCTGTCTGACAAGCAATTTCTACAAGGTTTTATGTCCGCTTTGCTTTGACACATTGATGGTCCCCTCACCATCTTAGTGGAATGGTGTGCAGCCCATAGCTGTTTGGTCACAAGATGAGCAAGTTCACATGAGAATACATAAACGAACATGCAAACACCAACTTTTCTGTTATTTTGCTTCCTGTTTTGCCATACTACCGATTTAATGATGTGCTTTTTCTGTCAGTCAGGACATGTGTGTTTCCAAGTCTGACTTCCTGTTTGGGTCAATCAGCTTTGTTCAGTTTACAGGTCATGGCTGTGGACTGTGGTTAAAAGTAGACAAGGGGCGAATCTTGGAGCTAAGTGTTGCTTCTAGCTTATGACAAAGACAAGTCTTAGGGTGTGTTGTTAAAACCCTAAGATTACAAGGTTACAAAAGCCATAACCTACCGAAAAACAGTTTAACACATCTGAGCCTTTCTGTCAACTGGGTTGCTACTGATGCAGTGATTGCTAGTGTAATGCTGAATTAACCACCATGTTGTGCTGCATATGCAATGTGAAACGCCAATGGGGATTTGGTTGCAAATTTGTTTTAACCCTGGCCTGCCACTAGAGTTGGTTGCAAAGGCATTAAGGGGGTAAAGCTGAAGGACTTAAATGCATGCCTGTCTGAGGGTGTGTTGATGCAAAGCTTCTGGCTTCTTTCAAGTGTGCCTGTTAAGTATTAAATTGTAAAGTCTTACAATTTGCTGTGGGTGCAAATTGTAGCCGTGAGATGATTCCATTACTTCCAAGCAATCTACTAAGTATTATATTTCACTCCTATTCCAGCACCAGAGATCCAATATTTATCTATAATGCTATGGGTAGCGAGAGCCTACCCCAGCTGTTATTGGGTAAGAGGTGAGGTACACCCTGGGGTGTTAGCAAGTCAATCATAGGTTTGACCTATTAAGATAGACACCCAGTCACACTCATTACTTCAATGAATTAAGAGGCATCAACTAAACCAATGCGCAAATTTTTGGTTCACAGGAAAAAGCTGGAGTACCTGGAGTGAACCTACAGAGATTTAAGACAGCAGCATTCTTGCTTTTGGGCCACCACTCCATTTATCCATTTATCAGAAAAATGTTGCTTTGTACTCCTAATCTAGCTGCATTCCCTCTCTGTCCAAGGTTCTGTTGGAGCTCCTGACTCTTTCAGGCCCTCTTCCCCATGTGGGCCTAATCTCTGTTTGGTGGGTCGGTCTTTGTGGAAATTGGTCAGTTCAGTGCTTCTCATTGTGTCACAAGTCTGCGTTCATTTTACAGTCCCTGCTCTGCACATGGCTTGCTACTCTGAGGCAATTGGCTTTAACAGCCTGCAAATAAATGGTAGGATACAACATTGAAAGGGCTCTTCGGGGGATATGGAAAGAGCCATTTCAGGTAGCTCCTGGCGCTGTAAAAGGGGAAGAGGGTGAAATCCCGATACCAGACTTTTTGTCTTGTGCATAGTAGTACTCTGTCATGTGGAGAAGACATATTAAACCTACTAAGGGGCTACTAACCTACTAACCTACTTATTACTAGAAAAAAGCCCCATATTGGCTCTTTATGTAATAACCACTGCTAATGGCCAGTTTCTCCTGTGATTAACACCCACAGCACACAAACTTCTCAGCAGACTAAAGGAAGCAGATTGGACAGGAATAAAAGGTTTGATCCCAAATCCAGTTCCACAACAACAGTAGCCTATATGCTTAGAGGGTGGTATTAAAGATGACTTGACAAAATCTGTAAACCATATTCCAAGATGTTGCATCACTTACCCCATTGAAAATTCTTACATCAACAAGCAGTGATGTTCCCAAGGGAAGGCCTCTGCTATATTTTCAGGTAGTTTCAGCATGTTTCAGTTCCTTAGAGCTTGGAAATAAGAGTTGTGATGGCATCACACCTGAGCTTGTAAACTGTGAGCTACTGAAGACCCCTCAAGTTTTCTGAGTCAGAATTCGGACTTTAGGGAGCACACCAGGTGACTTATCAGACTTGCATTAAATGATTTGTGGCTCCTGGGATCAAATGTAACATACCACCTGTTTTAGCTTACTCACTAACCCCATTCACACTTTCATTTCAGAAAAACTCTGAAAGTTATCAGAACTTTACGCAGGTGAGCTGAATGTGTGAATACAGTTTTTTCACTCGTACTTTAACCTTGACAATTTCCTTGCGCCCTCCCCCCATAGTTTTTTGTTTTGGTTTTTTTTTTCGCCTAAATTCTGGGTGAGGTGAAGTGTTAAAGGTGCAGTTGGTAAGATTTTGGCACACAGCCAGCTAAGATGGTGATTAGAAAACCAGCACAGCCCCTACCGTCCTGTTTTCTCTAAGATCACTCCCAGTGAGCTGTTTACCGAAAGGCTTCTCAACGACGAGCAACACAACTGCTGCGACAATGTCTGATACTGAGGTTACAAAGCCCCATGGAGGAAACAGGCTGTGCTTTCACATAAAAAGTACATGCCAATAAGGTACTCGTCTGAGAGGGAATCAAAACATATTTGTTTGTTTTATATTATAAAACCGAGTAATACATCGCATGTTGCAAAACAACATAAGAAGAAAAAAATTAACTTACCTCTCTAACAGAAACGTAGCTAGCTCTGCATCGGATTTGAAACCCTTGAGATCCCGATGGGTCCTCCACCTGTTGAACGCAACGCCGACATTGATTCTTGTTTTATTTCGTACAAGGTCCTCCTCCTTCTTGTACTCTCGCTTTTTGGTAAGCGTTTCCACGGTCCTTGTCTTTTTGGTGGAAGCTGCCTGGGGCATAGGTGGAATCGGCACTTTCCCGCTGCCCGCTGGATTATTGCTGTCCGCCATTGTATGAGATTTGTTGCTGTTTTTCTTCTTCCCCATGCGCGTTCACAGGAACGAAGAGCTTTACAACCAATCACGATGAAGGACGAAGCGCCGCCCCTCGACCAATCAGGATAGAAGCCTCAGGGGCTCTTCTGATTGGTCAAAGATACCTGGAGCGGTCAAAAATTTTTGACAGCTCATAACAGAGACTGATGGAAACGCAGAGATCTCACTCTAGTGCAGTTATACTACTCTCATAAAGGGATCTCAATGGATATTCCAACAGTTGATTTAAATGGAACACAAAAAAATTAGCATTGGCTAGCAAAATCCTACCAACGGTACCTTTAATGCAGCAGTGAATAGCCTGGGTGATTTAATGAAGCAAGTGGGCAGAGGTGTTGACACCATCCTCTGTAACCAACATGGAACTGGAAAAGGGAGACTTTACAGAATGGATATAAACAGCTGCTGTTGTGTAAGAAGTTTATCTAATTGCAAGGAGAGTAGCACATACTCAAATGTGCATTTGAACTTTTGAAAGTGTTTCCACTGCACATCATCAAAGTTCCTTAGTTCCCACAAATGATTACCAACAGGTCTCTGATGCATCCAACTAGCTGTCTTGTGCTGCTATTGGATATGGAGCTAAAATACTGCAACTTCCTTTCTACAGTATAATTGTCATGCACCTTGTGACACTGCTTCATATTCAATTCTGTGTGCTACAGTGTTCCTTTCAAGTCTTTTGTCGATGCTGTTTTTAACATGTATGACAGAAGTAAGGATAAAAATTGTGAGGATAGCACATAGCTCGGCTCTGCTCAACTCAGCTGCTGAATTATGAGCACTAACTTCTGGATTTATTCCTGACATCGTCTCCTGCATACTGGCGACCCCTCCGCCACTTCTCCCCCATTCAGCAGGTCACACTCCCTGCAGAGAGGAGTAAGTGTGAATAACCATGTCAGGGAATTACCTGTGCAGACTACCCAGATGTCATCCAAATAATACCAGGGTTGCATGTGTAAAAAGGGCTTCTGTTAACGTTTTGGGATGTGGCATATGGGGTCATCACTGGGTGTTTATTGGGGGTGTCTTTGAATAGTGCAAACATTTCATTGGAATCACAAAATTCAACATAGCCAACCATAGACCCAAATCTTTAGCCTACCTTGATCTTTTAATAGCTGGGTCCCTGAACTTATTTGTCCTATGACACTTTGTTTCTTGAAAGCAATGTTAGCATGAAATAATCATTTTTTCTGGTTTGTAGAGAGATGAAGAGACATGGAGTCTCCCACATTTTTTTTGTTTCCAGACTAGGGCTGTCACTTTTCCCAAAAATCAATAGATTAGTTTTTGCACAAATAACCAAAGATATATGAAGCCCTGGCAGGGCCCAGCTGCAACACAGACACAAGACATTTCCATTAGATCATGTACATTTTACTTATCCCAAGGCCTTACTGGAGGGTCACGTGTCCCTGCTTATGAATCTTGCAATATTGTTCCTGATGGCCTTTTTCCACATCTCTGGCCGGAGCCCTGGATGTAGGAAGGATGCAGTAGCATGAAGCTGAGCACCCAAAGAAGCGCGGCTGGACACTTGAGTGGAAGACTGACAAATGGGCTTGTGGACGAGGAGTGAGCCAGCAGCTTTGCGTATAATTGACACACAACCCTGTTTTTGTTTATTTTGCCCGTGGGGAGTGGAGCCCAGAGTGCTTCTACATAGTACTCCACAAACGCTTTTATTGTTGGCTCAGAGTGGCTTTGCCAATACTCCATTGTACTTCTTGTTGTTGCGGTCAAGAGAGAAAGGGATGCGTGGGTTGCCCTAGGAGCTCCCTCCATTGAATTAGGTGGTTCACTGCTCTAGCCACCCTAATGTGCTGTTGAACAGTACATGCTCAATTTGAATGTATATTTAGATCAAGAATGAATTTTAACCTCATGCTCAAACGGGATTTCAAATATCAAGTATAAGGTGACAGCCCTAGTCTACAATGCTCACTCCATGCTCCAATTAAGTGGGTATCAAGAGTTAAATGGTTTAATAAGCCTAAAATGATAATGTGAGGGTTCATGGATAAGTTAAATAGATATCTACTAATTTAAAGTATTCAAAGCAAGGTAGACTCTGTACCACTCAATAAAATCTGATGGAGTTTCTGGTTGGTCCCAATACATCAGACAAGTCAGTTGGTCCTGTGACCTGATTCAGTTATTATCTATATAAAACCAATTAATTCACAACTGAAGTGTCCATGACTTAGTTACACAGTTGCCTGCACACTTTGAGTAAGAAGTAGAGTAACCCTGACACACGACCAAGAAAATAACTGTGGAATCTCTTAATGGTCCAGACATACGAGAGTAACCAGAATGTCCTTTAAACCCATTTTGTCAAATTCCTTTTTTTTTCTGTGCAGAAACATATGCTTTTTCAAGGGAACTGGTTCCTCTGTGCCTTAGGGACTTGTGGTAGGTCTAAACAAGAGAAGAGGGCGCCATTTTGTTGTAAACCTAGTCCACAAAATGGTAGAGAGCTACTTATTAACCCTTTAAGGGCCAACCACCTCCAGTCCACATTGTGCACCACGCTCTGACTGAGCTCCTCAGTAATTTTGAGAGTGAAAGGCAACGACGTGTTCTGAGAATGTACACTAGAGCACCTCCCTACTTTGGATTGTTTTGATCAGGCTTGTCTCTGTCCGCGCAAGTACCAGTGCTGCCTGACAACCACAGAGCGCAGGAGGTGCAGAGACTGCTGCTGCTGCAGGGAGGCAACCTTCCGCGGTACAGCCGACCGGAAGGAGTCGTGGTACCGTTCCGCCAAGCTGAGGCAGGAACAGCCACAGGGGCGGGCTCTCTCGGGCTAACTGCACTTTGTTATTGGTTGTGCATCACATAGTTGTGTAATGTTTGCACGATATCTGGCACACTGGGTACGCTACGTGAAAATGCGCAGAGAAATGTGAAGAGCAGCCTTAACCCGGCGTTAGTATCCTTAGCACAACAACAGGCTCTGTATCGTGTCGTGTGGGATTAAAGCTGCGGTTTGAACGGCAACCACCGAGTAACAGCCTGAGAGTGAGGAGGTCTCAGGAAAGACGGAAGCCATCCTCAGGAGGACTGAAGACACACCGAAGGAGTACCGTTGTTTAACAAGGTCTGCTACGTGATAAATGATTTAAAGGACAAGTAACCGACGGGGACGTGGCGGTGCGAGACGGAAGAGAAACACGGAGCACCGAACTGGTAAGGGAGCCTGCTTTAAGGGTGCAAGGAAGCCACTGTTTGTCATCAGCGCTAGCCATCTTTGTGCTCTTCAAAGAATGAGCTAGCATAGCTAGTTTCAACCTGAACCTACGTCAGTGTAACATAATCACACGTGGTAGGAGTCACAAACCACACTGTTCCTCAAGATGATGTGTTTTTCTTTGTGTACCTAACACAAACCTACCATCTCCAGTCTTTTTTTGGGCTTCTTTCCAAAATGGTTTAGAGTTAGGATCCCAGTAAACAGCATAAAACACAGGGAAACAAACATCCTCCAGGTGGCCAGCGATGTGGGGGATAGTGACTTTGAAATAAAAAGCTCTGTGATGTTAAGTACTAATAACTGATTATTTATAATTGATTGACTTGTTGTAGTTCTATCAATATCTATGTGTGATGTGGCATTTTCAAAATTCATTAGGGCTGCTTAATAAGGGTGAAAACTATCATCAGTAGTTTTGTGAGTGAAATATCATTTTAACATCATTACTGGGTGATTTCAATACCTGCATGACATACGTAAAAGTTTAACGATATCTGCGCGTATGATATTTATTAAAAAAGTAAGGTAAACCAGACATTAACTGGTATAGTTTGAGTATTTTAAGTAGGGATGTGAATTGTTTTAAAAGTACATGTAAATAAATTTATTACCCAACCTAATCAAATCCAAATTATGTCACATAGATTGTTAGATAGTAGTTTACAAATTCCAAGCTTAAAAATTAAAATAATTGTTAATAAATAAATGTTATTAGTTCATCTGTCCAAAAAGTCTCCTTGTTGTTGCCATATGTTTAGCAATGTGTATTGGTGTGAAGGGTACATGTGATGTTTTTAAAGTCCATGTTGTCTTCTAGTTAATGAGATCATGATGCTATCTCAGAGATTGTTTCCCCTTTGTAAACAATATCCTTTGCCATAAAAAGGCCAGATTAAAGAGCAAACAGATAAAACTAGAGGCGCTCTGAGGGCACAACCATCTGCCAAGCCATTACTGACACTGTTTGCCCTATCTTGCAATGTTAAATCGTTTTAAAAAATTCCTGGAAAACTGAGAATTTCATCAAAATCCTAGTAATTTTCAAGTTTTCTTGCCAACAGACAGACAGACAAACAGACAAATGCAGGCAAAAACATAAATTGTTAAGCAAATGTACAAAAGAGAAATCTTTTGATGCAAATGCATCAATTTCAGATTGGGCAGGTGAGGTGGCCTCAGAAGAAAATTACGGAAAAAAAAATACCATGTTAGGGTGAAAGAATAAGAATTTAATGATTTTATTGATGCCAATGCTGTTATTGATTCTGCTTATCAATCAGATTCTTTCAGGATTCATTTATTAATTCCTGTAGATTTTCTGTGTGGGCAAGTTATCCTACATAGGTTTTTAATGGCACCAATGGTGAACTCATCACTCCTTACATTCTGTGATATTCAGTGTAGATGAATGCTTTTGCATGTTTTAGCTAGCAACAGCTTGCTAACTGTGTGGTACTTACCCTCGTAGTTATGGAGATAACTCGAAAAGTAGAGTTTGAAAACCCCTCTCCTTTTTGCCCTTCAGAACATGGACAAGCATCAAGGATGAGGTGTATATTGTTGATGTTAGCTTCAGTAAATCTTGCAGGCACCTTTAGAAACTTGCCATCCTAAAGTATATGTGAACAGAGACAGATTTAAAAAGGAAACAAAGTGCAGATCCTCAGAGCAACCAGAAGAACGTCATCAAGCTAGTGCACAGTGCTTATTGTAAAATGTTATGATTTTGTTGAGGGTAAGTGAGACAGAAGCAGTGTAAAAGAAAAGGCTGCAAAGGCTTAACATCAAAAAACAGATGTTTGAATTAGAGGCTGTTTGTGGATCCCTCTGTTGCTGGTGTTGCAGGGTGCTCACACAGTTACATTAGTTTCTGAAAACACTGTTGTTGTAGCTATGTATACAAGCAGCTGACAGACGTTTGAAATGTGTGAGCATTCTGAGTCATGCAGCATGCACAATCAGTGTTGACATGAAAGCAAGAATGGGGAAAGGTCATAATCCAGAGGGGTTGCCAGTCAGTCACAAGGCTGGCATAAAGGCCCTTTTCCTTGTGTTCATCTGAAAATAGCTGGAAAATTTCTTAATAGGTTGCACCAAAAATATTTTTAACTTGTCTTGTTCGCACATTCACCTCACAGATTGGATGGTCATTGCTCAATCACATAAATTTTCATTTTCATTCATAGCAGGCCAATCAGAAGATGTCGTAGTTAAGCACTGCACCTGAGGGGTTGAGTACATAATGCAAGCCAGTCAGCAAATTGAACTCCTGCTGAAACCTGTCTAGAGATAAGCAGACAAAGCTTTTCCATGGATAAATGCTTTCACTGTTGATCTTCATTTAACAAAACAAATGTACATTTCTGACTAAACAGGAAATCATATAGGCAGCATCAGGGCTAATCGTTTCAAGAGCAGTCATTATTTACAGGCTTGTTGTCACTCCTAGTTGTCATTGCACTGGTAGCCCTTGCCTCTTTCCCCTCAAAGGACACTGATTGGGAAGCTCCCCTGCACGTTGAGCACAGTTGATCAAGCTATACAAAACATATGCCTAATTGAAGGCATTGAATAAGGCAGATCCATCTGCACTGGAGGATTAGAGTTTTGTTAGGTTAAGTGTGAGGGTGAAAAACGGTAAGCTTGCAAAGCAGCTGGATTTGCCATATTCCATGGCTTGTCAACAGGGGAATCTATTATGCACATCTTTGAACTGAGCTGTTTGTTCCCTCTCCAGAAGTAGTATATAGAGTTGTGGTTGAGGTGTGCAAAAAGGGAGGAGTGACTGCGAGCATACACCCATAAATGTTTGTCAAATCAACTGCTAATGTTTCTCAAATCAACAACTAGTTTTTGTGTTAAGAGGTTCTACCCTCTCCAAACACTGTCCTTCCCTAAACTCTGCTAATAAGTTGTTGGCCAGATGGACTAGTAAAATGCACTCACCATCCACCAAATAAGGTACACCTGTTCAACTGCTTGTTAACACAAATTGCAACTGAATTTTCTAATAAGCAATAGAATTGTGAAAATGGTGATTTAAATGACTTTTGACAATGGTAACATGATGTTTTTTAATTCAAAATTAATTATTCAGAATTAAATAATTCAGAATTAAGGTTTTCTCCTTCGTGTTTACATGGAAGTAGTAATTCCGAATTGAGGTTTACATGGAAAACACATTTAGTCGCCTTTATTCAGTTCTGCTTAAGGTCTGGGGGTTGGGAATGGAAACATTTGGAACTAGGGTCCGGTGTGAAAAGTTTTGAGAACGCCTGTCAGCATTTCCCCCTAAACGCTGACAGGCGGCGCATACGCAGTACTCTTTCAGGTAAAGTTTGCACACACATCCCAGGAACAACAACAGCAGCTGCGGCCATCTACCAAGCAACATGTGTGCTGCTTACCGTGCTCAGTTTGTCATCCAGACAAAAATATCCAGACACATTTGTTGTCCAGAGAAGAAACTCCTGTGTCGTTGTGCGTCCACTCACCATTGTTGTTTATGAAAAGTTTGTCTTCACCAGAAAGCATACGCATTTTGTAACACCGCTGTTTCACTACAAACCTACATTGCCAGCTACTGGCCTGGTGTGCACGCTACAGGGTTTTCAGTCGTTCTCGCATCTCTGTGTGAATGCAGAGCGCTTTTGAAAACGCAAAGGGAAAACCTTTCCATTTCTGGTGACAACGTTGTCGTGTAAACAGAACCTAACTACAGTATGTCCACTGTCTCTCCACTATCAGCGAAGGCAAATAGGCAACTTAGCATGTAAATAATGATAACCACTGGTTACAACTTAGGTAGGCGGAAGATTATTTTGAATGCACATGTCAACTTCTAGCAGATGGGCTGCAACAGCAGAAGACAACACCATATGTCACACTTATTATCTAAGAACTGAAAGCTGAGACAACATTTTGCATGGGCCCACTGAAATTGGAAAATGCAGGATAGGAAAAATGTTGCATAGTCCAATAAGTCAATATTTCTGCTTCCACATTATAATGAATGGCTTAAATAACACGAAAGCTGCATTTTATCAATGGTTAACCGTACATTCACACCAAAAGCGTCAAAATCGCCTGTCGACGCTCTAGACGCTCACATCGCGCCGCTTGGCAGTTGAAAACACACACAGCAGCACACAGGCAGGCGACGCGATGTGAGTGGCCGAAGGGGCGGGGCTTTCAAGCTGCGGTGCAGATGTGCTCCGGATGACCATATACTGTCATTCTTGTTTTCACGCTTATATACCTCTATATATAAAGATTGCACTAAAACTACACAAGTAAACACATAAGCACAGGCTTGTGACATCTTAACAGTAGCCTACTTGATTGTTATGACTTTACCCCCTTTTTATGGAACGTTCGCACAAAGCGTGAGGTTATCTGGGGGGTTAGAAAGTGTACATATAATGCACACGGAACTTCGGTTCCCTCTTTCACCATGGATCACACTTGGGAAGCTGGAGACAGAAATGATAAGATTTTCCTCCGTTGTTTTCTCTTCCTCCCTCTCAAAGTCTTCCGCATGGGAATCTAGATCAGCCTGCAATTGGCTGACGCCTCGGTCGCGCCGCTGCTCATTTGCATAAAGTTGAGCTTCTCCCAACTTCAGCTCGACGCTCGCAACGCTTCGATCGTGCCGCTCGAGGACGCTCGTGACGCTCGCATCGTGCCGCTCGTCGCCGCCGTCGCCTCGATCGCCCCTCAACGCCGGCTCTCATTGAAAATGAATGGCAGCTGGACGCCGCCAATGCTCAGATCGCTTCTGGTGTGAATGTACGGTAAGGTTGGTGGTGTTGCTGTAGTATGGGGGATTATGTTTTGACACTATCAGCCCCTTGGCACAGACTAAGAATCATTTAAAGGCCACAGCCTACGTAATTGTTGTTGCTGACCATGACTATTCCACAGTGTAACTTAAGCTTGTTCAGTATACCAGTACTAAATTGATGCGGGGTACTGAGGCACATAAAACGGTACTATACTGCGCATGGATGAGACTGGCACTTTTTTTTTTTTTACGTCACCGCACTGTAATTTGAGCCGAGGTGAGCGAGCCAGACCAAGCAGGCAAGCGAGCAGCTTGGAGCAGCAAACGGAGTAGGAGCCTGGTAGCCTTGCATAGCAGATGGACCTGCCTAATTCATTGTCTGAAATAGTAAAATATTTCTGTGGTGGATGTATGGAACTGTCCATCTGGCTTGTTAGGTTAGGAGCCTGGCGACAGAGAGAGAGAAAGGAGAGAAGGAGAGAAGGAGAGAGAGAGACAGGATCAGGGAGAGAATGGCAGCTGCTGCAACTTTGACCACGCCACAACTCGTAGATAAACCAGTTGCGCTAAGTACTATATGGAATCACTTCACCTTTAAAACAAATGAGCACGGTGAACCCATTAACACGGAAGCACCACTGTGCAAACAGTGTTACAAAACATGTCTGGCCAAGGGTGGAAACACTTCCAACATGGCAAAACACTTGAAGGACAAGTACCCAGACTGCATAAGGAGTTCTGAGAATGACAGGTAATAGCTAGTATGCCCATGAAATCAAGCCACATTCAGTGCTAAAAGCAAGCAACGCCAGCCCCCTTCACTCTCCACAAAAGCAGCTCTGGGAAAAAAATTAAAGCTGCATTGCAATTAACCACAGCTTTCTTAGGTTTAAATAGCCTATTTATATTATTACCTCCGCTAAGGAGGTTATGTTTTTGCCGGTGTTTATCTGTCTGTTTGTCTGTTTGTTTGTGTGTTTGTGTTCAAAATAACTTGAAAAGTTCTGAACGGATTTGGATGAAATTTTCAGGAATTGTCGGAAATGGGATATGGAAGATCTGATTAAATTTTGGGGGTGATCCGGATGACCGTCTGGATCCAGGAATTTTTTTTTAAAGGATTCTTTAACATTGCCAGATCATTTTCACCAAAGTGGACCGAAGCTTCTTGGCGGAGCTCTGCGCTCTGAGTGCTTTTCTAGTTCTATTTTATATTATTTAATTATATGTCTATTCTCACAGTGATTTTAAAACGTTTTGCCATACATGTAGACATGATGATTTACGATAAATTTGAAGTGGTCCCTTAATTTTTTTCCCAGAGCTGTAAATGCACACAAGCATGATCTTTATGAAGTAACAAACGTTTACATGCACATTTAGCCATTTTATATGTTATAAAGACTACAGCATAGTAATATACCATTTAAAGACATTGGCCCTTTGGTTTTGTGTTCTCTTTTCATTGGAAAAGTATCGAAAAGTATTGAAATACATGTTGGTACCAGTATTGATACCAAAATGTTGGTATCGTGACAACACTAGTGTAACTATCTTCTGATGGCTACTTCCAGAAGGATAACATGCCATTTCACAAACCTCAAATAATCTAAATCTTATACAGGACAAAGAGTTCACTGTCCTTCACAGGCCCCCATAGTCACCAGATCTCAATCCAATAGAGCACTGTATGGATGTGGTGGAATGGTATATTTGCACAATGTGGATGACAAATATGCAACAGCTGCCCAATGATATTTTGTCATTTATGGACCAAAATCTCCGAGCAATGTTTACAGCACCTTGTTGAATCAAATGATTGAAGGCCATTCTCAAAGCAAAAGTGGTGGTATTTGCATGATGTACCCAAAAATTGTGCCTGCTGAGTTTATAATCCATGGATATGTGAGGCAGTGCATCAGGCATGTCAGGTTTGGAAAACTTGAGCCTGTGCTTTCACATGCAGGTAACCATATTCATCGAAGAAAGCTGTCCTGAATTTTGTGCATTTTTGAAAACACAAAAGAAGGAACCATTTTCACTCACCCTGACACATATTAATCATATTCCTTTACAATTTAAGCTACCTTGCTTGTTTTAAGAATGTGAGAGGTAGGAAAACCTGAGAAAAAACACAGGCTCTGGAGTATTTGCAGCCACCCAGGGTGGCCTCAGCTGGCAAGTAGGCCTGGGTTTGAGCATCTGCCATTTCCCTCACTGTTTGCTGTTAGCAACAGTAACAGCTCCTGCATTTTCACATCAAGAAATATTACCTCAAACTCATAATGATGTTTTTTGCGTGACAAGCAATTATAATTTTTGAGCTTGTGCTTTATGTCCAGTAAAGAATTGCTGGTAATCAGAAAAAAAATGAGTAACACATCATGAACACAGCAAGGAGCTTGTTTCCAAAATTTTTTGATTGTCTATGCTGGTGAGAGATTCTGCCTGAGATTTTAACCAAGTGTGTTGGAAGTAACAGAAGTATGTTGTGATTGGGTGTTAAAATCATAAAAGCTAAATCGTATCCACGGGGAGGTGAAGCCTCCTCTTTTCAGTTGAGTTATTCAGTTTAATGTGAGGTTAAAAGGGGTTAGCTTTTTATTACAGTCCCTTGTAGTAACCAGGATGACTACAAAGGTTACATGGCAAAGTTTGGCAATTTGACTGTGAGTTTTCCAAGATGGCTCGCGTTTACAGTGATTTGCTAGAGTTGGGTATGGACATGCAGAACACAAAAGACAAAGAGGAGGTTTTTCATTTGGCTGGTATCCTGTAGGCCAAGATTTTTTTTTTGCTATGCAGTTGCTTGGCTTTGACACTACAGATGGAGTGGCCTTATACTCTTAGGGCTTAGAAATGATCGTTTTGCATTTTTCTCCCCTTCTTCCTGAGCCTGCATGCACAACAAGAAATGCTACTCATGGCTTACACCATGCCAATTCAAGGTTGAGTGTTTGCTTTCATGACACTTCTCCTGCATTGTGTAATTTATGGCGGCACAAAGTTGAGGTGAGGTAGTTCCGTCCTCAGTCAGTGTTGAGGTAGTTTTGGAATGGGAGGTGATGGCAGGGTTAACAGGATCTGGCAAGACGTTACAGCTCTGTGTGTGAGTGCTTGTGTGTGTGTATGTCTGTGTATGTGGAGCTATCACCATGTCTTTTATGCCACTGCCAGTTTTCATCGGTGTGTCAGACAGGATTTTACAAAAACAGGCCAGATACACATTTTTTTTGTCCACAAAAAAGGTTCAATAAAGCTGTGTTTCTGCAGAGTGGTCTGGTTTGGTTCAGTACAGTTTGGCGCAGTTAACCCTGATCTCATTTGCATTTCAACCATGTGTACCTTTACTTGAGGATGGTGAGGTGAGCTGGAAAGAGAGGGTGACATTGACATCACGGTGAAGCGGTCTGCAGTCAAGCGCATTGGTGAAAAAGGAAAAATTGGCAACAATGGAGGACTTCCTACACTTTAGCATAGGCATTGAATATTTTTGTGACCAGTCAACAGACCGCGCTGTTTTTAGCTCCACCCTTTTGGGTCAGTTTGGCATGCTCGGCAGCCCTTCTGAGGGGTGCCATAAAGTGGCTTACTGCACAGATCAGTTATTTGGGTACCTACATTTACATACTGTACTGAAATGAATTTAACCGGGCTGCCTGGTGGAAAAGCAACATAAGATCCTTCACTGGGAATGCCCTGTTAGGTTTCAATTTCTACTTGCAAGGTTGGATGACCGTCAGGTCCTCAAGTCAACCAACTTGTAACTTGAATTTGTTTTACAGAGATGTGACATAGTACCCAGTCCTGACGTCTGTTTTCTGAGATAATTGGAATGCACCATTAGTTTATCTTCCAAGGAAACGACATGTTAAAAGTATGCTTGGCTATTGGTGGTCAGTAAGCTGTTGCTTATCTCAGGGGAATGCAAATAGTTGTTATGCCACAGATCAGGGATCGGCAAATAGCGGCCCCCAGGCTAAACCCGGCCTGCCTGTAATCATTTCTGGCCTTAGCCATGGTCTGGAAAATAACTTTTATGCTTTTAATAATTTTTCTAACAAATAAAACTTTGAGGGTCGGTAACAGAGGAACGCAAACGCTTCAGGCACAGCTGACACCTCCTCCTGCTGCAGCCATTCAGTGCAGCCTCCACACCAGAGGAATGTCATGGGGCGAGACAGAGACGTTTATTTCTGCATATTAAGGATTTTTTTTTTTAAAGTTACGAGTCTGATCAGTGCACATCTGATTTACCAAAGTGCATCTGTGGTGAGAGTTTTAATTCAAACGTGATCAGGAGCAGAAAAACACAAAGAAACCTAAAAAGGTGCTGCTCAAGGCTGGAGAAGTTGGTTCCCATAACACAGAACCTGATTTTTTAGCATCTCACCTTGAGTGAGCCCTTATTAAGGTAATTATGGGTATGTTTGTGGATCATCAGTGATCTGTTAATTATAAAAAGCTCAGGAACATGTCTGTATAAACCAACACAGTAATTTTTTTTTATGGAGAGCTGTTAAAAGCTGCTTTCAGCATGAATTTTCCTCAATATTCCAGTAAATTAATCACAGCATGACTTTACACATCCTGAAACTGTTATTTCTGCCTGATAAATCCCATTAAAGAAGTTGATGCAGTGTCGATGAACCAAGTTTATCAGATATCATAATAAGAACAGCATAAAGACATAGGACTCATGTTTTTTGTCTCTTATTCTCTTCATAATGGAGACACCAAGTGTTGATTGCCCCAGCGCTCTCTCTTTCTCATCATTCTCAGTCTTTACCTTTTAAACATTATCTAATGCTTGTGGAGGCAAAATCAAATAAAACTCTTTATTTTAAGAAAACAAGGGGTGCCCTTTAAAAAAAAAAAAAAAAACATCTCTATATATTAACCTGATTATGTTCTGGCCCGACATAAAGTGACTTGAGAAAGTTTGCCGCGAGGTCAAACCTTATTGCAGACCCCTGCCATCGATGTTTGCCCCACCTCTTGCCTAGCTGCCTCTGGGAAGAGTTTAAACAATGCATGCAGAGACAAACCTTGCAGGGCAGCTGGATCAGCCTGATACATTTCTGAAATCAGACAGATCCATCTTGTAAAGCTCCAATCTACGATTGTGAGCGGCTAAATGTGGGAGGGCCCAGTCAGCATCCTTTAGAGCAAGAGGAAGTGGGAGCCATGAATGAGATGACAGTCGTAAGTGACTGGTCATCGGAGATTAGCATAGATGCTAACAGCCTCAGTAAAGTTTTATCAGATCTGGATTGAATTTCTTAATTAAATGAAAAACAACAACACTGTTGTTGCTGTGTGATGAGCACTGAACAATAAAACAAAGTCCTCATCCGAAGTTCTCCATCTTCACCTTCACTTCATTTTAGACAGAACGTAGGTAGGTCAGGGTTATTGGTATTTGATAGCTGACAAGTTCTTGAACATTTGCAACAGTGAACATATTTTAGCAGTCATTATAGTCCAATTTATGTACCAATTTTAAGCAAAAAATCACTACCTTACTGTGCCAACCAGAATTGAGTAACATCACTTGCATATACCTCCAGGGACAACCCCTGTCTTTGATAAACCAGCTCTGTCTACCCAGACCCCTCAGTTTGGTCAGCTGCTTGACTAAGGTGTGGAGCACTGCAGAGGAAGGGCTGAACAGGGAGATTTTAACAGAGAAACTGACAAGTTTCATTGTTACTCCTTTCCAGGTGTTGTTGCAGTGACACTCAGCCTCTCTTCATGCCAGCACAGTTAATCTGCACAAGGTATGATGGAAATAGCATCAAGGCTGTGCTATAAAGGAGCCCCAGTCTTGGTCAGAGAAGAGAGGATTGTGTGACAGTGAAACACTGTCTTCTTATCATGTTCTCTTTAAACAGCACGTCTTGACTGAGATGAAATGTGTGGCTATTGAGTCAGGCCCAACCAGCACAGGGTCTCTGTCATGGTTGCTCTGGACTGATAATAGCCAGGCTTAATATTTTGGGGCTTGCAAAGCCTCTTTTGGTGAAGCATGCTGTGGTATACATACCATCTCCATCCATGCCCCATGCCTCCCTGGCCTCTGTGGTGCCTTTTATATCAGTTGAGGATGGTGGCTACACTAACTCCATAAACCAAAAGATGTGTCAGGATTAGGGCTGAATGATTTTAGGAAAAGGTCTAATAGAGATTTTCCAGGCAGATATTGCACTTTCAATATGATTGGCGATTTTCTTCAAATCAAACTTTATTGCAACATTTACTATGTTTACTGTATAGACAACAGTAAGGAAATCAATGATCAAAAGAACATAACACGTTATTCATCTTCTAATATTGATAAGTAATAGTGTGTTTTCATTATTTAAGGGATGCTTCAACTTCTAAGCAGAGGCTTTGTTGACCTGCTTACCAGCACTTCCGTAAATGCAAATTGTCTGCAAATTCGTATAATACTATGTGTAGAACAGTTGACACAACAGATCCTGGATCAGTCAGGAGCACTGCAAAAAATTGCAGCTTTGGCAATCGCATGAAAACGATAAATCTTTCAGCCCTAGTCAGAATCACTGTCCACTCAGAACCAGAGAATGTTTTCAGTGGGTTTTTGATGGCACTACCCCATTTTCAACACTTGTACCTGCTCTGATAATCCCATGTGTTCTACGTCTGTTTGTTAGGAACTGTGTTGTTTTGAATCTGTTTTGCAACAGTCTTGTTGATCCCTGTGTGTGTGCAGACTGATAGTGGAGTAAAACACAAGCCTCGCCAAAATAATGGGGAGGGGGTTAAAGTGCTTACCAAACGTTGTGTGCCTTTCCCCATCCACAGCTCACCCAGTCATTTAACTGCCCAGAAAAAGCTCTGAGGGACTTTGAGGAGCTTGAGGATACTAAAATCTAGTCCACCTCTACCTGCTGTAATCCAGGTCAACCTGTGCTTTGTTCAAAACAAGACACTTGAGTTAAGGAAATGTGTGAAATATTTGGATTCCTTGATTTGCTCTTCAACCTGACAAAGCAGCTGGATTTGCCACATTTCATGTCTGTTAACAGGTAGATCCATCTCAAAGTATATTTTTCTGGTCAGAAAATGACTGGACTTGTCAGTATCCTTTGGGGAGAAAGAAGTAGTAGCTACAAGCATAGTAAAGTTGTGCTGAAAGCAAGGAGTTCATGCCTTTGACTTGCCCATTTCGAATGTGACAGACATACAGTTGCAATCAAAATCATTAAACCCCCATTGCAAAAGAGTTTTGTTGGCAAAAGGTACAAACTTCAGGCTGTTTGCAATAAACAAATAAAACAAGAACAATTGATATAGCTCAATACAACTAATATTACAAAAGGCTTCTTCAAATTTTAAACTAAATGCCACTTTTCATGTGTTGTCACCATATGCAACTAATCAAGTGCTTCATTAACTGCTTAAGGTTTGCTATCTGAAACACACTTTAAATAATACACTGGCTAGGGTTTTTGCTGACAGTAACGTTTGATTACTTGTCAGAAATATGGCTGAGTCAAGAGAATTGTCCAAAAAGTTCAGAGAAGAGAAAATTGCCTTGCACAAACAAGGAAGAGGATAAAAAAAGATAGCAAAAGCACTGAATGTTCCTAGAGATACAGTTGGAAGCATTGTTTGCAAGTTCAAAGTTGAAGGAACAGTGGCTACACTGCCTGGACATGGCAGAAAGAGAAAGCTATCGAAGGCTGCCACCAGATTCCTGAGGAGACAGGTGGTCAAAAATCTTTGAGTGACTGCAAAAGACCTGCAGCAAGACTTGGTGGTAGCAGACACGGATGTTTCAGTTTGCACAGTAAAGCGCATACAAAACACTAAAGGGCTCCACACCCAAACTCCAAGACATACACCACTACTGACCCAAAAGCGCAAGAAAAGTCACCCTGGATATGGTCAAAACCATATAAATAAGTCACATAAGTTTTGGGATTCTGTTCTGTGGAGCGATGAAACAAAGCTGGAACTTTTCAGGCCTTTGGATCAGTGGTATGTCTGGAGGAGGAAGAATGGGGCATACACTGAAAAGAACACCCTGCCTACAGTGAAGTTTGGCAGTGGTTTGGTGATGCTCTGGGGCTGCTTTGCTTCCTCTGGCACTGGCAACCTACAGCATGTGAAGGGCAAGATGGATTCAATCAAATATCAGGATATCCTAGGGGAAAACGTCATGCGGTCTGTGAGGAAGCTGAAGCTTGGGCGTCATTGGACGGTCCAACAGGACAATGATCCCAAGCATACCTCAGTCTACTCAGGCCTAGTTTCAGAAGACATCCTGGAAGATTCTAGAGTGGCTGTCACAGTCTCCTGACTTTGACCCTATAGAAAATCTGGTGGGATTTGAAGAAGTTAGTTGCAGCACGCAAACCCAGGAATATCGGTAAACTGGAGACCATTGCCCATGAGGAATAGGCTAAGATTCCTCAGGAATGCTGCCAGAAACTGGTGTCTGGCAATGCAACACATTTGCAGCAGGTCATACAAGCAAAAGGGTGTTGTTTTAAGTACTGAAGTTGCTTGTCATAAAGGGGTTGAATCATTTTGAGACCGCAGTAGTCATTAAAATTGCCATTTTGTTTTGAATTTGAAGAAGATTTTTGTTATACTAGTTGTGTTGCATTATTTCAATTGTTCTTGTTTTATTTGTTTATTGCAAACAGCTGGAAGTTCGTAAATTTTGTCAATAAACCTCATTTGCAATGGGGGTTTAATGATTTTGATTGCAACTGTAACAACTGCTGATTGCCTTCCATATTTTTTGAAAGGGTCTGCTTCTTTTAAACACTGCCCATGCAATGTTAGGATAGATAGGAAGTATATCCCACAGACATATAATAATGTATCTGGTGTGTTGGGTAAGATGCTCTTCTGTTTTCCTGCAAACTCATAGCATGCTGCAGCCTGTACTCTATGACATAAGCCTTGTCACTGTGTCACTGTGCCTTTTCAAGATGTATTCTGTGACTCCACTTTAAATGTTGAGTGGATTGGGGAGAGTAGAACAGCTATTTCTGCTCTTCTCTTAGAGATAGTATGAGAAGTCTAATATTGTTGAGAATGCAGACCTGCCAAAGGTCAACAGTGGTGTGTTTGTCTTGTGGCTGCCTTTGTGTGTAAAGCTGCATTTCCACTGAGTGGTTTGGTATGGTTAAATCCAGTTTGGTAGGGTTTGAAGTAGGGCTGTCACTTTTCCAAAAAAATCAAACTTGACTGGTTTTCAAGCATACACTTTAATAACCCAAGATATTTTGGTCATCAACATGAAGACGAGAAGCAACTGTTGTCAAGGTCAAGAGAGCACTGATCGAGTGATCGGATTGCGCTGGGAGCACCTTCTGCTGGATCAGATGGTTCACTGCTCCCGGTTCCCTAATATAATTTTTGATTGTTTATTTACAGTTCAAGTACGAATTTTTAGCCCCATGCTTGAACAAATATTTGAATGTCGAGCATGAGGTGACAGCGTGAGTTTGGACAGGTAAGTCCTGATCTTGATTGTGTGTCCACTGCCAGCTGTACCCTTACCTGGGTGTGAGGGGTAAACCTGGAGGAGGAGGGCTGCATTAGATATGTCCTACTCTCTCTGCACTTCCTCCTCTCCAACAATGGCAACGAAGGCGTGCAACCATAAAGCACGTCATAGAGCATTATTCTATGTGGCATTCTTTATATCAAAAGTGGTTGAGAAGGATCCATTGGGGTTCAAGTATGGTGTGGTAAAGGACTGTCACCTTATACTCCATATTTAAATATCTTGGGAGTGAAAACCCTTATTCAAACTGTATTAACATTTGAAATATACAGTGCAGCAGTACATTCGGGCACCAGGAGTAGTGAATCACCCAATCCAACAGAGGGTGATCCCAACACAATCTGACCATCCACTGCTGTCTTGACCTCTACAACAGGAAGTTCACCTTGAGAAAATGGAGGACTGTCACTCTGAGCCGACTATGAAACATCAGAGCATTGCATGGAGCCACTTTGGGCTCCACACCAACAATGGCATAATAAAAACAAAGATGACTGTGTGTTATTTATGTGCAAAGCAGCTGCTGCATTCCCCATCCATGACAAACCCTTGGGCCAATTTGTCAGTGTTCTACCCATTGCAGTCCAACAGTGCCACATCAAATGCTCAGCCCATGCCATCACAGTCTTGTACAAGATCCATATGCAAGGACCTGCAGTATACTGGTGTGGCCTCAGGAGAGGTAAATTGGAATGATCTAAGGAAAATGTTGCATGTCAACACGACAGTGTACAACACTTGGTCCAGTACAACAAAAATGCTGTGAGAACTCTGACACAAAGTGGTAGGTGCCACAGAAGAACACTATGGACTCTGCATGCATAGTAACATCAAACTCCATAAACTTCAGAGCTTGTCATCTCCTTAAGAGCAATTGATTTATAACCCAGCCTTTATAATAAAAGACAAATGAAAAATGAAACTTAGCTCTGTGGCTTTAGCTTCTTAAAATAAAGATGCACTTAAGCTTAAAAGAAGAAATAAGCATCTGATATGTTAACAAGTAAGGACTGTGGTTGAGCCTCCTCTGCTTGACTGAAAGAAGAAAGTCATCATAGATTTCCATATGACCACTTCCTTCTATGCCGCAGGGTAAATAACCTGGGGAAAAACATAGGGAGGCATTAATTCTCCCCACTTGAATCCTCATCCCACCAGTCAACACCATTTTCCTGAACTTTTGGCACTGGTAGTGAAACGGTATGGCATGAGCTTTTGGGTGCATTCAAACCAGGCAACCCATATGTGCCGTGGCATTTTCAAGACCCAGAGCCCATTTTGTTTGACTTTAGCATGTGCTACATTCTGTGCTTGAACAGAATATTTTTCTCTGGCCTAAATGGATGAGATGGACTACAGCATGGTACACTTTGCTCATGCAAGAGAAGCGATGGGAATTGATGAAGAGTCCCCCTTGAGAATCAGTCCCAGCTATTTGACATACAAAACCAGTGAAGTTGGTACGTTGTGTAAATCGTAAATAAAAACAGAATACAATGATTTGCAAATCCCTTTCAACCTATATTCTATTGAATACACAGCAAAGACAAGATACTTAACGTTTGAACTGGTAAACTGTGTTATTTTTTGCAAATATTAGCTCATTTTGAATTTGATGCCTGCAACGTGTTTCAAAAAAGCTGGCACAAGTGGCAAAAAAGACTGAGAAAGTTGAGGAATGCTCATCAAACACTTATTTGGAACATCCCACAGGTGAACAGGCTAATTGAGAACAGGTGGGTGCCATGATTAGGTATAAAAGCAGCTTCCCTGAAATGGTCAGTCATTCACAAACAAGGATGGGGCGAGGGTCATCACTTTGTGAACAATCCGTGAGCAAATTGTCGAACAGTTTAAGAACAACATTTCTCAATGAGCTATTGCAAGGAATTTAAGGATTTCATCATCTATGGTCCGTAATATCACCAAAAGGTTCAGAGAATCTGGAGAATTACTGCACATAAGTGGCAAGGCCGAAAACCAACATTGAATGCCCATGACCTTCGATCCCTCAGGTGGTACTGCATCAAAAACCGGCATCACTGTGTAAAGGATATCACCACATGGGCTCAGGAACACTTCAGAAAACCACTGTCAGTAACTACAGTTCGTCACTACATCTGTAAGTGCAAGTTAAAACTCTACTATGCAAAGCGAAAGCCATTTATCAACAACACCCAGAAACGCCGCCGGCTTCGCTGGGCCCGAGCTCATCTAAGATGGACTGATGCAAAGTGGAAAAGTGTTCTGTGGTCTGACGAGTCCACATTTCAAATTGTTTTTGGAAAGCGTGGTCGTCGTGTCCTCCGGACCAAAGAGGAAAGGAACCAGCCGGACTGTTATAGGCGCAAAGTTCGAAAGCCAGCATCTGTGATGGTATGGGGGTGTATTAGTGCCCAAGGCATGGGTAACTTACACATCTGTGAAGGCACCATTAATGCTGAAAGGTACATACAGGTTTTGGAGACAATGCCAAGCCACATTCTGCACGTGTTACAACAGCGTGGCTTCGTAGTAAAAGAGTGCGGGTACTAGACTGGCCTGCCTGTAGTCCAGACCTGTCCCCCATTGAAAATGTGTGGCGCATTATGAAGCGTAAAATACAACAACGGAGACCCCGGACTGTTGAACAACTTAAGCTGTACATCAAGCAAGAATGGGAAAGAATTCCACCCGAAAAACTTCAAAAATTGGTCTCCTCAGTTCCCAAACGTTTACTGAGTGTTGTTAAAAGGAAAGGCGATGTAACACAGTGGTAAAAATAAAGTTTCTCAGTTCGAACATTAAATATCTTGTCTTTGCAGTGTATTCAATTGAACATAAGTTGAAAAGGATTTGCAAATCATTGTATTCTGTTTTTATTTACGATTTACACAACGTGCCAACTTCACTGGTTTTGGGTTTTGTAATTGGCCTTTACATTCAGGGATTTCCTTGTCAATTCCCTCCACTTACTGCCTTGCAAAGCACTGTAGCATTCGTAAACAACAACCAACGGTGTAACGGAGATAGGAGCAGTCCAAACTGTGGCCTTAAATTGCAGAAAATGGCGTCATGAACCCAATGTGTAATATCTGTGGGTGTGTGACCAAAACATAGGTAAAAAGACCAGAATTTTGAAGCATTCGCCTGTACAGCATGGCATAGAATCAGGGGCATTATCTGTTTCAGGTAGTTGAAGCAGAAATTGAGTAGGCTTGTTTTTTAATTCAAAAGCACTACAGTTTGTCAGAGAATCAATAAAGAGTTCGAACGGTACACAGAATGTATAATTACTAGCGTAACAATCTGTAGGTAAAAATCAAAACCATTGACACAATTTTTGTTCAGGCAAGTACAGGAGGTTAAAGAAAGGTGGAAAAGTTTTCCTGCAACTGTGGTTACATTGTGTTAGCAATGTTGTTCATGTATCAAGTGGCTGAGGCTGAAAAAGTGAAGCTGTAGCAGCAGAACTACGCACACACTTATATGTGTCCACATTTGCACTATACCTGGCCTAGGTGGACTGCCTTGGGATGATTTGCACATGGCCACATTTCTAATGACCATTTCCGCAGTTTCTTTGCTTTTCTGTATGAGATTTTCCCTTTGATGAAATAGTTTGCAATCTCCACTTGCTCTGAACCATCTGGCATACCTTCACTTGTTCTACTGATCTTTGGAGACGGAAAGATCTTGTAGTCCCTTTTGCCAATAGCTTGATAGGAGTGTAATTTCTTCTCTTGTTTCAGCTGCCTGGCACCAAGGGTATTTTGAAGTTTTTGATTAACGTTAGGGCCAAGCTGCTGTGTGTCAGTGGTGAATTTCCACAGCTCACAATGCTTGCTTCAACTTAACTAATTTTTTTCTCTATTTGGCATTGTACCTAGTCCCTGGTACATTTTTTTTGTATCTTCTTTGGTAAAGTCCCAAGCTGACTGACCCTAAACTGAAATGTGACTTAAAGACACTGCCAACTATTGAATGGCAAGAGAGTGTCCTCATGAGGAATGTCACAGATGGGGCATCTAAAACAGGAATCCAACTCATGATATACTCCATACGCTGTGAGACTCTGTAAACTCTCCTTTGTCCTGTACTTCTCTTTGGTATTTTGTCTTATTGCTTCCAACTGTGACTAGAAGCCACAGATCTAGAGCCCGCTAGACTATCGCCTCAGTGTGGTCTGCTGTAGATATGGATGTTTGCAGCCAATGCAATGAGGAGGTTCTATCAAAGTTGAACTGTTAATTGAAATTACCTTCTGCGTGTGTTTTTTTTTCTTTGCTCAGTTAAACTACAGATCTCACTTTTAAAGAGGGTTGCCTTTTTAATTCCTGTATCGATACCTGTCAATTTTTCATGTTACAGTGGAAACAACTTGTAACACATTGCACTCTTGAATGGCATTTTGCATAGACAAATGCCTGTGCAAGTTACTGGTGTTTCCACCCCTGGATGTTGTGCAATAGGCATCAACATTTACTGTGTAAAAGTAATCCTCAGTTTTACCTCTTCAGTTTCAAGTCTGCCATGATTACACCTCAGACTTATTTGTCTTTTCTGCTGATTGTCTCTGAGTGTGTTGTCCTTAATTGGAAGGGCATGCGGAACAAAGTGGACGGATTGTTAGGGAAATTGCTAAGCATAAAGACAGATGTTAATGATTCCATTAGCTGGTCATTGATAATCAGCTGGAATAGGTTTTAGATCTGCCTCCCAATGAACACCATTTCCTCCATTTTATTGTTAGTTATTTTCTGATACTGGTGCTAAATTGATACTTTTTAAATGCTAACAATTCCTTCATGCAATACTTAAACAGAAAAAAAGAGCATTGATAATTAAACTCCCATGTGATGATGACTTTGTTTCTTGCAGTGTTTTTTTTTTTTTTTTAAGAGAAGATGAAATAGGATCAGCATCTTTGGGTTTGGCCAACTCAGCTTGACTTTACTCAGTTATTTTGGTTTCCATAAGGGTTTGTGTCTAATACCTGGCACAGTTTTTCGAATCACCTCCAGCCAAGTCCTAAGCAAGCTAAGCTGAGATGAAAATTGATATGGAGACACTGCTGACCTCTGAAAGGTCCGAGTACTGTCAGGAGTCAGGGGTATTTAGGTGGAAAGTAAATGCTACACGTTATCGGCTTTGGAATGCTGTATGACGTCCCAAATTCTCATCTGCTTAAACAGCATGTTGTTTTGCTGTGTGCAACCATCTGTGGAACAAAATGAACTGACCTAACTGTTAAAAAAAGCTAAAAAGGGGCCTGCACATCAGTTGCTTTTGATTTCTTCCGTGCAGCCATTGCATGAAGTTTTTCAAACTTCATGCAATGGTTTTTGTATAGATTTCTCTAAAATGTCTGTCCTTCTCTGGAAAAAGAACTAGTTAAAGGCAAGTGGTTTCTTTTGCATCAAATGCCCCATAAGCAACACTGAAATTTTCTAGGATATCTGGACCTAAAAGATAGGTGGATAGTTGTTGCATATGATATGGACTATCTGATACGTTTTTTGGTTTTCAATTTAATTTCTTTAGAAAGATTAGCACCAGTGGTGAGAAGGTATTTATCCTATAATAGTGAACTTGGGCTGCCAAAGCTGAGAGTTGTTTAATATGCAAGACCTGTGCTCTGTTAAGAAAAAATAAAATTTGTGGTTGTGTCAAAGCTATAATGTCAAATAAGTCCTTCAATTAACTCCATCTCTCTGCTGTACCGGTGTTTTATATGTGACTAGAAGTAGACATGGGTTTATTTATTATGTATACCTACACATGTGTAGAATTTGACTGGGTTTTGGGATGTAAAACATTTACCACACAAGAATAAAAATGGCTGGTAAGTGGCTGTAAAGCTTTACCTCTGGTGACAGTTGACTTAAAAAGAAAGACAATTATATAAGCATTACATGCAGTGTAACTCAAACCATTTTTTAAAATGTGCCCAAAGGTGCAATGGAGCAGCCCTACAGATATGCATGTATGTTTATGAATAAGTAATAAGTTACAGGATAAATTTGCACATAGTGTGCAATGTAAAAAGAAATATTCAAGTCCAGTGTGCAGTAATGTAACATTCAAAACCTGGTTTAGTTTTAACTTTGCTGTAGTGTTCACTGACTCTGGCCGGCTGATGGACTGTATCATGAAGTGGGTGGGGGAAGGGCTAAGGCATTGTGCAGGAGGCTGAAACCAGAATGGAACAAACTGTTCTTGTGGGGTGAGGTTTTGGTCCCTAGACTCAATCCCCTTGTAAGGGGGAAAGAGTCTCAAAGACTCTGCATCTTGGTTATGAGACATCAGCTACAGTTTTACATTTATGCCTCAGGGTCCTGGGAGTAAACTGTTGAAGAAATCGTGAATAGCAACCACCCGCCCTGCAGAAGGGATGATTCACTGCAGCCTGTTTGTGTCCTTTGCAGTGGCTGTGGTACACTGTGGTAGGAGGAGGAGGAGACGGTGGACTCTTTGAGGGCACCTTTAAAATTTCTTTAGCTGCAGAAAGCAGCAAATCCTCTGCACCCAGCTCCTGCTGGAGTTCCTTCCCAAAAGGGGAAAGAATCCATGGTGGAAGAAGCATGGGAGTCATCAGCCTTGTTTGAAATGCTGTTTTCGGTATTGTTACCCCAGTTAAGTGTTGCCTTCCCTGCTTTCTAATGGCGTATGACTTGTATGGCTGGCTCTCTGTGCTGTGATCCTCAACTCCCTCTGCCTTCTAAGGAACCTGCCCTACCTTGTCCTTAGGCAATAGTGTCAGAAACATGGTACTCCTGATATATTCCTTGCACCATTGTGCTGCAAGTTTCCGCTATTTCCATCCTTGCTTGAACTCACACAAACACTAGATATTTTGCAGTTAGCATCATTTTGTTTTCAATTAAGCTATGGTTAGGGCCACTTCTCTGTCCATTAATCATATTTTTGACTTCTTTGTTCATTTCTGCTGAATGCCTCTGATTAGAGCATGACATCTTGATTTGCAAGGCATTCAGGACAAAGTTTAAGGAAATTATTAGGGAATTGTTAAGCACACTAATGATATTGATTCTTTGACCTGGTTGCTATTGATTCTCAAATGAAATTAGTTCTTTATATCCATCCCTAGTTATTTGTGTGTTTGGTTTGGGTCTATTTTTAAATTCTTTAATGATGGACGCTGATGCTGACGTAGGTGTTGTATTTGAAATTCTCTTGAACTCTGAAATAAAGACTTCTGACCCACAGTTATCTTTCAGTGTTAATATTCTTTGCATAGGTAGTCAAATAGTCATACAATGGACAAGGCAGTTTCAGAGTGTAACCTACTATATCATCCCAACAGGGTGGTATTAGTGCTTAAGTCTGAGCAAACTAGTTTTGGTGGCTGTCTTCAGAAAGGGCACTTGTTTGTTAATTGCTGAGGCTACCAGGGTTGAGTTGGCATGAGTGACTCTACTGGAGGCAGGTTTCCTGTTCAGCCTCACAAGCTACTCTCTCTACATCATTCAAACTAAACATAAACAAGATGGCACAGCAGAAAAAAATGACACATATGGCAAATTTGCTCACAGTGCTGTTGCTCTAAACTCAGTCACCAGTGCCAGGAAGTACTGAAATCAAAGTCTTTATTTTTTTTTTTACCTTGGGTGAACTGTCAAGACCTAAAGACCAAGCTAGAATAGGCAGGCTTGTGCATGGTAAACAGCCTTTTTTTGGTATGGTCTCCAGTCTTTTTCAGCTGAAGCAATGCCTTCTGATGCTTGTTCATCTTGCTGAAACTAAAGTATACATATTTTTTTTCGTTTGTAAAGGTAACCTGGACTGATGTCTTCAGGGAGCTTGCTGGCAGCAGACATTGGAACACCTGGTAAGTTTTTTGTTTCAGATAGTAGTTTTATCTGTATTTAAATCATGTCTAAAATGGATTTTGTGTGGAAATGTACCAAGGATCCCATTTCATGTTAACTGTTATTGTAGTGTTTACCAAAGAATGGTGCTACACTTGGGTGAAGACCTCATCCTTAAGGCTTAAATTCTGTGTGGTTGGCTCTTTTGAATATATTCATCAGCAGTACAGTGGAAGTGTGAAGGCTCATAGTGCATTAATAAGTCCAAAAACACAGAAGTGAGTTAGCATTTAGCACTTCCTGGTTCCCAAGGCCAAAAGTATATCAGATTTAGAATACCAGTTTGAGATGAATGTCTGAAATAAGATTTGTGATGACTACACGCAGACAAGATTTTAATGTTTGATCTGAAATTATGAAATGTGTCTGACATTGCCCACTTTAGAATTTTAAAGCATGCTGTATGTTTAAATAGACAGTTGCTAACTAACAGTTCTTAAGAACTACCAAAACAGCTGGGGACCCATGTGCAAGCATTTCTGATCACTTTTAAATAAGAATACACCTTAGCCACAGCCATGGGGACTGACTTGATCAGGTCATTCCATAGGAGGAAATTCTCAAACAAGAGGTCGCAGCAAGACATTATACACTGGAGTTATTGTCGTTCCTCATAAGTGAAAACGCAATGTTTAGTTACATATTAGCTTACTGATAGTGATTCTCTCTCGACGATTACATTTAAGCTTACAAAATCATGAGAAGTAAATTGGTTCTTCAAGATTGTCACAAAGAAAAAATCCTGTAAGTTTCACAATGTTTTTGTTTGCTACATACCTTAAGATCAGCAGTTACCCTTAACTGGTCACCAGCTGATCGCAGGGCCACATAGAGAGACCATTGACGCTCACATTCATACCTAAGAGTAATTTAGAGGCACCATTTAACCAAGGGGCTTTGTCGAGAAAAAGGGAAATGCTATTAAGAATCTTACTGTAGCATCTTGTTGATCCCACATAGTTTTTGTGTAGTTTTACCAAATAATGAGGTAATTACAAGGCTTTTGGTAACACCATTGACTGCTATGTATCCCTTAGTGTCTGCACCAGGCTATCTTCCCTGGTGTCTGCTAATTCTTTTTTCTTCTTTTTTTAGATGTCCTTCCAGATGTGACCCTTACTATCCTCCAAACTTTTGCTTGAAAAAAAGGTCAGAAATAATCTTGGGTTTGACTCAGTTATTACCAAAAGGGATTTAAGAGTTTATAGCTTAAAGTTATGTGCTTCTTTGTGTTCCAGGACTGTGTAATACAAGATCTTCCTCTGAGTCTTTTTAAAGAATGTCGAATGGATGGGACTCCTGCTTCCACAATCTTTCACCCATCACATCAGACGCCAGCCTTCTGAGGAGGTTGGAGCCAAACAGAAGTCCCTCCCAGGATGTAGAGAACTTCACTGGACAGCATGAAGTTTCCAGCACAGGGGCTTTACATGAAGCTCCTGCAAGAAGCTCAAACTTAAATATGGACTGCTGCACAAATCCAAGCGTTGAAGATCCTAGTTCAGACTGCGCTTATCAGAAACACTACAAGGAAAATCATTGGCAAGCTGATGTTGGACAAATGGAGAAAGGTTTCTCGACAAATAGTGACCTGACAGATTTTGCCACAGATGGATTGTTGGCTTCTGGATCTTACCCTTCAGCCTCTGCTGCAGACGGACAGGAAATAAACCAAGACTGTGGAATGCTTGCTACATCATTTCTTGAGGATTACCCAGATGCCAATAGCTGCTCTGATGCAGATGGCATTGAAGCAAGACCCTCTTGTAAATTTGCTGCAAGTAGCTCAGTTCTCAAACCTAAAATTGGTGTTGCTGCTAAGCTCAGTTCATCAGAATGGCTTTTACCTCAAACTGGAGACTTGACCCTCCCAACTGAGAGTCAGTGTCCTTTTATGTCAGAGACCAACAAAAGTGTGCAAATACCATTAGACACAGAGGCAGGTGGACACTTAAATCAGCATGCTCATGAGACTGTCACATTTGACAAAACAATAAGTCATCATGCAGAGGAAAACCAGCACTTAACTATTCCTGGCATGTTGACAACAACAGAAAGTGATAAGGTAGGGGATGTAAATAGTAATGAAGGATGTCAATTTCAGTCAAAAATAATGGAAAATGAAAATAAGCAAGAGGAAACATCACACATCCAAATGAGTGCTTCTGAAAACGTAAATGATAAGAAAGAGGAATACCCAAATGGAAAAAATGAAAAGCAGACTTTAGGAAATTTGAGTAGCATGGTGGTATGTGTGAACAAGCATGATGAAGTCAATGAAATATTCACTGAAGAGGAATTAAACCCATTGCCCTGCCAAGAAACCATTCATCCGGATAATTCCTCTGCCCCTAAAGGTCAAACTAATGGCAGAGAAAAGAATCAGAAGGATGAAAGCCATGTCACAAAAGGAGAGCAGAAAGAACCAGAGGCCGACACAGTAAAGGATAGGAATGATGATAGTGGTTTTCAGATCCTGCATCCAATAAATGAACCTGAAGAAAAGAAGGGGGTAACATCACACAGCCAAATAAGTGCTGCTGAAAATGTGAGTCATGAGAGAGAGGAATACCCAGATGGCGGAAAGGAAGAGAAGATCACAGGAGCTACATCGAATGCAATTGAAATTGAGCAAGATCACATCGGGGATCAGGTCTTAAGTGGGAATATAAATCTGTCACCTGACCAAGAAAATGATGGACATAATGAAAGAAAAGTCATAAAAGATGAAAGGACAGAACCAGTTCTGTTAGAAAAAGGCATTGTCAGTGATCAAATTTCCTTAAATTCAAACACCAAGGATGATCACGGTCAAAGTACAGAGCCGAGCTGTGCCAAGAGAGACGTCCAGGCAAGCACCTCTAAGTTGGTAGATGCACAAGAAAATGAAGTGCATGATGATGGAGATTTAACTCACGAAGAAAGAGAATGCACCAGTACTGTGGAAAACAATAACACAGTGGGGTATCAGTTTTCAGGTGAAACTCCGGAAAAGATTGCTTCAGAAACATCCACCCAAGAATCATCTGTATTTGGCATGTTTTATACTGAACCTCTTTCAAGAGAGGATTCGTCAAGTGATGCTGATGAAACAGAACTTGAGTTCGGTCACAATGGAGACCTACCTGTGGCCAGACAAATGCCTCAACTCAAACTGTCCTCACAAATGAGTAAACTCCTGCAGCCTGTTGTGATCATAAGGACCTCGGAATCAATAAACGAGAAGATCAACTCTTTTCATTGTAAAACTTGCCAGTTCTCAACAAACATGGCTGATCAACTAATTGAACACCACCACTCATGCCATCCAGCGCAAGATTTTCAATTTTGCCTGACTTGCGAACTTGCACTGCTCGGGGGTGAACAAGCAAAAGAACACATTTGTGGTGAAACTGTAATGACAGGTAATACACAAAACCCCCAGCTCTCCTCTGATTCTGGTTCACAAGAGAAAGGAAAAAGGCCCAAGCACAAGTGCAATAGATGCAACCTTAGATTTTCAAGATTAATTCAATATGTAAGTCATATGCGGACTCACACTGGCATGACACCATATAAGTGTAAATGTGGATCGTATTTTGCTCAGGCTGGTACCCTAAAAAGACATAAGTGGAGAAACTGTAGATACAGGGTGAGAGAACAGCCAATTAACAAGCCCAATATAGTTATTAGCCAAGCTACAACACCAAATGCAGAGAATTTGGTGCAAGAGGAACCATCTGATAAACTACGGGGATGTTTCGTTAAGCTTTTTGACATTCAAAAAAACAACAAATGTCCTTCATGTGGTGGAACATTCTCATCTTTACAGCAAGCCAGTAAACACATCTGCAACAAACCTAAGAAAAAAAAACCTATAGTTTTCCAAACATACAACAAGAAAAGCCTAATAGTGAAAAATGCAATGGGCACAAACTATAAATGCCCTCTTTGCCCACGCTTATTCAAGTATCCTTACAACAGGAATCGACATTTGCGTCAGTGTGTTCTTGGAGCAGCACATAGCAGCAAGGGTAAAATTGATGGTAAATTTAAATGTCCTTTGTGCAATATTAAATTCACTCTATCAACGAACCGATACAGGCATCTTCGGACTTTATGCCTCACAGAATTCATTACTCAACTTGGAAAAGGGACATTGTTTTCACAAAAGGTTAAACTGGAAAAAACAAACAAAGATATGAATAAAAAAGAGAAGATAAAACAAGAGCCTCCAGTGACAACCACGAACATTGAGCCACGCTACAAAGAGATGATTAAAAAAGAGAAGATAAAACAAGAGCCTCCAATGACGACCACCAACGTTGAGCCACGCTACAAATGTACCCTGTGTCCAGCAGTTTTTCTACATCCATCTGGAAAGTACAAGCATATGAGGAAACATGAATTGTCAAAACTCACAGGTATTGCCATCAAGTACAGAAAATCAGTTTTCTCTATTTCTAAACCAGACAAATTAGTCAGTAAAAAACCTGAAGAAAGTAAAACTAACTCTGTCTCAGATGGAGACAGCAGTAGTCCGCCCAAAAGCTGCCATTTTTGTGGAAAGAGTTTCACCACATTGGAATCTTTGAAGAAGCATGAACGTAACCACAGAGGTGATAAACCATACCAGTGCCTCCAGTGTGGTAAAAGATTCAAGAAACTTGCATATCTGGTTGGCCATAAAGTTGTCCACCAGAGAAGAATACAGTGCACTGTCTGCAGGAAGATCCTTCCAACTATTGGGGAACTGATCCAGCACAGAAACACACATCTGAAAAGAGGAATGCTGAAGTGCCCAGACTGTGATATGGAGTTCCAGTATCCTGCACACCTCCTGAGGCATCTACCTACCCACAAGAAAAAAGAAGAAAGGGAATCTCTGTGTGAGGAAAAATTGCCTGTAACACCACAGCCATTCCTGGGCTCTATGAAAGAGGAGAGTGAACCAAAACAGCATCAGTGCTCCTTATGTAAAGAGGTATTTGATGACACCTACAGACTGAGAAAACATTCTCTCACGCATATCACCGGATCAGAAAACCAGTGTCCATTTTGTAATCGTAAATACGATTGTCGTCGCTATTTGGTGCGCCATATGATCAGACATATTAGTGACAGGTCCTTCTCCTGCACCAACTGTGGGAAAAGGTTTTGCCACAATTTTTCCCTTAAAATACACCACAAGAAGTGTTTGCCTCCCAAGATTCTGAAAGATCCTGAACCAAAATCGTCTTTTCAATGTTCCTATTGTCCACGGGTGTTTGCATACAGACATCGACTGATGAAACATAATATTTCCCACAAAAACAACACTCTAGTTCTTTGCTCAGGATGTGGGATGTATTATGGATTAAGAAGGTTAAAAGAACACCAGGAGAAGTGTGTGAGTGTCAAAGAGCCTTGTGCTGGTGCATCATCTTCAAATGACAGGTTAAGTCAGAAAAGCCAGTCTGTCCAGAAAATGTCATTGAAATGTGTCCACTGTTCACAGAATTTCAGGTACAGATCTTACCTGTTGAGGCATCTAGTCACACATACTCACGTGTACCCATTCACATGCTCACGCTGTGGTAAAGGATTCCTTGGTCAAAAACCATGCACCTTGCATGAAGCTCTCTGTGAAGGCACAAAAACAAAAGTGAAACCTGAAGTCAAAAGCCATGCTGCAACCCAATCATCTATGATTCCAACTCTCAAAGAGGAAGTGCAGACGCCTCAAGGGGGAGGAGGGCAATTGAAGTGTACATTCTGCACAAAGACCTTTATTAAATCACGCAACTTGAGACGTCACATCCTGACACATAACGGAGTCAAGCCATATCGCTGCAAAGTCTGTGATGGCTGCTTCTCAAGGTATGATCACCTGAAAGTACATCTGGCTCGCTGTAAAGGGAATAAGCCACGACTGGAAATCTGTATTCCCAAAATCAGCTTAAATGATATCGGAAAGGGCTGGCAAAACAAGTTTGGCCTTGACATGCCTGCAAAGCCCAAGACATTTGATTGCAAAACATGTGCAAGGAGCTTTTCAACTCAGACGTTGCTTCTTCGACACACCACCTTGTATCACACTGTAAAACTATTCACATGCCAAAGATGTGACTCATCTTTCAGTCATGAAAATCATCTGAAAAAGCACTGGAAGATGAGAAGGTGTCGAAATGTCCTCAAGGCAAAACGAGCTGCCTTATGTCGTCCTGCTCCATCTACAGAGAATTTGCCTCAGCCTCCTCCTGTGGTCCAGAACACAATCCTACAGGGGATCCAGCCAAGATCTGACAGAAGGAACTCACATTTATGTAGTTTCTGTCCCCGCACCTTTAAATGCAATTTTCAGTTAATCCTGCACACTCGCCTGCACACAGGAGAGAAGCCATTTGGCTGTAATGATTGTGGTGAGAAATTTATAAGAAAGGATTATTTGAAGCGCCATTATCAGAAGTGCAGCAAGAAATGTGGAGTAAAAAAAGTGCTTTGTGATGGATGTGGAGGATTTTTCTCTCCATTAAAGCTCGAAGATCACAAAAAAAGTTGTGTTTTATTGCAAAGCTCCTCGGAGCCAACAGCAGTCAAAAGCAAGCAAACAACCCCTCAAAGCCCACCAAAAGGCTTTTCCTGTGCTTACTGTAGTTCCAGATTTTTGCTCTTTTCACAGCTCCAAGAACATTTTGTAAACACTCACAAGATGGAGACAATGGTGCCTCCAGTGTCTACTGCTCCCCTACAACAACATCTGTCAAATATTTCAAAGGACAAAGAAGGGCCTGTGGATGAAAGTCCTTCAAATTGGAGAAGTGAAAGCACTAACGTCATCTGTAAACTGGATACAGTTGATTTAGAGGAACCCACTCAATATTCCTGCACAGAGTGTGACATGGTCTTTTCATGTTATAGTGGACTAGCCAGCCATCGACGTGCGCACAAGAAAGAGCAGCCTTTTAAATGCAAGATATGCAATCGAGGCTTCTGGAATAAAAACTTCCATCGCATTCACTCCAGGAAATGTAGAAGGGCCAGCAAGGCAGGAGATAATCCCCCGCTCCAGTTGGAAGGCCCCTTGAAAGCAACAATGGATTTTGCCCCAAATGATTCGATCCTAGAGTTTAAAGATGGCTCCAGATCATCTGGTACTGGCGTGTCCTGTCAAGAGGAAGTGACAAATGACTCCCAGAAAAAATCTGAAGAGAAGCATGTGCAAAGTAGTGCCACGAAAGACAAGAAAACGGTGCTGTACCAATGTTCTGAGTGTGATCAGAGCTTCACAGATGGCTTAATGCTCATTAGTCACCTTGAAGACCATGGGAGACAAGAGCAAGAGAAAAAACGCAATGCATGTCTAAAGTGTGGGAAGTTGTTTTCTAGTCAGACAAATCTCCAAAAACACATGAGGAGCCTCCATAGCAATAATACCAGTCCCTCTTGCCCTGACTGCTCCATGAACTTTGACTCCCTGACGGAGCTTGAAGTCCACAGAACATGCCACGACTCCAATAGACCGTACGCTTGTAAAATATGTAAGCAGAGATTTTGGACAAGACCATCTTTAGCTAATCATGTCACTGAGGCACATCCAGAGGAAGTGTACAAATGTCGTTTCTGCAACAAGGCATATACAGCCAAAAAATCACTGTATAGACATTACAAAGATTGCCAGACAAAGGAACTAAGGGAGAGCAACTCACAGAACCAAAGAGGCTATGAAAAACAAACCAGCAGTCAACACAGCACCACCACTGCTGAAAGTGACTCAGAAGAAAATCGCAACAGTGGGGACAGTGACTCAGACTCTGCTCCATACTTCCCATGCCATGTTTGTGGCAAGACTTTCCCAACATCAGAAAGTCTTGAGGATCATCAGCGTTGTCACCTGGGTGAAAAACCTCATGAGTGCGCAGAGTGTGGGAAGTGCTTCTTCCAGGCATCCCAGCTGCAGCAGCATCAGCGAATGCACAAGTCTGAGTTCCAGTGCCAGTTATGTGGCAGGGGGTTCGTCTCACTCTTTGCCCTGCGTAAACACAAGCACAGTCATGGCAAGAGCCGTCCATACCGCTGCTCCAAGTGCAACCTCAGTTTCACTGGGCCCTTGCAGCTAGCAGAACACATGTCCAGTCATCAAGAAGAAAGTTTCCCATGTGACATATGCAACCGTGTGTTCCCCTCTAAGAGTAGTAGAGCTGAGCATCGAAAAAGCCACATGGAGTCAGATGAGCTTAAACCACCTGCAGTTTCAAAGGAGGGGAATAAGAAGTCTGTGTTTCACCCTGAACTAAAATATCGCTGTGGTGTCTGCAATGAGCATTTCAGAGACCCTGAGGAGCTCTCGGAGCATGGTTGCTTTGCAGCCCAAGAGAGACAGTACTCTTGTTCAGACTGTGATAAACATTTTCTCCACTCTTCCCACCTGAAAAAGCACAGAGCCACCCATGAAGTATCATGGTCCAGTTGTGAATATCCATGTAATCAGTGCAACAGCAGTTTCTCCTCATCCCAGGACTTCCTGAGCCATGCAAAAAGCCATATTACTGCTGCTGCAGGAAGTAGTCACAAAAATGTATCAAGAGATGGCAGCGGTGCATCACGCAGCTTCATATGTCCAGTTTGTCACCAATGTTTTGCCACTGCTGCAGAGTTGATCCAGCACTTCCCCATGCATCCTGATGGTATATATGAATGCAAAATCTGTAAAATCTCCTTACCCTCAGAAAGTAAGCTTGAAGAGCATGAGCGCAGTCATCTGACATCAGCTACTGAGTTTGAATGCACAGAGTGTGGACAGAGCTTTCTGGGAAGCAGCGCTTTCTTCCAGCACCAGTGTTCCCCTCAGAAACCCAGAGTGAAACAAACTAAGAACTCGTACCCTCTAACTGTAGCAACCCCTCAGGCCTACCATGAAGCAGCGGGAGATGAAGAGGAGGTTGATGTCACTGGAGAGGATGTTTTTAATTGTCCTGTTTGCTCAATGCAGTTCTCCTCAATAAGAAGTCTTTTAGAGCATCAAAATGAAAATCACACAGAAAACAAGCCATTCATGTGTGAGGGATGTGGAAAGAGATTTTCCCTGAGGAAGTACCTCAAACAGCACGAGAGGAAGCACTGTCCAAACAGAATGTCCGCTCAAGTTAATAATCAGTGGGTGGTAAACAAACCCAAATGCTCCCAGTGCCAGATTGAGTTTGAAACAGAAGAGGATCTGTCTTTGCATATGAGATTGCATTCTGAAAAAGAAGGTGGAGAGTACCGCTGTGACATGTGCTACAAGTCTTTCAGCCTGGGGTCTTTACTCAGGCAGCATCAAGAGAGTCACGTCGGCCAAATTGTGTATGAGTGTGACTATTGTGACAAAGCCTTTGCTTTTCCTCACTTACTGGAGGAGCACCAACAGACTCATGCAGAGTCCTCTTAGAAGAAAATGGTTATATACCTTCTGTCTCATGTTTAAGTGAAATAAAATTTATATGAATTTGATTTCTTGCCTTACATCTGACTGTATCTCAGCTGGTTATCATGACTCAAGTCAGATTCGTATTTTGATCCCTGCTGTGTACTGAAAAGCTCTTGGGAGTTCCTGTTAAAATTGTGTATAGTTCTAAGTTGTAATAATGACATTTGTATGACTTTAATTTGCTGCTTATTTTCTTGACAGTGTTTGTAAATTGTTATAATTGTGTAAAATTGATGAATACCCTGTACTTTAGACAAATACAAACACAATGGCTTATACTCTGTAAGAAATATCTCTTTGATAAAGACTCATTTTGTTTTGATCAAGCATGATCAGGTTTTATGTACACCTTTCTTAGTAGTTTTGATCTTTATTTTTGACGGATGTAAGATATCAGCTTGTTCTTTTTAACTATGTACTTTCTATTACTGTTCTTGTACTAAAGATGCTTTAGAAATAATTAGTTAAACATTTCCCTGTGTAGGGCAAGTCGCATTTTTGATAGACCGATGTTTGAAACATGTTCATACCAAATGTTCTTTTCACAAACAATTTAACTTTCTTATTGGATTTGAGTTAATTCATTCAACTGTGGAGTAAAGTCTTCAAGAACATCATTTTTCTGGTCTTGTTTTTAGTTTAGATTGACTCTTTAGACACCTCAGGCCAAATCATGGAAAAAGCTGTGCAAACATTGGCTAGATCTGGAAAAGCCTTTTTATCAAAGTAGTTTCAAGACTCTACACCGGCTCAAGTTAAAGCTGAATGAAAAAGTGATGATGTGACTTTGGTGCTTCACACACACTGCCTGTTAAATGGTCACAGCCCTATATCCAGTTTTAGGACTAAATGAATGTAATGATATGTAATGTGTAGGTAAAATTATTTTAAGACCTTACGTTTTCTGAAAGTAATAACCTTACAAGACAATGGAAAAATGTTGGGAAGAGTGCCCCCTGCATCTCACTAAAATCCATAAACACAAGCACAGAAAAAAGGCTAAAATGGTGTTTATTCCACAGATTTGCTAAATGGCCTAATAGTTTCATAAAGATGTATAAAGTATACAGCTTTCATGCTGTTTTCTACAGTTTGCTTTAACAAAGAAGAATGCCCAATACCATGGTCCAAGATTAAAAGACGATTACAAGATGAAAAGAATTAAACCTAATGTGAGGGTTATGCAGGAAATCATGTATAAAATATAGAACATCAAAAGTATCTTTTCCTCCATTTAAAATGTACACAAACAAATTGACAATAAATTTTGAGCTTTTATTTTCTTTGTAGTCAGAATTCAGTTGTCATTTATAAGGGAAAAAAATCCAAGGAAATGAATCTCTGATTTACAAGGATTTGTCGAAAAAACTTCAAGCAGGAAATCTTATCACACAAATAAAACAGTTCTGTGGAAATAAATATTTTGTTGGTTGTTACCCGAAGAAATCATGAGAGGGAGTCATTGATGAAGACATACTTAGCCTGTCTGAATGAATTATGTAATTTAAAGTGCACCAGGTTTTTTTTCACACTTTTAAATGTATTTCTCTATGTGCCAAATTTATGGAAAAATGTTAAAACTTAACTACAATAAGTATGTATCTGTATGCTCCAGTAAACAGGCTGAGACTTTATTCATGACACAGGCCAGGTCTGCTGGATCTGTCCATGTGGGGCTCACCAAGAGGGCCACCTCAATTTTCGCTGAATTCTGAGTGAAGGCCACCATTAGAAAACTATTACCACCACATGTAAAAGTAAACAAAACTACTGATATTACTTAAATTACGAGTGTATTATGAAACTCAAATGCTTAGTAATGCTGAATTTAATGAGCCAACCCCTATCAGATTGAAGCTACAGTACTTTATTTTTCTAGCAAGTAACTGATGATTGAGCTGTTATCAGAGTATATCCACCAACATTTCTATTTTCATGCTGATTAAATCTAATACTTTCTTGCAAAGATCAAAATTCATAAGATATCAAAGTCAGCATTCCTTTAAATACTCAGAGCATCTTTGTATTTACATTTAAATATTTAACCCATGAGTTGTCTTAAAAACTCTTAAAAGATAGACAACGTGCTAAGACCACCTTTATCACATCTGTTTGGGCTATTTCAAGGGCTGCTTGAGAAAACAGGATAAAAATGGTGGCAGCACTTTGATGCTTGTACAGTTGGCTTGTAAATGTTCTTTTCCCACACATGCCACCATGCCATGGTTTATGGTAAAATAATCACTTCAACAATTTCAAATCAGTATTTTAGGGTATTATAGTAAAAGAAATTAATAGGCCTGGGGTGCCATTTGTTCAACTATGTAAAAACAAATGGTATACTCTTTCCCACTTCAGGTCTTTGAAATGTCCTTAAAAATCTTAAATGTGATTGGTAAAGGAGTGCAGGTACTATGATAGAAAAAATTATAGTCTTTGAGAATACTGTTGTACAGTAAGTCAGGTTAGACTTTATCATGGCAGATTTGGCTTGTTACCTACATGTCTATTTATTCTTCTTATAAACTGATTTCACCCAGTTGCCAATAATGTACAGTAATGCAGTGACCTAACTCAGCTCAATAAACTGATTTTTTTCATATGTCACAGATCAGTTTGGAGTCTTACATAATATTGATTATGATGTGACTCTGGCTTAATTGTTTACAGTAATGAACTTAGTGAGTGGTCTAATTCAAGAAGTAAAACAGGAACCTGGAAACTACATTATAGATTATCTTTATTAAAGATAATGAGCTCTTTGGATCCCCACTTTTTGATGTAATTCTGTTAATCATCGTCAAGCCTGAAAGTGCAATTTACTGAATAGTACAAACAAAATGCAGACAGAGAAACATAAAAAATGAACTGTACTGCTGTATCTGTGTGTCAGAGGTTCTCAGATGATTTACCAGGATAAGTCTAGGTGTGCCTTGGGAATTAGCACTTTATGAGCTCTGATTCCATATGAAGCTAAAAATTTAGTAACTTAAAAAAAAATCCTTTCCAGCTAATAGAAATAGCAAGTGGAGAGAAATCATATTTCTGGCTGTCTCATTTTTAGCATATCTAAATGAACAATTGGACATTTTGTTTATAAATATTTTATATGACTTACAGTCAGTCATTTTTTTTCCAGGCATTGCTTGATGAAAATACACATGCACAAATTAAATAATTTCTGTAACAGTAGGCTTTTGTGTAGATATTGACATTTAGACAGACTTTTCCTTGTTCTTTGGTGCGCCCAAAAATGAATTTGTAAACATTGCTGTGGATTCATCATGAGCCTTTTACCATGTTTTTTTTTCCCTTGACACGTTTGCTGAAAACAACTCTAACTGTGGCCCATTTAGATCTCAACCCACCAGTTATGAACCACTCTCTTATATAAAAGAGGGAAGACCATTAACAAAGGTAATGCTGCTGTTGAATTTCTTTAACAAATGGCAAGTGGTTGAAAATTAGGGTAGACCAGGGCTGGTTGTCATACTTTTGTTTGACTCTTCGGCGCTGTAGTCCTCAGTGGTAGAACGAGTTAGAAGGTTTAAGACCCAGCTCTTTGTGAACAACACAGCACTGAGGATGTTGATGTTTAATGTGATGTCAGTGTCACTGGCGCGAGGACTTGATGATGATGATGGCATTGGGGTGATTTTACAAGGTTTTCTGTCAATTACTTGGTTAAAAAAATATTTTAAAATATTAGGCGCTGCCTCTGGCACTACATGGTAGCTCTTGTGTCTGAAGCAGTTTGTTGCACTTACTAATGTTGTTCCCGCTGGCCTAGATTCTTGCTTGTGTTGTTCTTACTCTCAGATGTATGCCATTTTCAACAAAAGCATCTGCTAAATGAAATTCTAACATAAGTTGTAAGCAAATAAGTCAAATGTATTTCTGTAGCACCTTTCACAGATAAAAAGTGCTTTACAATTAAAAGTGAATTTAACAAGGGAAAATCACCTGAGAACAGAGCAGAAAACAAGCAACTGTCCAAAGGATCACAGCGTTCAACTTAAACCAAACACGGGTCTGTATAAATGTGTGTTCAGCTGTTTCTTAAAATTATCAGGGGAACAACACAGTATAAATACAGAGTAAGAGCATTCCATAACCACCATCACCAGAGAGTCCAGCTTCATGTCGACCACAGAGCCAACCTGCCTGGATGCTTCCTTCTTGGATGTGCTGCCCCCCAAGCACACCACCAAGTAAAAGAGGACGCTTGCGACCACAGAGTGGTAAAATATCCACAGGGGTTTCCCGCAGATGTTAAAAGACTGCAGCCTCCTCAGGAAGTACAGCCTGCTCTGTCCCATCCTGTACAGGTGGTTGGTGTGGATCGTCCAGTCCAGTTTGCTGTCCAGCCACAGCCCAAGATACTTGTATGAATCTACAGACTTCACCTCAATCAGAACTGGTAGTGTATTATTATAACAGTCAGTAATAAACCATCTAAAAGACTTTGAATTACAATGACAACAAATCTTATGATGTAGCTTGTTGTCTTTTTAGTCATTAATGGGGATGTAGGAAAAAAAGTGTTTTTGAAATAGCATGTAACTTCTTTTGTTTTAAGCTAGCTTAACTTTACGATTAATTTAATATGTGTGTGAATCAGAGAAAGAGTGGTGTGATTATTACAAAACAGCTGGAAAAAAAGACAGCATTAAAAGTAGCATATCAGTTATTTCTTACATTTCCAATGTAGGTGGATGAATGATTTAGTGCTTTATGTGAGTAAGTACGGTACGTCTTCAACCACTAGCTATACCTGATCTACTGACAGAGTATTAAAGACATCTATCCACCCATTATCTATGACACATATCCCTTTCGGGATTTCGGTTGCAGGGCCACATAGAGAGACAGACAACCATTCATGCCCACACTGACACCTAAGGGTAACCTGGAGTCACCGGTCCACCTAATGAGCATGTTTTTGGTCTTTGGGAGGAAGCCAGAGTGCCCAGAGAGAACCCATGCATGCATGGGGAACTCCGCACAGGAAGGCCCTGACCGACATGGGGATCAAACCAGCAACTTTCTTGCTGTGAGGCACGCACACTACCTGCCATCAGACTGTACAGCACCCTGATCAAAAGCAAAGGCTCATGACATGGACTGTTTATTGCCACACCTCACTGACTTTCTACTGTGTATAATATTGTTTGTGATGTTGTGAGCTCCTGGATACCTGCATTTGTCCAAGGGGGTAGAATAAACACTTTCTATGGGCTCCCAGATGGGCAAGTGAAAAAATTCTGAATGGTCCATCTGGTGTGCCAGGTTAAGTGGGATCCGAGCTGAAACTATGCTGAAACTAGGGCTGATTATCTTGCAGTGTGTACCCAGTTTAAGAGGAAACTATCTTGACCAGCCCGCAACAGTATGAGGTTTAAGTTGGAAGTGTGGTAGCATCTTGAAGTTGAACCATGTTGTGGTTTTATATTGGCCTGACAATGGCTTTTTTACTTTCTCTGATGACATTTAAACTCCAGAATTCTGGAAATATGTGTTCATTGATAAAGAATATCACGATGAACAAAACATGTATGTCTCATAAATGTATATTCACCACAGAGAGTATGATCAACTATAATCCAAAAACCCACTGAGAAGCCCCAGGAGTTCTTGCTGAGGGAAACAGAGCAACACTAATTTCAGGATCTGCCTTATGTGACAGGCTACCCATGTGACTATGGGCCCTGGTCTCCCCTACTTTAGGTTTTACCAATCAAGGCACAAATTCCCCACATTGTAGAGAATAATAACTCCTGAAGATGGAGAGGCTAGGTGACTTTGTCTCATTTGAAGCATTTGTTCTAATGGGCAAACTTAGACGGTAAGTCCTTCATAAGACGTGCAGTTTCATTTTCCTCCACAGTCTCATATCGCAGTGCAGCCATGGCGGGGAACCTGAGCACTCTCAGAGGTAGGCTCTGGTTGGCTGCGCCTGCGCGGAACAACCTCTTGTGTCTTTCCGCTCCGCGCCCGTCGCAGCTGCAGCCCTGGACCCGCTCAGCTCAGCTCGGCTCTCTCCCTCCTGGCCGAGGATCACGGTTTTTTCTCCAGCAAAGAGCTGCGCCGCACAGCTTTCCCCTGGAGGCTTCATGGTCTCTGCATGACCAGATGTCTACTGAGCCATCCCCTCTCCTCATTCCCAGCCATTGTTTCTTCTTTGAAGGGGATAACCACTTCGCTGCTGGGGTTGGTGAGTAAATGTAGATATAAAGGTTGAATATTGTGCAGAAGCTGCTCCACATGCCATGGTGAATAGCTTGCTAGCGTTTATTCTTCGTTTCCTCGGCCTTCGTGAACGTGGTCGGCCACCTCCCCCTTGTTAGCCCGCTCCATAGCAGCCTATCTGAGGTCTTTGGACGGGCTAGCATCCCGAGCTCCGGGTATGTTCAGGCGGAAAGCCCCCGTAAAAAACGACGCAGATTGACAAAACTGAAAGTCTCATTGGCATTGACTTTGCAGCTGTTTAGTGAGCACTACTATGTGCGTGAAACTATCACGCTTTTTAGAAAACAGCAGAAGTATGCTCCTTAGTAATGCTGCATGCATTAGCAAGCTAACAATACGGTAGCATTGACCTCCGGCATGATGGCAGCTACAGCTCTGTTTGTTGTTTTGTTTTTGTTTACTTAATGCTTGAGGATTGTCATTTAAAGGTGAGTGAGCAAACTGCACACAAAGCTTTCCACCCCATAATTTATGCGTGTTAGCATTAATTGGTGGTAATTATGTCCTTGTCTTTTCATGTCAAACGTTTTTCAGATTCCTCTGAATAATATATCCTAAATCAAGAGGAGCTGAATTAAGTCCTCAAAATGACTAACAAGCTCAGAAGCAGCTGCACTCAAACCAGGCTGACCTGCTGCCTAACCCTTTATTTAATGAGATTTCTTGATATTGTAAATGGAAGTGCCCGATCAGTACCCAGTTTTGATTATTATCTTATAATAGTTGATTTAAAACTATTACATTAACTATTACAGTATTCATTACAATGAAATAGTCTTGGAAACATTTCATTGAAACATTAATAGTTTAGGTTCTAAGAGAAAAAAATTGTAATTGAATGATATCACGCTCATATTATCTGTATTGGCAGCCAGTGGCTCTAAAAGTTCATTTTGGCTTTACTGGCAGATATATGATTTTGTTGCTCATGCATATTTTCAGTAAGCACGACTCTGCCACAATCCTTCATCTTCAATGGTGTAGCATTCATTTTGTGAAGTTACCACTGTTAGTTGATATTTTGATATCCTTATCACTTAAACTTTAAAGTCGCTTCTGACAATGGAAGTTTTATGTCTGAGCCTCTGTGAGTGTAGGGGTGCAGGGTATTGGATCTTATACAGATATGTGCCAGGGCTCTGCATCTAAATTGTGATATTCAGTCAACTATTTTAGTCGATTTGATATCATGATGCATCAAATTGGGTAGCATCCCTGATGTTCAGCAGTGCTGCAGATGGTTGGTTACTTCTTCTATCAATGAAGACAAACAATAAGAGAGTAAAAAAACTTTTTGTTCTTTAGAAAGTGTTTTGTAGATTAATTTAAAGAGGCCTTTCATTTTTAACAAAATAAACAACATTTATAGGTCAAGCCTACCTACGCTTGAAATCTTCCTCCTCAACTCTAAAGAGTATACTGCAGTCCAGCAGCAGCCTCTAGCAGATGTCTGAGGAAGGATCTCTCCTAAACGTGGAAAACATCACCAACATGACTTCAGTCTAACCACATTACACAACAACAGTGTTTACAGCAGTAAATACTTTTGTAGCATCAAACCTTCAGGAATTTATATGGAACAGTATGTTTATGCATTAATGAAAATACTTTAAAGTTAATATTTCTAGTATATTAATATTGGAAATAAGCAATATAATATGTGTTAAGAGATTATACGCTGTCTCTGCATTGATTTAGCATCATCTGCATCACAATGCAGCAATTGCAGGATTATTTTCAACAGAGTTGATATCTGTTATGCTGATACTTCCAAGCTTATTCTAGCCCATACAGATATTGACACTGATATTCCAAGAAATATTTGAAAGCTGTTCTTCTGGAACGTTGAAATTATAAGCACATTTTACTTTAACCAGTATCAGCTGATTGAATCAAGCATCATACTGAGTGTCTATAGCCTAGTGGTTATGTCTGCATAACAAAGAGACAGTTGTCATTGAAGCAGCAAGCAGGGGCTAGATCTGGCCTATGTGCTCTCTTGCATGACCATCTTCCAGTTTCTTACCACATTTTTTAATGGGACCCCCTGTCTCTACCCATCAAAAGCAAAAAAAAAAAAGCACAACAATATATCTATTAATAAACAAGAGGCATGTGACATTTGAAGATACTTCATTCTCAGAAACTCCACAATTTGATGCTTTATATAATGCTGTAATATAGAAATAGATTTTCATATCTGTCAATACCTTGATATGCTTTTGAAGCAATTATGTACCATTTCTGATGTCATACTGAAAATATCGTACATCCCTCTGAATTTTTTTTTCCTATGTAGAAGAGAGTAGAAATAAGAGCTTTTTGTCAAGTTTGTCTTTGAGAACCACCCTGTATAGCTGTTGTTCAATCAGAAAATTTTCTTTCCATTTGAAAGCTGTAAAAACTAGGGATGCTCAATGGCTCATTTAACAATACAAGAACCGATATTTGCACTTTTTTTTCAAAGAAGACCAAGTGTTTACTGAAAAATATGACCTGCTTTTTTCATTGTGAAAGTTTATTTGTATTAGAAATGGATGCAAAACAAGAAAAGCAACACTTGATTTTTAAATATAGACATCTAGAGAGGAAAGGTTAAGGTAATGAAAAGGCTCAAAGACCTCAAATCATCTCAGACAGGCTTTTAAACATGATAAAGAGTTCACTGTACTCCAGTAGTCTCAGTAGTCACCAGATCTCAATCTAACAGAGCACCAATGGGATGTGGTGGTTTCCAGCACCTTGATGAGTTAATGTCATGAAGAACTAAGGCAGCTGAAGGCAAATGGAGGTCAGACCCAGTAATGGTTTTCAATGTTGTGAATTGATCAGTAAGTAATGTGGCTGATATTTCAGCTGTTAATATTAGCAGAAGTTCACCTCTGCTGATAAGAATATTCTACTTTTTAAACAGTTATCTGCTGGTTCCGATATTGTGCTGATAATGTCCTGCATCCCAACTATAAACCATAGATTTGTTATTCTGTGCTGGACAGAGCTCACTGTATGGCAGTGCCGTTTGCTGTCTCTACTTGAAAACAAATACCTTTATAATTCATGGTGGAATCAAATGCTGTTGACAGTTTATGTATGTTTTAACAAAGAAATAAAAGAATTCACTGTCCCAATAAAAACAACAACAGGCACAAGATATGGTTAACTTAAACATTTAGAAATTGTGAGAAAATTGTACAAGCAAAAATTAGTTTGAAAAAATGGACCTGATCTGATCTAGTACCAGCAAAACCCTACATTGTGTGTTTGAATGCCAAATGATAAAACAGTATGATTATGGTTCTCTTTGCCCAGGTGTTTCTGTGAGGCATTTTTAACATTAAAGATATTCAGTCTGGTTGATTTACCTCCCAACCAATACAAGTTTTGACTAAAACCTTGAATCCAGTTTGGTGTGACTTAATTGATGTCATGATGCAAAAAAATAAAAATAATAATAATGTTCAAGTGCCACTGAAACTTTCTTTGTGGTGCTTTAATTCTTGTGATTTTATATTTATTTAAAATTGACTTATTGTTAATGCAATCTGTTTTTGGCCAGGGACATATATTATGGAGGTTTATTTAAAAATGTCTTCACTTTGCACCATTACATTGTTACGTCTATTTTAAACTGACCAAAGATCATAAAGCTTAAGAAAAATGTTGTTTTGTAAAGACTCAAGTGTTATCAAATGGCAGCTCAATAGATGTTGACTCTCACAGGCATAAACCTTTCCTTTAAGTTGACTCATATTTAAATTTAGTAGTGGATTTTTTCTTTTTTAAGTGGAAGCTTCATTTGGTGCATACGGGGAATTAAAGGCGCTCAGAAGTCAATCAAAAATCTCCACCAAGGCATTTACGGTCAGTTGCAGACATGACCTACATCTGCATGAATTTTTTTCAAAACATGTCTGACATTATTAGAGGAATTAGTGAATGTTAATTAATTATTCAAACAATTCCTGAATACATGTTCATATCACCACCAAAATAGTATCACTTCTTCAGTGTGCCATGACTAAAATTCCTAGATAATTTCATCTAGCACACAGATAGGCAAACAACAGCAAAATCATGAGCTATTTTGTGGAAGTAAAAACAGCATTGTTTTAATAAATTAATTTATTGTCTTTGTTTTGTCATAGGGAGTTGAAGCATTTCTGTAACAAAACCATTTCTTTGGTTACACTGGAGGCTTTGTGAACTCAGTTTGGTCTCCAGTGATGTATGCCAAGTGAATCTAAAGGTGCCTTTATTCAGATCTTAAATATATACAGATTCTCTACGTTGAAAGGGGAACCTGATACACACCATCATTTAAAGAGTAATGTGGAAAGACAACCATAAAATCTGATCTAATGGAAAAAAATCAAATTTGAGCTTTAAGGCTTTGTGTGTAAATGCAGCCCCTGTTTTTTGTAGACACAATATGGCTGCTGCCCGGTATTTGGGGCCAATCATGGTTAAAATGGGTTTCAGCACAGTAAGATTACCATGGTTTTGCTTTGCCCAGTTTCAAGGCTGGCTGCATCGAAGGTCTGCGTCATTTTTCCTGGATGAAGTTGCAAGACTGCAGCATACTAAGCCGTAGAAAAGGGAGTGTGAATCTGCAGCTGTTGGAGGTGTTCCCTTTTCTGCAGACGACCTGAAGGCAGGTTTCTGTCTCTTCATCATGCTGTCAGTAGCATTCTTGTGGTTCTCTGTGGATGGAGTAAAATGGTGGGAGAGAGCAAAGTCAAGGCAGTAGTGGTTAAGCATGGCTTTTCTTATCTGTTCCTCTCTGGTTGAAGCCCCTGGCCGTATATAGATAAACTTGCTTCACCACACTGTTGGTGCAGAGTCCATGAGAGAGTGTTTGGAAGGGGTGCGCTGTGCATCCTGATCTAAAACACCTTCAGACTACGTCTCTCTGCTAGTATTGTGAACCAGCCTTCAGCTAGTTGAGGACTCAACTTGAACAATGATGCAGTCCAAATCATTCTTCAGTGCATTACTGAACAGAAAGAATCCCTTAGAGAATTTAACAAGAAGTACAGAGACCTGTAATCATCATTTTGAAAAAGAGTAACTCTAAGATGTATTAGATTTTGTTTTATTACTATATAAGGTGATGGCTCGGTTTTGTATTAAAACACTTCTATGCACTGTTTTTTGTTTCTTTTGGTTCCTTCTTGTTTTATGTTTACTTTCTGTTTTATTTATTCATTTTATTTCAGTAAATTAATGGGTTCAGGCAAAATTTACAATTGAACATTTTTTCACCTCTTCAGTAGTCAGTGGCCTGGATCCACCCCTGTTTGGTAATCTAATGCACCTACAGGCTCCCTAAGTTGCTTTGGCCAGCAGTAGGTCAATGTGGGATCTGTTTATCTAAAAAAGAGCACATGGAGGACAGGGGTACATCTTTTAGCCCAGGTAAAAGTCTGACAAGTTTTTCTTTCCTTCATTGACCTGGTCCAAAAGTAATGGATGTTGCTGAAAGACTCACTCTGCTTTCGTAGTAACCTGTTGAAACACCTCATATCGAGACACACAAAAGTGTGTAGATTAGTGTTTGGTAGATTATTCCTTTGTTGTAGCATTGCTTCTTGGCAATAAACCTTATACCGTTGGAAAACCTGTTTATTTCTCTTTTAAGTGGCACCAAATTTGTAAAGAACTTGCATTTGTGGGATAAGCAGCAGAGCTGTGTATGTGGGTTGCGTCAATTAAAAATTTGCCACATACTCTGCCAATGCCAAACATCTTATTCTGGTACTGACTTTTGTTGTTGTTTGGTCGGTTCAACTGTTAAAGTCTAAAGAAACAAGAAATATTGGTAATTTAACAATTCATTTATATAAAAAACAGGAGCCTCCGTAGCATCTGGAAGAACCATACACAGCCACAATAGCCTTGCACCTCCTCTTCACGCTGATCACCAGCATAGTCACACACTGCTGTGGGATTGTATCCCATTCTTCAACCAGCATTTGTCGCAGGTTAGCCCACATGATTGTGTTGGTCCTTTTGATACGAACAGCACTCCCTGACCGATCCCACAAGTGTTCAATGGGGTTGAGGTTAGGACTGCTGGCAGGCCGTTCCATCCTCTCTGCTCCCAAGTTCTGGAGGTAGACTCTGACAAACCCTGTTCTGTGGGGAAAAGATATGGGTTTGCCACTGGTTGCAGGATCTCATCTCGACATCTCCCTGCATTTAGATTGCCTCCAATGATGACAAGCTCTTGTTTTTGCAGAGAGGGAGATGCCACCCTCTGCTTGTGGGTAGCGCCCATAAGAAATTTTTGGGCAGAGAAGATTTGTGCAACCCAGCTCCGCTGCTCATCCCACAAATTTATGTTCCTTATAAATGTGGTGCCATATGAAGGGGAAATGCACAGGCATTCCAACGATATAAGATTTACTGCAAAGAAGCATGGTTACAAAAAAGCAATAACCTACCAAACACTAATTTACTTACATTTGTGTGTAGACAGTGTGCTGGTTTCACTAACCGAAAACTGAGCTTGACTGCCCATCGATGATTTGTCCTCATCCATCTTTGGTAAATAAACCAAATAAGAATCCATCAGGGTCATCAAAAAGAGGAGATATTCTTAAGCACAATTCAAATCACAATGTTGTAAAATATTAGGCTATGTGATGGTTGACACCATCTGTGCTCTTAAGTACAGATGCTCTATATGGGCAGCATGCAGTAGTCCTGAGTGTCAGTTACATAAGTAAAAGGCAATGCATTCACAAAAGCTGACTGGACATCATAAGGGCCATTTCATGTGAACTCAATCAAAGTCCAGAAATCGCCCACAGTCACCGACTCAGATTTAGCTTAAAAAATTAGTGTTGGTGCCTCTACATATATAGCTAAAAAGCACTCGGAGAGCGCAAACCTCTGCCAATGTAGCTCACATATAGCTGTTAAATCTATAAGCAGTAAGTCCATGATAAAGTTAGCACAGTAATATGATTCCATGACCCTGAAAACCCACACCTAGCACTCAGAATCATGTTGATATCATTATTAGTTAGACAGTCACTGAGCAAAAACGAGCATTGGCTAATTGCAGTTTTTGCGTAATCTTGCTAACAAACAAACATAAGCCAGCAAAAAACATAACCTTCTTTGCCAAGGTAATGAACATGAGCAAAGTTTTAGGTGGAAAGGTGGTTAAAGAACTCAGAAAAATGATAAACTTAAAAGATAGTAAAACAGAATAAGAAGATGTCATAAATTGTTGAAATGTTTATTTAGTAAATGTTCAGCTGTTCATAGTACACTGTGACATGCTCTGTGTCTGTCCTGTGTTTTACAGGAAAGTCTTGGATGATTACAGTGCCTGGATTGCCCCGTGTGTTTCGCTGCCATGATGTTGGGGTTACATGGAAGCACTTCTCCCACTAAAGTGTTTCGTTGTGTGGCGTGTTCTGCCACTTTCACTGGACTGGCTGCTTTGCTAGTACATCAGGCAACCCATGCAAATGCCCTCTCCAAGGCCCCGACTCCTCCCCAGTCTGACAGCAGCCCACATGAAACACTGCTTTCAAGTATGGACTCGCCCACAGAGCAGCCAAGTCCATCTAAGGCGTTACCCGAGAGCCCTTCACCGTCTTTTTATATTTGTGATTGCGGAGAGGAATTCCAGGACTTTCATCTAATGCTCAAACATGAGCAGTTGCATGTTTGTAATTCACAGCAAATGGATCCTCCAGATGATACAAGTCCTAGCAACAGAACTGAGTGTAAGAAAGGTCTGCCTGACCAGTCTTTATCAGACAGTCCAACCATAAATCAGACAGGTTTAGCCATTAGTTGTCCCTCTACCTCAAGGCCTCCACCTGAAGAACAAGCCCCATCATCAGGCAGCAAAGCAGACACAAGCTTTGAGGATGGTATTGGCATAGTAACCCCTTCTCAAGGCCAATACACGCCCCCCTTAGATGAGAATGAAGAACAACCAGAGGACATTTTAGCAGAAACAGAGCCACTGCTGGAGACCATGGAGGACATATATTCTGAGGAAATGACAAATTCAGTGTATACCAGTGAAGATAGAGAGAATTTACCCAACAAAAATGCTCTCATGAAGGTGCTAGCATCAGCATACATGAGGTGCTCTCCTACTCCCTCCCCAGATCAGGATGAGAGCATGATAATCCCAAAACAAGAAGCAGATGCATTTGAGATAACACCAGAACCAAGAGCTGAGGTCGCTCCAACTAGTGACACTTCTGTTGCACAGCTGAGGCGTCTGCTTGCAGTTCCTGGTGTAAAGACAAAAGCTCCCTCCATAAGTAAAGTTCTTGGGTTTAGTAAAAAGAGGGTGGTCTCTCTGACAAAGACCTTCTCACCCGTTGTCGTTCTTGAAACTCGTCAAAAGCTCAAGGACCCTGGAGGTAACAGCACCTACGGGAGATACCAGTGTGGCCGCTGTCGCAGGGTATTTGATAACGTAGACAGGCTGACAGAGCACCATTTCCTGCACAAGAAAGAGAGGATTAAATGTTGTCGTCGTTGCAAACAGCTGATCATTGGACGTGTGCCTTTAAATGACAATCATGTTTGCCCTCAAATGGGAAACAAGCCCACACAATTTTCAAGCTCTTTCAAAAACAAGTTACCCGCAGTGCCATTGCACAGTCAAAACAATGCAAGAAAGGTATTCTTTTGTCCATTGTGCAAGCACAGCTATGCACGAAGATGGAACTTGAAAATGCACAAGTGCCAGGGCCCAAGGGCAGCCCCCCCTGAGCCGACCACTTTTTCCTCTCAGAAAATGTTTTCATTAAGGTCCAACAGCATAACATCAGGTGATGCAGAGATTGAATTTGGATCTAATGTTGCTAAGAGCATTGCTGTGGGTACAGAGGTTATGAGTTGTATCAAGGAAGAGGTGACCTCTCTAGATGTGGATCAGTCAGCAGTGTCACAGCTGGCCTGGGTGCAACCAGCAAAAAGCTTCTTGCCATTTTACCCTAAAACATCCCTGAAAGAGCAGAGTGATTTTGCTGCCTTGCATGGAATTTCCCTTCAGCAAGGAAAAGAAAATAGTGGCTGGGGTGCAGCAGTGGATGATGGAGAAGATGGCGGTGAAGGGCAGTGGACGATGCCCTTGGATGATGAAATGGAGGTGCTGAGCTCTGCAGAGAAAAATGTAACTGGTGCAGAGGAGAAAAAACCTCTGCCAGATGAACATGCACAGAGAGCACCCACTGGCCTGCGCTATTTTGTCAAAGATGGTATAAAACGTTACCCTTGTACCAGGTGCCACAAAACCTACAGTCGATCATGTACTCTGAGACGCCACCTGCGCTTGTGTGGGTTTAGGCCCCGGTTACCCGGGACTGTGGCACAGAGTGGTTCTTTGGGTGCCAAGCTACCAAATGCAAACCCCAGTGTACCACTTTTTCCTTGTTTTGTTTGTGGCAGGTCCTTTAACCGCAAAGACAACATGATGGTTCACAGGAAAAAGTGTATCTTGCGACGAACAATGTCTGAAGCAGCAGGAGTGACAGTGCAGCAGAGTGCAGCAGCCAATGCAGTCGCCAGTGCAGTCGCCAATGCAGCTGCCAGTGCAGCTGACTGTCAAACTCAAGCAGATGATGTTAACAACTGGGGTGTCATGTCACTGCCCTCAGTTCTTCCAAGGAGGGTGACGTGCGAGTGTGGGGTTGGATTTACGTCTCCACGGCTCCTCCTGGAGCATCTGCAGAAGCATGCACAGGAATCATACACCTGTCCGACTTGTGGAGAGACTGTCAGTTCCTGGGCAGACTATGAAGTACACCTGAAAATCCACATGCATCCTCATCACCAGCTGCTCAAAGGGATACAGCCACAGAGATCACAGCCGCTTTTGATTCGATTTCAGCAGGCTCCTCAGCAGCAGCTACCTCAGCCAGTGCAGCACCCATCACCGCCAGTTCGGCACCCATCTCCACCAGTGCAGCAGCCAGCCTCAAATCAAACCGTCAAAGTAGTGCAGCTTCAAAATCCATCCCTGAAAAATCAGCGGCATGTGTGTACTCGGTGTAACAACACTTTTGCCTCGCGTTGCTCTCTACGGAGGCATTTGACCTGGAACAGATGCAAAGGTGTACGACCTACAAACCCGCCCTCAAACCCATCTAAAGACTATCACTGCTCCCATTGCAACTCTGACTTTCCTAACTCTATCAGTCTTGTATTTCATCAGAGGAGTGGGTCTTGCAAGCCAGCCATAAAACCTGTACGTTGTCCAGTTTGTCTCCGCTGGTTTGGCACTGTAGACAGTTTGCAGAAACACCTGCTCACCCACAAACAGTCTGAATCAAACCGCTGTGATGTTTGCCAGGGTATATTTTCAAGCTTGAAGTCCCTCCAAAACCACCGCAGGAAGATTCATCGCATCTTTGTTGGAGGCACAAAAGAACAAATAGCTACCTAATGTATTCCAGTTTTTCAGAAAAACAAAGCCTGACCTTAGAGTTTGTGTTTAAGGAAAAGACCCATTTATGGTGGTTTGTCTCTCATATTTCCCTTGAGATGTTTTTTTAGGTCTTGAGATGATGACATTGTACAGCCATGTTTTTACATTTTGAATTAAGCACTAAGGGTGTGTTACAGTAGCTTCCTGATGTAAAAATACAACTTTGCAACACTGTACTTTTTTGTTGAATCAATTGCATTCTTTTGTCTATATAGCAAAGTAAGCCTGTTAGTATTTTGTGATCAAATTTTATCACATGAATGTGATTTTAGCTTGTTGTTTGTGCTGTTATTAAACATACTAGTATGTAAAAAAAAAAAAAGGACAAATTGCTGTTTTGTGATATGATATATCCAGTACTATATCAGAAATTTTACTGTAAACATTTTTGGGGGAATATTTTGGAATAAAAATCAAGTTCAACAAAATATCTATGAAAAGACGGCCTGCTTTGTATGAGAAAAAATATGCAATGAATATTGTAGTTCAATATTGATTAAAGGATTTCAAATGTGATAAATTAGCAAAATGCCAAGTGTATTTAGCTATAACTTGCAGTGTTCAAGCCTGTACTGTTTTTCTATTTTATTTCACACTTGTAGTTGCAACATGTTTCTTCTTAATCTAACAGAATTCCAAGAAACTCTTTCCCCCAAACACATAAATAAATTAGCACAGAAATATAAACCCTCTGGGAACACGACGTTTTCTATGATTATCTTTATAGAACGTCAAAGCTCAATGTGTCAAGAATCCTTGAAAATTTTAGCAAAAAATCATTTGATGTATCTGAAACTCATATTCTAAAAGAATTTATTTTAGAACAAGATGTCCCAGTACTGTGTGCCAAGTTTATATATTATGTAATAAATGATTGTCTAAAGCTCATCCACTTTACATCCAGTTTCTCAGCACCCTCAAAAATGTAATTGGTGATATATTGCATTAACAATTACTCAGTGCAATTTCTTTTAGTACATTCACAGCCAAAGCACTAAGCAAATCATAAAAAGCCGTTTAAAATGTCAAATTGATTGGTTCCATAGAAATATTTAATACATTTTGAGTATTGTGTCATTTTGGTACCACTGATAAACTAATGGCTAAAGTCATGCTTTTCATTTAAGGCACTATTTTTGTTGCTGTGCTTTGTGTCTGCATAAAGCCAGCACGTCTGAAAGTTCTTCAGAGACAAAAATGGCTAAAACAAGGAACCTAATCCAGGAAACATGCCTGAAGACACACATTCTCAGCCAGGAAGGGTACAGCTGCTACCAGATAGCCAGAAAGTGCAGATGCAGTCACTCAGCTGTTGGATAAAATCTGCAAAAACACAAACCAACAGCTTGAAAGACAAACCAAGATCTGGGCATCCAAGTGTTTCTTCAGAAAGAAATGACTGCATCCTGATCCCCATTTGCAGGGAAAACCACTGAATGATAACACATGACCTTCAGCAGCAGTGGTCAAACCAAACTGGTGTCCCGTGTTTTACCTGCACTGTACATGGCTGACTCCTAGATCATGGCTGAAGGTCCTCCAAGGCTGTCAAGAAACCCCCAATCAATTAGAGACAGAGGTTAGCATGGTGTCGTTGGGTGCAACCAACAAAAATTGGACAGCCAGGAACTGGAAGAAGAATCTGTGGTCAAATGAGTCCAATTTCCAGCTTCATTCTAATGTTAATGTTAGGGTACGCAGAAGGCTATGCAAAGCATCTTCTCTAGCATGTACAGTAGCTACTGTCAGGCATGGTGGAGGCAGTATCATGTTTTGGGGATGTATAAGTTCTGCTGGTGTTGGTCATCTCACTGTCTGTAATGGCACTTTGAATTCTGCCGAGTATTGTGGCATCCTTGAAACCCACATGCTTGCTTCTGCACGTGCACTGTTCTATCAAGGTCAAAACTGGATGTTTCAGCAAGATAATGCCCCTTACCACACACCCAGGACGAGTCCAACTTGGCTGCAGGAGCACAATATTCAGCTCTTAGAGTGGCCAGCTCAGTCCCCAGACATGAATCCCATTGAAAATAAGCAGGAATGGAAATGTAGTTGTAGTTTTCTGAGGGGTTTTCAGGGATGGAAAGAATTTACAACCATTGCACTGTCAAAGTATGGTTACTCTGATAAAATTTCAGTCAAGGGCAATCAAACTGAACACTATAAAAACAAAGTTCAAATCAAGTTCAGAGAACTTGATGCACAGTATAGTTTTACATTTGACCCAATAATATCCAACCACAGAGTAGCTTTTGCTCTGATATGACATCAAATGTAAAATATGCACTGAAAAGTGTTTAATGCACTAAAGAGTCATTGTTTTGTATTAGCACACCTCAGATCAACTCATAAGAGTGCAAAATATGATGAATATAGAATATTAGTTTACTCTGTTTAATCTTAAATTACTTTTACCCTAATCTTGATAAATTGTTCCAAAATGTGGCCAACCCTTGTAGACCATCTTTGATCGGTTAAGCATCAAATACTGAACCCATATTGTTTTAGTTTTAAAGTTTGTGTTGAGTATCGTAGTACTAAAGGCTTTTTTTTATCTTCACATGCTCAAATGCCACAATAAATAAGATAAGATAAGATATTCCTTTTTTAGTCCCACAAGGGGAAATTCCAAGATATACAGCAGCTGCAGGATACAGGAGAAATATAAGAAAGAAGCATTATACTGAAAATAAGGTAATTACAAATCAAATACAGTAATGTAAAAATAGAAATAAAAATTTAAAAAAAAGTATATACTATGTAGTATAATATAAATGTAACTAAGTACAATATAAATCATACTCAAGTGCAGGTAAAGAACTGGTTTAAATTAAACTGATTAAAAAAAGGTCTTTCTGACATCTCCACATGGATGAAGGAACACCACCTTCAGCTAAATCTGTCCAAGACTGAGCTTATTGTCCTTCCAGCCAGTCCCTCTGTTAGCTCAAGGGTTACCTGCCTGATCTGAGTAGCGCATGCTTGAGGTACAGGTACAGCATCACCACTTGAACAAATCACACGCAGATTGCTTTTGAGAAGAGAAAAAAAAAGAATCTGCTGATTTCAAGGCTATACTTAAAAATAATGAGACCCTTCATAGAAATCTAGTGGCGTTAAAAGTACAATAATTGTCTTTCAAATGTAGTGGAGTAAAAGTCACAAGTTTCCAAAAAATATTCAAGTAAAGTACAGATACTCAAAAAATGTACGGAAGTACAGAACTCAAGTACATCTACTTGATTTCTGTCCACCCTTTTCCTTGCACCACTCTATTAATGTTTATGGTCCCGACCCCAACCCCAACTTTGAGAACCAATCGTGTCGCGGGTGTCTCTCACGGCCGACAGGTGTCAGTGTAGAGCAGCAGATGTCGGCCATGTGGCTGTCGAAGCGCGCCATCCGTAGAAGAAGAGAGCAGGCACTTCCTCCTCTGTTTTTCTGATGTGGCTAACAGGCTAGCTGCCAGTCGCCGGCTAGGTTTCCATCCTGTGATTTTCAGCAGAAACACAGCGGCTGAAGTCCTTTTGCGGATTGTTTCCGACATTTACAAGAAAGCTGACGCAACACAACTCAAAGTAATTTAATGTAAAGGTAAGCCACTTGCATTTTATGATAGCTTTCCAGGCTACCTTTAGCATACAGGGTTAGCAGCAAGCCAAGCGCGCGGTCAACAAAATGAAGTGAAAATGCTGGAAGTCGATTTTCTGCAGGTTGTAACAGATGTATGGTTGTTAAAGTAACACTCAATTAATAACATGCTGACATAAAACCCGAATAGGTGTACACGTCATGTCACATCCATCATAGTGAGAATGGAGAGAAATAATCTGGCATTTAGGTCATTACTTGCTTGTATGAAATATTGTTGACTCCCTATAATATTTATTAATACTGTTACTGTGTAAAGAATGATTCATATGATGATCGTCATATAAATTCAGCAGTGCTAAACTTGGTAATACATGTATCCTTGTATGAGGCTACATTCATGTCAACCCATCATGACCAGAAAAACAACCATCATGACTGGGAATAGAACAGAGTTACCTGACTAATTTCACTCCATATGTTTCTTGATCATTTGCTTAGAGGATTATTTTCTGTTGTTTTTACCCAGTCATTACATCCTTTTCTCTGGGTAGCAGGAATACAAGACCCGGTTTTCTCAAAAGTGAACTGAGTTAAATAATAATAATAATAAGCAAAAAAAAAAATCATCAAGCCATTTTAAACACTGTGGCAAGTTGTCATAGATGTGGAAAACTGCCTTTTTCTCTCACTTTTAAGAAATCCATTAAACAATATCCTTAATTTGGATTCTGATCACCACCAAAATGTTATCACTTCTTCCTTTAACCATAACCAGCATTGCTTTATTGTCATTAAAGTCTGTTGAGAACTTATTGAGTTAAAAGTGAAAATGTGGAGCTCTGCACTATCACACAATGACAACAAATCCTTTAAAAAAGTTATTGATCTGGATCTAGCTTCGAAACACCACCAAAATCTAACCACTTCTTCTTTGTGCCAAGACTATGACTCCCAGAAAATGTCATCGAACTCCTAAACAGATGTGAGGCCGTCTTTAACAACTTGAAAATATGGGTTTACAAAGTGCTTTGACAGGAAGAAAGAGAAAACACATTGTACTAACTAATGCTTCAATGGAGCTAACCAACAGCAACAAACAGCACAATTTAAAGAAGCAATGCACAAGATTATGGGTATTGGCAGATTATAGAGTTTTTTTTGCTGATATTACCTGCCAATATATCAGCCGTTAATATCGACAGTAATATCGGCAAAATACACAGTTGTACGAGGGCTGATTGATAAGTTGTGAGCCTCATATTTAAGGGTTTGACTTTTGGCAGTCATATTGCATTATTTTTCAACATAATCCCCTTCAGTATCTATACACTTTTGCCAGCAATGTTTAAGGACCTCAGTGCCACTTTTAAAGAAGTCCTTTTCTTGACCGTTCAGAAAGTCCTCCACTGCATGTATGACATCATCATCTGACCGAAAGTTGGTACCAGAAATGGCCTTTTTCAATTTTTGAAATGGATGAAAGTCTGATGGAGCAAGATCAGGAGAATAAGGCGGATGCTCAATCAATTCAAAGCCACTATCTTTAATGGCAGCCATGGCAATGACAGACTTATGAACAGGGGCATTATGTCCATTTTGCAAAAGTCACTTGCCTTGTTTACTTTAGAGTGCTACCTCTTTGACATAAACTGACCAATTGACACCAGTCTTTGGGTACACAGCCTTAAATAGTCAGAGAATAGTAGAGCTGAAAAAGGACATCCCTGCTGATCTTCAATACAAGGCTCACAACTTATCAATCAGCCCTTGTACTATGATGCTTCACCTTATCAACACTGAAAGGGTACATTTAAAGAGTTAAATGTTATTTTTCTTGTTTTACATTTGTTACTTACCCTAATGGACTCTAACTTTAAAGCAACAAGTCAGTTTTCATGAAGCAAAGACTTTGTGCTCCTCAAGAAAATATCGGCAATGGCAATAATTACTTCAGAAATATCACTTTATTGGATATTAGTAAAAATCCAATATTGTACAAAGCAGAACCCATACACATAACTCAAACAGCTTATTAAACCCAATCTCACTAAGGACCTGTTTATGTATCAAATTAACAAAGGCAAAACAAGACCCAAGCGACACAAAATGAGGCCATGAGTATCAAGATGAAAACATAAAAACAATGGGAATAAGAAACAACAATAAAATGGAGTAGAAGCAGAAGACTGTAGAATAAGAGATGGTAAGAAATAAAAGCAGTAAGAAAAGTAAAGAATCAGTCAAGAGGGAAATCAAAATCGGGTTCTTCTTTTGATATGTAAAAATAAAATATAAAAATGCATACAATGAAAGACGGTGCTATAGGTAGAGCTATAATGACAGGAGCAACAAAGACAAAAATGAGGCTAAAAAGAAATAAGATGAAAACAACATCACATAAAAGCAACTCTGTAATTGTGAGTTTTTAGAAGTGATTTAAAAGAAAGTTTTGATTCTTCACAGCATGTCTCCTCAGGCAGGTTTCTCTTAAATCAAGGAACTCTGATGCAAAAAACTCTTTCACATCAGTTTTAAGATTGACTTTGGAATGACCAGGAGGCTCTTGAATAAGGATCTGAGACTGCAAGCTGGCTGCTAAGGGTTAATATTCTGAATGTAGCTGGAGCCAGACCCATACGTGTTTTAGAGGTAATGAGTAAAATCTTAAAATCAGTTATAAAACTAATAGGAAGCCGGGGTCATATGCTGCCATCTGTTAAAGCCATTTAAAAGCCAAACTGCTGTGTTCTGAACTAGTTGAAGGTGGGAGGGTGATTCATCATTCAGATCAGGCAGGAGGAAGTTACAATAGTCTAGTCTTGAGAAAATGTAGGTATGGATGTTTCATTTCCAGTTCGAATTGGTTAAATATTGTTTTTATTTATGTAATGGTGAGGATCTGAAAATAGCATGACTGTATGAATTTTAGTGATGTGGATGATGATGATCCAAGATTGTTCATTGTCCAAGATTATGCCTTAATTTCGGGCTGTGGGTGTGATGTTTTGTGTGACTTTGACAGACATAAAGAATTATTTTCAACAAAAAACATTCTGCAGCATTTTAGCTTCTCATGGGAATGCATCACACTCTTGCATGTTAATAACTCGTGAAGAAAATTAAATCCAAAACTTGTCTTCATCAGGTCCAGTGAGCCCCACATCACCACTCTGAGGACAATGTCAAAGAGGAAAGTGCAGAGAGGGAGCCAAATGCTACAAAACATCCTCCAGGATGGCTTGGGACAAGACTTGATGAATGCCAAGCGGTTTTGTTTCAGCTGCGAGCAGATATTTGCAGATAGGAGATGCTTGGAGGAACACATGTGTCCGTCTGCAAGTCACATCTGCTCCTGTGGGACTGAGTTTGGTGACTACAGTGACATGCTGGAGCACAGCACCACACATGAGCCAGGGCACCAAGTACTTGATCATGAAACAATAAGGAAGCGCAGAATCGAGAAGCGCATTGCAGAGGAGGCACAGCTGAAAAGATTAGAGACAGGTGAGGTTGTTTGGAAAGCCCCTAGTCTGGGAAATGTGCCATCAGTTTCTCTGCCAGTGAAGACGATGCCACAGCTACCCTTCACTTCAGCTCTCATGCAACAAGTCACCATGCAGTCTGGGCTGAACTTACAAGTGCCTCAGTTGTACCCTTCAATGCCACAAGCATCTGTGCGCCAAAATCCTGTCTCCTCAGCGCCAGGCATGAAGAATATTTTTGCTGGTGTGGGTGCACCAACAGTGGATCTTTGGACAATCTACCAGCCAGTGGTGTTGTTGACAACAGTGCGTAAGTTCAGCAAGAACAAGCCATATTCCTGCAGTAAATGTGGACAGTGTTTTGCCACAAGGACCTCTCTTGTATCTCATCACAGCTCTCATGTTCCTGACAAAGTTTCTGGTTGTATAGGATGTGGCCTGCTGCTCTCCAGCAAGAAGATAGTGCCTCGCTTCCATATTTGTAACACACCCAACAACAGCACCAAATTCAAACTCATCACAGCAAAACCACCAGGTTACAAGATGCCTAATCAAGCAGGATCGGCCAAAGGTCAGAGACAGGGTGCTCAGGGGCATGGGCTTGCTTCATTCTTAAATCTTAAAAGCCAGAATGTCAGTGCAGGTAACAACAGCAGTCAGGCAATCTTTGGGAATTCAACCCTGCAGGCCAAGAACATGAATATTAAACCATATAATCAAAGTAACCAGGTGTACCCGTCCATGCAGGTGAAGAGACAGAATCCAAATCCGCCCAAGACCCTCAGTCCAAACCCCAGTGCAGCCAACAGACTGGGCAGAGGGCGATCTGCAGCCCCTCAAGGGCAGTCAAAGGGGCCCAAGACAGTGGCAGACATGCTGACAGCACAGACACCCCCCAAAGCAAATGCATTCACATGTCGAGTCTGTCATATTCCTTTCGAGACTACTCAGCTGCTCCAGAGGCACAAATGTGCCAAAGCACAGGAGTTCATCGCACAGCGAGGACACAAGATGCAGTACAAATCAAACAAGATGACACCAGCGACAGGCAAGCATCCAGCACAGATAAACGGTGAGAGGAAAGTTGGGGTTCCATCGCCTGGCAACATACAGATACGCAAAGTTGTGGCAGTTGATCTGGAAAAAGAGCAAGGGGCTCCTGTGAATGGGGGCACAGATGTGGACATGGACGATGACTGCTACATCGTCGAAAAGGGACCAGACAAGCCTGCTGAGATGATCTACCAAGTAACCTCTTCTGTTCCTATTAAGACCTGATAATCCTGGGGGCACTTTCAACATGCATGTATCATTTTATCTTAAAGCGGACCAATTCCATAAAGATGGCAGAGTTCAGGTTCAAGCATCCCACTGTTCAGGTTCATTGCAAAGGAATAAAACGCTTCCAGGCTTCTTGAAACTAAAATACAGCAAAAAGACATTTGTGATGAAGAGTGACATCAAACATGCATCTGTACTGAGCTGGATTAATTTTATTCTTGTTTCTTTTGTCAGTAAACACTCAAATATTCCCTCCCCAAGAGTCTGATGGTGGTTGTACAGCAATGATCTTAGAAAATGTAACATTGATTTTATGATCAAAATGTATGTTCATGGTTCACCCATGTTTGAGGGGATAACCAGATGCTGCAAAATAGTAGTTGTGTTTTTTTTTTTTTAACTGTTTTTAGTATGATCTGAATGTGTTGTGCGGCTGTTGGGTTTATCATGATACCTTGTGTTCTTACCAGCTTTGTAGACTTATAAAACACAGTATGTTGTATTAAACTATATTTTCAAACTCAGTGAGTCTTTGTCCCTTTTTTTTTAAAATGCAGCACTTTGTACTGCTGTAATATTGGATGTTGGTAGCTTACCCCAAAAGACTTGGGTGGAGTTTGAAGGGCCTGACAAGGTCATTGAAAATGAAACACAGCCAAAGCACAAAGCCTCAGTGATTGAGCTGTCCAGGAGCCACAGATGGAAATTAGCTTGTAAGCTGATTCTGGTACAAGGCGTCTCTTCTACAGGTTATTTTATACATTGTCCCTCATTATACAAACTCAAAGCACAGTGTAATAAATTGTCATATTTCTTAAATTATGTGATCTTTACTTTCAATCACACCATACATCCTAACACGGCATGCCACAGGATGCCACAGTTGCTCTAAACAAATAATAATAATAATGATAACCAGTGATTACCAAAATCATTTTTTATGTCTAATATTTTATATACCAGTGTGCAGAAGCTCTTCTACTGAAATTATATTTTTAATGCCAAAATATATTATCTTTATCCATGACTTTTCAATGTAACTTTTTTAAATAGTAAAATAAAAAATTGTAAAGCACATAATTATTTAGTGATTAAAATGTTAAAGTTATTTATTGAATTGCTGAACAGAAGAAAAATGTTTTAAAGGTTGAATAATCTGCTTAAACCTGACTTCTCAATGAAGCCCAGTGAGCTGGTTCAAATTTGGGTATAAAAAGGGGAATTCATCTTAAAATTCATAATTTCTGTATAAAACATTAAAACTTTGAGAGCTCACTGAAAGTGAAAGAGTCTGCATTACAGCACTTCATGATGCTGGATGGTTTTCTTGTTTTATGACAGGTGGTCCAATAAATTTGTAAATCGTTGTATATAAACATTTAATGTATAAGACTTGGTTCCTTCTGTCCAATATTTGATGGTGTAGTAACATTAATTTGTATTGAATAAAACTGCAAACTTTTCATATGCAGTCCTGGTTTTCTTTCTTAATAGCATCCTTTGTCAAATGCCCTAATATCTACATTAAGTTAGATGTTATTTGTTACTGTACAAGTAATTTTGTTTACTGCTTTATATCACTATAATTGATGGGGGCTATGTGCACTTGTACTTTTTTAAAGTATTTTTTAAAATCAGTGTATGATTGAATATTTTTTGATGTCAGTATTGTGCTTCACATTTTACACAGAATCTGTGTAACAGGTGTAAAAACATAGAACTATCAACTGGTGTCATGATACCAACATCTAAATTTGGCACCCAAACCAAGTTTATTGTCACAATACAAAATGCTGAAACAAAAATTGAGATTAAATGAAGTTGGCTCAATACTCAGTAACTAAGTAATCAGAAATAGTAAGTCTAAAAGGGTCGTTCATGTTTTGGGATTGACTGTTCATGAACAACACTGAAGGTTAAAAAAATATATACATTTACCACACCTTTAAGTAATTTAATATTCATTAGGACATATCACCACATATTAATCTGGTCAAAAACTGTGCTAATTTAAAATTGTGTCAAATAGTTTTTACTGACATCTTCAGCATCTTATTTATTTTCTAGGTTGGACAATTTCTACTATGTGGTTTTGTGATTTTATTTGGATCAAATACTATTATAAATATATGATTATATATTTAGGCAAACAACTGGTTCATTCATTACACTCACCAGTTGATCTTTTTCCACAACACAGACAGCTACACTCATAATACTAAGTTCTTGTAGAGATTCAGTGTCTTATACTGAAGTTTAAAATAATCTGCATATTTCTAATTTTATTTTCTTCAGTACTGTACTTTTACTTTTTTTCATCCTTGTCTTTTTATGTTTTTGTAGTCTGACATGGTGGTACTTAAAATATTTCCCTAAGGCACACCTAAATCAGGCAAAAATCCCAAGGCACACCAAATTCATCTTAATGCAAAGTTGCCTCCGAACATGTTCTGCCATATCTGATCAGTCTGTAAAAGATTATTCATATCTACATATGGCAAATCAAATCTGGAAGACAGCTGTATTACTCTGAAATATCTGTAAGAAAACATTCATTCATCTGAAAGTCAGTTAACTTCATTAAATATGGCAACACATATTTAAATGTATCAGGTCACATTTTTTTCTATCAGGTGAAATTAAAGACAGAAAAATGAAAATTCTCTCCACCAGCAGAGTCTGGTCACTTCATAAGATGGTGGTCCCTCGAAACTTTTGTGAACATTGCTAAAAAGTCCAGAACTTGCTGTTTTTTTAAATAATCAATGTACCTATAAAGAGTAGACAAAAAATACAATAAAACAAATTCGTTTTTATATAGTTGTAATATAAATCTCTCAGTTGTACAGCTTCACGAGACACACAGTCTTGCCTCAGGGCACCCCACTGTGCCCCGCCACACCACTGAGAACCACTGATCTAATCCAGTGGTTTTCAGACATTTTTCATCCAGAGCAAAACAAAGATCAGGACAAAATCTAGGGCAAAAAAAGCCTCTTTAACATGAGTGACAGTATCTAATCAGATTATTGAGGTTCATTCTTTATGTACTCACTAAAAACAAAGGCAAACAACCACATTAATCATTAAATACATCTTAAGATTTAAGATTTCTCACTAAAAACAGATTTTTCTTTCCCTTGATTTAACATTTAAATAGATCATACAGACAATATAAATTTACCTACAATCATTTTTCTGAGCTGACCTTAGACATTTTTTTATTTTAATGATATTTCAGCTTAAGGTAGAAAATAAACTTTTTTCTCTGCCAATTCCAAACACAGATGTCGACACTAAACTGATATTTCTAACAAACAGCACTCAGATTTTTTTCATGGGATGGCTGTCAACAAGTATTCCGTTCAGATTTAATTTGATGTTTGAAGCTGAGGAGCTCTAATTATTGAGCTCAAACATTTTTTCTTTTATTTTCAGGTTTTGAAAATTCAGAAAAGGACATGTATCCATCTCTCTTCTAACTTGCATATCCTGTTAGCTGCAAAACTTCAAAAATCATCAGCTGCTTTATAATTGTAGTAAAGTATGGCTGTACAAATTCCTAGGGCACACCTGGACTCAGGACTTCTGCCAGATATTTGAGTCCTTTGAAATGATAGGACATCCCACAGTCAAACCCTAAATTGTATTACATTTTATTTTTATTCTTATTTATGTCCTCACTCACACCTAACCCTGGAACCAAGTACCTGTCAAATAAATAAGTAAATAAATAAGATGAAATGACATTCAAAACATATGGTCCATTTTTAATTATTACAGCCACATTGTTCTATTTAGAGACACAAATAAGCTTCAAACAATGGCACAAATATTCTTCAGTTGAAAATTGCAGAATAAATTGTCAATTTAACTCTGTACTACTTTAACTTTCTGGCATTTAGACCAATTTCAGCACTTAGTATGTTTTATTGATCTCTGCAGGCAAGATATAATCAGCCCTCATGTATCTGAGTTTTTTAACCGTGCCAAAGATTTAACACTTTGCAGATCATAGACTTGTTTACTCAATCACTTACTGATTATTTCAAAGGCTCAAATATTGAAACATGCCGATCCTAGCAGACACTAAAGGAGAGGATGGGTACATATTGAATAGGTTGCCAGCCAATTGCAGGGCCACACGTAGAGAGACAGACAACCATTCACGCTCACACTAATTTGGAGTCACCAATCAATCTAATGAGAATGTTTTTGGTCTGTAGGAGGAAGCCAGAGTGCCCAGAGAACATACACATGCATCGGAGGGACATGTAAACTCCACACAGAAAGGCCCTAATCGACATGGGATTCCAACCAGCAACCGACCTGCTGTGTGTCACCATGCCGCCCTATTATTATAATTAATTATTGTTAATAAACTAAGATCCTTTATTAAGTGTTCTAAAGTTGTGGTGTTTTAAATATATCTATTAGTGTATGGGGATAAAGCAGTGCAAAGGATGATGCCACAGTATGACTTTATGCTCTGAAAAAAACACTCATGTCAAAATGTTGCTGGTATTATGATGTTTTGGGGAGTCATGGGCCCTGAGAATCTTCTTTACTACAGCCTTTCTGCCTGGACTTGTCTGTGCCTTGCCTTACCATTTGAGAACCTAAGCCCTTATCTGCTCATTCCTGAGACCTGATGCCTCCAAAATCTTGTGACCGCTTCCTCCTGCAGAGGGCGCCACTTGAAAGGAGACGCTGATGTGCGTCCTCTCTTGATGAGGTAAAAACATCCAAAAGAATGAATGCGGCGTTTGTGTGCTGTTTGTATGCTCGTATTCTCATGAGCACCACATAAAGATCACTGTGGTAAAGGACAAACCTTCCACCGAGACACGTAAAATCTTGTTGGTCGTTGACATGACGTGTGTAGATTTGGTACGGAGTCCCACTCAAATCACGAACCACCCCAAAAAAGTCCTGGTGTTGAAGTTACCTCCTATGATTTTAAAATGTCCCACAGCGCTCAAAGTATCCTCCTAATGTGCGCGCTTGCTTGGCGTGATTGACACTCTCTTTGGGATTGCTTTGTACTTAGATATCGAGTGTCTCGCTGCTGCAAACTGGTCTGAAGAGGACAGAAGAGCAAGTCCTCATCACAGACTCAGCTCACAGACGAATGCACAGGCACAGAAAGTGCCAGGAAGCCACGCTATGGCAGAGCAGATGCTAGCTTCAGGCTAGCCCGTGCTAGCTAGCTAGTTGAGCGGCGGTCAGTGCATGGCTACGCAGAGACCAGTCCTGTCTCTCTCCCACGCAGGCAAGCGGTTTTTGTTCTCTACCATCTGTCTGAATGTGCAGTCATTGTGTAAAAGTAACACAGTGGGCGCTAATGTTTTTGAAGAGAGCCTTAAGAGCTGTCACTGTAGAGAACCTTTGGTTCATGTGGCGTTAGACGTAATTTAACAAGAGCTAGCTATCTGGCCTACCAGCAGAGAACGCCTACATTGTTAGTCATGCTGTTGTTACCTACTAATGAAGACGAGACCCTGATGCTGAGGCTGCTCCGGCCAACACTGCTGCTATAAATGCATGCTGAAATACTCAGAACAACGCGTGTGTGCCCCGCTGTGATGAGTTTTGATGGCTGATAACAAGTTAGAAACACTGACTGATGTTAATGTGAAGCCGCTCAGAGGACAAACCTGAGCCCTGTGAGTCCAGAACCACGTCCGTCTGTCAAACTTCAGGCAGCAGAGCTCAGAGGATTCACGTTGACCCCGTCATGCAGGATTAGAAGTTAGTGATCTTAAAGTCATTATGAATACAGAGCACTGTGGTTATTCACTCAGTATCACTCTTATTCTCAGTTCTTAAGGAGATGTCATATTTATTTATAGGGTTATACTACATATTTAATTTTGCCATCTGAGGTGCGACATATCAAAACTCAATACAGCTCTGTACCAGGGGAGAAAAGAGTGAAAGAACATTTTACTGATATAAAAGTACAGTTGCTTTGGTGAGAGTTTTCTGAAATTCAAGTAAAGGTAGCTCTCCATCAGTCTACCAAAGAAGTGAAAAGTTCTTCATTTAAAGTGTGTCTAAACTACTGAGTACTTCCAGTACAATGTCAGGGTCATCAGCTGGAGTGTGCTGAGTCAACCAGTCTTGTTTTTCAGTTTATTATAGTAAATACATGCCTAATACCACTTTGGTATGCACTAGGGATGCACGATAATGGATTTTTGCTGATATCTGATATGCAGATATTTCTGGTCAAGAGCACAACTCTGTACACAACAAAAATTGACTTGTTTCTTTCAGTTCTTTCCAGTGTTACAGTATGTTTTTTGCGCTGAACAGATGTAAAACAAGATAAACAGCTTTTAACTCATGCAAAAATGAAACCCTTGATTTTTAAATGTACCCATGCAGTGATGAGAAGGTGCATTAAAATTGTACTTTTGTGCAATTGACTGATATATGCCTGGTATATTGGCTGTGAATATCTGCAAAAATTTCAACATCAGCCAATACTGATACTTAACGTTTTAGGCTGATATTGGCCAATAGCGATATCAAACCGATATTATTGTGCATCCCTGGTATGCTCTATTATGGATTTTTGCTGATATCCAATATGCTGATATTTCTTAGCTCATCACTGATACAGGTATCTATACCAATGTTTTTGTCAAGGGCACAAAGCCTCCGCTTTGCTATAATTAACTTGTTTCTTCAATGGTGATAGTCTATTTGTGTGAGAAACTGATGTGAAGCAAGAAAAACATTTTATTCCTAAATAAATTACACTTTTCATTCATAAATGTGTATATTCAGTGATGATGAGGTAAACCATCATCATATCAGTAATAACGTAATAACTTAATCCCAGTATTAATATATTGTACATTAATCAAATATTGATTACCAATTTCGGCATAAATTTTCACATTTGTTGACGCTGATGTCTAGCATTTGAGGCTATTATCTGCAGATACAATATTATACCAATTATATTGTGCATTCCTAATAATAATGTGTTAACATTAATAATAATGCTACAACAAACAACAGTTTGTGCTGATCTTGTTGACATTACGTATTAATAAATACGGATCGACAATATTATTGAAGCAATATCTGTGTGGGCAGACAATTACCTAAAAGCTGCTTATCAATATGAAATATTTTGCCAACATTTCCGTCAGATATTTTTTGCTGTCCATAATGGCCATATACACTGATCAGGCACAACGATCTGAGCACTGACAGATGACGTGAATAACAATGATCAGCTCTTCATCATGGACCCTGTTAGTGATCAGGGATATTTCAGGCAGCAAGTGAACATTATGTCTTAAAGGTGATGCTATAGAAGCAGGAAAAATGGGCAACCATTAGGATTTGAGCGAGTTTGACGGGACCACATAGTGATGGCCAGATGACTGGGTCAGAGCATCTCCAAAGCTGCAGCTCTCTGGGATGTTCAGTCTATTGTGGTCTTTTTCTGCAACAAGTGCTCCAAGGAAGGGACAGAGGAGAACCGGTGATGGTGGCCCAAGGATCATTAATGCACGTGGTAAGAGAAGGCTGGCCTGTGTGGTCCAATCCAACAGGCGAGCTACTGTTACTCAAATTGCAGGAAAAATGAATGCTGGTTCTGATAGAAAGGTTTCAGAACAAACAGTGTGTCGCAGTTTGTTGTGTATGCGGCTGCACAGATGCATACCAAACAGGGTTGCAGGTGGTCATAATGTTATGCCTCAATGGTTTATATCTCATATATTTTACAAATGTACCATAATGGTTTACCTCATCACTGAGTGTTCACTTTTGCAAGTCTATAGTGTCATTTATTAAGAATAAAACATTGTGTTTCTTGCTTTGCATCTGTTTCTAAAAAAAATAAATTGTCTTCATAAAAGGAGCAGGTCAGTTTAGTAAAGTGAAGACTTTATGCTCTTAACATAAAAACTGGTATTGGTAATAATGAGTTCAGAAAAATCTGCATATTAAAAATCAGCAAAGATCCCATATTGTGCATTTCTGATACTAAAAAATATCAGCGAAGCTTTTCTTTGTACAAAAATCTGAGTCCTAGTTTTACATCAGCACACAATTTTTGACAAAAAGGATCTATGGAATGTCAAATCTATAGATTATGATTGAAAAATGCCCTGATAGATATTAAACATTTAATATATGTTATATTGTGGAGAGGTTAGAAGCAACCCACCTCCAAAACACTGCCGCTGGGTGGCATTCCAAAAACATATGTATAAACGAGCCAACTGCTTTTAAAGAGCAGAAAGAACACAGAGGATCAGTAACTTTCATTTTATGTAATTTTTCTGGGTGTTAAATATAGCCTATATATAAAATTGTAATTAATTTGTTGATGGTCAGGGTTCCTTGAGGTAAGGCCTATGTTAAGCCAAACTTTGTCCCAGTCAAGAGTGGGATTCATATCAGGGACATCTGTCCTCCAAATAGTGTCTGGATGGAGGGGTTTGTAAGCATGCTGAGACAGAAAGCTATAATTCTGGAAACAATTCCTCTGGTACCCTTAGAGGTAGATATTGCTTTATGAAGTGAATGTGTTGCAAGAGGACTGTGCAACGGGATCTTGTTTACAGTCATGGTAGATTTTGATTGTAAGAAGAAGAAAAAGTTTTTGCGAGACAGATTATACTTGTCACACAGATCCTGAAAAGATAGTAAGCCCTCCTCACCAAAAATATCACCAAGAGTAGCTATGCCCTTGCTTTCCTAGCAAGAAAAATAGATGGGTTTGCCATTAATCAATAACCCTTCACTTTTAAATAAAGGGGTTTGTAAGTACCATGCAGAAAGACAACAGTACTTACTGTTTTACTTCATAAAGTCATTTTGGTACATATCGATACATACATTTAACAGATACTTTGAGGTTATATGTTTGGGGTAATAGCAGAAAATTTAACATTTGTTTAAGCTGACCTTTTTTAGCTAATATTTGCAAACAGAGAGTATGTTCTGACGACACCATTTGTGTGACAGACTGGCAGTTCCACCCACTGAGCAGCAAAGAGCAAGGTCCAGTAATTTACACTGATGGTAAGCAACAGGGATCTGAGAAGTGCTGTGTTTTTAATAATTTCAGAGGGCCTAATTATTTGTAGCAATGTTTATTACAGAAAATGTATATTATAATCTGATTAATGTTTAAAAATGAGTGATTTGCTGAAATTTAATGTCTTGATTTTCCTTTAACGTAGAAACTGGGGGAAAGAGACAGAAGCGGGGTTCCTCTTCATCATTACCTAAATGCATGTATGCTCAGTGATATGATATCATTGCTGCAACAACATGGCTTCGTCTTCTTTGCTTCAATAACATCAGCTGCCCATGATGAACATTATCAAATAACTAACAAAACTTGATACTTCATTACTGAATTAAAGTATTTGACTGCTTACTTCCCTCTGATTGCTGTTGTCAGTCTCAGCATTTTGCCACTCAGTGCCTGGTATTCCTCTGAATATGGCATCATATATATACCCTCTTTACTGGTAATGTACCATTTGTGCATGCATTTCTAATGTGCAGGAGGAGTGGTTGTACAGAATTCTCAATGGCATTTTGTACATGTTACACTGTGACTCAGCAGAGAAAGTAAAAACCAACACCAAACAAACAAACAAACAAACAAAAATGCATACACTTTTCAACATGTCCCATTAGAATTTGGTTATTTCCCCCAACATGTTGAAAAAAATATTGTGTTTAATTCAACTCAGTTTAACCACTTGATTTATCTCCATGGAGACACCTTAGAAGGCACAGGAGCAGCACACATCCAAGATGCAGTAAAACCAAAAGCTTGATGTAAGGAGGTCTCAAGGAGAAAGAGCAGGGGATAAAAGATGTATCTGATTATGTGAAAATGGGACAGCAAATTAAAGATGCTTTTTTATTGATTAGATTTTTCACCTGTCTGTTTCTCCCTTAGAAAACAAAATAACAAAATAGAAAACAACTTTGAAGTTGAAGTTGTCATGTATGTAGACAGTAAATGTAATGTTCTGAATTTTTTTGGAAATGTGTAGATGAACTGCTACCCCAGAGTTGGCTGAAATGTAACTAATAAGTGAAATAATAAGTACATATGCTTTAAATCACAAAGGACTTTCCAGCTTACCTCAATGTTCCACAAACATCAGTCACTACATGACTATCTTTTTAAGCAGTTTTCTTCTTGTTTTCTATTATTTTTATTACAGTTTAGCAAAGTAGCCAGTTAATACCTTGAGGTTAACTAAAATATGTTTTGTTTGTGTCTGTCACTCATGTTAATATTTTTATTCATTAGTATTTCTTTAAAGAACAGCTGACTGTGCCTCAGAAGTTGCTGAATTTCTTTGACCTTAATGAAGTCAGACAAATAACCACATCAAAAAGTGCATGACAACTTTTGTACACATCTTTTCTTTACACACCAGACCAGCAACAACAATAAGAAGGGGAGTCTGTTTTAGCTGCTGTGATGCCATATCATTTCTCTGTGTTTGAACTCATCAGTGAAAATAAATGAATTTTAAATTCTCCACAGATCTTGACATGGGGAGTAAGATGTCCTTTGGCAGAGGAAGCAGTGACCAAAGCACCATCTCTGAGTTTAACTCAGTGATGTCCCAGACTCCAAATTCCATTCTTGACCCTTCAGACTGCAAGCAGGTAAGAGTTAATGAAGGAATCTAAAAATGTTACAATAAAAATTATTACAAATAAAAATATTACAATATACACTCAACAAGAATATAAACGCACGAAACTATGTGAATGAATGAACAGAATGAAAGCATGCTGCAATTGCTGTTACATACATCCTGGCACTCATAATGCCAAAGGCATGCTTGATCATGTTTTGCATCATCTGTGACATGTTGACAAGTGACAAAAGAGCACAAAATGTGCACGAATATTTTTGGGCATGCTAAGGGAAAGATCATCCTATTTATATTTTTACTGAGTGTACATTTGATTTGTCTTAAAGAGAGAGAAGAATTAAGAATTAAGCATGAAGTAAAAGTTAAAAGCTTAGTAGTGGCAGTGTTGTAGTCAGTCCTAAATTTTTTAGTTCCTTAGTAACCTAAAATTAGCCTTTTTCTTTCACTGGTTATGTTTACACTTAAAATGATAATGGTAGTGTTCATTTTTAAAGATCATTATGATGAACAAAACATTTAAGTTTCATAAACTGTTCTTCATCAGAGACTTAATTGTTGGAAATAATCCAAAAACCCAATAAAAAGAAACAACAGTTTTTTTGTCAAGCTGTAAACCATCCAAATTCTAATTTCTGATCGTCGTACAAAAATTGTCATCCCAGCGCCACTCTTTTAAAAGTCACAAGAATGGTGGGATTGTTTTTTTAACTTGTTTTCACAAGATTTGTGATGAATAATATTACAACTTTGTGACAAATGGATTTCTGCCTCTCCTTCAGATACCTGAAGATGAGAGACGTAGTGAGGAAGACCTGAGCTTGAGCAGGGAGGAGGAAATGAAAGCAACAGAACTGTCCGAAGCTGCACCTGAATCTCATTCACCAGGGCACTCACAGTCTGATAGACTTGTTAATTCTGAAATGGAGGGCAGAGCTGACGCTCAGCTTTTAAAGCACACATCACCAGAGGTAGGGACAGAAGCTTTTTCTGAACAGACTCCATCAAGTGTGTCTAGCTCAACAGCAGCCAGCCACGAACACTCAGCGGGGGGCAGCAGAAGACGGAAACGACCTCTTAAAAACATAACTATGATTAATGAAGACCCAAAAAGTCCAGATTCTGCTGATTTTGATGCCACATCGTTAAAGAACCACGATGATGATGATGTGCCTGACCCAGCAGAGGAACCCTTCTTCAGTAATTTGTCTCACAATGAGATGGCTGGTGTTCAAACAGTTCCTGACGACCATGTGCAGTCAAAAAGAGGAAAAGGAAGGCCTAAGAAATTAGAGGAGGGCGTTGTCAAATCCGTTGTTTCTAAGTTTGTGAATGTGAGTTCTCCTGTGCGGGCTCTCAGGAGGAGAGGAGAACAGCAGCCCTCCTCGCAAGATGAAAAGACTGAATCTGATGTCAAAGTAGACCCCAGGGAAAGTGATGATGACTTCATGGAGAGTAGTGATAAATTACACTTTAAAGACGTTAAAAGACGAGGGGCTGAGCTGAGTGATTCACAAGTTCCAGCAAAAGTATCCAGACTGGATGATACGTGCAGTTGGGAGAAAGGAGAGAGCACAGATGAACACAACAGAGAAGAAAACTTAGAGAGCAGACAGGTCTCCCCCGAGGCCGCCGAAGAGCCGGAGCAGCAGACAGAACAAGATGAAAGTGCAGCCTCCCAAAGAAATCTACAGCCATCCTCAAAGCCATCAGCAGATCCTGAAGTTGCTCCTCTGAACAGTCCCAGTAGTAGAAACTCAGCAAGCCCCTCTCAGAGAGAGAAAATTCAGCCGTCAAACATGAGTGGCAACCAAGAGTCTCTATCAAACAGCATGCTTGAAGCCATGGACACAGAGGACCTCCCTGAGGTGAAAGATGAAGACATAGAGATGGAGCTTGATGATTTAAATCCTGCATTACAGTCAAAAAGGAGACAGAACTCCAGAGCTCAACCAGAGGGTCAGAGAACGTTCTTCAGACGCAAAAAGGGCGCAAAGAGAAGGAGGAGGATAAATAATGTTGCGGTACCGAGACCAGATCCAGTAGACAGCCATGAAGACATTGATGCCCCCCAACAAGAAGCAGACACTAGCACAGTAGATGAGCTGGGAAGCTCAAAGTTTGCTCCTAACGTCACAGCCATTAAAAGAGGGGGCAAAACTCTGTATAAGTGTGGTGACTGTGGGCAGATCTGTAAATTTCTCTCTCAGTATGTCATCCATCAACGCATCCATACAGGAGAAAGACCCTACAAATGCACAGAATGTGGCAAAGGTTTCAGCAAAAATTCTAACTTAAATCTCCACCTCAAGGTGCACCTTAAGAACAAATTATATCGCAAGTGTCCATACTGTAAGATACAACTGTCAGCCACTGAGTATTCTGCTCATGTAAGTATGCATGCAAAACTGATGGAGGAGGTTCAGGAGAACAGCAGACCTGAAAGACGCAGCCGAGTGCAGGTTCATGACAACAGCTCCATACAGCAAGGACCAGTCCCCAAAGAAAAGAGGGAGCAAAAGGTGTGCACGTACTGCGGCAAAACATTCCCCTTTCAGTCTGCCCTTGTGAGACATGTGCGCGTCCACACTGGAGAGAAGCCGTATAAATGCGACATCTGCGGCAAAGCTTTCGGTCAGGCCTATTTCCTGCGAGTTCACGAGCTGACGCACTGGTCTGTGAAGCGGTACACCTGCACACGCTGTGAGAAATCCTTCACTCATTACAGCAACGCTAAAAATCACAACTGCATTGAGATGGGAGGAAACAATTCACAACCCGTCAAGCGTCACAGGCCTTCGCTTACGTACACATGCCACATCTGCAAGAACGTGTTCAATCAGTTGCAGGAGTTTAACACCCACATGAAAGCTCATGCTGGTGCACAGCTGTATCGCTGCCTGGAGTGTGACAAGCTGTTTGGCGGCCTCTCAGAATATAATGCACATCGTAGTCAATGCAAAGGCGATAGAAACACCTCCAGCTCTGCAGTTAAAGAAGAGGAGACAATGGAATTAATACAGTATGCAGTGCCAGCAGCCAGATGTTTGTTGGATCAGACTTCAGCCTCTGCACAAAGTGAAACACAGAAAAAAAGACCACAGACTGCCCGCCCCTCTGTCTTAAAGAAACCATTCCAGTCAACCGTCATACCCGCTCACAATCTGTCCCACCTTGTGTCAAAGCTTAACAAACTAGATAACCGCTCAGATCCCCGGAAGTATTTATGTCCAAGCTGCGGGAGACTTTTCAGACATATGGGTAGACTCCGTGCACACATGCTCACACATGCCCGAGCTCAAAGTTACACATGCGCCTGCTGCGGTAAGACTCTAGAAAACTGGAACAAACTATGGCATCACCAGAGAATCCACCGACAGAGGCGCGGACGCTTCACTTGCCCCCTGTGCGGGCGAGGCTTTCGTTTCGTGGAGCCGTACAAGCAACACATGAGTGAGCACCCAGGCTATCAGTGGGTTCAGGTCAGATCCAAGAAAGTGTCCCTGCCTTATCAGTGTGAGCAGTGCAGCTGCAGCTTCAAGACGCTAGATTTGCTCTTCAATCACCAACTCTGCCACTCCTCGACACAAGACATGCACAAGGTCTCTGATTTTGATTTATCCATGGATGATCATGCCTCTCAGTCCAGCAGGAAAGTGTTTAGTCTCTCCTCAAATAACCACATGGCTGCACCTGAGCACAACCACTACCCCCTGACCACCTCCTCTAAATACCCAGACCCAGTCACTCAAGGGTCACCTCAAACTAACACGGCTTCTTTTTTTCACAATCACGGTGTTGATTCAGGTAAAACTATCCAACCAAGAGAAAGCAGTCATGAAAGAACAGATGAAAATACTCTCGGAAAACCTGTTTCACCTCTGAGGACTGTAAAAAGGTACAGGCCACATAACACCAGCACATTAAACGAAGGGTCTTCAGATGCTCTCAAGTGTGCAGTTTGTGGTAACACGTATTCTGCCATATCGGACCTTTACCAACATTATTTGCAGCATGCTCGATGCCAGGTGTAACACTGGAATGGACTTTTTTTTCACACAGTCTGTATCAACATCAGCTTTTAACATGCTAACACAGGGGTACTTGTAGATTAGAAATTGTACAAACAGCCATTTTCACTCCTTGAAGGAAAAGCTGTCTGAGACAGGGATGCCTCAAAAAGGAGCTGAAAGATTTGCCCTCACAAAATTACTCACTGAATGTATGAAGTTAAAGGACGACTCAGAAACCATCAGTTTAATTATTCAGCTCCAGGAAGAAGCCACAGAGAGTTCTTTATCTTCTGCTGTTTCATATACTCATGAAAAACAGACACTTTAAATTTAATATGGGTGGATTATACTAAAGGGGCTTTAGCCATGTGTCGGAAGATCAGTTGTTATTTTTTGCATTAAAATGTTGATGGCAACTTATGACTAGCCAATGGGCCATGTGGATGTTTCCGAAAACTTCAGTGTGTAAAGAGGAAGAATTGACCTTTTGTAAATTATCATGGATAAACTTTATTTCTACAAGAGAAAACAAACTATTGTGACCACTAGGCCTCTTTGTTGAAATCACACTTGTTATAAGACAGAAAAAGAATAGCTGATAGTTGGGATGAAAGTCTCAGAAAAGAGTAAATCTGTCAATGTTTTTAATAGACAGTTTGGCAGAAAGTAAACAGCATGACAAAACCAGAAGTGCTCAGAGAGTCCAAACCTACACCAAGCTATTTCACGGCCAAGTTCTTATGGAAATGTCAAAACTGCCTATCTCGCAGCATTAACCACTCTTTTCAAAAATTCCTGGATCTGGATTCAGATCATCACCATAATCGAATCACTTCTCCCTTGTGCCATGACCAACATGCCCGGAAACATTCTTTAAAATTTGTGCTTTACTTTTTGAGTTACTTTGTCTAAAACAGTCAGACAGACAGACAAACACAGGCAAAAACAAAAGCTCCTTGGTGGAGGTAATTAATTAAATTGCTGTATAATTTGCCAAAGTTCTAATGAAATCATGAAGACCTATATGAAAGATCTGCAGTGATGACATGTATCACCACTTCATCGAAGTTCTTGAGTAAACAGGTTTCTCACAAGTTTTTTCAGAGTTTACCGTGTTGTCCATATGTAACATGATGAATTTGATCAGGTCAAAGTTTTCTTGAAGTGCTATGCGAGGGTTGTATGACATTTAATTGTTTACTGCTTTTTGAAAACTACCTTTTCATGCCTAAGGTCTCAGACATAATTTGTTGGAATCATTAACATTTTTACAGATGTTTTCCTGTTGTAAAAAACTTGATACTATAGTTTGTTTTCAATCAATAAAGGTCATTTTGTTATAAAAATGCAATTATATGTGCCATTTTTCTTCAATGTCTACCCACAAGTAAACAAACATTCACATTTGTGATAACTAACCTTCTTAAAGGCAAGGTTGGTTAGTAGTGTCATCCAGTTACCCTTTTTGTAATATTGGTGGAAATTGACCGAGCAGCAATAAACACATTGTTTTGAGAGAAAAGAACGAAGAAAAGCCAGGGATCTAAATTAACAAACAACAAAACAACGTATGCAAGCCCAAGATCTGCCTCTTTAATGGGAGGCATTATGAAGATGTTAATTTCACATATTGATTTGGTAGACAATTACCAGTCATATAAGATTTAAATGTTTCAGGAGTTATTACTATCTTACTCCACTAGGTGGCCCTATGGGTGTAGATGAATGTTGTCGTTGGAAAGGGCCATAGCCAGACCTCCATCATACATGTAAGATCATATGAAGTCAGAAACTATTTGAGAGGCTAAAACTAATGTGAGAGTTGGAGGGGAAACCTTGTAGGTATGGTTGATGATAATACAGCGGTAACTTTCTTTTGCGATAAGGAGATTTGCAAGTATTAAACGTAAAGGTGAGGGTGTTCAGTTTTCAACAAAAGTACATGCAAACTGACTATTCAAAGCACACAAGAGTTTCACACAAGAGGCACTTTTTCACATACACAAACATGGTGTTCATATTAATCTTCTTATGGTGACCTCTCTAACCTCCATAATTCATTGTATAAACCTACAGAGGTAAACTGCATAATGTATTCATTAAACATTGGTATTAGCAGATGATTGTTTAATAGGTTGATCACTATTAGGGGCAGATATGAAAATATCAGCAAGTATTTACTGCTGGTATATTTACCATACTTATTTATCACATGTATTGAGTATAATACTGCCAAAAGGTACCACAGTGTTTCTACTTATCACAGAATGTTTATATTTAAAAAAAGAAACAGTAACTTAACTCAACCAAATGTTTTTTTCTGGTTTCTAACAAAAATATGCTGTAACAATAGCAGTCCATATCAAGGTTGTTTTGGGGCAGCTGACACATCAACTTCATCTGTATCCAGAATCCACTTGACAGTAAACAAGATGAGGGTTTTGTGTATTTTATGTCTGATTATTTTAACTAATACGACTGTCTGACCGCAGAACGAAGACTGAACCACTGCAACAGCAGTTCATAACAGAAACTTTATTTTACCTAAAGAACAGGCCTATTTTGTAAATGAGAGACTTTAGGCTCTTTACAAAAAAATGCATATTATTATTGATAATGGTATCAGTGATAGGTATGAACACGATGGCAAAGTGGATATCAGCAAAAGTCCTACATTATGTATCCCTGTACTAAACCTGCAACTTTGGCCAGATATGAAAATGTTCCTATAGATTCAGATTAAGTTTTGTTCTAATTTTTCATTTCAGATTAAAATGTCTAAATATCCACTCTTACTCATTCATTTTACTTTGCTCCAAATGTCCCTAGAATTTTTTTTTATCAAGTTTCTTGCTTGAAAATCCACTCAGTCATTGGATTTTGGCATGTCCATAAACTCTTCTGAGTCAACCCAGCTTGGAAGAGGCCATTTCAGTATAAATGTTATGTGGGAATGCACAATATTATTGTTTTGATATCGGTATCGACTGATATCAGCCTAAAAAGTTAAGTATCTGTATCGGCCGATATTGAAATTTTGCAGATTTTTACAGCTGATATATCCGCCACACATATTGGCCATATATTGACTGTAATATTGACAAATTACACAAATGAGCAATATTGATGCACCTTCCCATCACTGCATGGATACATTAAAAATCAAGGCTTTCATTTTTGCAAGAGGTGAATGCTGTTTTTCTTGTTTTACATCAGTTCCTCTCAAAAACATACTGCAGCACTGAAAGAAACAAGTCCATTTTTGTTAAGTACAGAGCTTGTGCTCTTGGCCAGAAATACTGGTTTGACAATAAGACAGAGTTGTGTAATTTGCCTCAGCTTAAAGATAAGACTATTGATACTGCAGTATCAAAGTATTAATTCTTTTAAAAGTAATCATTTGATATCGAATACATCCACAAAGGATCAATACTAAAATGGTACACTTAAGATAGTCTTTGCCACTTTAAAAAAGTGATAGTCAATATTGTATGTTTTCTTGAATGTGCTTTTTGTCATTGAGAAACAGAAATTCAAAAAACTGTTTACACTAACAGGTATCTGTATCAAAAAATTAAAGTGTGTTCATATGGTATGTCTTGTATGGTTTTTATCTACTTATTTTGGAGCTTGTCAAAGATAAATTTCTGCTATTTGTGATGGACAGTAAAGGTTATCCATCTATTTATTATCTATCTATCCATCTATCTAAAGCAAAGAATATCGGTATCGTATCAGTTTGAAATAGTTCCCATTACTGGCTCTAACATTATGTGGCTGCACTGACAAACCTAGACATGCTCCATTCACTGGAGCCAGTTGGGGGCCGAACAAACACTTTGCTTAGGGGGTGGAGAAGCTAAACTGTCAATTTTTTAAAAGTAAATTTAACCTGTACATGGTCTATAATGCACATAACTACCAAACAAATCTTCCTCACTTAAACATTTGCTTTGTCCTGATAAAAGAGGTGATCAGATATCCACCTTAGCGAAAAATACAACAAAAAAAAATTCAGGTAAACATGAAATATGTACTTTATTTCAGTAAAGGATTCACCGCCTTTTTGAATAATCATCCATTCAGTTGGAGGACATGGTGTTGCGGATCCAGGAGATGTAGTTGCAGACCTTGGCGTAGACACCAGGCTTGTTCTTCATGGCACAGCCATAACCCCAGGACACCACACCCTGCAGCTGACCATCACACACCAGGGGGCCACCAGAGTCACCCTGAAAAGACACAGACAGAGACCATAATGTGAGCAGACATGTTGTGAAGTTTTGTTTGGACTTTTGAAGAGAATGGAATAAAGACTTGAGCAGGTACCTGGCAGGAGTCCTTGCCTCCCTCCATGAATCCAGCGCAGAACATGTTGGAGGTGATTTGTCCAGGGTAAGCAGACCTGCAGGTGCTGTCACTCAGGGTGGGGGCATCCAGGCACATCAGACGATCTGGGTAGTTGTCTGAAAATAAATAAATATGACATGTCAGTACTAGGATTGTATCAGAAGTTTTTCGTAGTCTGTTGTGTTTCACTTACTCCCAGAGCCGCTCATGTTGCCCCATCCAGAGATCAGACAGCGGGAGCCAGAGCCGGCACAGCTGGAGGGCAGGGACACGGTGCGGACGTAGTTGTTGAGGGTGGCGGGCTTGCTCAGCTTGATCAGCATGATGTCATTGTCCAGGTTGCGGCTGCTGTACCTGGGGTGACGGATGACCTTGGCAGAGTTGATGAACTGCTCAGTGCCCTCTTTGACAGCGATGTTGTGCTCACCAAGACGCACCTGGACACGGCTGCAGACACAGACATGAGGGTTGCATGTAAGTAACAGACAATGCAAATGGACAATAGGAATCATATCACCTTTTGAAAAAGCATAAGAATAAATCTGACAGCAGAGGCCATCAGAAAGCTCCAGCAATACTTGTAGTTTTGAGGACAAGGTTGTCAAAGCGGTTGTCAAAGTGTTGCTGCAGTTCTCTGATTTCCTCAGATTCTGTCATACTTCACATGCACCTTGAAATCTGAAGATGTGCCAGGAAACATACTTTTTGAAGAAATGAGTGTGACACAAGTCTTGGCAAAACATTGATTACATTCAGTTGTTTCTTTAATGATCAGGGCAATAATTACTTTCTTTGCATAACGCATAACAAATATTAAGAAAATGATTTAGCAGACAAGTCAAAGGCTTGAAATGGGGCTGGACGATATGCCTCAAAGTATAATCTTAGATTTTTTTCAAACCTGATTCATGATATTCATCAATTTTCTCTCCTGCATGAAAAATACAAGTGGAAAAACACCTCACAAAGGTTATATTTTTTGTTGATAAAATTTAGCAAAAGTAAACTGAATTTCACTTTTAAGGATAGATGTAATTTGTTTAAAAAGGGTATTATGGGGGTGCTGGTTCTGGAGTGTCCTCCCCTACTCTTTCTCGCCCCCATTCACAAGCCCATCCACTGTCTCTCTCTCCTGTTAATAAAGGCACAAAAATGCCCAGAAAATAATCTTTAAAAAACAAAAAAGGGCATTGTGTAGTTTTAGGTGAAGGGCAGGTTTTACATGGTCACTAAGGGTCTGAAAAGTTTTTATCTGCTAAAGAAACAGAATAAAATCATGTATGTGTCTCTGTGGCTGGATTCACACAAAAGGTCAAATGCCAAAGTGACCTAAAGCTCTTGTTTTTTGACTCAGGTCTGACTTTTCAAGCCAGTGTGAGCAGCCTGAAGTCAGGTGGAATCAGAGTTTGGCCACTTTCATTTAAGATTCAAATCAAATACAGGTAAAATATTTTATCTTGTGACCTATTCTTAGCAGCAATGTGTGCTATTAGCAGATTATCATATTTTGCATGGAATTTAGAATCATATTAGAAAAATATGAGGTAAAACATACAAAACTGATATTAACACTGCTGCAACAGCACATTCAAAGGGACAACAAATGTAGACTGTAGATGTACATAATTTGGTAATATATGTAGTTCGCAGTAAATCTGATTAAAAGGGAAAAACAAAGAGGTAAATTTGATTTTTATTTCATCATGTGTAAAAGAAGTTATTTTTTGTAGCCTCTGTGGAACAGAACAGGGTTTATGAAAATTAAGTTTTCTGCTCTTAATAAACCTAATTTGAGAACTGTTAGTACCCTAAATTTGACATGAAATACATAAGAAATATCTAAATTTGGTGCTTTGTTTAGTCTTTGTTGTCGAGTGACTTTATCTCACAATATCAATATCTTTTAAAGGAGAATATGATCATACAGTTGATAGTTTGATGTTGATTAATGACTATTAAAAGTCAGCAGGATGTTTTTTTTTTCAGTTTGAAAATTGTACAACTGTAAAAAACTGTCTATCATTAAGTCATTATATAAGGATGGTACACATTTATCAACATATCTGCAATATGCATCAATGTACAAATGGGAGACTTAGCACAATAGCTACAGTTCATCTGAGGTCGAGGGTAAAACATAAAAACAAAGAACAAATTCACCAGTACATTCATGTCAAACATAACATTGACTGTTGCTGTGAAGTTGTGCACTTTGCCCACTATCAATGAGTTCCCATTTACAGAAGTCAATAGATATAAGAACCACTTCGGAAGATGTCTCTGGTTCTTCACATCTTATCCCTCAAGACCTCCACAGTGGAGGGGTGTGGAAGACAGAAAGGTTTTTAACTTACGACTTGTAGCAGTGAGCAGCAGAGAGCACCCAGGTGCTGGAGATCAGGGAGCCTCCGCAGAAGTGGTATCCAGAGTTCAGAGAGACCTGGTAAGGCAAAGAATTCTTCCTGCACTCATAGCCTCCCACGATCTTGTCCTCCTCGATGGGAACAGCATCTAAAACATGAATTGGAAACTTCAGCTACCATGAGAGCATCTTTAATGTTTTGTTTTCAGTCACTAATTTACAGGTTAGCCTACTGTCAGCAAAACAGTTTCAAATACCAGTATTTTAATGAAACTAATAAAATCAAGCTTTGACCAGAGTTTATTTTGCTAGTTTTTAATTCTCAAACTCAAAAGAAAATAAATGTAACAAGGTAACAATGAAATAAAGCTGACTAAAGGCACTTTTTCAATGCAGTAAACTAGCAAGCATGTACATTCATGCTTCCCTTGTTTAAATGACTTACAATATTTCAAAAGCAGCTAGTATTGATGAAAGAAAGAAACTAAAGTAAATCACGTCAGCTAATATCCTCTAAATAACAAATAAAAAACAGTTCTCAAAGATTGTTTATGAGACTTTTGCCTTATAGTGAAATACTTATCAGTAGATTATGCAGTGTTTGCTTTGTGTTAGCCATTTTTTGAACCCCCAACCTACCCATTCTACAGGTAACAGACTCCACTAACTGATCCATAAATGGCATTATAAATACATATATTTTATTTTTTTCTTTCAGTTTTTTATTTTTTTTCCCCATGTTGCTGCATCACCTCAAAGTTTCCACAATCCTTCCCAGCTTCCCCCTGATAAACCCCCGAGAGATCAGGACTCCCACTTTGAAAAACACTGCCCAGATAAGTCCAGAAAGATGTTAAAAACACACACAAAGTCAGATTTACACTCACATGCTGCAGCACACAGGGCCAAAAGAATGAAAGCCTTCATGGTGGTGGGTGTCTGAGCCTTGGTGTCTGCTCAGCCTCCCCAAACTCCTTTTTAAAGTCATGCTGTCCCTCTGTTATCTGATTGGCCAAGGACAGGTATATCAACCTCTTTTACATTTCTCTTGTTTGATAACGTGTGAAAGCACATATGGTGGACCAGGGCCAAGTTATTGATAATTCAGATAACGTGTGCTCTGCTGCTAGCAACACCTGAAACACGTTGATGTTAAGCCTTAAACATAAGTCCACATTTCTCACCTCTCCTCTTGACTTTTTAGCAGTGCACAGTTTTACTGTCATCCTCATTCATGTTCAAATGTTATGGAACTCCAGAGACTTCTTCACACTGCTCAGATAATTGCCATGCTGTCAAGTACTGAATCTGTGATGTTTTACCAGCACAAGTGTGCCTTGGTATCTGCACTGATACCCAGTACGGATATTTCTATCAGTGCATCTCCAGTCATCAATGTTACATGAACACTCATCAGCCAGCTAAAATATTCAACACAGCATGAATGATGAGAGGGCAAAGAGCATTGTCACCTGTAATAAGCTTCAAATTAAAGAGCCCATGTTGTGCTTCTATTTCTAGTTTTGCCTGCCTTTTAGTGTGTTTCGATCAAGTCCCTCAATGCACAATATGAAGAGCCCATGGCATCTGAACGTCTCCCTCTCCTCTACTTTACAGGTCCTGTAGCTGCCTGAACTGGCTCCCCTGTAGACGTTCCAGTGTCGTGTCCCACCATTGCTTCAGTTACAGTTTAAGCCTACTGGCTCAAGCTCAGTGCAGAGTGTGGACATAGTGCAAAGTCGTTGACAAAATGATTCAGAACAGAGCTAAACTGACCAGTCACCACAAAATAGAGCAGTGAATCAAGCAGAGTGAACAGGACGCACGTTGGGAAGGGGGCCTTAATGTGGCAGGAGCTCTAACAGAGCATCAGAGACAGACTGCGACTGTGGCTGGATCAGGGGTACTCAATATATGAAAACTTTTAACAACAGTGAATATTGAATATTTGAACCCAAATTAAGGCAAAATATGGACTCCACAGAGCAGTTGTAGATCTCTTTTTAAAGAGGCTTTTATGAGACTTTTTTGTAAGGGCATGTGTTATTTCTGTTTCAAATAAAGTGATTTGATCACTTCTGTAAGGAGTGAAGAGAGAGGACAGTGGGGCACTGATAGCCTGGTGGTTATGACCATGCACAAAGCCAAATAAGTTAAAGCTCTTGCCTTGTGCAGGCGGCCCTGGTCTGATATCAGTCTGAGGCTAATTCCAAGCCTGTCTCCTGTTACTCTCTCTTCCCCTTTACAACTCTGTCCAGCTTCTCTCTCTTGGCTATCAATAAAGGCAACAAGCCTGAAAAATGAATTTTGAAAAAGGAGAAAAAAAATCAACTTTTCAAAGTTTTGGCGTAACTTTCCCACTCTGACTATTTTGTACTTGTGGCATTTTATGATCAATTCTTGATCAAGTTTGTGATGTCAAACAAAAATGAAGATTTCTTTGGGGAAAAAAAGCTATGTTTCTGTTAAGGACAAAATTAGACTTCAGAATTAAAAAAGACACTTCTAGTCTTTTTTTGGTAGTTGTAAATAACCTCTAAATTAATATATTTTTACTTAAAGGAGTTTGTTTAGAGAGGGGGCATTCAACTTGGCACATTGTTCTCAAATCAATATTTAAATACACATCTAAACCATTTGTCAATGTGTTTTGTGTGTCATTTAAACATTTGGGAAAAATAACTTATTTTTAAATCCAAATTCTTTCAATATCAGACAGCCGTTTGTCTATGAGACTAAAAATTGCAGCTGAGTTATATGATATTTTTAAAGTATTCAGGTGATGGCTTATTTTCATCCTACTGGTTATAAATTTAGTTGAGATGTTTTATTTGTATGCCTGAGACAGGCTCTATGATAATTTCATGTTTAATCACAAGATACAGAAGCTAAAGCAGCATACTTACCTTCTATTGCATTAACCTGTGGACAAACTGTGATGCATTTACTGTGTTATTAAACTGAGTCCTGCTCAGAGACCTTATCTCATTTTTAGATGACTGATTTGTACCAATATAGCATATATATATATATATATATATATATATATATATATATATATATATATATATATATATATAATTTTATTTATTTATTTATTTATTTTCCAATAACTTAACTTCACATTGGTCACAGGTGTGGCTGCAGAAATGGTGGGACCCCTGAAAAGCCCTCCGTAGACATTTTTTAACAGTATCAACCAAGGCAGGCCTCCTCATTTGCTTGGTATCAGTCTGCTTTTGTTTTGTTTTTATGAGTTATTTTTGTGGTTAAATACCTCTATTTTCTCTTCTTTTTCTTTTGTCATATTTCTTGCCGTCATAACTTTTGTTCAGATCCCGAAATAACAGCACAATTCAACTTAAAGGACCTAACACTGAGGTCCATTTGACCCCCACTGATTGTTGACATTCTAAACAGGCTAATGCTTTTTAATGAAAATGGGCAAATGTTTTGAAATTGTTTCATGTTTTTGAAACACCCCAAAACCAAATGAATGTGTATTTCTTTTATTTTCTAGTTGATAGTTAGTATTAAGGTCAAAAGTAAAATCTGGTTGTTATTGCTGGGATTTAGAGTGAAACATTTTCTAAACTCTATGATCCCGTTGTTATTATCTGTTTAGTTGGAGCACATGGTGTTGCTTATCCAGAATTTGCACTTACAGTCCTCTGCTATCTGATTGGCCAAGGACATTTTTTTGAATATCAGCCCATTTTTGTTGGGTAATGTGTGAAAACACAGCTGGAGTACAAGAGCTCAATGATAATGAGACTTCAAGCCCTCCCGTACAGTCATGTTATCTGAGCTCAGTGGAGGTTATCTAAAGTGCATCCAGCTCCACTCTTTTGGGCCTGATAGATACATTTGGCACTTTAATAAAATGGTGCCAAAAAGGAGGACTGGTATTTTTTCAGCCTTCCTGACTTTTCACAGTGAAAACTCAAATAATTCTACACTGTTCTACATCAAACTGGACTGGAGAGCTGGAAGGAAATGTACCTGTATTATAAATCACACAGCACAGAAACTGGTGTGTTTTTAATCCATTATTCTCTTTATTAAGCTGCTACAGTCTTTGATGCCTTTGACATCTGTCCTTCCACTAAAGTGTGTTTAGTTAGAGGACATGGTGTTGCGGATCCAGGTGTTGTAGTTGCAGACATTGGCATAGACTCCAGGCTTGTTCTTCATGGCACAGCCATAACCCCAGGACACCACACCCTGCAGCTGACTGTCAAACACCAGGGGGCCACAAGAGTCACCCTGAAAAGACACAGACAGAGACCATAATATGAGCAGACACGTTGTGAAGTTTTGTTTGGGCTTTCGAAGAGACTGGAATAAAGACCTGAGCAGGTACCTGGCAGGAATTCTTGCCTCTCTCCAGGAATCCAGCGCAGAACATGTTGGAGGTGATTTGTCCGGGGTAGGAGGCAGAGCAGCTGCTGTCGCTCAGAACAGGGGCATCCAGGCATATCAGACGATCAGGGTAGTTGTCTTAATAGAAAAAATAATATTTAAGTATGAATACTGATTCAGAGTTATTTCTCAGCTTGTCTTGTGTTTCACTGACTCCCAGAGCTGCTTTGTGTTGCCCCATCCAGAGATCAGACAGCTGGTGCCGGCACTGGCACAGCTGGAGGGCAGGGACACGACACCAGCATAGCTGTTCAGAGTGGCAGAGCGGCTGAGCTTGATCAGCATGATGTCCTTGTTCAGGGTCCAGCTGTTGTAGCTGGGGTGACTCTGGCAGAGTTGATGAACTGCTCAGTGCCCTCAGTGACAGCATTGTTGTGCTCACCAAGATGTACCCTGGATGCTTCTTCAAGTTCAGACAAGAAGGTACTATGTAGGTAATGTGACAGCGCTCATGGGAAATGGAAGTTTTTTAATTGTACACAATTATAGAGCATAATTCTGGCAGCAGTGCAGTCCAAAAATTTAAGTACATTTAATTTGTATGTACAGTGATGATGATGATAACATTGATTGATAATAATTACAGTAACTCATCATTTCATGTAAAACATTTAGGACAGAAACTTATGAAGGAAATGATACATCATAAAATTTCACAGTTAATAGTATTGATATATATTGAAGACTATTTAACAGATCTGGAATCAGATTTTTCAACCCAAAGCTACAAAGAGATTATCCACATAAGCATAAGAAGTTAATTAAACTACAATGACAAGTGATCTTTACCTCCTCTGTGGTGGTTAGGTTTTTTCCCTGGTGCTTGTTTGTTTGTTTTTTAACACGATGACTCAAAGAGTAGCTTTTATTGACATTTTCAGGAATTGGTCTTCACACATGGAAGAAGTGATTGCAATCCGGATGCGAATCCAAGATTTTTTTTGTTAAGGATTTGCTAACATTGTGAGATTGGGCCGTTTTCCACATTTTCACTAAAACTCAATAAGTTCTCAGTGTTTTTTTTTATGACTTTTTCAGGGAATGTTGGTCATGGCACAGAAAGAAGTGATATAATCCAGGAAGTCTTCTAGAGGATTTATTAACAGTGCAAGATTGGAGCAGTTTTTCACATTTTTAACTATAACTGTCCTGGCAATATTGGAAATGACTTGGTGGAGGTTTGTGCTCTTGGAACACTTGTAATTTGCTATTTAACTTGTAGTTCATTATCAGCTTGAATTTTTTACTTTATTTGAACACAAAAATGATTGTAACAACTGTCCTGAGTTTACTATTTCAACCATTTTTAAAGGAAAAAAAGAATTTTAGACGATCATGTGTTACAAAGAATGAGTTAGGCGACAAAACAAGACAACCTCTCAGATTTTACTGCATATATGTTTTTTAACCTTTTGAATCACTTTTCATGGAGCTGTATGTTATGCTCTGCAGTTTGTCCACAATAAAAACAGGATCTTTTCCAAGGACTATTTATTGTTTTATTTTTTTGCTGTGGTATCAAAAAACAGGCATTGACTATTGAAATTCTTCACTGGTGTTGTATTGATACTTAAAATTGTGGTATCGTAACAACCTACCACATAGGGCACAGAGTTCCTTGTGCACTTATGGCCTCCAAAGATCTTTTCATCCTCAATGGGAGCAAAAATATAAAGTCAAAACTTTGTTACTTTCTGAAGTAAAAGAAAGTGGTTGGACTTTTTTCACCAAACATCAAATGATGAGGAACTTACAGGCAGCAGCAAACAGGGCAAGAAGAATGAAGTACTTCATGACTGGGGTCCACAACTACACACAACAGCTGCAAGTGTGTGTATATATGTAATTCATCAAGCATCAGGGTGATACCAAATACCTTTTTGTAGTGTCCTAAGAATCGTACACTTGTCTGTTCTGTACTAGAGAGTGAGCTATATAGGTCGTTAAATTTATCCAAGAAATGTGGAAAGGTTGGTCCGGGGTCTTAAAATGAATTAAAATTTTCCTAAATCAACAGTTTTTTAAATAAATAATTTGTTTACGTTTCATCAAATACAATTCAGCACTTGAGGCTCTTCGGGCGCGGTTTTTTTTTTTGTTTGTTTTGTTTTTTTGCAAATTAACCAAACGGGTGCTCACAACAAATAAGAAAATAATTTAAAGAAAATGGAAAACTAAGGGAGCAGATAAAGACAAAATATCTCAGACCGTTATTGCTCCTGAACGCACCTCATCGGTGACGTCAATATCATGCGACCGTGCTCGGTTTGTGTCGGCTGCTGAGCTAACAGCTGCTCCGTTTGTGTTTTGGTTTTGTTTTGCCGACCATGTGCAGTTATCATGAGGTAAGACACACGGGAGCCTTAGCCTCCTCATCTTCACTGCTCAGCTGTCGCTGTGTGTTCAGGCTGGTGCCACATATGAAGCTGGGTTAGCCTGTTAGCTTTCTGCTAGCTTCAGTGCAACATCAGCGCCTAATGTATGCGGAATGCGCAACCATTGCGGATGTGGTGCAGACAAAATTGCGCATCGATGCGACAGAGTACATAAGTCAATAGCATGAAGAGGATGTTTTGAATAAGATTCGAGTTTTAATCTGTGATGTGTTTTGTTGTTGTATTTCAGTTCTGAAGGTGATCTGTGTCCGGATGAAGCGGCTCACAATTTGACAGCTGACGTGTAGATTTAGCTCTCAGCTGCAGTCAGCCAGCCCCTCACACTTTCAGATGTTTTTAAGAGGCTGTCAGCAAACATGAAATGATGGCGGGATTTAAGTGGCTGCTGCTGTAAGCATAAACTCTTCAGACATAAATGTGAAATCATGCATAGAGACTATATTCACTTAGATGCCGCCATGCCTTGATTCATTTAAAAATAGAATTAAAAAAAACAATAAAGGATATTCACTCCCTATATGTCTTTTGCATTTACCTCAAACAGTTTTAACAGCTGATCCCAAAGTAGGTTTATGAAACCCTGCCACAGCCACTGAGAGTTAAAATGTATTCAGCCAAAGGTTTGGGCATACCTTGAACTTATGTTAATGGGGCAGCAGCTGCCTGTGTCAGAATTGGCCCGCCAGTCAGTTCTGCTGTGAATCAGGCCTGACCCATGACTGAGTACTACGAGGACGCGGGGCTGCTGTACGAGCAATCGCCTCCCATGCACATCAAGGTGGAGTCTCCAGAGGGACCCTTTGGAGGGGGAGCCTCAGAGAACGGCTTCCCCAGGGAGGATGAGGACTCGGACGGCAGCTGTGACCAAAACAGTGGACTTCCTGGAGGGCTCCCCTTCAATGTGGTAGTGGTGCATCCAAACATTATGGCGCCTGGCATGTCCTCAGATGACCTCTTGTCAATCGAACAAAGTAAGCATGAGAGTAGATTCATACACAGTATTATCCTCATAAGGGAAAAAGGGATAGAAAATCTCAGCATGTACTTTAAAGGTCCCATGTCCTGGTGTCTTTGACTGTTTACATCATGTCTTGGGTGTCCGTCAGGAAAGATTTGATGTAAGTTCAGTAAAAAAAAAAAAAAAAAAAATTCATCTCTGTAGAGGATCAGATGCAGTTCTTTTTCCTTTCCCTTAGGAAACACTTGGATCTGAGGGGGCAAGCAGGAAAACACACATGTAGATAGAGGCTGTATAGCTATCAAATAATAAACACCAGGAAGTAAAAACTGACAATTTGAAGGGGCATTTTTAGAGCCGCATGGTGCATTTCCCTGTGAGCTGAGAGTTTAGTAAAGGTGCCATGTTCCTCCGCACATCAAGTCTCTTCCAACAAAATTAAAAGCAAACAAAATTGATTTGGCAGGACATGGAATCTTTAAATAAATATAATGTTTAACTCAGTAGTGTACAAATGACTAGACTTTAATACAGAAGTATTTTACTTATGCAAACACTTGAAGCATAGCATCCAGCTCTGTTGTGACACCTTTCCTCTTCTCATGCATTATGTTACTCCACTTGATACTTTAGATTTCTTTTTCTGGCTGTCCTCTTGCTTTTTCTTCTCAGACAGAGCCATGTCAGCTGCTTTGGCTGCTGGCGGTGCAGGAAAAAGAAAGAGTCGCTTCAGTGGAGCAGAGCTGGAAGTGTTGGTGTCAGAAGTCACTCGGTGTGAAGGAGAGCTCTTTGGCCCTGCGGGGAGGCTCAGGCGGCGGGAGAGAGAGCGCATCTGGGCAGGAATCCTTGAGAGAGTTAACGCTGTTTCAAGGGTCCCACGTACCCTCCGAGAGGTAAAGAAGCGCTGGGATGACTTAAAGAGGCGCAATGGAGGCAGGCTGGCAGATGCTCGGCACCGCAGCTGTTACTTACCATCCAGCAGAGGAGCCTCCATGCATGGCCATCCTGCTCAGTCAAGCCCCAGGCTTCAACATACTAGACAAAAACAAAGCATAAGACCAAAACCCAGTTTCCCATGCTTCCCTGACTCAGATACAGGTGAATGAAATAGCTGTCTTATCTGATTACAGAACTATAATTCTTAACAAATATTTATGGCTGTAACTTGTACTTACTTTCAATTGTCTTTGACAGTTGTAGGGATGGAAGGCCCAGAGAGAGATGGTTTGGAGAAAGATGAGGACAATCCTGAGCGTGATAGAGATATGGGAGAACCTGAGTGTGAACCGGTGGAGAATAGCATGGAGGACAAATTAGGATTAGGACTGGGTTTAGGCATAGGACCACCTCCTTCATCAGAGCGATGGCTTCCTCCTTCTCCCCTCTACAGTGCTCCTTTCCTCAATGGCAGCCCCCAGCCCAGCAGTCCTCAGCCATCGCTTGGAACACAGCAAGGTCCTCTGGAAGCCCCTCCACGCAGTTCCTGGCTTGAAGATGAGTTACGAGGATTAGGAGAAGCAGCAATTCAGCTAGGGAACCGAGTCGAAAAGAGTTTGCGGGAGTTTGGCGAAGGGTTCAGACAGGACATGAGAACACTTGTTGCTTCACAAGAGGCATTAGCTATCAGTCTGCAACAAAATAATGTCCTCTTGCAAAGGCTGCTGGGAGTGCTTGAGGCCCAACAACAACCACAGCCACAGCAACATCGTGCACAACAAGCACATCAAACACAAACATCTCAACAGCACTTACAATCACATCAAGCTCAGCAGCAGCTACAACACATAGAAACACAGCAGCATCAACAACAACAGCAGCAGCAGATTGAGGCACCCCTGCAAACGCAACTGAAGAAGAATCCTCAGCAGCAGCCATTGGTCACCCAGCATTCAAATAATAATCAGTCTGTAGTGGCATCGGTGCCTTCACCACCATCCCCAGACGCACACAGCACTTTTCCTTCTGATCCGCCCGCAGACACAAATGGAAGCGTGCAAAAGCCACGGCGAGGGAGAGCTGTTGATCACAGGCGCAGGCGACGACGCTAAAGAATTAGTACATACACAGATATAATTCAAATTCAGTGTTTGAAAATGTTACAAGACATTAGGCTCTTTTTTAAGGATTTCTACAAATGTGAACCAACTTATTATAAGTGTTATGTAACACTTGAAATCAGTAATTTATCTCACAATTAAGTGTGTCTTTGGAGAGGACTGAAGTAGATATGATTAGACACAAGACACAATAGGGTGGCCTTACTATAAGCTTGGTTCCTATACATATATATTATTGTGCAAAATACATGTACAAATTTTAAAAGATGCTTGATGGACTGCTCATATGAGATTTTGGTTGCCCACATAACACCAAACTGTAGGTGCAGATGTGTCAAATGCATGTCACTGTACAAGCTTAACAGCAGAGCTGCAAATCTCATGATGCTCACTCTGGTTCAGTACTGTCTTGATTCTCCTAAAGCACTAACTACATCGTTGTAATGTACCTGATATCTGCAGTTGTTACCCTATATAGTAGTTTTACAGCAAATGTAATTACCTGCTAATGTATGCCTTTGCTTCTTAGACAGTTACATGGTACCTACTTCTTTCAGCTTTGGTTGGACAATAAAGTTAGACTGTGTTCTGTTCTGTGTTTTCAGAGGAAATGTATACATTTTTAACAAAAAGCCAGTTTTGTGTTTTGCAAAAGAACAATCTACAAACATAAACATCACAGCAGTTTTAGACTCTTAGTCTAATACTTACAGTGAGATTTCATAGAAAACATAAATATGTCGGACATATTTATTATAATTTTGCATGCAGTATGATGGATGTGTTTGTAGACAGATGCAAAGAAACAGCATATGGCAATCGGAGTAGTTTTGCAAGAGGTATATTTTGTAGATAATACTGTTCCATTGAAATGTAACTAAACCTAAATAAAAACCACACATGGTCTATGAAATAATCCACTTGATCAAGTTGATTTTTCCTGCACTATGTCAGAGGTTGTTGGATTGCATCTGACATCTGATATGCAAATAATCCAGAGCTCATTCGGTGACCAACTTATCCAGTCCTCTTTTTTTAATCTTAAAGAGCACACAGTCTCTCAGTCCAGAATTTACATGGTATTCATATAAAGACTGCCTGGATTGTTTTAGAAACAGATACAAAACAAGACAAGCAACTTTTTGTTGATAATGATATATGCATTATTTTGAGAATAGAAATTCAGTGCCTTGATTGCAGGTACACTGAATATTAAACATTGGGTGAAAAATGCACTGTTCTGACAGTCATGGTAAAACTAAGCTTCACATTTCTCGTGAGAGCTGAAAGCAGACTTACAACGATATTCTGACTTGCAGTGAGCTCTGTAATTAACTAAATAAAATATGTCCTTCTTATTGACTGTATGTCCTTAGAGTAAAATGAATTATTCCAATTTTACAGGATGGCAGGGTTATTTGAGAGTGTTATTCAGGTTTTTTTATGCATGTTATCCTGGCAGTTTAACAATACATTTTCAAATCAAGTTAGATTGCTTAACTGGCATAAAAGTGGCAAAGGAATACTGCCAAACCATCATATAATTGTACATAAAATACATTTTTGCAGTTTTCTTGTCAAAAACATGAAAGTGACGTTCATTCAGAGTGACAACTCCAATCCCTAGACCCTCTTTTTGTATATCTGCAAAAAAAAAAAAAAATCTGCCAATAAAACTAACTAAGCTATAATAAAGCAATGCTGATCGAATGATGATAATACAGTGTATCTTTAAAAAGTTATAATACTGATCATAGGAGTGGAAAGAGTACAGAAATGTACTCATGTTAATTTGAATGAAAACAATATTTAACTACAAGTAAAAGTAGCACTATGTAAAAAACTAATTTAGGAGAAAAAGCACTCCATGTACTTTAGAAGGTGTTTGAGTTTACTGTCCTGTGTCATGCAATAATAACAGCTGTAATGTAAGGTGTCACCCTGGTGTTTTTTAAGGTATATCTTGATAAAGTGTCATAACATTTGACCCAGATGACACAATGTAAACAAGCAATTTATCCTAATATTTTTATAAGATAAAATGCTGTCACTATGTGATCCGCAGTTTTAAATTAACATGCTGTAGCTGACTAAATCGACATAAAATGCTAAATAAAGGTTTAGTTTAGTTTATTTTACAGGGACCATGCACAACACAACTGTTGAGCCAGTGCTAGCAATAAATTTGCACCCGTGGTCCCTGAGCAGGAAGTCTAAACATATAATAAAACAAAACAGTGTGTGAACAAGTCAAACCGTGTACACTTAACAAACACCAGGTCTAATAAAACAACACCAAACAATCACTTCAAAATTCTTGTAAAAAATGTTCAAGTCAGTGACGACATGGTTGGTTTGCCTTTAGCCATGCTTTCAATTTTGTTTTAAGACTTGTGCAGTCTCAGATATGGTTGGGAATTGAGTTCCATTTATCCGCAGCTCTGACTGCAAAAACCAGATAATTCAAAAGCAGTTTTCAGAAATTTAGCTGAACAGTCTCCTCTGGTTGATCCCTGGTTTCCCTAACACTGTCCCTGCATATTGTGTAAGTGGTGGTGGAATCTGTCCATGAATTATTTTGTACATCAACACATCTGCAAAGAAAACTGTCCGTTGTAAACAAATTATACTCAGGTCATACTCAGGTGCCTTGATAAATATTGAACCCCTTGGCACTTTTGTTTGCATGTACTGGTTTATCATTCTTTTTAATGTTATTTTGGCTATGCCCATGCATATAGCATGAATGTTCATAAGTGTTTTTTAAAATTTTGTTTTTCCCTGCTCAGCTCCTACAGTAAGTCTAAAATACACTGCGTACAAACAAATTTTACCCTCATACTGTTGAGCAAATTAAAAGTGCCCTTTAAACCCAGGCTTCCATTAAAGCATAAATAATGCATGCATTTTTTTACATCTGGGTGCCAGTCTGGACTTCTGCTTTGGAATTGATCAGTTTTAGTACTCGCCACCAGATGGCGTCATTTTAACATTGTAAAATAAGTATGACTATTGGACACGGCTCAAAAAATAATGATGCATAAAAGTCAATGTCGCTGCAAATTACTGAAATATCCCAAGATAATACTTTTCTGTTTTTTGTTTTCCATCTAAAACAAACATGGTATGTATGTATGCATAAACAGCATAAATGAGTACACCCCTTCAGATTGGTCAGAAAACCTTTAGTTTCCTTTCAAAATCAACATTTTCCATGGCATACTATAACACAGAATACTCCCCCAACTGTGGGCCATTGATTGTAAACAAGATTTTTTTTAAGTTGCACGCAAAAAAAAGTATTTTTCTCAATTTAAGATCAGGATGCAAAAATGAGAACAACCCAATCTAAGTTGTGGGAGCAAAGCTAAATTTTAGTTATCATATTACACTTATTTTCATCTTATGGTAAAAAAAAAAATTATATGTTAAACTCAGCTTCGTCAAAATTTTGGAAATTATTCTTTTGTTCGTTTAGATATTGAGTAATACATTACTTTTAATAGGGGGTGTACTCATTTATGTTGGGCACTGTATATGTATATATATATGTATTTTATTATATTTTATTATATTATTATATTATTTATTATTTTATTATTATTATTATTATTATTTTTTTTTTTTTTATGAATATTTGATGTGTATGATTAGGTCTGATGTTGTTTAAAAAAATCAAGCCTAAAATTTTTTTTAAAGAATTTTTATGTATATTATTTTTATAGCTACACCTTATGAAAAAGGGTTTTTTTGTTCTTAGCTGTATGAGAGTATTTGACAATGTGCACATAGTAATAATGCATTCAAGTCATTATTGCTGTTAAATACTGACATATCCCAGGCTGCAATAATCCAAAACAGAAAAATCTTCTTTGCATGTAGTATATTGATAATAATTTATTTTTCTTTATCTGAAACATCGTAGCATCATGACAAAAACCTGGCATGCAAAGGGTTAAAAAATATTGTTTGATACCAATAAGGTCAGATGTAGGTTGAAAAAATAACTCATTGAAAACAGAAAATGACTTAATGTATAGTATTTTTATAGCGTGTAATATTTTTGTGCCTAGCAGTGTGGATGTGACAAATATTTGACTTGCCTCTTAGGGTTAAACACCTAAGCTATTTTTTTGTATTCGTATAGTATGTAGTTTGCACACTGTAATATTGTTTCTTATCCATTGCGTGCGGTCATTAAATTGGCATATATTGTTAAAGTATGGGGTTTTGTTACTCAAAAAGAACTAAAGTCAACATTTACGATAACACTAGTTGATAAAAAGCTTTTGCTCAGTTTTAGCCATTAATTTTATTTTTTATTTTAACTGGGTTACTTTGTGAAACAAAATGAAAACGATACTTCTCAGAGAAATGACTCAAATTAAAGCAAAAGAGCTGATTTTATAAGCTAGTCAACAAAGAACACGTCTATCAAACAGCTTGCGGATCACAGTGTAATGAGTAACTGTACTGAGACACTTTCCGACGCTGTATTATTGTCAGACAGAAAAGTTTGAATTAAATTAATGAAGTTGTGAAGAGGCTGCTCAGTTTGCACATAAACACTTCCACAGCGGTAGTGGTAGAGGACGATTTCAGCTTAATTACACTCACTGAAATGATGAACTAAAGCTAATTGTCTGCAAGTCGACCTTTATTTTGAAAACCACGACCGGAAATCTTCATCCTTGCTCGGGCTGGTTAGCATGATCCGTGTGTGTTCTCCTGGACAAGGGGGTGCATGGGGGAAACATGGCCGCCGTAGACCCGTCGGAGTCTCCTAAACGACAGAAATCCCCTGCGGAGGAGGAGGGCACATGTGGGGAGAAGACGGAGACGGTGGGGTCGGGATGCAGCTCAAATGAGAAAGATGAAACAACAGCTAATAAACCCACAGAAAGCTCTGAAGAAGTGCAGAGAGCCAGTCCCGGCAAAGACGGCGGCTGCATTACCAGCCATTCTGAGGTTACTGTCGAGTCCAGTGGTGGAGCCGTTAAAACGACATGCAATTCACCGAAAACCCCACCAACGGCCGAGAAAAACACCGAGGCCCCCGGCGACGAGCAGCGGGGCTTCGACTGGTCGGACACCGAGGACGACGATGGAAAGGCGCCAAAACAGAAGCATGGAAATGGAAAGAGAGGTATGCTAACATTTTAAATGTATTTTTATAGTTAGCATTAGCCTCCGAGCTAACCTGTGCTGTAGCCATCCCTCACCACTGGTTCACTACACTGTGCAGGCAATGCTAACGGCAGGTTTTTTCACTTAACAGAGCTACCATCACGCCCTTTACATTTTTATACACATTTGTGATGCACGAGTGTATATGCCTGGTGCTTGTTAAAAGAGTAGCCATGTACTGTTTATATTTGTTTACTTAGATAACAGTATGTTGTGCTTTCCTCTTTCAGACCTAAATAAGGCAGCAGAGAGTGCTGAAGAGGCACAGCAGGATACATATGTTGATGGTGAAACCACAGATGATGCAGAGGAGATTATGGATGAGGAGGAATTCTCCAATGCTGATGCCAAGAGCACAGATGAGCCTGTGGGAGAAATGGATGGGACAGAGGATGCCGGTGAAGATGACGAAGAGGCAGAAGGAGGGGAGAGGGCTGATCCATCATCTAAGCAGAGAAAGTGCCGTTTGGAGTGTAAGGATTGTGGGAAAAGGTTCGCCAGGCGTGAGATGTTCAACCTTCACCGCCACTTCCACGCACACGAGGATGAGCTAACACCCCTCACCTGCAAGGAATGCGGCCTTACCTTTCAGCACCGCAGCAGCCTCATTAAACACAGAAATGAACACAGAGAGAAGGAGGAGCAATATGTTGTTCCGAAAAAGGAGGTGGAAAGTATGGGGATGAGTAGCTATGAATGTGCAGGATGTCAGAGGATTTTCACTTCAGTGGGTAAGCTGAGAAATCACAACTGCTGCACTTCTGTTGAAAAGCCTTACCACTGTCCCCTGTGTCGCCAGGAGTTCCAGTTTAAGGTGTCTGTTACAAAGCACATGATGACCCACTCCCAGGAGAGCAACTTTACATGCCAAGAGTGCAGTCAAACTTTTCGAAACAGCATGTCCCTGCGCCACCACCAGCGGTGTCACACCGCCTTGAAACCCTATGAATGCCCAGAGTGCGGCATGGTCTTCAAGCACTACTCAGTCATGGAAGACCACCGCCGCAAGCACACAGACAACACCCGCTCTCACCTGTGCAACATCTGCGGTAAGACCTTCAAATATAGCAGCCTCCTCCATCAACATCAGTATCTGCACACAGGCCAGAAACCTTTCCGCTGCCCTGAATGCGGTAAAAAATTTGCCTTTGCCCAGAACATGAAGGCACACTGCAGGCAGCATAGACGACAGGAGACCAATTCTTCATCTGAACAAGCAGTCAAGCCAACCCCTGTGCCTGCACAGGAGGCAGTGAGAGGGGTGGGGAAAGAGAACACAAACCAAATTGAGGATCACAAACGTCCATTTAATTGCCCACTTTGTCCCCAGACATTCTTGGCACCAACCAACCTGAGGGCCCACATGCTAATTCATGAGGCAGAGTATGAGAAGCTAGAAAGAAACCCTAGACCCCCTACTGAGATAAACAGGGTTTGGGATAAAGGCATCACCTGTCCCCACTGCCCAGGTATTTTTCGTGATGAATCCTCTTTAAATGTACATGTTCTCAGTGTTCACAAGTCTATAGCACAACTGGTAGAGGAGACGCCAGCCTCTCCTAAAAAACAATTCATTCCCATTAGCAGTGTTAGCATGCAGAACAAATGGAAAAGTGAAGGTCTTAAGTCTTACAAATGTCCAGAGTGTGCCAAAACTTTCCGCCACCGCTCTGTGTTAGAGCTGCATATGCGCATACATTCCAAGGATAAGCCTTACCAGTGCAAAGTGTGCGGCAAGGGCTTTAGATTCAGTAGCTACTTGCAGCAGCATCTCATCATCCACACAGGCAAGAAGCCATACAAATGCCCTGACTGTGGGAAGGACTTTGCCTTTATGCAGAACATGAAAACACACCAAAAGCTGCACCAGGAAAAACCGTTTCGCTGTACCAGTTGCCGCAAAGGCTACAGTGATGAGGCCCAACTGCAGCAGCATATGTTATCGCACAATGGTGACAAACCTCACAAGTGTGACCAGTGTGATAAGAGCTTTGGATTAGCATATCTGCTCCGCGATCACATGAACACGCACACAGGGGAGAGACCCCATCACTGCAATGAGTGTAACAAGTCCTTTTCCTGGTTTAGCAGCTTACTTGTACACCAGAAGATCCACGCACGCAAACGTCAGAGTTTCAGCCAGTTGAATTCATTCCCCTTGGTGACTAGGATGAGAGGTGGTGGCATTAGGGGGAGGAGGGAGAGGTGGGGCTTGTCGAGGCCTTTAGGGGGCTCAGGGATGGTTAGCCCTCAGGCATCTCCATATCCAGCTTCTGTGCAGAGAGATGCTGACTTGCAAAGAACAGTCCAGACACAGTCCTCCATGCTCTCATCTCACATGGATTTACAAAGCAGGCCACAGAAAGAGCTGTGGCTTCCTGACCTTCAACCTCAGCCTGTGCAATGGAAGGTCGACGGTGGAGAGATAATGCCTATCCCATCATCACAGCATCAACACTCGGCACCACAGCAAACACATTTTGAAAGTGCAGCACACCCAACCCTGCAGCAGCACCTTCAGAGGAGTCCAGGCTGGGCGGAGAGCCCCTCCATATCTCAGTCAGGTTCCACATCTGTGCACAGCTCAGAGCCACCACGCATGAGAGAAAGTCCAGCATCTGTTGTTGGCTCCTTCCTGGCAGCTATGCCGCAAAAATCCAGCCCGTCAACAGTGAACGAGATGGAGCAGCATAGGCAGCTCAAACCCCCTTCTTGGGGTACTCCACCCACATCCACAGTTCTCACCTCCTCAAGCTCTCTGCAGCATGATTTTTCTGTCCCGTCTTACATAGATGGAGCTCTGTGGAGTGTCAGACCCAATATGCTTTCAAATTCTCAGAGCTCTCCAAATCAGCTTGGCCAAGAGCTCCAGCTGCCAAGATGGTCAAATGCCCCGCTGTCACTACAAAAAGAGCCATCCACACCTCCAAAAAAAGAGGACAGTAGAGTGTGGGACATGAGTAATCCTCAAATAATGCCGCCGACTGTTAGCCAGCCAGAGAAGCCGTGGAACGGCTGTGAGCTGCAGAATCAGTGGACTTCAGGCTTAGCAGGTGCATCCACATCAGTCCAAATAGACCAAAGCAGTGCAATGCCAATTTCAACACCAGTTTCTCATGGGGTAGGTAGCACCTTGTGGGACTTACAAACACCACCAGGTATTCCAAAGACTATAAACTCTGAGAAATTAGTAAATAATCAAGATTTTCAGATGCAGCAAAAGCAGGTGTCACCCAGCTGGGCCAACGTACAGAGCCAGACACAGCAGAAGGTTCCCATCTCCATTCAGTACGAGCCTCATCGCTTTGGCCAGGGATTGGTGACACCAGTGTGGGGCTTCCAGAGTAATCCCGTGGGTCCCCAAAGTCTGCTCAGCGGGCAACTCAAACCAGGGAATGGACAGGAGCTTCAGCAACAGCCAATGGTAACAGGAGCTCAAATAATTATAAATCAGCCCTCTCCCTTTTTCTCCCCTCCACTAGCTCCGCTCCCTCCTCCTCCTCTAGCTCTGCCCGGCCCCCACCCTCTTCACTCTGTCGCTGTTGGTGCACTTCCAAGACCGCCACACCCAAATATTTTTTTCACACCACAGGCAGTCATGAGCGAGAGGCCACACATGCCACAGACCATGCCCCTACCTCAGCTTGCCCCTCGGACAGAGCCCCACAAACTTGGACCCCGTTTGCCTTTTGCCCCAGAGCGGCTTCTCCAGTGCATGATCTGTGGGTGCTCTCTGCCACGGGAGCTGGATCTACAAATGCATTATTTACAACATGCACAAGGAGAGATTTGACATTTCTACACTAGTAACAAAAGATAGTTATGTTTTGTTCCTGTATTTTATCCCGGTGGAGCCTCTGTTGTTTTTGTTTAGCCAGAGGAGTGTGTGGGCATTAGAATCAAAAAGTGAAACTTGATTTACTCTGCACACTCAATGCCAATTTATTATGGGAGGTGTATATATGTGCCATTTATATTTACTTTTTACCACCTTTGAAATTGTATTTTGGTTACACAGATGCTGACCTGGTTCAGACAACTCTCAAGGATGCAGATCATTGAGGTTCAACATCCTACATTTCTTTTATTGCCAATGCTGTTTGGATCTAGATGATATTAGTACTTTTTTTAAGCTCTGTTCATATGTCTCTAAAACTGTGTTCCTTCATGTACAGTATACTGTGTGCCTTTTATGAGTACAGTCTGCATGTCTGCTGTCTTGGTATTCTAGGCCTAGTTTGTGCTTAAAGTAGATTCAACAACGTGACCTCACTCCCTAAACACAAACTATTTCTGACATCCTGTAAAGAACTGTTAGTTTTTGCTTTTGAGGAGCAAGGGGAGCCATTTGTGGGGCACACAGATTACATGTGTCAGAACAACAAGTAACAAGCTGACGGCATTTATCACAACCCTGTGGGAAAGCACTGGTATTCACAGGGCCAATGTTCAACTATCTAACAGGTAAAGTTCTCATTATAGTTAACTTGGTCAGAGTGGAAATGTATGTTAACAACCTTTTACTATTCTGCAAATTTAGCTCTTAAGATTTCAAGCAAATGTGTCATCACTGTTATTTAATAGGGAGTTTTGTTTAAAGTTTAATTGGGGTTTATATTATTTGTCATTAGTATATTAAGATGGCAATTTAAACCTAAAGCTGAAGATATAAAATGGATGCTTGACATTTATCAATTCTTTGTGGCACTACATGGCACCTCCATTAAAACAATGAGTGACACTTATCATGCATCTCTTAACAGAACTAGTATTGAGATTTGAAAGATACATGTTTCTGAAATAATGACTGCTTTAAGTACAATTCATTGTGTTTTTTTGTGAATACTGACTGACTTCATTCCATTACTGTAGATTTAGCTGGGTGCACAATCCTGTCTTTCCCTTCAATAATGGGCATTTGAGTAGCTTTGGTGGCCCGAAAATACTGACTGAAAATCTTCATTACTACTGTAAAAAAAACACCAGGTCCACTTGTTTAAAAAACTGTCCCTGTGTATCTTGACCCTCAGAGTCTGAGGGTTAAAAAATGTGCCCTTCTACCTCTATCCACTGTTAAAGCATGGACAGAAATAGAAACTTCCCATGATGTCTCTACATATTGGATTAAATAAAACTTGCCTTTGATTATAATTTGTTGCTTTTTTGTCATGTTACACTTATTAAGGTTTCTTGACTTGTAAAAAGGTGTTTCTCCATGTTTAGTTACAGTTTTCCAGATCTCGGGTTGTCAAATTTTAATGCTCAGGTATGTTTTGATGATGTGTTTTAAAGAATACAATATCCACTATCTTTAAAAATCAAGTGGCACAGAAATTCAAAATTAAACACCATGTTTTTGTAAGACAGGTGTGTTGTAGAGGAATAAAACCAATTTTAAGGAAAATTATTTGGTCAAAATTGCATGTAAAATTTGCTGAATTTATCATTGTAAAGAGCTGTTTTCTTTAAAAAAAAAAAAAAAAAAAAAAAAAACCACTGCTAATCATTTACAAAGGAGAGGATTAAAATAATTTAAAGTGTTGAGAAAGAAAGCTTAATCTCATTTTGCAAGGCCAACAGTGTGCAGGAGTTAGCATATTTTGGGATTTTTAAAACTATGAAGGGACATGTTTTTTTGAAGTTTCATTGCAAGGGCTGATTTTGTCTGATTTTTCCAACATCAAGTGTTAGTTTCCTATTAGTTGATACAGGATTGGAAATTAACTTGTTTTTTGCCTACTGGCTACTGTGGCAGGCAGGTGTCAAAATTTACCACTTATTTTTCAAGTGCACCTTAACTGTCAATATAATGTAGTGATGTATAATCTTAGAGTAAGTATTAAAGCAGGCATTTGAGACTTGGATCAAGACCGTATTGATATACAGGAAATTGTTAATCAACACAAAATATTTTAGTTATGTCACCTTATTATTGAAATCACAGTTGGACTCTCCATTATAACCATGACCTTAAAAGGCTAGTTTTAGTATTCAAGGGAGGGTCACAACAGTTAGAAAGCATTGTGTTGGGGACTGGTTGTTTTGTAGTCTGATTGCAAATAATTCTATGCTCTTCCCTTTTTGACCTGCTAATGGGGCAAGTAGGTTGATCACTTTCACCTGGCACGGCACAGAAACACCAGTATTTTGCTGGTGTCTGTTGCTAATTTCCAATCCTTCCAAGATCTTTGAAGCCTAACAGCAGTAGATAAAATATCTGTGCTTGTGCCCAAATTTATGCAATAAAATGCCCACATGTTCAGCTGGGACATGTGAAGTCCTGCTGCTTAATACCAAAAACAATAAAACAGTTATTCCCAATCATGCATTCAGAGGAAGCGCTCTGAAGCGTGTTAGGCAGTATTGAAGATAAACAGTGATCTGACTTTAAATGATTACCTGTAGTCTGCTTCAGTCAAGTACTTGGAGTACTCTTTACTCAGATTTACAGCTGACTGTGTTTTTCTTCCGTTGTTACTATTTCTCAGAACCACATGAGGATTGTACTGTTGCTGTTTTCATGTTGAAATTAATTTCTTTTATCACAGAGTTAATGTTTATTCCCGAAAGACGCTGGTCTGTGATAACCATGGAGCAGCAGGAATGCAGCAGAATTTGTGGGATGTTTGGCAACAGTCTAGTTTTAGTTAATATGGAGCTAGTTTTGAGGGTGGAGTTAAAACATAATCTATTGGTAAATTTTACCACCAATCACTGCTTGTGTAACTGCTGGGTTAAAGCAATTGCACACTCAAGGTTGAGCTATTTTAATGAATATCCTCAGTAGTGTAGGTACAATACTCTGGCCTCGTGCCTACAGCTAAATCAACACAGTGCTGATAATGAGATTAACAACATTCTCTCTGACGTGCTGAAGTCTTTATTCAATCATTACAGAGGGCAACTATCTCTGTCTTGTGTAGAACTAATTTGTCTGCTGTTAGAGTCGAAATCAAATGGTCTGTCATTCCTTAAGTTTTTCAAATATGTTTATTTGAGCATACAATGATTACATTCAGTGCACAGAGCTGAATAATGTACAGTGTAAGTACTGAGATGCAAGTCTATAATTTGCAATGGCCTCATTTTTTTCCATGTTGATATCAAAACGAAAACACTCACAAAAACACGAGCAAACCACATCCTTCAACAATGAACACAGGGTGTACATAAATACAAAAACATGAAAACAGACACAATGTGAAATAGAGGTCACTGATGTGAGATACTGCAGAAACCGCAACTGTACTTCATGAGCATAAGCAAGCTTGTCCAAGAGGATATATTTTATCCTCTCTAGGTGGAGTGTGTTTGTTAGGTAATTAAGCCGAGCCTCAGGACCCCTCGAAAACAAGATGCTGCATCTCAAAGTGCTATCCTAAATAAATAAAAATAAAAAAAATTAAGAGGGCTCTTTCCTACTTCAATGTGTGAGTAGGAGCTTTTTGAGGCACTGTCTGGGTGTGTTTTATTTTGTGGAATTATTTGAAACTCCAAAAGTGATGATCAGTGGATTAGAGTGAGTTTGATTTGAAGCATTTTAGATATAGTGAAGATGCTGCTCCAGTAGACCTGTACTTCAAGACAAAGAGCAAAACTATGGAGCAGTGTATCCTCAGCTGTGTGCCATCTAATTTCTCAAGAAGGTCGTGTGTTAAAACCATATTTTTGAAAGATGGGTGTGTCAAAGTGGAATAAAACCATCAATTTAGAAAAATATTCAATAAAGTTTCAATAAAATTCAATAAAGAAAAATACACTGTCTAAATCAAATGTAAAATAACCGCTCTACCTCTTGGATGAAGTGCTCAATTCTTTATTCAGCCATTAATATTTGCAACTATCCCAGTCTTGTACAAAACTAATCAATACACTGAGTCGAAATCAAATCCTCTGTATCAATTCCCAGAGAAGTCAATGTGTTAAAAAGTCTGTTTTAGTAATACAGGTGTGTTATAGAGGAATAACACGCCTGTCTTAAAAAAGGAACTCATATAGTCTCCTCCCCTACATAACATAAAGTCTGCGTTAATATCGATTTAAACTGATAAAATAAGCCGAGATTATTGATCTGTGATCAGAGAAGCTCAATGGAGATACTGTTATTATGACGGTGCCATGTCAGATGATGCTCAGCATGTTAAAATGGTCTGATGAGTTGATTAAAAGTCGTGTTTCTTAGACTCAGAATATCATTAATAGATTCACCACAGCAGCGATGTCGATGCCTCAAGTGCCGCAAATAGACAGACGAAGAAGAATCTACATCCGGCGACGGATACGCACACGCATGTATGCGCGAGACAGCTAAGCCATACAATACGTTTATCACTCGTTTTTTTTTTTTAAATATACATAAACCTATCGATATTAACAAAAAATCGTTTAATAACCTGCACTACGCTGAATCAAAAGGTTAAAGAAAAAAAATATTTCGGCTATCCTGTGCTAATATGAGCAAGCTAGTTTAGCTAGCGTTAGCAAACAGAGCCACGCCAAGATGGACGGAGCTGAAGCTCCTGCTCTCCCTGCTGCTCCTGCGGTCACAGGGGTCGGAGCTGGAGCTGATGCTGCTTCTGCTGCCCCTGCGGTCAGAGAGGAAGGAGCTGAAGATGAGGCTCTTTCTGCTGCTCCTGCGGTCAGAGAGGAAGGAGCTGAACACAAACCCCAGCATGGAGACTCAGTGTCTGAGGAACAGCCCCGTGTATCGGCTGAGGACCCCGCTGACAGTAAGTATTCTGAGCAGAAGAACCTAACACCAAAACTTCCACTTCAGATTTCAGTGCAGATGAAACACTTACATTATTGAAGTGCAAAAACTATCATCATGCATGAACGTGGTCAAACTTGATTTTTTTAATTTAAACATCCTGCGTTTCTCAGTGTTGGCTCAATCTTTGGTCATTGATATATGTGTTATAGACAGCAAGGACTTATCATCAGTCCTCTTAAAACTGGTCAAAACGTGTATTTTTACACAATTACAGACCTTTATAGTACTTACATTTTCACTGTTCAGCTTCGATGAAGATGCATTTTCCTGTTAAATTCAAACATGACTGAAGTATGTATCCATTTATGCATTACTAATGAGTTGTTGTTAGTTCCAACATTCAAAAATATTCTGATGCGAATTACAGAGTAATTAAAATAAACATCCTGGTCGTACACTTTAAACTGTCCTTCATTCTTAAGCAATGCTGACCCTAAAAATCTTTTCAATGTGACAAATATCTGAAATCGCTTTAGTTTTAATTCTATCATATGACATTTACACATTAGAAGTAATCACTTAAGGGGATTTTGATAAGACCAGGAACCCATTCTGAAATGCAAGACTGCATCTTCGGTGGGCTTGGATTATTTAGAAAGAAAGCCTCTACTGAAACCAGACAGCTTTGTTGCTGTCAACTGCAACATAGTGCAAAAGTGAAGGTTACTGTATGATTTAAGATACATTGTTAAGGACCAGGGATTTTCTTAATGGCAAAACCCTCTAGGCAAACTTATAATTATTGGAATGCTCTGCGTTTTCAAGTAAATTGAGATGTTGATATCATAATTCTCAATGAAGCAGTAACTGTTTGTAAGAAGGGCAATGCAAGACCTGCACATCACATTGTAGTTTCAGGTTGTGAAGTGAAAGATTCAGCTGTGCTTGATAGTGCTGTATGTTGAGAGGATTAGAACTACTGAAAACTAAAGTTTTTTTTTATTCTGAGTCAGAATTCAGATTCTTTTCTCAGAATTATAAATGATGGATTCAGAGTAGAAAAATTTTTTTTTTGCCCCTCTAGTTTAATCATGCTACAACTGTCTCTTGTAAACAGTTCTGTGTTTTAAACTTCATGTGTAACAAACATATCAAGTTCAAACCTTTTGTTACCAGCATCAGTGACTTCTTTGTTGTCTTCTCCTCCTCTACATGGTAAAATTGTTGAACTCTTTTGATATGCTGCTCTTGAGCCCTTGACAATACCTTGAACAAGCTTAACAACTGAATGACCCTTAAAACTTGCAGCAAATCAAAAACAGAACAAAACAGTCCTACAGTTTTTTGGTTTTGAGTGGGTGACATCAGAAGCATCTTGGTCAAGCTTGCTGTACCACACACTTTTGCAGTTTTGGGCTTTTGTTGCTCTAAAGATGCCATGTCTACAGAAACCTTATCATATATTTGAAAGACTTAACCTTAAAAGACTAATTTTGTGCACTAAATGTCTCATCCCTTCTGTTTTTGTATTAAATATAAATGCCTTTGATAAAACTGTAAATTCAACTCACATTTTTGAAATAAAGAATTTATGTGATTATTGTTTTGGTGATTGGTGTATTTTGTTGTTTATATGTGCCTTTCTTTCATTTGGAATCAGGAGTGGCTTTGACCTCCTTCTTTCCCCTCTCTATTTTTAGGGGTTGGGGTTTACTGCGGTCAGGATTGTGGAGAAGCCTTCACTGCGGAGGCATCCTACTCAGAGCATCACCATCAGCACCTGCAAGAAAAAGTTATTTCAGACGAACAGTTTGGTTTTCAAGATGCAGAAAAGGACACAGCAAAGAATAATTTCTGCACTGTATGTAAAACCTTTTTTGTTGACCCAAGTGAGTTTCACTCACACATGGAGCAGAAACATGGTGAAACCTCCCAAGATGAATCCCACGTTCAGCTAAAATCTGAAATGGCAACTCATCCCAAATACGAATGTCCTGAATGTGGGAGGTGTTATGGAATGTACGGACACTTTCTCAACCATGTGCGCGCGCACTCTCAAGCTTCCAAATCAGTTTTCTGTGACCTTGAACATTTGAAGAAGAAGTCATTTCAGTGTGAGTCTTGTGGCCGGAGTTATTCCCGTGCTTCAGCTCTTGACGCACATCGCCGATGTCATGAGGAAAAGTTGGTAAAAGCAAAAAACAGGAGTTCAGGAGATTTATTTCACACTGAGGAGGAACCAACAGTTGAAACCAAACCTGCTGAAAAAGAGACAGACAACACTCCTGGAAAGCTTTTCAACTGTTCATGTGGAAGAGAGTTCACATCTCTAATGGGCCTGAAAACACATCAAAGGTTCTGCCATAACAGTCGTTGCGCTCCAGAGGTAACAGTAGTAAAACCAAAGAAAATCTGTGGCAGACATCGATGCAGTGAATGTGGCAAGGCTTATAATAGCCATATTGCCCTTATCAATCATGAGCGATGGCACTCTAAGATCTCAAATGATCCTGACAGAAAATACTCGTGTGAAGTATGTGGAAAAGTCTTTGTGTCCCTCACATTCTTCGAGAAGCATCAGCGCAGAGTTCATAATGCTGAGGCACCAGCAAAGTCTTTTCTTCATCAAGTGTGCCAGCTCCAAAAGAAGGCATTTGAATGTAACAAATGTGGGCTTAAGTTCTCCAGGGCTTCAGCCCTTCAGTCCCATCAGATTCATCACACAGAAAATTTCCAAGAAACACTGGGAATGGTTCGCATCACCCGGCGAGAAAATACTCTGGAAAGTGAAAGAAAGGACAATAAAGGAAAAGACACTGAAATAATGGAAACTGAGCTGGAACAAATGGAAACAAATAGTGTTTTCTCTGCCAGAATACCTGACAGTACCATTGAGCATGTTATGCTTGCAAATGAGACTGACGAGGACATTGAGATTTATAAACCAGAGGACTTGATTGTACAGGTAATAAGTGGGAGTGAATCTGAAGAGGAGCTGGCACAAGAGCCAAATCCTGATCTGGAGTTGCTGTGTGAATCAGATCAGGAACAAAAGGATGACTGTGCCGCTGGAGCTGACTCCAGCAGAATCTTTCCAAAATCAGAGATGGATTTGAACATTGTTCAAATTGATTATGAGCAAGCCGACGCACACAGTGTACCAATAGGGAGGGACAATGAAGTTTACACGACGCAGGACAGATTTGATTGCCCAGACTGTTACCGCTGGTTCACTAGTGCTACATCACTGCGCGTTCACAGAAATTGGCACAGTGTTCGTACAAGAAGACAACAAACTCAAGGTCAGTCAGAGCCCGCTCACACATGCGACACTGGTGGCCATGAGGCCAGTAGCTTTACTGCACACTGCAGTCAGATACAGCAGGACATGAATCAAAACACAAATGATGATGCAGATTTTAAAACAGAAGGAACAGAGCAGAGAAGTTTGACATGTAATGAGTGTGGTAAATGCTTCTCACGATTGTCTGCTCTAGTCTCTCATCAGTTGCATCATCCCAAAAGAAAACAATTCCAATGCCCTAACTGTATGATGTCCTATTCCTATGCTGCTAGCTTATTTAACCATATGAAAAACTGCTCTGTACAGAAGAGGGAAGATATTTCTGCCACTAAGAAAGAATACAATCCAAAGAAAACCCTCTTGGGTCCAAAGATTTATCATTGTGAACAGTGTGGGAAGGGTTTTTGGTCTTTGGGTGCCTACTCTCATCACAAGCAAAATCCAACACAGTGTGTAGATTTGATGCTAAGAAAAGGGGTTTCTGGTTCTTTGCACTCTGTTAACAGACATTCACGCTCCAGCATTAAGGTTGCTTGCCCTGTGTGCGGCAGAAAGTTCCGTCACAAAGGCATTATGGCTTTACACATGCGAAAACATGAAAATGGAAACCACAAATGTGAACTGTGCAACAGGTCGTTCCGTCTTTTTTCTAGCCTCCTTAGACACCAGGTAGTGCACAATGACCAGTTACCACCGCCCATTAAGTCTTTCCAGCACCAGGTAGAGCAGCTGAAGAAGAACACATACAGCTGTCCCGACTGTGGGAAGCTCTTTTCACGGGCCAAAGCTCTTCAGTTTCACATGAAGAGCCACGGCTATGAGACCACTCACTCACCATCGTCACCTAGATCCTCTGTTGCTCGTGAAGATCTCCAGTGTCTATCATGTCTCTCGCATTTCAACAGCAAGGCCTCTTTGAGGGCTCATCAAAAACTGTGTGTGAAAAGAGGAACTCAAGTTGTTGATTGTAACGTAGAGCCGTCAGAAAATAATGCTCTGAAATTGAACAGTAGCAGCATGGAGGTCAGCACACTAGAATCCTCAGAGAAAATAACTGTGAAGAGTGAGGACCAAAAGCTAGAAAATGAATCAGATGACTTAAAAAACTCAAAAACAAATCTGAAGTACAAATGCAAGAAGTGTGACAGAAGCTTCTCAGTCATCGGAGCATTAAATTTGCATAAAAGAATTCACGCAGAGGGTCACAAAGCTGTAGTAAAAGCAAAATTAGCCATGTCAGTAATTAAAAAATTCAAACAGGATGACTCAAGTAAAGGAGTATTTCACTGCTCAGACTGTGGGAGGCGCTTCATGTCAAACTCAGCCCTGGGCTCCCACAGAAGATGGCACAGAGAGAAAAAACTTTCACAGCCCTCATTGAAGGATGATGACTTCAAATCTTGCGGCCAAAAAACAGAAGGCGGACATTTCCTTTGCAACAAATGCGGCAAACAGTTCTTCAACCACTGTGTCCTTCAGCGTCACCAGCTGTTTAATCCTCAGTGTCAGACTAAAACTGAACTGGAGCCTGATGCAGACAGGAGTGTCAAGAGCAGCAGCACAGTGAATGATTCTGAACTTTCCTGCCCAGACTGTGTCCAAACATTTGCGCAGCATTCACTTCTTGTAGCCCACATTGAAAAAGAGCATGGTAAAACTCTAGAGGAAAGGCTCACCATAGATGAAGAGGTCCCTGAAAAAGTTAATACAAACTTGATCAAGAGTGAGTCTGTACCAACGACTCTGAAGCTCAAAGTTCACCAGTGTGCCCTCTGCCTCATGACGTTTGCTAAAGCAAGAGGTCTACGTGCACACAGATGGCAGGTTCACTCAAAGACCATGCAAAGCAAAAAGAGGATTATTTTGACTATCAAGAAGAACACTGCCTCAAGTAGAGAAATCAAAATGTTTGAAGAAAATGCTACCTCAACAGAGAAAAATAGTCTTGTTGGCAGCAAAGAGGAGAAAATCAAATCGGACAGTCCAGTGAAATCAAACTCCTGTCTTTACAGTGGGAAGCAGAGCAGTCCTGAAGGTGCCAGTTTAGACCACAATAAGGTGTGCTTAGAGGTAAAACAAGAGTCCAAACAGGGGATCCAACCCCCTGACACCTCTGCAGATGCTTCTCCATCGCTTCCCCGCTTATCTGAGCACACAGTCAAATGCCTCTTCAAGTGTGATAAGTGTGGGAAAGCTTTCCAAACAGAAGAACTACTAAGAAACCACAAAAGTAAGGCAAAGAGCCGGCCTTACTGCTGTGCCCTGTGTTGCCAAGGCTTTTGGGTCGAGAATCAGCTGCAACAGCACCTCGCCTGGCACGACGAAGTCCGCTGTCGCCTCCCAAACGAGGTCCGCTTTAGGCTCAGTGCTGCTTTGAGCTCCAAGCCTCCAAAACCCATCATACCCTCTGCTGACACCAAAAGGAAGCCCCTTTCATGCTCCTCTATGAAGCCAGACAGCCTGTCACAAAAAAGCCATAAGTGCCAACATTGTGGCAAAGCCTTTCTTTCACCATCTGCATTACAGAAACATGAAACTCAGCACTGTAACGACTCGTATCACTGCTCCATTTGCCCCAGGACCTTCAGTGAAATACAGGACCTTATCGATCATCACCAGGAATGCATCGGTGTTTTACAGAAGGCAGAGTGATGGCCCCACTGCTGTCTCACCTGGAGATACCCATGGCCTTACCTGCCTTGAATGTGGACCTACTTTTTGTTATGAAACTGATTTGCATCAGCACAACACTGAGCATGCCCATAGAGTGTGTTTGACTTAACTACCTGAAAGAACAAAGATGAGACGAAGACATTGTAGATTGTAGATTTTTGTTTATTTGACGAACTACTCTAAGATGTGAAGTTTAGAAGTTCCCTTAATACTTGTTTCAAATAGATATATGGATTGCTAGGTAGTAAGATGGATGGGTAGATACTTGGGCATTGTATATTTCATATTTTTTTGGTTAAAAAGTTCTTGGGATCAAATCCCTGTAACCAGAGCAGTCCTTTACACTGGATTAGTATGTATAAATGTTAGAGAAACTTGATTTAAAATTATGTTTAGATCTCCCAAACTTTCAGTTATTGGACTTTTTTTTCCATTTGCACCCTTTTGAGGGAAATCTTGGACCTTTAATCTCCTGCTGACATTGAATGGTAGTTCCTGTGTTTATGTAGTGCCAACTTTATTTGCATGTGTGTGAACTTAATTAGCAGAGAAATTGAAGAGTCACACTAGTCACTACAATGCTCATGATCACGGATGAATAACTCCTTTACTCTATGCCTCGTACAACATGAAGACTTGAAATCCAATAATGTGACATTTTTACTGTAAATTCTAAAAGGATCATCCTGAACTCTACAGCCAGTAACTATCAGAAAACCAACTTCACAATCAAGTATTAGTGCCATGTGTACAAGATGTTCAGTATTAATTGGTCTTTCCTCTTCTGTTTGTGTTTATTGTGAAAGGTTAGTCATCAAAACAAAAATAACATTTTCATCCAAAGAGGTTGTACCTTCAGCCCTTGTTAGATGAAAACAGAGTAGTTGTATTGTAGAAGAGGTGTTACATCATTTATTTAACAGAATTTCATCAGATGACTAATGTATCTTATTAGACTACTTGTGGAACAAAAGAAAAGACTTTCTCTGGAAAGGAAAAATAAAATAAGTCATTTTTGCTGAAGCTTTTGGTTGGTAAATATTATTTTGGTCATGTTGATCTGTTTTCTTTCATAATAACTGAATACCACAATATTGTGTATTTTGATAACACTTTCTTTTAAATCGCATTAAGTTGAATTTTAGTAATCTCTTTAGTAGCAAATTGTCTGCTTGTTAGACACCATGAGCTGATTAGATACATATTCAACATCATGCACTGTAGCAAGAATCCATTAACTTTGGGTTTTCCCTTAAATCCTAATATGTGCTTATTGATAGTAAAGTTAGGAAGTTGTTTTAAAAAATAGTAAAGATCTTATTCAGGTTTTCCCTTCATGGTGGTAGGAGTAAAATGGTCTATTCTTATGCAGCAAATCACAAACAGCTAGGCTTAGTACTGTTCTTGTAACTTGAAAAAATTAGCTCACCATGCTTCCCAATCCAGAATGAAGCTCTGTTCTTGACCATTTCACACTCATATTCTTATATTAGCTCCCTGTTCTAAATTTACCCACTCTCCCCTCTTCACACATTTAATATACCATCCAGCTATGAAGGCAATGGATGGAGCACACTCTAAAAAAATCTGCTTTTCCTTTTGAAAAAAAAATGCCCAGGTAGAATATGTATCCTTCACAAATGAGCCACTTGATACATTTTCTAACATGTTTATCAAAATTGAATGAAATATTTTACTCCTTTTTTAATCTGCAAAAGATTGCAACTTTGAGTTAATTGTTAAGAACAAAACCTTACTTTAGACTGTGGACAAAATTTGAGTCAGAAAAATGTGATTTTGAGTTATTTGATGTTACTAAGAAAAGCAGTTTGTTGCTTTATAATCATAATAGTGTTACATTTTATTTATTAAGTGCTTATCAGAAACTCCAAGACACTTTATATTTGATAAAATATTTTAATGAACCACATTTATATAGATTTATGAATATTGAGGAAGGATAACTTTTAATCTGATGCTACTACCATAAGAGAGCCATACTTAAAGCTAATTAGGATCATAATTGATGACATCAACCAAATGTTCTGTAACTAACCAGTGATTTGGAGGTTTTTAGGAAAAAGAATTGATTTATTCCTGTTAACTTTACAATATGGTCTAAAACTACTTACCGATAAGCTCGTGATAATGTCTGATTAGATGCCAGTATGCTATTGATCAGCATGCAGATTAGGAATTAGTTGATAAGGGAGGAATTGACCTAAAATAGAGTATTACTAATATTTTGATTTTCTTAATAACACTGATGTTGTGACTTATTAGTCAAGGCTGGGTTTTTTTTAAATTGGGAGCGGATTGTATAGGTTAGGGCCAACAAACTAGCTAGACTTAACTGTATGATACTCATAAAATGATTTTAAATCAAGGCATTTAAACCATAAACATGATCAATGACTAAATGTTTTTATGTGCTCTTCCTGTCCCTAAATTATGATTTAATTTCACAGTGAAGTTACAAAATAGTTTTATTGCTGGGCTGTGTTCTGAAGAGGATTGGACCATGCAAAAATAGTTTTGCAGTTTCACAGAAGTCCATATTTTATTTTAGAGACATGTTTTCTGATCGTGGATTACCACTATTTCTCTCTCCTGATTTGATGTTTTGCATGTTTTACCATGTCTGATTTCCTTATTCAAAACTTTTTGAAGTTTAAAGATATGCACACAATCTGAAATGAAGCAACACTCAGGTTGTTAAAATTATCTAAATAAATTAGGGGCTACATAAATGGGTTGTATATATATGCAACTTGCCTTTCAGGGAAGGCATTCAAAATGTTTGAATATGAAATCTGTTGGATAAGAACAATTTTCTGGTTAGGATTAGGCGTCGGGGCTCAGTGTTTTACAAGCCACTCCCATTTCATCACCCAATTTGTGCATGAAGAGAGTCGCAGCTCTTGTAAGTTTCATGATATATAATAGAATTAATAAAATTAGGTAACTTTAATAGCAGTAACAAGAACGACACATTTTATAAGAACATTGTGGAAAACAAATTTGGTTTCTTACAATACTTTAACTGAAACTTCTGCATTTAAATTGTGTGTAAAGTAACATTGTTTTTGTGTGTTTTTTTAGATCAACACTGCAGCCTTACATGTTTTGACTGTGGACAGAAGTTTGCAGACCAAGAGGTTTTCAAGAATCACCTGCACCAACATGCCCTGGAAGAAGAGGAGGACACGGTGGAGGTAGAGGAGGAAGCTGAGGGGGAGGAGAACTTGGACACATCTGAAGATAAAGGCGATGATAAAACAAACTCCTCGGACTCATTAGCAGGCTTCAGGGCTCCTGCCCTCTCAAAGAAGAGGGGACGTAAGAAGGTGAAGGTCCATGCTTGTGATATTTGTGGTAAGGTTTATAAATACTTCTCATCATTCAAGAAACACGAAGAGACACATCACAAAGATACTCCTGGTACTTCAGGTGTTGAGAACTTCGGTGAACATAGATATGAGTGTGCAGATTGTGGGATGGGATTCATCAGGAAAGCCCGACTGCTTCACCACATGAGAAGTCACAGGTCCAGTGTAGAATTAACCTCAGAGTATCTCAGATGTGATCAGTGTAACAAAAGCTTCAGCTCTGAAAAGTCATGGATGACTCACTTTGAGCTCCATGAGCTGAAACCGTTTTGGTGTCTAAGTTGCTCAAAAGGGTTTTACACTGAGGAGTTGCTGGAAAAACACCTGCAGAGTCACATTCAGAAAACTCATTCATGTAACATTTGTAACAAGAGCTTTCGTCTGCAAGCTGAGCTGGCTCATCACTACAACACCCACTCAGGAGCAAAACCTTTCCAGTGCAAAATCTGCGGGAAAGCCTTCTCCCATCCTGGATATCTGGTCACGCATTCAAAAAAGCATCGCAGAGCTAACGCAGGATCAAGTGAGGGGCTTTTAGATATGAAGAAATCTGCCTTGGAAGGGGATAATCTTGAGAATAAAGCGGAAACTCTCTCTCCCATTACTGTCAAAGAGGAAATGGATACAGACGTGGATGAGCCTTCAAGAGAAGAAAATTGTGTGGATGAAAGCAGAGAGATAAAACAATTTGTATCACAAGCACTTGGTTCTGTTGGATCTGGTGGACACAGTGGAAACAGATCAGAGACAGCTCCACAACTGGATGAGATGGTGACACAAGACACCGTCCTGTCCAAAGAGCATGAATATTGGGAGTGGGAGTGTTGTGTTTGCGATATGGGCTTTGATGAAGTGGGGCAGCTGCACTCTCATTATATCAAACATGCTACTGGGGAGCTGCCAATACCGCACGATGGCTTATAGGGTCAAATAAAACTGAAAAAATGGTGTCTGCTCTTGCATGCAGAGGCAGGAATTTGTATATAACTCCATTCACACATGCACAAATGCCAGAAACTTCCCTGAGTTTATCAGAATGAGCTGCAGGTGTAAATGTAAACATCAGGGTTTGTCAGCAGAATATTAACATTACCCTGCTGATCCCATTGTGAGTCATCGCTGCTGGGCACAAACCTTCTATCTCCAGGAAATGACAAAAAAAACACTCTGCTACTGAAGGGATGAATATTTTCCTGAATACAAATTAGTTTTTTGTTTGTTAATTTGGTTAAAAGTTCATAAAATCCCTCAGCAACATGGAAGGTGACCAATCGCACTGGTTTATGAAAAAAAATGGAGATAGGAGGTTTCAGACACTATTGTCCATTACTAACTCTCTGCTGACTGAGATGTCAACATTTTTAAATCTTCCTGCTGTGCTGGACAAGCATGAACAGGCTTGTCAGATTGTTTTCAGGATATTACTCAGAAACTTTATTGAACACTTTAGGGTTGCATGTGTAAAACTGCTATAGACTTGCATGTGCAGATACATGCAATTTGAAATGGGTCGTGGCTATTTTATGACGAGGGATGGAAATTGAAAATCTGTTCAGTGTCAGGCTCTTAACAATTCCTTTACCAATTCCCTCTACTTCTGCATACCTTGTAAATCAGTATTGTAAAGCTCTCTCAAAAGGCAGTCAGCAGAACTGATCACAAAGAAGTCAAAACGTAATCATGGAAGGCAAGAAACAGAAGTGATCAGGATTGTAGCTTATTAACAAAATGATGCTTACTGCACAACCTGTAGTGAATAAAAACACACGAAACTTGTAGGAGAATTAGTATGTCAGGAGTGACGTGTCTTTGACATTGTTACCACTAAGAACAAGTGGGCAGACTATTGCATAGACAAAAAATCCAAAGTAACTGTTAAAAGAATCGTTAATGAAGGGTATTGATAAGCAGCGTTGATGATGGCATTGGTATCAATAAATCATATCAGTTCCCATTATGTGTGACTTTTTAGTGACCAAACTTTTGTGGCAAAGCAGATGTTTTTTTCCTTCCGTTTTTGAAATCAAAATTACTCAAATATCATGTTTAGCCATCTGTAAATTAAGCTGATGGAATGTAAGCACCTAAATAATTCTGTTGAATGTTGTTAAAGAGTTTTCATCCTGTTAGGTTCTTGTTATCAATCAGTCTTTGCTGTGTCAGACAAAGGGATGGGAATTGTAAAAAAAAACATATTGTTACCACTGCTAACTGATTCAAGTCTCATCCCTCATTGATTCCTGTGAATTTTCTGTGTAAAAAAACAAAAAGTCAAACTACATATAGTTTCATAGCCATGCTGCACCAACAAACATTTCAGCTTGCTGCTGGTGTTGTGGCTTGCTTGAAAACACAAAGGCACAGAAATTGCACACTGCTCTGGAAGTGTTATTTTTTTTGTAGAACAGGCAACATTTAAGGATGCCTTTGCCCCTCTCCTCACTTGATTATTTTCTTGATTCCTTAACATAATGAGCAAGGCAAAACATGATTTTTAGGGCACAGTTGGAACTTTCAAAGTAGCAGATTCTGTTTTCATTTTTAAATAATAAGAGACAGATGTTTTTTAGTTAAACTGTACATTATATAGGCATTTAAAATTGTTTCTAAGTTGCAGAAGTGTTTAACTAGCCCTTTTCACAGTGCCTTTATGCAGAAGTGCCACAAGGAAACAGTCATATTTATGTCTTGACATTAATTCCATGAAGCCATAATATCTGTGCTAATTTACACTGCATTACGGTTCGTGCCTTCAAATACACAAAAGGCAGAAACACTCAGTCACAGTGCTCCTGCCTCTTGTTAAGTACGCATGCCTCCCCCTCTCCAATATTCTGCCCCGATACTATCACTAGAGATAGGTCAACTCATTCCTCCTGTTTGGCCTCAGCGACATTCACAGAGGAGGTGAAGCGTCACAAGGGGCATAAATCTTATGGCTTGAAACGGCAGCATGAATGTGGCTACTGAGGAAAATTAGGTATATGTGTAAAGAAAGGTAAATAGATGACTGAATAAACATTGTATGCATTTTATGTGAATGTTACACTGTAGACTTAAATGTATAATGAAAAGATAAGATATATTTGCATCGGGTTCTCGGTGCCTTTTCCTCAGTGGAAAAGCTGAAAGTCTTGATTAAATGGAGGGCTATGCTCCTCAAAAATGTTCTTACTCAGGTGCTGGAGTGCATTTCCAAAATAATGAGAGTCTAGTTGTTAGCACCATGACTTTACTGTCTGAATCTCTCAGAAGCTTTTTCTTTCTTTTTTCCTTTCACGGGTGCCAGGGCTAAGTATAGTGTAAAGATTAAATTGTAATGATTTCCTAACATTTTTTAGGTTTGTTTATAATTTTGATATGTAATCATGCTAGTGGGTGACTGATTACTAGTTTGTAGCGTCTGTGTGTGTATCAGAGGAACAGCTGGACAGCCTGATGCAACAAAATTATGCTGCAGAGTTTTGTTCTATATTTTTAACATAGATGAGATTATGTGCCAAAGGGAATACACTTAATGTCAGTCTGTAGAAAATCTACCTCCCTGTGCTTGTAAGACATAATAAAACATTCTGAACTGAAAGTGGGTTTGATTTTTTTTTTTTCCCCCTGTACATTGAAAGATGGTTAAAATGGAAATTGTACGTCTCACTCTGACAAAATGGCTATTTAAATAAAATAGTGTTTTGGTTGGTTAGAGAGATTTGTAGAGATAGTTTAGACTGCAGATGCATTATCATAACAACACTTCATCAGTGGCTGATGCCCATTTTCAGATCAGTTGTGGATGTTAATCTGTAGTGTAACGATTTGATGCTGACATCGTGCAGTGAGGGAGTTTTTTTTAAGGCATACAGGAATTAAACTGTATTTTCATGGGCAAATATGAGTGAAAATGTTGGCATTGTGGGAGACTTGTTGCAAACAATCAGCATCAGTATAAGCCAGGTTTCTACATTCTGCATCTTTAGTTTACAGTACACCCCAATGAAGGGTTTTACTCATCACATGCAGCACAGCGCCACCAGCTGGCTGTTATTGTATTGTTTTCCATGAGATACGCCTGCTGGACTTCTGTTATAGGTTATTACTAAAACCTCTTGTTGTGTACATCAAATATGGATCAGTACAGAGTTTATTTTAAAAAAAAATTATAATCTCCACAAAGTATTCACTGTGTTGCTTCTCAAGAGAAAAATAATAATAAATAAATACATTTGAACGTGAGTTTCTAGTTTTTGTTCTCACTTTATACATGCAAAATAATGATGAAAATACAATAACCATGCACACAATCCTTAAAAATATTAAAACTCGTGTACCAAGAGCATAACTCAGAACTGCAAAAACCCTAACCACAGTTTGATTGACCCCTCTTAGACTGAATAAAATATTAACATTTAGCTCAAATAAAATTGCATTTTATCAACAAGTTTTACAAAGTACCCTGACATGCAGAAAAATGCTTCATAATAATGATGATACTACTACTACACAGATAACAATATTGATAGTAATACGAAGCAAAAAAAATGGGGGGAAATTACCAAACAAAAGAAGAACCTCAAAGGCGTGGTACCTAAACAGCACCAACAAAACCCAACTGTAAAACGAAAATGTCAACAAATCCTAACCAGATTTTACAAATATACGATATTAGATGTTCAAACTGATCAAATTTAGTGCGTTGTTCACTCCTTTTGGATTTGATGTCCGCACCATGTTCCATAGTGATCGTGAGTATTTGAATAAAATAAAGTTTATTAGTTTGGACATCAAACATCTGGTATCCAATTGAATAGATTTGCAAACAATGTCCGAACTTCATTGCAATATGGGTTTAAATATTTGATAAAAATGAAAAATCAAAAGAGTCTGTTTTAATTTGACCTTCATTATAAGCAGATAAAACCCTCTGAGATCAAGATCTCTCTCGGGTGACTTGGCCAAGGCAGCAAAACACGTCCTGAAAACATCATCATGGAATGGTAACAATATGAGTTAATTACACAATTAATGCACCTTATGTAAAAGAGAAACAATTAAAGGGATTGTATGAATAAAATCGGAGTGGGCTACACCATAGATTAAATGATGAACTTCATATATTGGCTACATTTTCTAAAAACAACAATTCCCGTCAGCCATCTGTCTCGATTGTCGTGACGTCACAGTGTCTGCAGCTGCTCTGTTTGCTTTGTGCGAAGCGACGCTGAGATGCTCGTTGTGGCCGCCAAGTCCGCAAAGGTAACGTCGATTGATTACCTCCCTGCAATCATACAGCTGTATGATTGTGTATGTGAACATGTCTGCTGGCAGTGAGATGATATCTCACATTTCTGATCATTTAACAACCCGAAAATGCTAATATTCACTCAGTTAACCGCAAATCAGTTGATGTGGGCTAATTCATCGGGCTACCTTTATCTCTGAGCCTGTGGTTATTATTGAAGGATTATTCAAGGATTGTGGTCTGTTTGGGGAAGAGAACTTGCTGATTAGTGTGCTGATTTTCTGTCAAAATGTTTGTTATAGTTACCCTCCAAATGCTGCCCTATTTCTCTGCTTCTCCTCTTTGTAATACAAATTTAAGCCCATTCACTCTCTGCTCTCCCAGCTGTCGCCATTCAACCTAGAAATCACTGCTTTCAGCCCCTTTTCTAGCAAACCCTCACCTTCTTTTAAGCTTGTTTAAACATTTGGGTGACACATGCTCTTATATATCTCCTAGATCCTTTACAGAGCCACTGTACATTTAAGAAAGAGGGAGCCATGAAGACCCAGTCAAACAGTGGACCAGACTCTGTGACCACAACAAACCCAGATTCACAGATCCAGACTGAAGCACAGCCAACACAAAGTGAAGGTTCAGGAGAACTGGAGAAAAGACCAGCCAGTCCCGATGAAGCTAAGGCATCAGTCACACCGCAGGGCATTAGGACAGATGTGCAAACTCCTGCAACACCTTCAGGTGTGACTGTAGCACAGGCAGAGCAGAATAAACCTGCTGTTAAGCCTCTTACCATGGCTTCAGGAAACACAAGAGGGAAAGGAACTAACACAAACCCAAGTGAAAATACTGCCACTACACCTGATAATGACTTAACTGCTGAGTCTGATGGGCTGAAGTCAACGAAAAAGGATCCAAGTGTACGAGATGGAAGGAAATATGTTCCCTCTAAGAAGGCGATGATTGATCCACTGAAAATGGACATGTCCAAGCCATCAGTTATTCCAACATGTGAGTATTCTGTTTTGAATGTGATTGCAGGAGTGTGTCTGTCATCCTGTGTTTTAATAATAATAAAAATAATAATAATAATAGTATTTCATAAAACAAGTTTAATCAAAGAGCTGTACAGGATATGAGAAGAGCAATCAAAACAATCTTAAAACAATGAAAAACAACAATTCAAAGCAGGATAAACAATTTAGAGATACACTAAGGCTGCTTTACACCTAAATAGGGATGGGAATCGAAAACAAATTCCAGTTGAGAATCGATAACAGCTCCCTCATATCATCAGTATCATTAGTCTTTTTGCTTAATTTCCTTATCAACTCCTTTCACTTTATTCTGCATGCCTTGCAAATCAGGGACGTCACACCCTCATTAGAGGCAGTCATCAGAAATGACAACAAAGAAGCCTAAGATGTAATCAAGACACATACTGCACAGCGTTTAGGGGGTGCAACTTGTAGAGGCATTCATCTATGCAGCACAGCACTGAATGAGTGCCAAGTGTTTGACATTTTTGCGACTGAAAACCTTTGAAGGTTAACTTTTGTCCGATTAGAAAATCCATAGGAATAGATGAGGGAATGTTAAAGAATCGCATCAGTAAACAGGATTGATCATGGCATTGGTATCAATAAAATCTTATCAGTTCCTATCCCTGCACCTAAAATCTGTTTCTTTAGTCCAGATTAGGAGTCTTGTGTTACATTTTTGCATAATTATCTCAAGTTTGGTCCATGTTTACACCGGAGCTTTTGACCAAACTGTGTGACATGAAAGAAAAATGCTCTGTTATTCATCAATACGTCTTGATTTAAAAATGACTCCTTCCTGGCTTTTGCTGCTCTAACATGTTTCAATACAGTCTCATTATAGAATACTGTATAACTATACCTGACTATGGGTCATGAACCCATTTGAGTGTGTGAGCAGTGTGTTTAAATAAAAAGAAGCTATATTAGATTCAATATTCTTACTGATTACCCATCTCTTGTCCCTAATTTATTACATTTGCTATTTCTGTTTTCTTTCTTCTCCAATCAAAGCATAGGCCTGTTCAGTTTTCATTTATTTTCAGCCAAGATCTGATTTCACAACAGCTGAGTCGTGTAAGGACAAAGCTTTATGTTTATTATGTCAGCTATAACCTGATTTAAACCAGCTTTATAGCGTTGCCAAAGTACATTGCACACATTTAACAGCAGAGATCTAAAACAAGTTTATTTACAAAACAGACAAAATTTAGCGTCCTCCACAGAACAATGTATTTCATTACAGGGGGGCACATTTCAGCTCCAAAGATAATTAATCTTTTCTCAAGCCCGCACTTTGCAGGAAGTGATCTGCTATCAAGCCCCGCCCTTCTCGGCAACTGTTACTAGGTTAGACAAAATCTGTTGTTGCAGGCCTCTCTCCTTTTTGAAAAAAATGAGAATGGCTCATCTTCTGACTAACTTTTACTGATGTTTAATTACTCTGATTATTTTCTCAGCTTGACCTTAGTGAATGTATAGAAGAAAACTCAAAATCGTTATAGCTGGTGAATGACCTAAGTGATGTCATATAACATTGTATGTTCACGTCAACAAAAAACTTTAATATTTTCACTGAATATTCCTAGAACACCAAATGATTTCAAGTACTAAAATGTCTTCTCTTACCTTTGAGTGCAAGTTAGTTTTCCTTGTGGTTTTCAATGTTGAAATAACAAATATATGGTAGTAAGTTCTCTGATTCTGATTGGTTGGTCAGTGAACCAACCAGAGAGCCAACAAAGGATCCGTTAAATAGGAAAGGCTGACATGAATGCACACACACACACAGAGGGATTATTATTAACTATCAATCATCAATGCCAATGATTCACATGAAAAAAAATGATATCCACTATATAAGAGAGTAAATTTATCTAATTTGTAGATTAATGAAACAATTCTGCGACTGTAGACACAGAGCTGTCTATGGTGCTGGGATGACAACTTAAATACATATGTTCATGAGCTGTCCAAAGTGCTGGAATCATTGAACCCAAAAACACTAGTTTTGTCATTCATAATCACCTGATTATCCCTAATATTGATTTTATGATCAACAATCACTGAGAGGCTTTTTTGTGAGACTGATGGTGTTAAACATGGACCGTGGGAAGTAGCCAGACTTTTGGGATCCATCGACCCCTGCCACGAATCAAAAAAAAATAAAGGTCCAAAGAAATCTGAGACAGAATCAGTCTGTTTGAGAAATGCTAGCTGTTCATTACCTTTGTAATATTTTTACAGACAGCAGTCTGATGATGGGTTTTATCTCTATGTACATTTCCTCCAACAATCCTTTCAGACTGAGGTCAGTTTTCTTTCTCACTGCAAATGAACCACACTTTAGTGCGTGCAAAAGCAGACCAAGACCCACCTTCTTTGTTGGTCTTGGTATGGTTCTTTAGTTCACAGCTTCTACCAATGCAAACTAACAGTACCCACTTGGAGAGCAAACTCGAGTTAATTTGATGCTCACCAAGCAGTTAGGTGTAAAAGCACCTGAAGAGAAAGTATCATTTCAGCATAAGACTAATTTAACGCAGATGTTGCAAAGGCATGAATGAGGACTCAAGTCATTAAATGGCAGGACTGATTTAATCTTTGCAATGTTTCTGAAGTGGAAAAGGCCACCTATTTCACCTCCTTTTATGAGTAAATCAGACGTGGCAAAAAAGGTCACAGTACATATCGGAGCTAGACTTCTGTCTTGAGTGGTCAGTCCCATTGCATGTAGACCAACTGTGTAAACTGTGATGTGCTGATACAAGTCATCTTCTTTCATTGGTTGTCTTATGTGGGTCAAATGTTACCAAAGCTGCCCGTTTGCATTCAAGAGTCATGTTGTTTTTGCAGAGCTTGATATTTTCTATACTTTACTATATTCTGAAAGTAAGGATGTATGTCAAATGTTAATCTCTTCCCCTTTTCCCTTCAGCATCTCAGCTCTCCATGCAGTGCCTCGAGTGCCATATAATTTTCAGCGATCCCAAGAGCAAAGTACGTCATCTGAAGCAAAGACACCCAGCACTGTATGAACAACACATACTGAGCAATGCCCTCTTCGCCTGTTACGTTTGTGAGAGCTTCTTCCCGAACTCTGCAGAGCTCATGGCCCACCAGAAGACCCATCTAGAGAGAAAACCCTTCAAGTGTCTGATCTGTGGGGAGGCCTTCAAAAGATCAACAGAGCTCACACTCCATAAGAAAATTCATTTTGGCCAGAATGGTTACGCATGCACTGATTGTGGCAAAGCTTGCAAAACTATGACACTGTTAAAGTATCATCGGCGCACGCACACTGGAGAGAAGCCATATGTCTGCAAAGAGTGTGGAAAGAGGTTCACCATGCATAAAACTCTGCAGAAACACATTCTGTCACACACACAGGGTGAAGATGATGAAGAACCAAGAAATCAGGAGGAAGGTAAGGATGGTGCAAGCATTTTCTTGACACAGTTGTGTTTCCATGTCTCTTATTAAAGTTATTACACATTTTTAGTAAAGTGCCACTTATTGTTGAGAAAACAACCGAACAATAGTAACTGATTTATGATCACCACTTGGCCATATCTTTAAAAACACAACACTAATTACTATTTCTATACTGATGACAAACAACTAAGCCTCACCTTTGATCGTAAAAACACCAGTCAATTAAACAACATTCATGTTTGCACTGTATTTCTAAAAACTGGATGGTAACCAACTTATTACAGTTAAACTCTGAAAAGTTAGCATCAAAGGCCCAGACCCATCATAAAATAAAATTTAAAGGTCGTATGTCATGCAAAATCAATTTCTTTGCTTTTTTTGTTGTTAGTAGGGGTAGCCTTGGGCAGCAGAATAACATGTCACCTTTTTGCTAAACTCTCAGTTCACAGAGTAATGAACTTTGCCTCTTTGAAGAAAACGCCCCTTAAAACACTGTTTTTAACTTCCTGGGGTTTATTATGTAATAGCTATACAGCCTCGAACTACATCTGTGGGTTCTGCACATCACAGGCAGATGCCATCTCTGTTTTTAAAGTCCGCCCTCCCATTAGATGACGTTTCACCTCCACTGTGATTGTCCTGAATACAGAATGAGAAGATCAAGTTGACCCCCTCTGTGTTCCTTTTCCAGAGGTAATATTGATGTGAATGTCTCAAGGTTGAAATATAACAGAGCCTCAGAGCGGCACTTTTGCTTAAAGCCACTGTGAATTTGGGGATAGCCTCCCTGCCCCCCGGATCCAAGTGTTTCCAAAGTGGAGGAAAAAGGAGCTGCATCTGATCCTCTTCAGAGACAAAAAGTTTCATTTCTTGATCAACTTAAATCAAATCCTTGCTTTGTAGACACTGAAGAAAGGTTGTAAATAGTCAAACACACAAGGGCATTGGACCTTTGACCCTGTTAAAACCATTAAAATTGACTCACACCTCAATTTTGAAAAACCCATCATTCAGTTGTCCAACCGTGTTTTTATCAGTTGAAAAAACTTTCAGAAATCAGGTCATTACTCTCAGCTACAAACTTGGAAACAGTTTTTCAGGCTTTCATTTTAACACAGTTAGATTTCTGCAATTCACTGTTCTGGTCTCACCCAAAATGACCTCAACAAACTTCAGAGGACTCAAAATACAGTAGGGAGAGTCATAACCAGGTCCAGCAGGAGAGAACAACTCACACCGTTTTTGATTCAGAATTGTTTTAACTCTAATTATAACTTTTAAGGCTTGTAGAGGGTTTGCTCCATATTAAATTACTGACCTCCTGATCCCCTACCAGCCCTCATGTAACCTGAAGTGTTCTGGTAGGTAATTGGTAACTATTCCTCGGTCAAACCTGATGACCAAAAGTGACGGAGCCTTAATAGTCCGGGCCCCATAGTTGTGGGATGACCTGCCTAAGAAGGTCAGCAATGTTAACACAGTGACTTATTTTTAATTACTGTTAAAATCTCTTTATTTCAGACTAGCTTTTTATTGATTCTGAATTTTGTTGGGTTTTTTTGTGTGTTTTACTACCTTTTCTGTCCAACAAGTTTTTTTTAACCTGATGTGCATTTAGCGTAATTTCATGTGAAGTGCTTGTAAGTTGTCTTTGAATAGTGCTGTACAGATATATTTTATTGTTAGTGTTAATGTGTTATTAATAGTAGTACTACTAGTAGTAGTTGTAGTAGTAGACAGCCATGTCCTTAAAAACAAACTTAAAATCATCTTGTTGAAGGAAAACCTTTCGGTAGTTTTTAAAGATATTTTCTTATTATAAGATTACAGTTCAGTTGGCCTAAAACCTAGTTTCTTTACTTTATTCATTCTTTTCTTTAACTTTAAGTATTTTCATTAAGGAAAAAAATATTTACCAGTGTATCCAGCTTAGCGACCATTACAAAAAGTCACACTGAAGGAAGAAATAGACAACAATGAAGTGAAGTGGTATCACCGAGCTGTACAACATGCACACACACTGGTCAAATGATCATGGGTTCAGGTATTTAATTATTAAAAATCTAGAAAGTTCATGTTCATGAGTTGACCATGTCACACAGACTAAGATAACAGGGCAGACACATTAAAATACCACCCCTTACACAATCTCCTCAGACTTGTGCACATGACACAACACAGTCCAAATCACCAAGTGTGGTGTCCAAATGAAAAGCTGAGTACACAGTATTGTAAACATGATTATTCTGAGAAGATTAATAAAGACGAAAATACATTCACATGTCTTTCTGCCATTCAATTTGATATTTTTTTTAGACATTTTTTCATTAAAAAAATTAACAAAAAAAAAAAAAAAAAAAAAAAAATATATATATATTATATATATATATATATACTTTAACACAGTTTTTCCCTCATGATCATGAAATATCTTAGTGCAATGATATCTCTCTTTTTCATTTCTCTGTAGGTGGTCATAAACGGTATCCTTGCCCAATATGCCAAGTCACTTTCAAGACCACAAGCTCACGGCAAAAGCACCTAAATCACAAGCACGCTCTTCATACCAACATCTCTACTGGACCTCAAGTGAAACAAAGCACACCCATCATTACTCCACTATCCATCTCCCAGCCTGCACTGCTGCAGTTGGAAGCCAATGGACCTCTGCAGAAAGTTGATGCCAATATTGACACAGAGCAGATTCGCAAACTTATTGAATCATTAGGAAATGTGCAGAAGGTGAACCAAGTTGTCATTTTGGGGCAGGTGCCACCTCATGCTCCACCACTGGAAGTGCAGCAGATATTGCAACCACCAGAAACAGTGAATTTAAATCTCAATCCTCCTCAAATAGATTTTATGGGTGTGAGACAGCCTGAATGTAAGACTATTGAACTGGAGCCTTTGAACAACCTGTGTGACCCAATGGAACAAACCATTATACTGGAGCCTATTACACCGGATGGGCAGCTGGAAAACCCTCCTTTCCCAGAACCAGATCCCCAAATGGCAGCTGCTGAGACTGTAGAGCTTACACTTGTTCAGACTGAACAAAATGAGAGACCTGATGAAGTTGGGACACATCCACTTCTTCAGCAGCCAGACATTAGTGCAATGCAGTGTGACAATATTGACCAAATAATATGTCAAAATGAGTTAGACTTAGAGCAAACGGTCGTATTAGAGCTAACCCCAGCTTTGATACCAACTCAGGAGCTGGAACAATCCCAAACTGTAACACTGAATGAAATCTTGCCATCCACTTTAGAAACAACTACTGAGCTGGAGAAGACTTCTGAAGAAGCTCCAGGTAGTATGGTAGTTGAAGCACCTGATACCAGCCTGTCAATCCCGCCCCTAACTATTGAATTAGAGTTGGAACCTTTACAAGAAGGGAACCAGGACATCCCCCCAGCAGACCCACTTGCACAAACGTCTAATGACTCCAAAACAATTTCCAAAGAAGATGCTGTTACAGAAATGCAAACAGTGAGTCAAGATCTGATTCCTCCTGTCCTGGATGAAGCTACATCCCAAGATACAAAGGAGAAGACTGATCACGAACCACAGGACGAGCGGGGTCATGAACAAGAGGAGTCTGTGCAAGAGCCATCCAAACAAGATCCAACCGAGCAAAAAACGCCTGAAAATGTAATTGTAGAAAGCAAAGAAGGCCATGAGAAGGTGGAGAATGTGTCTGAAACTGAGGATTCATATGCTAGAGAAGAGGATCAGCCACAACCAGAGGCCAAAAAGGATTTGCAGATGACAGAGTTACCCGTGAATGTAATGTCAGCTCAAGAGCTGGTGAAAGTGCGCAAAAGAAAGCCTGCAAGGACATTCTTCTTTCAAGGATATATGCATGATCTTGCCGGATCCTTTTACAGTGATGAATTACAAATTGATGCTTCCCCTGCCAAAAGGCAAAGAAGAAAAAAGCCCCACCTTGTTGTTAAATTTGGACCACAAAGCAAAGAGAAAAAGAGTAAAAAACAGAAAAAGCCATCGAAGGACGAAGTGTTAAGAGCGAAACCAACAGTACATCTCTCTAACAAAAAGGGATCACCAAAGAAGGGAAAAAAGGGACCTGTGCTACATACAGAACAAGGACCACTCCAGGACACGCAGGAGAAACAAAACAAAGAGGACACAAGAAAAAACAAAAAGAAAAAGCAACAAGATGAAGCTAGAAAGCATGCAAATAACATCAGTGAGAAAAAATCTGCAGCCTCGCCGGTTTCAAAGAAAAAGCAGAAAGGAATTCTGCAAAAGGATCAGCCCAAAATGACGAAAGGTGGCAAGGGACAGAAAAAAATGGGAAAAAAAGAAAAAGGCAAGACAAAAACAAGCCCACCTACAGCAGACACAACAGGCCAACACACGGTGGAAGACTCTCTGCTTCTGCTCAAAGGTCATAAACAGCCCCAGTTAAAGGTTCACAAGCTAGACCCCTCTAAGGCATCCGGCAGTTCACATGAGGGTTCTCCTAATGAGTCCCAGAAAATCTCTCCACAAATGAAAAACAGTAAAGTCAAAAGTCCAGCAAGTGAGTCTACAAATAAGACAAAATCAGAGGATAAGAAAAAGGGAGGAAGAGCCAAAAAGGGGCTTTCATTGCTATCGTCTTTAAAGGTTACCCGTAAACCACCTGAGAAACCACCATCCAAGCCAAAGACCACCAAGAAACGAAAAGCCTCCTCCAATGTGGAGACTGAAGGAGTGATAACCTCCTCTCATTCCAAGCGTGCCTTAGAGTGCAAAGACTGCGGGGACATATTTAGTGACGTCCCTTCCCTTCATAAGCACAAGGCAACGGTTCATATCATTGAGAGTCCTGGTCTTACATACACTAATGGAAACATTTTTGAAGGTGTCTCTCAAATGGACCTCTATCAGCTTCCACAGCAGCATGGAAAGGCCATCAGGCTGATGAATGCTTCTACCGGGTGGGATACTGAGCCTGAAATGGGAGAGACTGCATTAGAAGATAAAGAGCGTAATGTCTCTTTTCCAGCTTTGATTCCATCGCCGTCTCTACCTCTTCCACTCTCAGATATGGAGTTGTGTGCTTTTGAAGACAAAGGCAGGAGTAATACAGAGCCAGACAACCAGCCATCTTTTGATCTAATGAAAAGCAGTGTTGAACAATCCAATGTCACATCTGATTTATCATTAAGTGCCTCTACTCAGACGCAGAGCTCAGAAACTGGAAAGACTTTGGCATCAGATGAAGCCAGAGAAGATGGAGGTGACCTGAAGAATCCTGGCTCAGAGTCTGGGGCTCATGGTGCTATGGATGAAAACATCAAGCAGGATTTACTTTTCAAGGTGGATTTAGTTACCGTTGGGGAGCAGAGTGAGAAAGATGAGGGTGCTACCTGCAATCCTGAGGCTGGAAGCATTGGCAAACATCCCCAAACTTCTGATAGACCTCTAACTTCACAGACTGTGTCATGCGACACAAATCAAGAAGAAGTCAAAGAGGAGGAGGAGGAAGTATCAGTCCAGAAGGAAAAGGGTGAGGAAAGGACTGTTGTGAGTAATGCTAATAAGAGTAGAGGAAGAGGAACAGGGACTCAAAGGAGAGCCTCTCCTGAAGACACTGCCCAGAATTCAGAAAAAGAGCAGAATGAATGTCAGGTAGTTTGTGGACACCAGCCTGTCACCTCTGATTCAGAAATAACTGAAGAAGGTGGGCCCAATTCTGTATTTAAGGCAGGAAATGCTGCTACATCTGCCAAGTCTTCAGACACAATGCCCTGCACTTTAGAGACGACTCCTGATGAAAGAGTTGGGCTTGAGCCACATTCTGTTACCCCAGAGGTAGAAAAAGTAACAACTGAAAAAGAAATGCAGTTAGGAGAAGAAAACGACAGGGACAAGTCTCCTGGAATCATAATTGAGAAGGTCATCACCTCTACACCTAAAGCCACTGCTGACAAAGAGCTTATGATGGCAAGGACCAGTCTAAGACAGGTGAGATGCTCAAGGTTCCAACAAATTGCACACATGTATAAAGCAGGGATGCACTTCAGTGGATATGATCATATTTCCAGTGCTGATATCTATAGACATTCATGCACATTCTTTTACAGGACAGTCTGGCTGAAGGCGTTCACTACTTAAGTTGCAGCCTCCACCATAAAACCCCTTCCCATGTTGGACCAGGAAGTCCTGTTAAGAATATTTGAAACTGTTTGATTTACTATCATATTGAGTGTAATTATGAACAACACACAGGTCATAAAGTGAACAATCAGTAATGTTTTTAACAGAATGTTTATCATCACAGTATTATTTCAACTCCTAAATGAACAAAGCAACAGAAAATAATAAAAATGTTCTTTTAAAATATTGATTGTAAAAACAAAATCAACTCTAAATTCAGAAGTAACCCACAGGTGTAGGTGCATTGGGACGTGTTAAATATCTATCACTTTGAGCCTGACACTGGAGGAGACCTGACAAGGTTGGGTCTCAGCCAGACCCCCTCCCATTTTGTTTAATTACCGCAAGTTCATACTGTATTATGATTTACCTTTTCCTCTCAATGTGATTGTTTATGTTTTTAGAGACATGTGAAACAAAGCAAGCAGAATTTAATCCTGTGATAAATGATTCTCTGTTGTATTTTAAAGATGAGCATTCAGTGAGTCAGACATGATGTATCAATATGCTCTGCCAATATTACAGTCAGTTTATGCAGTATATTTAGCTGATATGATTGGCTCATATGTCAACAAGAGCTTTAATTTAAGAATTATCTACTAATACTGGTAACATGTCGCTAATATAATGCATCATTATCTAACTTGGCAAACTGATTTGCACATTTCCTCCTCACAGGGTTTGAACAGGGTGGCTGAGAATGAGGCACAAGTCCTTCAGAACCAGGAGATCAAGGTTGAGGAGATCATCACAAATCCACCTCTGACTGGACCAACGTGTCCAAACAAACAGAGTGCAGGTCTGCAGCCTCAGCAACATTGGGATATAAGGACTGTCCTGGTGAAGGAGGAGTGCAGCCTTGTGTTGAGTGAAGCTCAGGCCACACAGGGCAGCAGTATCCACTGGAATGTGGAGCCAGTCAGTGCCGCAAACACCTCCGGTTCATGTGAGTGTGAGTTTAAGGAGGAAATCAGCAAAGAGAAACGAGGCACTGCTTTGTTCATGGTGGCTGCAAAAATCACAATTTTAAAGTCCTCACAATAGTTCAGAAAGAACAGTTGTTTATGTTTGTTAGAATCAGTATTAATAAAATAGGTTTTTTTAATGCAGCATTTACCACAAGCAGCTGAGCTGGATTATGATGTTGAGGTAGAACAGAGTTTGCTTCTTTATGTACTGTTTGCTTCAATTAAGAGTTTTTTTTTTAAACTATTTGGTTTGTTTTGCAGCATCCTCCTTACTCATGTCACAAAGATTTCTACATAGAAACAGTGACCATTAGGTGCTGGTTTGGCTGAGTTGGTAGCAACAATGCATATACCATCAATATGAAGAAGGCTTTTGCCTTGTGCTGGTAGCTTGGGTTCAATCCCCACCTGGGGTCCATTTGACAGGTTTCCTCTCCTCCCCTCTTTGAACCTTTCTGTTCTCTCTTCACTATATAAAAAAAAAAAAGAAACAGTCACCATTTAAACACCTGCATCCTGCTTTACCATGGCATGAATTAGTTTTTATACCATTTTCTAACTTAAAAGAAAATCATTTTCTACAATATGAGAGTTTGAGTCATTTTTTGCTAAACTTATCAGTGTCTTGCTTCTTCTCGGAAATATGGCTGTGAGGGGTGTAATCTTTTAAAAGTGACATGTTTTGAATGTTTTGCTTTCAGTGCTGAATGGCAGGGATTCAACAAGAGACTCTTGTGCCACTCCGGAGTTCATCACCAACCAGTGTATCTTCTACCCTGTAAAGGAGGAAGAGAGGGAGGTTCTTGTGGGTTCTGCTCAGACGAACAGTGAAGATGTATCCACAGGGACCTCAGGTGATACCCAGCAGACAGAACATCGAAGTACAGGTAGTTATTCGAGTGGGACATTGTGGTTTTCTTAAACTAGTTGTATAAAGAGGTGTTTTATTTGAATACTGAATATGTCACCGACAGATAAGGGGGGCCTTTCAGACTACCAGGAGGAGAGAGGGAATCGTCTGTTGTCGGACATAGGTGAAGGTGACTTCGCAGACGGACAAGGTTTGCACTGTTTTAATTGAAAACTTAAATGATGACTAAAGGTGTCAGCCTGAACTTGAGATGATTTTACGGTATGCTAACTTTCAGCTGAGACCACTGCTGAATGGCATCATTCTTCAGATGTCCAGGACTTTCTCCTCCAGAGTTCTGATGAAGAGGATGTGGGTGGCTTTGAGCTCTCTGACTCTCAGCTTGACTCAGAAGCAGAAGTGATGACCTATTTCTCCAAGAACAATGTCTACAGCACACAGCTACATGATGAAACATCGCAAAAGTACAGTGAACCAACTTCCTCTAATCTTCAAAACCTTCTCAGAAAAATGATATTGTCTTAAGATGTAAAATTAATTTTTGTGATCTTGGAATGGTCAGCAAACAAAGACCTCTAGATTTTATGATTTCAAAACAAAATGAACAGCTGGATTTGCTATAAGGTGATGATTGTTTGACTTTTCCATATGAAATATTAGCCTAAAAGATTTTTATCTGTGAGAGGCCTCTTCTTTTAGATGATTCACTGACTAGACAAACTTTATGAAATCTTCTTTGGGCTACTTTAGTGCTGCTTCAGAAGACACCGGAGAAAAGTGCGGCAGCAGTGTGTTGTATGTAGAGTAAGCATGAGAAAGTTTTCTGTTCATTTGCATTTGCTCACTTTTTCAAGTCTGTTTTTTTGCTGTTTTTGCAAGCAATCCAACTTGACATCAATTGATAATTAACATGCAATGTGCTAAAATAATTATCACTTTCCTTCTAATCAGCGCTTCAGCAATGTAATAGAGACAAAAAATTTGGTAAAACTTAAGTTAAAACCACTATTTTCACCATTAACTAGTTGCTTATAAGCATGCTAATAAGAAGTTATACTGGCTGCTTAAGAGTTTTCTCAGAATATCCTACTAGTAAGTGCATGTTAATAATAAGTTGCAAAGTTGTTACATTATATATGATCTTTATTAGCTTTGCTCATTATGGCCCTTTTAGGGTAGTATTGCTGCATTAATAGTTATTGTCTCTTAAAAACCCAGTGAACATGGTATATTCCAATTAAACAAATCTTAAAAACTACAAATCTTAATAATTTATCTATAATCATAATGAAGTCATTTTAAGTCAGAGTATGTTCCCTGTTCTGAAGAGAAATAAATTAAAATTTCAAATATCTTATTAAATTTCTGTAAGCTTGGTGTTTGAAAATGTTGTGTAAAATGGTTCATTTGTAGAGGATGATAATTCACTGATTTACGTTTTTTTAAATTATTTCAACCACAGTTTTAAACATATCTAATATTTGTTCCCCATTTGACAGTTGCCCCTCTTGTCACTCGTAATACTTTAATATAAAACAAAACCAATTCAGTTAATGGGGCATAATCTTAAAATGATCTACTGGGTGTACATGCTTTATTCCAAAATTGAAAGAAAAAAAAGCAAAAGTCAGCACAATTACAAGTACCGGTAGTTTCTTAACAGATGGATCACCCTATACATTTTTAAACATCAAGTTAAAATAATTTTAGTACAATAAATAATAAGTGTATTTCTCTGATTTATGTTAAGTGTGCAACTACAAATAAATCACTTAAGAGCAAGACCTCACTTTGGATTTGGGACATATCCTGAGTTGAAGGATTTATTACAGGACTTCTATAGATATACCTCAAGTTTGTGTTTTGTTTAAAAGGAATAGATCATCTTAAGCCACTAAATACCATGCTAATAAGCAACTAGTAATTTAAAACTGTGACCTAAAATTAAGTGTGGCTAAGATTGCCATTTGTTCTACACTGCAAAAAAAGTCTTAATTTTTCTCAGTTCTTTAGAAAAAGATCCTAAAATGCACTCACAGTAGTCATCCGACTCTGTGCTCAAGCATGTTTCTTCTCTGAAGTCCAGTCCACTTCCCTGGCATGCTTGGAGGAGGTGGGTGTTTAATCATTTGTGAATCAAAGTTATCAGCTATTTTTAAAGTAAAAAAAGTCCAGGAAAAAAAACCCCATCATTATTTAAACACAGAGGCTCTCTGATAGAAGCAAAGTAGTCCTATAGGCATCTCGTGTATTTGAGGTGCTGTTTTTCCTTTTTTGACAGTATGTGTGCGTTTTTTGCTCCTCTTTCATTCACAAGTTATATTCCTCCTCCTCTTTTTACACATTTTGTTCTCCATGTCACTCAAATATTACAAGTCGTTTTGAAATGTGTGTCACTCAGTATCCAGGTTAGGAGATTTATTTCTGATGCATAAAAACACAGCCAACCAAAAAAAGACAGAGAGAAACATATAATGCCGACAGCACCAGCTGCAGAGGACTATGAATAAGATGGATTTGGAGGTTTATATTAAACATAAGACATCACTTCCGTCCAAAAAATGAACAGAGGGAAATTAGTGGATGCTTTTCTTTTCTCCCCCTTTTATCCACGCACAGTTGCTCCAGTGAGCAGTACCTCAAGCGACCACTCCTCCAAGGAATCATCTTAGGTTGTTTAATTAAAATTACTCAAAGTATTACGTTATGTCTCTCTATCTGTGTTACTGCAACAGTTGTGAGTGTGTTATGTAGTCTGTCTGCATCTTATGGTGTAAACATTCTCAAGTGCAATTAGGCAGGGATGTTGTGAGTGCTGTCCAAAGGGGGACTGGGAAGAGAGGGGGATTGTGTTTAAGAACAGCAAATGGCTCTAGTGTGACTGAGTTTAATTTTTTCTCAAAATGTGAAGGAACCCTGTTCACACCTGATTTTGTTCCTCTCTCTTAGCTCGCCAACTACAGAGAACCAGTCTAGGGAACAAAGAGAGGGAGACCAGACCAGGAGCCCGATTGATTATTTTTCTAAGTATTTTGGATGGGATACCTGGGTAGAAATTGCAAACTGCACAAACAAACTGTCCAACATGTCCAATCCTGTCTCAGCCAGGGAGGTGGCACAGTTTGTCGGGATCCACATTGCAATGGGAACTTTGAAGGTTTGTTCAGAGTGCTACGCCTAATTATGTTCATTTTTTTGTTTAGGTCCAATTACAATAATCTTGTCTTTTGCTATTTCCAGTTTCCCAGTCCGAAGCTCTACTGGGAGGACCTGACAAAGGTGCCCTTGATTGCTGAGGCCATGCCTTTTTGCCGTTTCCTTGAGCTGTCTCGCATGTTGAAGCTTGCCTCTCTTGCAGATGATAGGATCAACCATAATTTAAAAAAAAGTGGACAAGATGGTGCATTACACCCGAGAAAAAATCCTTCGGTCAGTCAAAGTAAAAATTCCCTTCACAACAATGATGAGATGCAAGGGAACAAGTCAAATAACTCAAACACCTCCAGCACACAAACTGATCCCTTGTGGAAGATTGAGCCACTATTGTGTCGATTCAAAGCAGGGTGCCTGTCGCTGAGAAGAGATGGCCAATATGCGGTAGACCGGTATCAATTACCTTTAACTGGGAAGATGCTCAGTCAGAGACCATCTCTCCGCTGCACTGCAGTTATGGGATTCAGTGGTTTGCTCTTACATGTGGACCTTAAATTGGGTTTGTCTGGTAAAGAGGATGCTGTTGAAAAAATGGTTCCCAAAGGTAGCATGGTGTTTCTTTGCAAACAGGAACTCTCCACCCCAGCCATGCTAGAGCAACTGCTGGTTGCAGGGGTTCATGGTGTAGGCAGGGTGGGAGGGGCCCGGGGACAGATGGGAGATGAGTTTGTGAGCTCAGATGGGAAACTAATGTTACGCAGATCCCACTGCGGCTTCATACTTTCTACCACGGGAAACAATCAGAGGAACATGGCTTCACTCATTGACAATTTCGAGAAGGCCCAGAGTTCAACTAGACTAAACAGGGACCTGCTAAAGCTCTACTCAATCCCACTCACTGCCTCCGCCCCCAGCTGCTGGCCTCAAGCCGTGCTCTGGTACCTGACGGATCTGGCTTTGGTCAACTCCTGGCTCCTCTACAGACAGGATCACAGGACAAAGTCCACGCCTTTATCTTTCATGGCCTTCAGGTTGGAGGTATCTAAGGCTTTCATCCTGTCAAACAGCTCTGATACCCAGGACTCAGTCCCTCCTCAACCCCCCTTGGAGAAAGTTCATGCAACACATGAAACACACAGTCCCAGCCTGGTGGAAGAAAGTCCTCTTCCAGATGCAGCTACACGCTACGATGGCTCGGGCCACTGGCCAGAGCAGCTTGCTGAAGGAGAGGGGGGAAGATGTCGTTTTGGGAACTGTCAGAGAACATCTCGGGTGCTATGCCTCAAGTGCTGCGTCTTTCTTTGTATTTCTCGGAACCACAACTGCTTTCTGAACTTTCATAGTCAAGACAGTTTGGAAAAGAAATAATCTCCATAGCTGTGCTTTTACTGTATGTTTAACCAGTGTTAAAAAAAAAAGTGTTACCCTCAATGTCTTTTCAAGTTTCCCATGATGCCTTTCTCCGTCCTTGTCATTGTTGAAGGAAGTGTTTGTTCCGAAGTGTAAAACATGCTTTGTGATGTGACATGTCATTGAGCAAGTGTACAAAAATTTTTGCCTTCAAAAGGTTATGTAAAAAAAAAAAAATCCTCAGCCATGAAATGTGCTGCAGAACCTTTGTTTTTATGAATTTGTCATTGCAAAGACCATTTTTTAATGTTATTGACTTAACCTATTTTACATTTCATGATAAGCTCTGAACTTGGCTGTTTGAATTTATGAATAATTCATTTCATTCCAACAGAAAATAAAACATGCACTAAATATATGCCTTTTGAGTTTTTATTTTCTTACTTACTTTGAAGCTGATAATTGCATTTTAGAGAAGGAAAAGAGTTTGAAAAAGACATGCTGTCATTGGTAATGTTTCTCGTGTATTTAAATGTTTCAGTAAGCTGAACTGAAAAATGGGCTTCGTGGTTGTGCAGCAGTGACAACAGCACTCCCGGGTCGCATGTGACCTTTCTTTGAGGAGTTGAATGGACCATTCGTCTGAACTGTTGTCTAAATTCACTGGAGACTTAAAATCATACATTTTGGAAACTGATAGGATTCTGGTGCTTGTCAAGATATATTCTCCAGTACTTCTCCATACCCTCATATCTTCATTTTATTGTTGGTGAGATTATCACTTTGGGAAATTAATTAACCAAGAGAATAATTTTGGGGAAAGGTTATGTTTTACAATTTACATACAGAGGATATATAAGCTGTGAAAATCTCACAAGTAGTGACTGAATTGGAAAAAAAAAGTAAGAAAATTAAACAGATTGAAATAGAAGTGGTGACAGAATTTTACAGGTAATGCTAAAACATTGTGAAACTGATGTGGAAAAAGTTTCTATTGAAGTTTTATGGTTGTTTGCCGTGAGTTAACATCCTAAAGAGTTAATGGATCATACTAGTCGATTAAATGCAGACGAATTAATGACACTACAGTGAATAAACTACATTCTGCACATTTCAGCTGGAGTCAGCTATGATTCAGTTCGAGACAAAAGTCTGATTTGAGTGTGACAGACCAAATCAGACACACATTTAGAATTTTTTCAATATGTTGCATGTGTATCAAGATGTATGGAAACCATTCATTGGCTTAATATAATGCAGACATTAGAAGCTTTTACAGGAGGATGGGAACATATAGAACTGCAAAAGTGCTCAACTTTATGGCCGGAGCAGGGTATGAAATATATTTGGAACTAGAGGTGGTCCAAGAACACAAACCTCCGACATAGGTGTTTGTTGTTTTTTTTTGTGTTTGTTTGTTTCTTACAGGATAACTCAAAAAGTCATGACCAGATTTTGATGACGTTTTCTGGGAGTGTTGAGTCATGGATCTGAATCCAAATGTGGATCTGGGATTTTTTTAACAATTTGTAAACATTGTAAGCTAGGGCAGTTTTTCATATTTTGGCTGATAATTGAAAAGGTTCTCAATGGATATTCATGACATTTTCAGGGAGTGTCGGTCATGGTACAAGGAGGAAGTGAATAGATTGTGGTGGTGATATCAATCCAGATGTGGATCTGGGATTTTTTTTTAAGGATTTCTTAGTGGTGCAAGATAAGGCAGTTTTCCACAGTTTTGAAAAGCAGAAAGGTTTGTGCTCTTGGAGCGTTGCACCATGTTTAATGTAGTCTAAGTTTATAATGTGCTGATTTTCACAAAAGAAGCTTTTAAAGAGAGAGAGAGGATATTTGTAGAAGCATTTTGTAGATATGTTGGTTGTGTGTGTGTGTGTGTGTCTGTGGGGGTGGTTCTGCAAAATTGTTTGTCATCCAAACAATTAACGGGTACATATGTAAGAGAAAGGAATTTTGAGACCATCTTTAAAAATATATGCACTTGTCCAGGAGTCAGCGACCTGCACTCTGGAGCAACATGTGCCTCTTTTGCCCCTCTCTGCTGGCTCTCAGGACTTTAAAAAATCCTTTGCATTTAAATTCTAATTCCTAGATGTTATAATAATTGACTTTTAAAGGGCTCTCCAAGAAAAATGACAGTATACTGCTCTGTTAAATTTTGTTCTAAACCCATAACTGTAACATTATATGGTATAATGGTAACAATTATGACAAAGTTCAATTTAAAAACTGGTGTGCCTTAGGACAAGTCTAGCTTTAATTATTATTATTTTTTTTACCATCATAAGTTATTAATCCAACCATAAAATAATTAATGAATGAGTTTTAATATAACCCATCAGCACTTGGTGCATTATTTCCTATATACATCTCTAATTGCTGTAATCTTAAAAATCTCATAAAACATTAAGTGAACATTGCCTTTACAATTGATAAAATATGGGGGGAAAGAAATCATTGCTTTTCAGTCTGTCTCTAATTTACTGGCCTTATATATGTTTAAAAAAGGTGACACGTCAAGTTTTAAATAAGTGTCACTGAAATCTTAAAGTTTCAAAATATTTATTGAATAATTTTGTAAACACATAAATACTGATAAATACAGCTGTGTTTAAAAGGCAAAAGTAAATAAAAATGACAATTTACAGACTGATAAGATATCATTACAACAAACAGGCTATATGACTATGGTGAACCTTGAGACTCTGGCTTGATTTTATGTGTGCCTTAGGCAAAAATAGTTTAAAACCGCTGCTGTAGCTTTATTATTATCATTATTATTTTTTATTATTTATTATCTTCATTTTATGGTTCAAATGTTGTTTTGCGTCTCTAAATGTGAAAGAAATTAATTCTAACATAACTAATAAGAAATAATAATAGAGGAAGATGTTTTAAATTGTGCACTTAGAAAAAGGCAATTGAAAAGAAAAAAAAGTAAAACGTTGAAGATAAAAAAAAAAATTGTAATAGCAGTAAAAACGTATTTTTTTTTTTTGTCTTCCAAGTTGTCTCATTCTGCATTACTTCATCATTTACATTTTCCCCAAAATTATCTTGGATGGTAGTTGACATCTATACATGTAATGTATTTTTAATTGCGTTATGACTTCAGCACTCTCCTCTCATGTTTGGTCTCTCATGCCTAAATCTTAAAGCCTTTCATACTGATAATCACGCGTTTGATGATAATTGGTAATTTATCTTTCCCCTAAAATAATAGTATCAGCGGTACAGTGGAGCAGCAGCCCCCGGCAGCCATCTTAGCTGTACAGCAGGAAGTGTCCGATCTATGCGTTGTGTTTCTTTGGGTCAAACTAGCTTCAAAGAGCGGGCAGAGGTAACGTAAAGCTTTATTCAACATTACTGTAGTATTTTCATCATTTGCTATAGGTAGATAAATTAATATGCACCACAGGCAATTATAAAATATGCATAAAAGCCCTGAATAGCGAGTTTAAACGTGGTGTTGTGAAAAAGCACAAAAAGTATCCTGACCATTTTGAATGGGAGCCAGTGTTGTTAGCGCCACCCAGCTCCAAGCTAACCAGCGCTGCCTCACTCTCTGCCTCTTTACTCCATCAGTATTTAAACACAGGTGCATCAACAGTAAACGGGGGCACTGTTTTTTACAACAGGTTCATGCTTACTGAGCAAGAGCGCCTTATACATTTTTACCAGTGAACGGGGGACCGGATGCTCGTAGTGTGCACTGAGCTAGTTAGCTTAGCTTAGCAGTAGCAGGCGGCCTGCAGACAGCAGCGTAACGTCAGACACATTGAGCTCAAACTTCAGAGAGCTGAGGGAGACGATTCAACAACCCGGAGGCTGCAGGATTGATTTGTCTCACTACAAACTTAAAGCTCAGGCGCCTAACTCTAATAGATCAATAAAGAACAGAATAGTCAGAGATCAGAAGAGAGAATATTATCAGCTGCTAAAATGAATAATAATAACTTGTACATCTCACTGAACACATTCAGATTTCTGACCGATATTCTCTGATTAAGGGCTGATCGATTATGGGAACAAATTATAATCGTGACTATTTTGATAGATCTTTAGATCATGATTATGAAATACAATCACTTATTAATATTACAACAAACACCACAATCATTCAAAATTAACAACAACCTTATTACCACTATTCTATACAATGTCATTCTTAACATTGAAAAATATGCAACAGATGATAACATTTTCTGAAAAATAAATTTTATTATAATATGACATATGCAGAAAAGACAAAACGAATGCAGTGTGTTACATGGTTAATCCTTTCACCCAGATCACGTTGTTTTCCTTATTATTGGAGGCAGTTATTGAAATCTAAACTTCATGAATTGTCCACCTCTAATCTGAATGTAGATACATTAAAAACCTGTAACTCAGCCATCTCCTGTGGTAGGAACAGGGAAATGCCAGTTTTTCCATTTCAGGTATTTTTTAGGGGTTTGAAACTCAAGCATAAATATAAAGTTAGATTAATTAAAAAAAAATGCAGTCCCTAGCGCCATATAACTTTATTAAATTTGGTATGACTGTTGAACAAAGTTATCAATATTTGGGTGCTCAAGTGTTTCCACTGATTTTGTACCATTGAGAGAAGGGATGTAAAGATTCATTGGTGAAACACTTTGTACAATCATCCTTCATTGACAAATGATATCTGTAGGGGTCATGATATTGAATTTTTGCAGACCTTATATGCAGATATTTCCAAACTCACTAACGCCATTGCAGAAATTAATATAAACACATTATTTTCTATTAAAAACACAGTCTTTTGTACATTAATTACTCAGTTTCTTTTCTTGTGAGTCTATTTTTGTTAAAACAGATGTGAAACAAGGACAAGAAACCTAATTATTGACACTGTTTTTTAAATGTAGTCTTTCAGCTTTAAGAAGATGGAGCATGAAGATTACGTCTTGCATTCTGCTGATATTACTACTATTACACAATTTATGCTGCTGATATATATTGCAGGTAAACTGGCTGTAAATACTGGCATAAACTGTGATATCTGCTGGTACAGATAGTCAGCTTCTTAAGCTTACCTGCTGCAACTGATGTCATGCTGATAATTTTATGCATTTCCAGATTTTAGATGAATAGACTTCCAGTTTCAGGTGTTTATCTATATCAAACAAATCCTGACATAATTAAATTAACAGCTGATTCATGGAGGTGGCTTTATATATTGGACAGAAGAGCAATACTGTCGGACAAAAATCTGGTATGTCTCGGTGTGTAAACTTGAGGTAAATGTCTGTATATAGAGGGGTTATACCAAAACAAGAAGTTATAAAGCACCCACATTAGTATAGCCAGTTATTTCATACATTGTAATTTAACTGGATTTTTACAGTTGGTGCATAACTTGCTTATACTTAAAATTCACTACAGACCCTTAATGAAACTTTAATTCCCAAAGTTCCACAAGTTTTAATAAATTCCAGTTCATTTGATAAGATGTGCTATGGTTATGTCCCTAGAGGGAATAAAACAAATGTATCAGAGGAAAAAAAGTTTTATAACTGCAACAGCATAACCTCAGGAGGAGGTGTGCATGTATTGAACTCTGGTCAAAGTGTAAATTTTAATTGTTATCTAGAGGTCAAAAGTAATCAACATATGATCATGGGAAAAAGAAAGTGTGTTGTCCAAAAGTAACTAGTTGAATACCTTGAGATTAAGAGAAAAAAACCAAAATGTGCTTGCTATCTTAGCAAAACTGGGACGAATGAATATGTAGATGTACGTCTCTACTTGTTGTTCTTCATAGATGTTTTTCCACAACTTTTTTCAGGCACACATATGTAAACCACTAAGAGCAGCACCATGACATGTCTTGTAAAGGGATAAAAGAAAGTATATGTTTTTACAGCCTTTGCTGATCAAACTGTTATGACATCTTAGTGTTTAATCCAACAGCCTTTGATTTGTTGTACTGTGTATACCAACGCCATGCCCCTTTTCTTTTTATCTTGTTTTTAAATTAAATGTAGGTAAATTGTTGTGAGGGCTTCCTCAGAGTGCCAGGATGGACTCGGATATTTTGAACATAGAGGACATTGTGATGGGACGAGGACTGCCGGATCCGCCTCCAGAGGTCCCCCCTGAAAAGCCAGCTGAAGTCTACAAACCCATCACACTGAACGGACCTCCTCCTGCAACTCTTCAAACCTGTGAGTAGGACCCTGCTCAATATGTTTTTATTAAGAATGCCAAAACAAAAAAAAATATGGCAAGAAATTTTCAAACAACAGCAGAAAACAAAATGCTCCCCTTCATGGAGAGAATTTTCTTGGAGAAATGTAAAATGATATTTCGGTACACCTCTGCAGAAGAACTCCCATTCCAGTCAGACATATTGTTGGAGATGTTGTCAAAACAAAGAGGCAAAACACTTTAATGTTTTTTCGGAGTTGCCCTAGTGTGATCCCATTTTGGTTACAAATGTATAAAATATTGGAAACTGTGTTTCTAACAAAAGTTCCTCTTGAATTGAAGTTGTTGTACCTCTGGGACAAAGAGGAACTTGAACTGAGGAGGACAGATAAATACTTCTTAAGGATACTGCTGCTAATATGTCAAAATCCTTAACAAGAAAATGTCCTAAGAAAGAAATACCCAAGGTAGATGAATGGATTGATCTGGTAAATAATGTTTTTTTAATGGAAAGAAGAACCTCTAACTTAATTTCCCTCAAAGAAATTTAGTTAAAGGGGAAAATTAGCTCTGCTGTCAGATCAGATTTTCTCTAACGCTATGAGTACGGGTGTCATTTTTTCGTTTTATTTTATCCTGTTGTTATTTATGTACTGTCTTGAATCTCACTAAGTTTGTATTCTGTTATTGACCTTTTCCCCTATTCAGTTTAATTCCACTACTTTTTAATTTTATTTATTTATTTATTTTTATGTCTGGTAGTTTTTTTAATCTACCCCCTCTTAGGGCTGAACGATATGGACAACATTTCATATCTCGATATTCATGTCAGATATCTCGATATCGATATGATACGATATGACTACGGGTTCGGTGAAAACCAAGCATTTTTCAGAAAAATAAAAACATCATAATACAAAAGAATGTGAAAAGTGCAGTTTTAGTGCGGGGGAAATCTATTTTGTTTATATCGTTGCTTTTCGATATCAATGTCTTGAATGTTCATATCTCGATATCGATACGAAAACGATATATTGTTCAGCCCTACCCCCTCTACATCAATGCACTGGGTTTGTACAGTCTTGGTATTCATGTTACCTTGCATGTGAAGCTGTCCTATGTATGTTTAAATGTAATTGTTATTTTATTAAAGTAATAAGGAGAGAATGGAAAAAAAAAAAAGGATGCAAAAGCAGCAGGCGAGTTGCACAAATTATTGGCGTCATTACACTCAACTCTAATTTTCTGATGTTCCCTTTAGACCAGCATGAGAACCTGCAGTGTTTCCAGTGCTTCATCACGTTTTGCAGTGCCAAAGCCAAGGAAAGACATATGAAGAAAAGCCACAGGGAAGAGTACAAGCAGCAGCTTCAGCAGGTTAGCCTCACTGTTGACTTATTCATAGTGCCATGTACCAGCATTAAAGGGGAAAGATGTGATCCTTCCTCTGTACCAGCTCTCGCTATTGTAACTCAAGCTGTTCTGTGCTCTTGTGTTAGTACTGCTAACTGCAGCAAAGCAATGTGAATGAAAAGATTGGACTGACAATGTTATTCTTGTGGAATCAATAGAGATGTCTGAATGGGTTGTGAGGGTGGAGCTATAAAAAGAGTGTTTTGTAGTTGATGATTTCACTAGACGTGTATAAAAAATGTCTGAAACATAAACATAAAAATACTTGAATGGTTTTGCTTCAAGGTTCTCATACAACAATCTTGATTTACTTCATGTTGACACTGAGTTGTACTTTTCCATCAATTTTCTCCCTGACTGGAGTTTCAACATATAATTTCTAACCTTTCATCCTTTCACAATTCTGTCTTCTCTGGTGTAATAATAGAAACCGTGACTAGAGATAAACAAAGTACATTATTTCAGTATGGCTTGAGTCTTTTTTTATATATCAATTATTTTTCAGGTTTGTTTCAGTGTACTCTTCTTCTTTCCTGTAGGGAAACACCTTGTTCACCTGCTACGTGTGTGATCGTACGTTTCCGTCATCTGAGGAACTGACGCAGCACCAGCCAACTCACAGCAAGGACGACAAACCCTTCAAATGTGCCCACTGCAAAGAGTGCTTTAAAACCTTCTCTGAAGTGAGTAAAATGTTATTATTGCCACAGGCAGCATTGTGATAAAATACCATCATAAATGCCCAAATAAGGCCAGAGATATACTTACTGTGTGTCCTTATATTTGCGTCTGCTTGCCTCGTTCGGGCTTTTGCAAAATATAACCTAAAAATCTGAAATATGGGTGGCACTGCATGTTGATTTATATTGAATACATAAAAGTCTTCAATGTGCAGCTTCTGTGCAGCAGTGTTGCCCTTGCAGCCAGCTTCCACTGTGCTGGCCTGTGCTTTTGCTGCTTTTAATTACTGTAGCTGAGCCCAGGTCTCTCGGCCTGTGGTCAGGCACGATTGCAGAGGGCAGCATCACAACCTGTTAGCAAAGCACTTCTGCCATTTTTTGTCATCCTTCACTACAGAGTCTCTTCAAACATAGTTCATTTACTTCAAATGCAGGATTACAACTCAGTGTCAGCATAACACTGTTAAAAAGTCAGGCCACCTCCTGCCTGCTCTCTCTCACCTTGTTACTGTGCACAGTTTGACAATCTTGCCTCTTGTCTTAAGGTACAATGACTTCTAGTGTCGTGTGCGATATTGGCAGCTAGACACAACTTTTTTAGCTGTATGGCTAAGAGTGTTATGACCCTAGCTTGGTTACAGTGTTTAGGGAGTTATAAACTGACTTAGTGACACTGGTGAACATTTGCCCAGTGCAGACACTTCCCTCGCTGGTCATGTACCACTTGATATCTCACTCTGTCTTTAATATATATTCAATATTTAGCGTGACAACAAAAGATTTTGAAGAATTACACACTTATTTGAAGGCGTAAATATTCGGAAGGGAATACATAGGTAACTATCTAGATGCCTGATCAAAACGGCTAACTATCAACTGTGTCAACTTGTGATAGCCCCGTAGCCCACATTTTACTGTCACTTCAGCGACTCAACGAACAATTCGTTTATGTTTAACGTTTAACAAAGTCGGGAGGACTTGGTAAAAACAGGTACAGCGGAGTTGTTTCATTGTTTATTATTATGATTGTGAGGCATTTTCTCTTAGAGAATGGGCTATTAAATTAATATGTAGAACTAAAGTGTTTATACTGTACAGCTTTTGATGAAATAGTCTAGGTAACCACAGACTACATCACAAGTTAACATGAAAGGTGATCACAAGTGCTAATCGGCATGCTTGCACTGACCGGGCCTTATAATTATTGTTGTTATGAATGTACGGCCGGTTGTAGCCTAAAATATTTAGCATAATTCAGCACGAAAGCAGCCAGCAACAGCACAGAGGAGGTGAGCGGCGATGACTGGCGGTGGAGCAAGGTCAAACCGACCAATAGGAACTCTTGTCTCTTCCACCAGCGTTGGCCCCGCCCATTTGGTTCAGTCAGATTTACAAGCAAAACTTCTGAACTTGCAAGCAAAAAATATTAGTTTTGATTGAAGTTAAATCAATATGTTCTCAAATTATTTCATTTTCATTTGCAACCTGTTCTGTTTTGATCTCAATTTTTTTTTTTTTTTGGTTGCCACTTACAGTTTTTTTGGTCTCAAATCTATTCTATTTGATTGATCTTTCCTTTTTTGATTGTGGTCTCAACTCTCTTTTTTGGTTGCAAAACCTTTTTTGATTGACTGAATAATAAAGAAACAATGTTCTCTCCATAGAGCTGCAGTTTTGAAGATCCTCTGACCCAGTAGTCTAGCCATCACAATTTGGCTCTTGTCAGACTCAGTAAAACCCTCACATTTGCCCATTTTTCCTGCCTCTAACATCAACTTTGAGGCAAAGTGTTCACTTGCTGCGTAATTCATCCCTCCAACTAACAGGTGTCATGATAAAGGGATTATCAGAACTGTTCGCTTCACCTGTCAGTGGTTATATGTTAAACCTAATCAAACATAAAACATGATTAAGGATGCTTTTAAACTATTGCTGTCATTACCACTAAAAAGTTGAACCAAAAACAATAAAATTATTCTATCATTAGATTCATTGGTCTCAAGTAGAGCAACTTTAAATGACTCTGTGGGAAGAAACAGTATTTAGTACTGCTACTTTGACTACCAGTTACAGTCACAGCCCCTTTTTTAACCATCTTAAACATGAGAAAGATGTCTGTTGAAACACAGCTTCAGCTACTCCAGCCCACAGCCTGTTGTAATACTGATGCCTGCTCTAACACAAGGAGGATATAGAGACCTGTGGTCAGGATATGTGTGGCTTAATTTAAAGTGGAACAATCAGTGACCAGGAATTTAATTTCGTTTTTTCTGTCACAAAGTACTTAGTTACTTTTATCATCTTTACCCACCCCTGTAGCTGGTAGGCAGATTCACCAGCATTTGACAGGTGCTATTTTCCAACACTGGTATATCTCTGGCCTAAATATTATCTCACTGTGCCTTCTACTCATTGTTTCTGTCTCTTAAACCTCTCATTTGTGCAGCTGACAGCCCACAGAAGAAATGTGTGTCCAGAGAGACAGATGACTTGTAAAGATTGCAGTGAAATCTTCCGGAGCGCTGCCCTGCTGCGTACTCATCGTCTCACCCAGCATCCACGCCCAGATGTAGAACCTGCAGAACATCCAGTGGACCCCACAAAAACCCACCGCTGTAGGAAGTGTGGCAAAGGCTATGAGACCGAGTCAGAGCTGTTAGAACACCAAGGAAAGCACCCTGAAGGTCAGCAATGCAACGGAAGTGCACCACCTGTCAAGAAACGTGGGCGGCCTACCAAAACGGAGGAGCCAGTGGGTGCTGAGAAAAAGGGAAAACGGAAAATAAAGGACGAGGCAGAAGCACCAGAGGAGGAAGCGAAGCCCAGCAGTGCATCAGAGTCAGCAGCTGATGAAAAAGGAAAAGCAGGGGCCGCAAAGCGTGGCCGTCCACCTAAAGCCGCAGCAAAATCTGAAACAGAGGATAAGAAGAGCCCTGAGGATGATGCTCAGGCTCCTGCAAAAGAGAAGAAACCCAAAGTGGATCCTGCCCCGCCTCGTCAACACCCCTGTCCTGAGTGTGACCTCACATTCCCTGGTTTAGTTCAGCTCCGAGCTCATAAAAAGGAGAAAACACACCCCTCGGAAAGCCCACCCCTGCGAAGAATGTGAGGAGAGCTTTGCCCGTCCTGAGCAGCTGGAAGCTCACATGTCACGAGTTCACGCTAGTGGGCGCTTCGCCTGTGCAACCTGCGGGAAGAGCTTTGGTCGAGAGCGAACCTTAAAAGCCCATGAGAAAAGCCACCAAGAGGAAAAGCCTGAAAACCCAAGTGCCAAGAGATAATTTAGACTTGGGGACCTTACAGAAAGTGTTTGGCTCTGAAGATTTTAGTCATGGATTGTCTCTTTTTTTCTGTTAACTTTAGCAATCCGGTGCTCCAGATGACGCTTTCAGATGAGTTTGGATTGGTTTTGAGAGTGATTGGTTTTTAGCAAGTTATGGATTTAAAGTTGTGTTTTGATCTTGAGCTCTTGAAATCATGGACAAATGGACACATCCCCTAAATTGACTGACTAAATGTTTGTTCCCTCTATTACACCCTTTTGTCACAAAGCGTAGTTTATTTGTAAAAAAAAAACAAAGCGTTTGATTAAGTTTTAAAACTAATTTTCCCTTTTTTACAGTGTAAATTGAGTGTGGTGTGAGTTTATTACCTGGTGTTTTGAATTATAAAAGTCATTTTGTGGTTAAAAACATGTTTTATGTTTCTTTTGTATATTTTTTCCAGAACATATTGGATAAGTCAACATTTTAAAGCTAATTGGATACTTTTTAGAGATACTATGTTTGAATGTTTGGACAGTTTGTCAAATGAAATGTACAGCCTCTGGGTCATATTTTTACCTTCTTATTTTTACATCTAACACTTCGGTCATGTTTCACTCTAAATTAAGTCAGATTAAAGAAAGACATAAATTAACATGATTATATTTTAATTGATTTCTTTAAGCCAACTGCCTTCAGTAAACGTGAAGCATTTGGCTCATGGGCTGATATGGTCCATCACAGCCCGGACTTGTCTATAATGAAATTTCCTCCATTATTTTTTTATTTGGAAAATATTTTATGTCAACATTTCTTAAAATGGAACTCATGGTTCTTTAATGCCTCAAAGTCCCATAGGGAACTGTGTATATCGTGTTATTCACTGATCTGATTGTCTCTCCACTGCAATGTGTCTGGACACTGCATAATGTAATAAAACATGCTATCCTAAGGGAGGCTCCGAAGAAACAAGAGCTGCTGCATTTGTTTTTGTGATCACTGTTTATGCTGGGACCATACCTGGAGGGTGGATGTTAATTTTCTGATGGAGATACTGTTCATTACACAGAAAAGGCATGGGCATGGATGTCTGCACAGCTTGCAGGGCTTGTACTGAAAGTTAAAGTTTGTAATAGTCAATGTAGAGGCGGTTGACAAATAATAGAATGTTCAATCAATGAAAAAGTAAGATATGATGGAGTAGGGTTTGCACCCTTAGACTTTAAGGCACTTGAAATCCTGTGGATGAATTAGGGTTAACATAGGCTGGTGGTGCAGACGAGTTGTCAGGAATGATGAATGGTGAAGTGCCAACCTGACATGCCCCCATACCTGACCTGATGATGGAATACAAGATATAAGGCAGCCATATAAGAAGAAGCATTACAATAAACTAAAATACTGAACTGGTGAGAATCAGTGTTGGGAATATTATAAAACGTTAATAAGAGAGAAAATGATAGAAATAAGTTATTATTACAACTTCTTTGACGCTGAAATGTAAATTTAAAAGCAGGGTAAATTAGTAAAGAAACAAGATGTGGTTGAGTATAGCACCAGTAAATCCTCACTATTATTAATCTAGAAGTTCTTAGCTGAGATTTTCTGGAACTGGAAAACTGCCCTTTGGCACAATGCAAAAGCCTTTAAAAAAAAATGCCTGGGTCCACATCCGCATTCCAATCACCAGCAAAATCAAATCACTTCCTCCTTGTGCCACGGCCGCTGTTCACTAATGATTTCATCAAAATCTGGTTTGAACTTTTTGAGTTATGTTGCTCAGAGACAGACAGAAAAAAATGACAAATGTGTTTCATTAAAAATGACTTAAATTTTTTTGAGTTATTAGTGAAAATGTGGAAAACTACCCTATCTTGCAAAATCAAGAAATCCTTCTCAACCAAAATCTGGTTACTTCTTTGTTGTGCTATGGTCAGTACCGCTGGAAGATGTCATCATCCAAATCCACCAAGAAGTTTTTTATCCTGCTTTCAATCAACGAAAAAACTAATCAACTAACTAACTGACGTCCAAACAATGGCTAAAACAACCTCCTTGGTGGAGCTGAAAAATATTTTTCATCATGATGACTTTTTAAAATCATGAATGCACAACAGTGATAATTCCAAATGGGATTAGTTTGTCATTAACAATCAATTAATTAAATTTTTTTCACATGATCTTTTTAATGCTTTTGTGGCATAACAATTTACAGTCAATTATTAAACAAAGAATATTGTTTTAGCACATTTTTTTTAAAATCAGAGTTATTAGATAAGTCTTAAAAATCCCACAGTCAATGCCAGAAAGTTTACAATTAACAATAAAAATTCCCCATGTGTTGCACTTTACAGTAGAAATCTTACTGAAATCTTCCGTTACAACTCTGTAAATAGCACACCTGGTTAACCTGGACCAGACAGTGATGTTACTTCAGTTTTTTTTGGATTTTTGGTGAGGCATCTGTGATCTATTGAAGAGTACTGGGACAAGCAGACGAACCAAACTTGAGAGAGGGCAGATTTTATTCAATAAAAACTTTGAGGAAACAGTTGTGTCTGAGGATATAACAGATCTTTTCCATCATTATTTTCAACATTATTCTCAATTATAAACTTGGATGTTATTCTTGACAAATTAACTTTTTTTTGTTGACATTTTCACTTCTTTCTAAATACCCTTCATGTGTCTTTCCATCTCAAGTGCCTCATAAAAAAATCATCCACCCCTCATTATTTTACCCATCCCTACTCTGGAATATTTACAGCAGGTCAGACGTGTGCTGCTGACCTCTTGGCCAGATCACCGTTGTAAATGAGATCCTGATCTCAGTGGGATTTACCTGGTTAAATAAAGGTTAAATAAAATAAAATAAAATGAAATAAAGAGGGGTGGATGGTATTTTTTTATCTCCTGATTCATTTTTGGGGAGAAAAAAAAATGAAAATACATCCAATGGTGTTGGGAGACTAATGTTGAAATACAAACCATATTCCAATGAAGTTGAAACATTGTGGAAAAAAAACAAAACCTTATACAATGTTTTGCAAATCCTTTTAAACATATATATTCAACTGAATACTCAAAAGCACAATATTTCATGTTCAAACTAATAAACTTTATTTTTTTCCACAAATATTTACTCATTTTGAATTTGATGCCTGCAACATGTTCCAGAAAAGCTTGGCCACAGGCAACAAAAGACTGGGAAAGTTGAGTAATGTTCAAAAAACACTTGTTTGGGACATTCCTCAGGTGAACAGGTTAATAGGAAAAAGGTTCAGTTCATGGGGCAGGGGTTCTCCCCTCTGAGAGAAAATAGTCCAACAGTTTATGAACATTTCACAACAAACAATTGCAAGGAATTTAGGGATTTCGTCATCCACCATCCTTACATCACTTAAAGATTCAGAGAATCCAGAGAACGCATGTAAGGGGCAAGGCTGAAGACCAGCATTTTAATGCCTGTGACCTTCGATCTGTCAGGCAGCACTGCATTAAAAACCAACATCATTCTGTAAAGAATTTTACAATGAAAAACCATTATCAGCTAACACAGTTCATCTACAGGTGCAAGTTCAAAACTCTACCATGCAAAGTGAAAGTCCTACTATATTAATAACACCCAGAAACGCTGTTCTGGTCCTGAGCTCATCTGAGATGGACTGACCCAACGTGGGAATATATCAGAAAGACAAAGTCAAACTACAGTTTGCACGTTTTACAACAGCATGGCTTCACCATACAAGAATGAGTGAGCTAGACCTGTCTCCTGTTAAAAACGTGGGACACATTATGAAGCTCAAAATAGGACGACAGAGACCCCTGAGTGTCAAGCCCTGAAGTCAAAAATCAAGCAAGAAGGAGAAAGAATTCCACCGGGAAGCTTCAACACTTCATGTCCTCAGTTCCCAAACGCTGATCGAGTGTTATTAAAGGAAAGAGGATGTAACACTGTGGTGAACATGCCCCCTGTTCCATCTTTCTGGAAACATCAGAGATCAAATTAAAAATGACGAAATATTTGAAAAATAGAAAATTAATTTCTTGGAACATTAAATATCTTGTCTTTGTAGTGTGCTGAACTGAACATAGGTCGAAAAGGATTTGCAGATCATTGTATTCCGTTTCTATTTATATTTAACACGACTTCCTAACTTCATTGGAATTTGGGTTCGTATAATATCGAGAAAAAGTCAATTTCAGCTTTTTTTCTCTGAAATTGCCACTCTATTCGTGCAGCAAAGACAGACTGTCCACCCTATTTCCCGCCTGCCTGGACTTAATACTCGTCCTCGGTCATTTTCTTATGAATATTTCCTCGTTCTCTTACATCCCTGATTGAATCCTCTGACATTAATTGAACTGTTGGTTGTGCCCTCTCTGCTGTAATACCGCTCCAGGCCGCTGGGGGCGCAGTAGCGCTGGCAGCCATTTCCTGCCGTTGCGGCGCTCGTTCGTGTTTCCCTCTCCTCTCAGCCGTTGTGTTTGTAGCCGCCTGCTAAACAGCAAACCGTATACGTCCCTTTCCTGGCTGAGTAAAAGATTTATATCCATAAATTATTTTCTTTCAGGTCAAGCTTGCTGTCGCTCTGTGAAATTAACCGATAAAGGAGAGGTTAACGCGGTTTATTGGTTTATTGTGCAGCAGCGCTTTGTCATCATCATTTCCTCCATCAGGTGTGAGGGGTGAAGCATGAAGGTGTTCATGATCAGCAGAGCTCGTCTGTAGACTGAGGAGCACACACATGTAGACCGACAGGTAAGACGAGTTTTTAGTACGACTGACATACAGTAGATCTTATTAATGTCGTTAATTATTTTACATCAAATCATCATAACCCAGAGTCGGAAAGATATTTATTTTTTTATGTTTCGTGGTTTTTTGTTTTGGTATTATTTAGGGCAGGTGTTGTAGTAGAGTAATTTGGTCAGTCCTTTTGTTTGGTGCCATTTAAGTCCCAGGATATCCTGTGATGTATCTCTGGTAAAAACTGATGAGGATTTATTGTTAAAAGCTTGTCTCACATTTGTATCCCTACTCCACCATAAAATACAGTAATAAATGCCCAGTTAATTGATTATATTTAAAATACTTTCATTGATTTGGGGACTTGTAATCTTAACTGCTATGTCATGTTTACCTAACGTCAGCTGCACATTTAGGTCATAAATAAAAAAGAAAATGGTAACATCTTAAAGCTTTATTTTTTCCTAATATTTTTTTTGTAATCCACAGATTTTTAATAATATATAACATGTTTTAAGAAGTTGTGTACCTATGCTGACTGCCAACCCTGTTCTCTGGTGAAAGTATGCTGCTTCTTGAATGTTCCTCTGATAGCTGGACTATCAGTATGCAGTAGGGCTGCTCGATGAAGGCAAGAATCATAATTATTATTTTAATACATATTGATATGACATTTATAAAACACTAGTATTCACTGATAGATGACACACACCCCATGCTTTCATTGGATGTAGATGATTTTGACACTATCATTTTGAACATTAAAGACCAGACAATACACAGAAACATACTTGTAAAAATACAAAAAAAGTAAATCAAAATAGTGTTAATAATAATAATAATTTAAAGATTGGAAAAAATAGTCAGGAATGTGGTGTGACACAGCAGTCTTTTAAACTCGATAACTCAGTTTCATTATTGTTGAAGGTGACGGGGTGGGCATTTGGGCTCAGTGGCATGAACAGAAAAATAAATGTGTTATCATTAGCTGAGCTTGACTGGTATACTTATAGATATCTAACCTTCGGATGGCATCATGAGATGATTGAAACTTTGAAAAACAATCTTTGCACACTGAAATGGCACTGAATGGTGGGAATGACCCATTTGGCAATGACAAAGAATGATTCATCATGTTGCACAAGTTTTACCACCACATTAAATTGCTTTGGAGGTGTGCCTTCGGTCGTTTAACCTGTTTTGATTTTTTTTTATTCTGTTGTTTTTAAAATCACTATGTGGAAGATTAGAATTTTCTTTACAAGCCTGTCCCAACATGTATAGTAAGCATCACTCTTAGTACACTGAGTACAATTTATGCAAAGTATCCTGTACTTTTACTTTAGCAGATTCATAGACCAATATTTTCTTCATTCAAGCAAATTTTATTAAAAGGAACCGCAATTCTTACTTTGTTAAAATGCTTTTGTCCTTGTTTCACCTCTGGTCATTGCAAACCTGCCTAACGCTGAGGTCTAATGTCTCCTTAGGAACCAGCCATGTCCATTGAATACACCATTGACATACAGCTCACAGAGTTGGGATTTTCTGCAGACACCTTCTGTGGGCAGGACACTCCAGCCAGAGAAACCCCGCGTCACTCCACAACATCTGATGACTCAGAGTCACGCAGTCACCCACCCACCACGCGCTCAGCCAAGCTCAAACAAAGGCTTCGGGTCTCGGGCTGTCAGTCTGATAGTGGCAAAAGAGCAGGACAGCAAAAACAAACATCAAGCGATGAGCAATGTGTGCTGGATTTAACTTCCCCTGCACGAAGTCAACTCACAGAAGCAGGCAGAGGACCTCATGGAGCTTCAAACCAACTGATAGCTGGATCAGAACAGCCAAAAACTGATCAGGATCACAGTCAAGATCAAACAGCTGTTGATGGAAAGGCAGGACATGGTGGAGCAACAGAGGAGCTTGAGAATGAGGAGGACAACTCTGATGACAGCGATGTTTCAGAGACCTATGAAGAGGATGATGGGGATGAGGATGAGGCATTGGGGGAGGAAGAACTTATTGGTGGTATGGCTCATTTACCTTTATTCTGATCGGCCCTCTATGAAGTATTGCTCACACTGCATCCACACTTTAATTTGTCTGAAAATTTTGTAATTCACCACCTACAAAGTTTTTTAAAAAAGATTTTAAATAAAAAAGTTGCTTTGCGAGATCCATATATTCAGTATCCCCAATCAACTGCGAAACATGAGGAGAGCACACTGATTTTCTGGTGGACATTATCCTTCATAAGGATGGATGGAGGCATTATATTTAAACTAATCCCCAGCCTCACTACTATAGATCATTAGCGTCCCAAATCTGTGAGAAATAGCTGCAGAGCCTTGGAGCTCTTTATGAGCAGAAATGCGTAAATTTCATTCAACACTTTTTTTCTGAAGATAAAGGGTAACTTCCTATTTCCTCAAAATCTCAACATGTTTATGTTATCTTTATAAGACAACACGGGTGTTCCAGTGACAGCTCATTCCTCCAAATCTGAACCAGAGGACTGAGACAAACTTTGTTTCATGAGAGAATCAAGCGGTTTTATCTCAAAGGGATTCGATTTTGGCTCAGATCAGGTTCATATTCAGTTTTGATGACTGCTAGGGTATGTTCATAACTTGCTAATGCTCAAAAACCTTCTAGTCTTCATAAACAGACAACACCTGACAGTGCTGTATTCTCAGCAGGGATGGGAATTGATCAAATTTTACTGATACCGATGCCATTAACGATTCTGCTTATTGATCCAACTCTTTATCACTTTATTCTCTCATTGATTTCCCTATCGTTTTTTTCTGGACCAAAAAAGGAGGTCTGAAGAGATTTTTTGGGTCAACAATGCAGAGACATGGCTTTCCTGTTATTGAACTGCAAAGAAACATGTTTCAGTGTGTTGGTGTTTCCACTGTTGTTTGAAATCACAGGGGGTGTTGTGATTTCAAACGGACGTGCTCTATCACCCAAAATAGACATGTTAAACACACTAAAGGGTAAAGAAAACCACAAGAAGCATGATATGACCTATTTAATTAAATCAGTTGATATCTTGAGAGAACAACTAAAATGTACAGCTCATCATGTTGAACATTTTTAGTGTAAAAAAAATCAGTTTAAGTTTAGTAATAAAATCAGAGTATGTTTTGTGATCTGTCTTCTGAAATTTCCAGTAGTGCAAAGACAAATGTGCACAAACTGAGTGCCATATGAAAGGCAGAATAGAAAACAGTACCAGTGCCTGTTGTTTGTTTTGGTATGGACAGTGAGCATATACAAAATCTATGAGCCCCTCACTTAGATAAATCTGTTTGTGTTAATTCATGTTTCCTTCTGTTTTTAATTTGAATATCATTTCAGCATATCCACTGCTTGCTGGATGTACGTCTTTTATCTGTCGTGTGTCATTGTGTACACTCTGAATTCTCCTCTCTTTCCCTACAGAGACGAGTCAGTCAGGAGAATACAGCTGCAGTGTTTGTGGTCTCCAGCTGCTGTCCAAATTCAAGCTTCAGGACCACATGAATCTGCACACTGGAGCCCGCCCGTACGGCTGTGTTGAATGTGGGAAGCGTTTCTGTCAGATTAGCAGTTACCGTGTCCATCTGCGCACACACGCCAAGACCGAAGCAGAACGCTTTCAGTGTCGTGTTTGTCGCAGATCTTACCCATGCCAGGAGGATTTGAAACACCACTTGGCCATCAATCACTTTCAGGATCAATATTATGAGTGTGACCTCTGCAAACGAGTGTTTGCCTCCTTAGAGGCATGTACATTTCATGTACAGGAACGTATGTGCATGCGCAAATTTGCATGTGAGACATGTGGGCGCAGTTTCTCCTCTCAAAAACAACTTTCACGCCACAGGAGGAAGATATGCAGTTGCAACTTCAAGTGCACAGATTGTAGTGAGACCTTTATGAAGAAGAATGCTCTCCTGAAGCACAGCTTCTCGCATCTGGGTTTGCTGCCTTACACCTGTGTGCGATGCCACTGCCACTTTCGCCTGGCACAGCTGTACCTCAGACACAAGTGTGAACCTGAGCGCATCCACTGCTTGGCTTGTCTGAGGGAGTTTACCAGTCCAAAGGACTTTGAGCAGCACAAAAAGGACACAGGCTGCTGGGGCAACCAGGAGCCTAAAGGGGATGAAATCAGATGTATGGAATGTGGACAGAGGTTCGACACTGCAGAACAGCTAAAGCAACATGCCAGTGCTCACCAGAGGGTGCTGAAATGTGCTGAATGTGGAAAGGGATTCCGATCAGCCTTGCTTTTAATGTCCCACATGGGCGGTCATGCTGGAAACACACCGTGCCTTTGTCAGAGCTGTGGACTGGGCTTTCCCCACCAGCAGAACTACAACAGCCACCTGAAGACATGTGGACAAACACCTCAGCCGAAGGTAAGTGTTAGGAACTAAGGGGATTTACACTGAGGAGTGATGTCTTGTTCCCTCAGACACTCGAGTCAAAAGCAGCCGTTTTATTCAGAAGTAACTTTATATCAGGCTGATGAGGAGAAGTACTGCTCACCACTGTCACAGTCATCAAGGATGTGAGCTTATATTTTAAAGGATGAAGCAATTTTTGACAGGGACTGCTCAAACCTCAGAAATCTGATGTTGGAGCAGTGCTTAATTAATTACTTTATATTCTGAAAGGGTGGGGGGGGGTGAGTTGAATTGAAGGGCATTCTGTTTACTGTTTTTTTTAAACAAGTACAGAATTATCCAAAACTGTTTAATGCTTTTTGAACACTTTTAAGATGCTGAACTAAAGTTACAGATAACTCCATCTTAATGAAATTTCCCCATGTGGGACGAATGAAGGTTTATTCTTCTATTGGATTATTCATCCACTTGTATTTTTATTTAATGATGTGATTGTTTTTGTTTTTCATTTTAGAGTTCAGTTAAAAAACACTCAGCCTCAAAGAGCAGTTCATCCAAAGCAACAGGACTTCCATCAAATCAAACAAACAGAAAAGCTGAAGCTGCTCCTGCACCTCTGCAGGCGTCTCATGATCCTGGGCTCAAACCTGAGGGTGTGTCTTCTGCCTCTGACCAAACAGCTGGATTATGGAAGCTTACTCTGGACAAACCTCTTCCTCCACAAGCTGAGCTTGTGCTTTTTCTACCCGTCTGCGCGACACAAAGCGAGGGGCTTGCACTCCCCTCTGTGCTAACTTCTTCAGCTCCAGCTGTGGTGGTTCCGCCTCAAGTTGCTCTCCCGCTTGTTTCAGAAGAACAGCTTGGTATGGCGGCACCAAACGAACCCCTTAATTTGTGCACTGCCATCAAACAGTTTGTGAATTATGATGAACCTTTTGATTTGTCCAAGAAGTGTCAAAAATCAGAGTCTAATGCAGGTGATGTTCCTACAGTTTCTGTTAAAAGTGAGCCAGAAGAATCAGAAGTCTCCACCAAGAGCTTTGAAGGACAGGCGTTGATAAATAGTGATTTGGCTACATTCCCTGAAGTGAAGCGCATTAAGATGGACCCATTGGATCTGTCCATGTTCTCTGGAGGGATCAGAGATGTTAAGAAAGAGCCTAATGATGATTGACATCATCAGAAACGCTTTTGCTGGCACACTCCAAACCTCACACCCTAGTCATAGATAACCAGTATGACCACAGGGTTATCCAGTTTCTTTACAGCAGGTAGTTGATGCATCTGAGGCTCATCTTCCACAGAACACAGAGCATTTTCATATCGCCGTCCCTACTCAGGTACTACTGAAGAACAGCAATAGAGGGGAAGAGCAGATCTGATGCAAAATCAACACAATAAAATTGTGTAAAATAATAAGTTGATATATTTTTTCCAGCACACTGAAGAGCTCTTTAACTTGTTTTTGTTTATTTCATTTTGTGTGATACAAGTGTAAACGCACATGTAAAATGTAATGGCATAAGCAGTGGAAGTAGGGCTTGCAACAGGACATGCACTGATAGATGCAGGTACGGCTCAGGGTAGCCATGTTTGGGACCAGGGTTTAATTTGTTGTTTGGTAATTTATTTGTATGTATCTATTTAAATGTTTTTTTCTGATTTTATTCGAACAGATTTATTTATACTTCCTTTGTTCTTCATCCATTCACCAGCTCTTCCATGATGCAGTGACAAAACATCTAGATTGACATTGTCCCACAATTAAAAAGAATAAAATTGATAAAGGATGAGAATCTGGTGTTTTTTGTCCAAACCAAAAAGTGGCCTGTGATAGAATCCATAGGATTAATCAATTTGAATAAGTACTGTATGTAGGACCTTGCATTGTTTCTTTACTTGAAAATTGAATTGTATGTCATTGTAGCATTTTTATTTGCTGAAGCAAAAGGGTGAAATGACAAGAGGAGGAGTAAACTCCAGATTACTCCCAGCTTCACACCCAACTGTCCTACAGAAAACTGTCAGATCTCAGGTCTCTGTTCGGTACTGACTCAAAGAAAAAAGCATCAAGCCTCCAGTTTTTGAAGAAAATGTTTGAGTTTGATTATTGTCACTCAATTTAAAAAGGACTAGCCAGCAAGTGAGCTGGATTCAGGCTGTAAGTAAAAAAATCTGGTCAATTGTAGTTAGTAACACAGTGATGACATGTATTTATTGTTTGGATCGGTGAAGATAGTTTTATTCTGACTAAATGTAACGAAAAGCATCAACAGAAAAAATACTCTTTAAAAATGGATCCAGAAGCGTTAGAAGAGCTGTTTGTCTGGATTTGCCCCCTTCCCCCATGGACTAAGTATGAAGTATGACCTATTTAAACTTTTTTTTTATATTTTGGTGAGTTTGAAACATTAACTTAAAAAAAAAACCTTGTAAAACAAAAGTGGTTTTTTTAATGTCACTATAATTGAGTTTTAACCTTTTGAGCTGCCGTGCTTGACATATCAGCACTTTCCTCATCTGTTAAGGTGCAGTATGAGTTACTGTGATACTTTATCCCGGTTAAAGAGATCCACCTCTATGACTGTAAACTTTGGAGCAAAGCTCATTTCACATGTTTAAACAATGATTTTTCTTTGGTTATTCCCCTTATGTTTTGATTTTGGTCCATGGGTATGTAGATCTTGTCAGACATGTTGAACAAACATGGAGCCTTTGTCTCAGACATTTAAATATAATATTTAATACCATTGTGGTTTTCTCTGTCTTATCGGTCCATCCAACATTATCCTCCTAATTTGACTAAGTAGATTTTTGTACTATTTCTGCAGTTATGTATTTAGTCAACAGAGTTACTTTAGATTAGAGTCAGAAGTTGTTTTATGATTGATGATGAAATTGATACATTCCAGACTCCTGTTTGTCAATATTTGTGTTTGTTTGGCTGAAGCTTGTGACGATCACTGGAGTGAAATATTTCAGTTTGAAGACATCATCATGTCTATGCAATATTTTACGGGATTTATGATGGCATTAAATATGTCCTTGTTAGTCCTTAATGTGTGTAAAATGAATAGACATCTCTGGGTCTGTGATTATACAGCTGAATGTATTGATTAACATGCTGATCATTATATGGATCTCTGCCCTCCGTGTTTTCGTGAGCCCAGACTGTCAGTGGATTTCTCTCTGTTTTCTTAAGATGAATAAACATTTTTACTTGAAGCAAAATTACACTTATTCACTTCTGTGTTTGTTTTCAAATGTATTATGTATTTTTGTGTATTCACACAAGAGGTTCTTCTCTTGATTTCCTTTTGAGGTCCTCTTCTGTGAAAAGCCTCAGAGCCCCTGTTAGGTATTGTGAGCTGGATATTAATTAGACTGAAGTTCATACCAGTGCTTCCTGATAAAATACAGCAGCAAACAAGATCATCAGCTTTAAGAACAAACATATTTTCAATGCTTCAAATCGCTGCTGCAGGGAAGGTGTCAGATGAAGTAAGAGAATAGAGATACCGCTTTGTCTACAAGATGTGCAAATATGGACAGCAAGCAGGAGCATTTAACAGGATAGTCATATGTTGAGTATTCCATTGTAAATAAGTATTATTTTGTGAGGCCTAGCATAAGCTGAAGCAGGAAGACTTTAGTGTATTCTTTTATTCATCACGTCACCTCATGTGTTTCTCTCCCCATCATCTCCCTGTTGTCCACTGGTGATCCGCATGTTGGGGACGTTCACTCACATAAACTCTAAACCAGATTCTGGCACACCCTTGTTTGGCCAAGCATCCGGCTGCTGTCATATTTTGAAATCTCTTCTAGCACATCATCAACCTGTTATTTCAGTGAGGTCATGGCAACAAACCTTCCTCCTTTTTCATTTCCAAGCCCTCTCCAACATCAATACCTCATCCCTCATCACCACCACCAGTTAATCTCATCAGTGTCCCCAGAAGTCTGCTCCTCACATCATTACCCCTGCCAAGGATGTTATGTTTTTGCCAGTGTTTGTCAGTTTGTCTGTTTGCTTTTGTGCAAGATAAATCAAAAAGTTAACATATTTTGATGAAATATTCTGGGAATGTTGGTCATGCCACAAGGAAGAAACTATAAGATTTTGGTGGTGATATAGATCTAGGCATTACTCTCGAGATTTGTCAACATTGTGAGCAGTTGTAACTCAGTAAGTTCTCAACAGATTTTGATAACGTTAAAGGGAATTTTGGTCATGGCACAAGGAAGGAGTGACTAGATTTTAGTGGTGAACCAAAACTGGATGTTGACCCAGGGATGTTTTCAAGGATTTGTTCACAGTGCGAGATAGGGCAGTTTTCCACATTCATTACAATAACTCTCCAACAAAGTTGGAAATGCCTTGGTAGAGGTTTGTACTCTCAGAGCACTTCTAGCATTGTATCCTTCCAGATCCACTCCCAGGGTCTGGAGTTCACAAGGGGGATGTCCTGTCCTTCAGCCTCACCATCCATCTAAGGACATAAGGATTTATGAAGTTTAACAGACAAAGACATACTTATTGTTGATGACTAAACACTTTCATCATACATCCAGACTTACTAAATAAATCACTGTTCACTCATATCAGAATAAATATGTACAGTGATTAACAAATTTATTAGACCAGCTCTCATAAAAACAAGAAACATTATTCAAGAAATCTTTCAAAAACTTGCCTAAAACTGAAGTGCTATTGTTATTGGACATACGTTATGTACAGGAATGAGGAATTTCAAACTGAAATCACCTTTTTATACCCAAATTTGAGCCAGCTCACTGGGCTTCACTGATAAGTCAGAAATTAATCAAGCAAAACATTCAACCACTGAAACTATTTTTTCTGTTCAGAAATGCAAGTAAAAAAATATAATCTGACGTCTTAATCAAGAAATAATCATGTGCTTTTGTAGACCCAAAAATTTGAAAATAACAATAATGATTATATTTTTGCATTTAAAAATACAATTTCAGTTGAAGAGCATCTACACACTGGTGTATTAACCAACACAGAGACATAAAATGATTTTGGTATTTACTGATGCTGTTCATTAAGGGCAGCTGTAGCATTAACCTGACATGGTGGCTATCTAATACATTTGTTAAGCACTGTAAATAAAGAGTTGGTGAGTATGAGTGCAACTTCTATTCAGCCTTTATTTGACCAGGAACATATTGATCTCTTACAAGAGTGACTCGGCCATGACAGACTGCAGAGCATTTTAAAATAACTGCTGAAATTAATTTCTTCAAAAATGACAGAGCACAGTTTGATAATGATGTACTCTTAATGTTGTTTTTCTAAGATATTGAAACAGACCAGACCTCATGTAGTTCAAGTGTTTTCTGCAAAACAGCACGCTTTCTTAAAATTCCACTTGATGTTTTCTGTCATAGCCTTTTAAAATGAATTGATTGTTTGCCATACAGTAAACATTGTGGTTATCATTTTGAGGAGAAACGGAGGGAAAGCTAACTCGTGTCACGTGATTAATGAACCCGGAAACAAAATGTTCGCTGATAACAGTGCTGTGGTGAATGGGGTGTGCGGGGTTTAAGTCCTGAAATAAAAACATACTCATGGTCCTCAGCGTCCTTGCTCCAGGGCTCTACATAGAAAAGTCAACACCATAATTACATTAAAGTCAGGCTGTCGACCAGAGCACAGCAGCAGTGCTTCACAGTTATGGACAAAGAAAAGAGCAGCGACGCTGTGAGTAAACGCCCCTTCATTTCATCTCAGCAGGATATTAGCTAACCTGTGTTTGGAGCAAACCTCTTGTTTTCTTATTGTCTGCAGCAGGGCCAGTGCTCCTGGATGGAGCTTCATCAATACATCGGCGACCTTGCCACATCTGTGAATGGCACGAAGAAGCAGCCAGATGTGCTGGCCGCTGGATGGGGCGGGGTCGGGGACGGTGAGGCTGTGCGGCTCGGAGCCTCACATGGACTTCAGCCTGCACAGGACAAGCTAGAGACAGAGCCCGGGAGAGAAATCCGGTTACCACAGAGAAAAGGAGAGAGCAGACCTGTCAGGAAAGGTCAGGGACCTCGGTATTTCAACAGAACAGTACTTAAATCAAAGTATTTTGAGTGGACAAGAGGGCACTGGGATCACTGATATGGGCATGCTGCCATAGATGTTTTAAGATACCTGTACTCTTTGTGTACGAAACTACCAGGTGGTCCCTGTTTTTATTGCAAAAACATATATATACACATATCCTTTGCACCTGTAATCTCTATAAAAATAACATTTACAGACTGCTGTACAGAGATTAGCATAGATGCTAACAGCTTCAGTAGCAGTTCTGTCAGATCTGGACCATATTTTTAAAAAAAGGAAAACAAATAACAATTTTACAAACTTGCTATAGAAAAAATACTATAGTTCCACACCTTCATGTTGTGTTGTATTATTGATACTTTTTTACCTGCAGCATTGTATGACTGTCATGCACCAAATGAAAAACTTGAGTTAAAGAAAATACTACAGAAATCATGTTTTTGCCCCACTTCCAACTTGTTTTGCCAAGAGTTTAATTTACGAAGTGGCTCATGTTCTGTCCTTTACACCTAGGAAGCAGGGCCTGCCTACTTCAGTATCTGATCGCCCCATAACGAATGTGATCAATAGAACAATCATCCAGTCACCTGCCCGATATACTTTTGACGGGGTCTGCCCATTCCCAAACACTATCTATGGGCTCTTACACACATGGACTATTGAAATGTACTGAACGGTCCATCTGGTGCATCAGGTTAGCAATGACCAACAAATAAAAAAAAAAAAAGTCATCAAAATCCATTGAAACCCTACTGAGTTATTAGGGAAAATGAGGAAAGATGCCCCTCTCTCAAAGTGTCAATAAATCTGTTCATTTTTGAGTTATCTTGTTCACAAACAAAGAAAGATACAAATGCCAGCTGAGCCATAGAATGTAAAAGAAGTGATGTAGCCAAGTGACGTCAGCGATTTGATTATCAAAGAAGCCTTTTTGATGTTTTTTTTGGTGACTTGTAATGAAGGCTACCATGTGGCACATGCCATCTCAACCAATCTTTTGCTCAACCCACTCACAGACAGAGAGGCCGTGTTGAGGCGGGACTTAAGGCCGTCTAACCAGATGTGAAGCTGCATTTCCCAAACTGTAAATTCTCAATAAATCCTCAAAAAGAAAAACGGGGGTTAAACAGTAAAAAAAAAATCACATCCTGTACAATAAGAGGACATAGATGTCTTATGCTGAAGCCATTTTTTAACCAGGCTGTAAAATATTTATTCAGACCGTAAAATACATCTTTCCCCACACACAATTATTGTGACAGGTTTCTGCAGCCAGCCTCAAGTGGACACTCGGGGTACTACAGGTTTTGGTGCAAGTTAGTGCATCCCAGCCATCTTGCACATTGAAGTTTTGGCTCTGACAGTGGGTTCAATTTCTTGCACTCAAAAATGGCCCTCAGCACACTTATATTTGTTGATATAATCAGAGGTTGTAGAATAACACAAATGTATAATCTGCAGAGTTTTAATTCTTTGATAGGGCTAAAAGATTAGAGCTTATGAGGAGTAAAAACTCAAAGTACATGATAAACAGACACATGCTGAATGCTCTAAACTGACTAAATGCCTGACAATTACTTACAGAACATTTATAGTAGAAGTTTCACCTGAAGGGTGCTCTGTCCATTGTTGGTAGTTTTTTTTCTTTGAACAGAATCACTTGACTGTAATAATTAACATTTTTCATATTTATGTAGATATTTGCTCGACAGATGTTTTGTTTGACATGTAGGATGGTGCAGGAACAAGTTCAAAAATGCTGAAGTGAGCATTTAGCAATTCCTGGTTTCTAGGGCTGAAAGTAAATGGGGTGTGTGTTCCTCACAAACTTTATTTTGGGTATTTATCTATTGAGCGCTTCTAAAAACATATATAGTTCTGGCCCTGGGAACCAGGAAGTGCCAAAAATTAACTCAAATATGTTTTTTTTTAATCATTCCTCTATAGTAGTGAATGAATAGACAGCAGGAGTATGTATGCATGGACTAAAGTAAAGGGTAACTGAGCAGAACAGGTGCCGAGGAAAGAAGGGGTGACACAATAATTTAACTGTTTTTTATGTTTCTTCTTCGTTGCATAGATGTGCATTTTTCCTGCACCTGCCCTGGCTGTCCCTACTCCACTTCTCCACATTCATTTGAGAGTCTAAAACCCAGACAGCCCTCAAACTCTAGCAGCACTGCTCCCATGAGGCTCAGCAGTCACTTACCAGACACTGAACCAAGCAGCACCACAAACTCCGAGCTGGAGACCAATCACAGGGAGGAGGCAGGTGGAGGAAGTCGGAGCTCAGCAACATCCTCAGTTGTGCCCCCTCCCATGACAGACCCTGGCTCCTTTACCCACCTCTCCATGTTTCCCTGCTTGTGTTGCCACCGCAGCCTCCAGACCTGCACCCAAGGTCTGGATTCTCAGTTCTCTCACACCCATGCTCACCATCATTTTCACCACCACCACTGTCCGTTGACCTCTTGTTTACCCTGTCCTCAGCTCTCCAGCCCTTTCCCCTGCCTGAGGTCTTTTCCTTCATGTTCTCAGATGTGCCACCACCAGTACAGACAATCACACACCGCACAGCAAGAGGAGAGAGGCCCAGCAGCTCAGACCGTGCTCTCAGTGCATCCCTGCATGCACTGCTCTGCCTCTTTCTCGCGGCCGTCACAGCTGCTGCAACACCAGCGCTCCGAGCACGCCCACAAACCGTCCGGCTTCCTCTGCACTGAGTGTGGCAGGGCGTTTAACTCGCACAGCAACCTCCGCATCCACCTCAACGTGCACACCGGAGCCAGACCCTACTCCTGCCCCGACTGTGGGAAGAGCTTCAGCCAGTCGGGGGCTTTGAAGATCCACAGGAGGATCCACACAGGTGAAAGGCCGTATCCTTGTGAATTCTGCGGGAGGGGGTTTCCACATCTTGCAGGGGTGCGTGCCCACCAGAGGACGCACACAGGAGAAAAACCCTATCGCTGCAGCCATTGTGGGAAATGCTTCACCCAGTCTGGAGCTCTGAAGATCCACACTCGCATCCACACTGGAGAGAGGCCGTTTATCTGCAGTCTCTGTGGAAAGGGCTTCTCCAACCGCTCAGGGATCCGCTTCCACTACCGCACTGTCCACGGTCTGACCCCGAGCAAGCTGGAGAAGCTGGCTATCAGGGACCACCACCAGGCCATGGGTTCCCTCTTGGGCGTCCAAAGACTTTTGCTCAAGCCAGCACTGGAACAAATACCCAAACTAGCCCAAGTGGACACTTAGATCCTCCTGCTTGTCCTGGTCCAGCTCCTGTTGTCAGAGATGAGGGCAAATCTCAGTCAGAGGGATCAAACCCAGACAGTGACAGAGAGGCCCTTCTGTACACGTGTGAGGACTGTGGCCTGCATTTCAAGGATGCCCCGTCCAGGAACAGACACCAGGCCCTGATGCACTACTCTGAGGGCAGAGAGGAGGACGAGGGCCGAAGGACGGAGTTAAGCAGAAATGAGAGCTGCAATAGCCGTGGACAGTAACATCATGTAACTGTAAAACAGGACAAACTTTACTGTTTAAAGACATTTAGAGTGTTGAAAATAATGTCAAAGAATATATACTGTATATTCTATGGTTACATATGGCTGCTTTAAATTTGAAAATCTCTTGAGTTGTACAAACTGCAATTCCAATGAAGTCGGGACATGGTGTAAAATAAAAACAGAATATAATGATCTGCAAATCCTTTTTTAATGACATTCAATTGAATAGTCTACAAAGACAAGACATTCAATGTTCAAACTGTTTTTATTTTTGCAAATATTCACTCATTTTGAATTTGATTTTAATTTTGATTTACACAGTGTCCAAACTTCCATTATAATTGAGGTTTGCACTCCTTTAGATATTGTTTGGAATTTTTAATGTTATTTTTCACACTAATGTCTGATGAAGGAAAAAGTAACACGTAGTGCATTGTCTCCCAAAAATGTGCCCACCAGAAAAGTGACATATATTGTTAAATATTTATATTAACATGAACTTTTTCTGCATCAAATTCTTTCTCCAACATCAGCCCTGTTCGTGAATAAGAATAAAAAAAATATAAATTTGAGCCTTAACATGCTAGTAATTATATCAATGATATTGGGGGTCTCACATAAAATTTTTTTGTTTTTTACATATAAAATCTTTTATGGTGCATTATTCCAAGTTTAATGCAGTGTAGCTAATGCAAGTGGTAAGCAACACAATTGATTTTGGTGCATTTTTCCCTTTTTTGATATTTAATTTTAAAAAATATATTTTAAATGATGCGGTACTATACAGTGCAAAAACACTGAACACTGAAAAAACGATACAATAGTGATACCACGTCAAAGACAAACATTAAAGGCATTACAAAAAGAAACTACTTAATAGTTGAGGCATTATTGCTGTTTGGGTATTACTGAGCTCGAGTTAGTGTGTGTGTGTGCACGCTTGTTTGTGAGTTATTAATCTGAGGCATTAAAGAGTTTAGTTTGTCAATAATGCTAGAGTCAGATTGGACAGTTTTTTTGTATAAGTGTTGCATATAGTTGCTTCATTGTCAGTCAGTCCCTAAGAAAAACACTTTATGGCTATAATCACACATCAGTCCAACCCTTTTTTAATTTTATAAAAAAGATGTTTTTATTGTGCCTTTTCAGCAGTGGACAAAAGAAACAAACCATGTGTCACCATGAGAGATTTTTGGAAAAATACACAATCCTTAGGGTCTCTTAGTAACATTGTTAAGTGTAACAAAAAGCCTTGTATTAGTCTAAGGTCATCCATTTTCTTTTTCTCACTTATGATCGTGATTTTTAAATTTAGTTTTTAGTTCAAGAAAAATATTTTAACAAAAGCAATTGTTTACCAACCAAAAACACATCATAACTTCTGGAATTATTGACAGCATGAAGACAAAATGTAAGGAAACATGACCTTTGACTCCCATGGTGGTGGGGAGCACCATGACTCCCAAAGTTTGGATGAGGTATGAATATCTTTAGAGGGCCGATTCAGAAGAGTTTTGTCCCTGTTGAAAGTTTTAAGTCCTCCAGCACAGGTCCACAATGCCTATTGTGCTGTTTGATTTATTTTAAGCCAAAATTTTCATGTTAAAAGAATGAAAACCGTCTGAGGGAAGCAGCCAGCAGGCAAATAATCACATCTTTGTTACATTTTAAAGCTCAAGAGAGCCACCTAGTGGTTATGCACCATTATAGCAACAATTACAACCGCTGAGTTAAACTGCACCCTCTGAAGTGCTTAGTGCATGTCCTCTGAACACTGCAGGCTTTTTCTTGGTTAAAAATGCCGCGGTGATGGTATCTTTTTTTCACTGTGACCATGAGCAGGTGCTGTGAGTGCACTGCCTTAAGGCACACTTTAATGGGTGTTAGATAGTCTAATGGTTGTGTTACTGATCTTGACATTGTTTGTTTAAAAACAAATATAATGACAAATAATTGCAAAAATTGTTAACTTACACTGTTAAAAGCCCAGTTACATTGTTATTTGGGGTTTAGAGGTCTTGTGGTCCTTCTTCAGATTATTTTGACTATTTTCTGCAGCAATTCGTCCAAAAACATCCCTTCATTTAAAGAGATAATGTGTGATTCAAATACAGATGTCTGGTACTCCTGGTGCTCTGCTGTACCCATCCAACAGAGACAGTCACTTCTGGAATAATTGCATGTTGAAGTTTTTAATTTAACACAACTATGCTGTAACGAAGTTGTGAGGGTGCTAGATACTGAACTAATAGCAAGTGAATGTTGCAGGCTCTCCTATGAGGTCCAATGGTGGAGGGAAATTAGGCGGAGGTGCCACCACCTAACTTTAAATACATGAAAAACCCTGCATAGAAATATAACATGATGTTTCGATGTTTTGTGAAGACAAGTAACTTGCTCAGTAGTTTTTGCATTTTCTTGTTAAGTAGGATAAAACATACATTGCTGTATGTGATTTCTGAAAGTGCAGCTTGTGATAAAACATTTTGGGAATGAACAGTTTCTCTGCCACTCCACCTGCATTTTCTTTGTGCATCACAGGATACTTCTATACGTGTGTAAAGGAAATATCTGCGTCCATATGGCTCTCAGATCAGTGTACTGGACATGCATAGCCGTTCCCTGTCACGTGTAGACTCTTGGCTCACCACCCGGGTACAGCTCCGTCAGCATACACACACTCTGGACAACAGTGTCAAGCTTTATGTCCAGCTGAGACCACCCTCTGGCCCGACACATTTTCATCTCAGAAGAGTCTTTTTCTCTGTGTCCGAGCTGCTTACAAAGGCTCCTCATACGTGTGCTTGTGTAGTAATGAGTCACATGACTTGGGCTCAGCGTACACAACGCTGACCGGTCGTGGGCCGTTAGCATGAAGTGCAGGCGTGCAGTATCCATTGGACAGCATCCTGTGTGAGGGGCAGTCGTACTGGGGGCGGCTGGGTGCTGTCCTGGTGCCAGCGCTGGGAGCTGGTACAGCAGATCTGTGTGAGTCAGAGGGCGGCTGCTCACTGAACGGGGTGGCGTACTCAGGCTCGGGAGGAAGAGGCTCTGCGTACTCTGGCAGGTTTCCAGGAGTGTCATAATGACTGAAGGCAAAGGGGGTGGTGTAGCCCTCATCTGAGGAGGGTCGAAATGTTGAGCCAACTTTTTGTCCAACAGCGGGCTCGGCATAGTCTGGAAGATGAGTTTACAAAAATATTGTTCAAAATCAGAACATTTATGTTTGTTCAAGATCAAAAAATGTAACAGGGTGTCAAATAAAACTCAGTCAATCCTAATCAGAGATTTTTTTCACTGTAAGACGCTTTTTGGTTGGCACGGCCAGCACTGAGTTGTTGCCGGCCGTCCAGCGTAGACTCCAAGAAGTTAGTGGTCTCAGCCAAAAACCAATAATTCCTTGTAACTGCAGTTTTTCGACCTTTAGTTTGGTTTGGTTGCAGCAACAATGTGTTAACTTGTCTAAGCAGCTTTTTTCTTTCAATATAGCTTTATGTACAGGTCACAAATTTCAATATTGCTCTATGCCATTTGTGTATTTGCTCAATCTCTGGCAAAAGAAATCACTAGCAGAGACAAACAAAGCAGCCTAACCTCACCAAGGTCTGCATTTGAGCTGATCATTTCTACTTTTTTTTCTTTGTTTTAATATTTCCTGTTTTTCCCTAACAAAAACTGCCCTCTGAAAATTTCTTAAATTAGGTTTTGCAGATTTTTTTAAAATATACTGAGAAATATAAATATTGGCAACATGTTGATGTTCTATGGTTAGTAAAATTTTCCATGCTCTTACATTCATTGTATTACATAACGATGAAATTGCCATTGCTTTATGTTTTGATGTATTGATGGTATCAGAAAGAACAAACATTTGATGATCTTTTATCATATTTTCATCAAAACAGATTTTATCCTTTCTAGTTCCACCCACTCTTCAAGTGACCCCGAGTATTTGAACTTTTCAGACAGTGTGCAAACATTTTTCTGAAATATTGGTAATTAAAAACATACCTAATAGAATACTTTGAACAATTACTTAAACTTTTTTTTTTATTTTGACAAAACTGAACACTTGGGATAAACAATATATTGTTTTAACATTGCAATTGCAATTTGTGCATGTGTAATAGTCACACTGCAAGACAGTCCGGTGACTCAAAGCACCTCGTGCTGCTCTGTTGTTTAATGGAAACCAAAACTGCCATCTTTTTCATTTCTCTTACTATCTACAATAAAGGTCCGTCTGATATCACTATTGAGTTGTCTTACTCAGAGAGATGAATTTAAATTACAATTATAAAAATGCTCAGCTATGTCTTTATTGAACATATAAAAAGATACTGAACATTTTAGCCTTCCAAAGCTGTCTCAAGTATAGACATGATAATTCTTAATGACTTAAAACCACCAGGCTGCTTACAGAAAATTTACTTCAGACATTGTCAGAAATGGTTCTTGATGTAGACTATGGGTAACGCAATAGAGTGGTGCAGGAATGAGTCCAAAAATGCCAAAATGAGCACTTCCTGGTTCCCAACCCTCTAGTGTAAATAGGATTTAGCATACTAGTTTTGGATAAATGCTTGAAACAAGGTTTGCGGTGAACTCACACACACAGATTTTTGCTGATTAATGGGAAATAATGAAATGCATCTGATGTTACCTGCCTTTAAATTTTAAAGCCTTGTTATGTGTTTAAAACGACAAATGCTAACTAACTGCTAACAAGGACTACAAAAATGTCTGAGGTCCTGACGGCAACCATTTCTTTTGTTTTTTTAATAATCAAAAACTCATACAGTATGCCACAGCCATGGGGGCCAACTTGATACATTCACTCGATTATGAGGAACTGTCAAACAATAAGATACAATAAGATGTTACACAGTGGAAACATTGTAGTTGCTTCTAAGTCGAACCGCCATGTTGTAGTTACATAATAGCTTTCTAATAGCTTTATACTCTTGCTGATTACATTTAAGTTTAAAACATTGTAAAAACTGTTAAAAATATCAGATCAAGTTTCATAATTTTTTGTTCACTACATATCAGAATACATATCTCAGGGGAAAACTTTTACAATGTATTTTTTTCCTATTATTGTTCAGTCCTATTAAACACTCTTCTGAGCAAGCTTTCATTGAAGAACAGACTGACAGGGGATGCACAGTTTTATCAGATCAATATTGGTATTGGCAGATGTTCACCTCAAAAGCTGATTATAGGTACCGGCAGATATGAATATTTTTGTTTATATTTACAGACAATATTTTGGCTGCAAAAACTGGCCATGAATATCCCATAAATTGGCCTTACTAAAGGTATAATGTATTAAAGGCTAAATTTGCATTTTTATTGCTATCCATCTGTTTCTAACTCAAGTAAACTGTCCGCATTAAAGGAACAGGTCAGTATTAGTAAAGTGGAGACTCTTTTGAAAAATGTCAGTATACCAGTAATTTAAAAACTGTTTTGCTGCTCAGGTCTACGAGAAATGTCTCCTTAATTCTACCCAACATCAGTCTCATACACAGCCAAACTCCAGTCGCTTGACCACTGGCAATGTCTCCTCTAAAACAGGGACAGGGGGCTCATGGTGCAGCACATGGATCCATACAGACCCTCCTTGCTCCTCAGTCCAGCAGAAGAGGCCGTGGTGTGGGAGGTGAAAACCTGACCCAGCAGCCCACAGGGAGCCTCAGAGGCAGAGCTATTTTAATATGACAGGGTTTAGTGAGGGCTTTGATTGCTTTGACCCTCTGTGCTGTTTATCACTGGACCTCTCAGTGAAGGGCCCCTTCACTGGGGCAGGGGATGGGGGAGGCAGAGAGGGGGAAGCAACATGGTGGCGAGGAGGGAGGGAGGAGGCTGAGCGCCCTTTATCAAGCTCCAATTAAAGGGTCCCTTTCAGAGAGGCTCCATGGACCAAAGAAAGGAATGTTTATACTGCGGCTGGGTGATGGGCTGAGCCGGGGGAAAGAAAGGGACACCAGTGGAGAGAGCTGTTTGCCTGTCAGGCTTGGCAGGAGCTTCTCAAACTGACCACTGAAGCCAAAGACCATTAAGGCAGGAATCGTGGAGCAGGGAGGTCAGGGCTATTAACTTTAACTCACCAGTAAACTGTGGATAAAAAAAGTGAGCAAAGAGGCAGAGAGTTTGAACTCTCACCGTTAAGAGGAGGACTTGGGAGAGCATCATGGACGTTCCTCTCCAGAGGGTAGGAGATAAGCTCTGACTGGGAGCAGGGGAGACTCTTCGCCTGAAAACTCTGACAAGCTGCTCAACAAACAGAAAACACACATTTTAGAGGATATGATGATTGGTAAATAGTAGAGGAAAATGGTTTAAAGCACTTGACTCACTTGAGGGTAAAGAGTACTTCAATTGTGATTCTTTTTTCCTGCACAGAAGAGGTGAAAAAAAAAAGAATTATAGAGTTAGCAGATGTGAATTACAAAGTATGAGGACTACTGCAGCATCATAGCAAGAGTGGAAACAGTCGACAGAAATAGACGATTTGTGCTTTTCTAATACAACCTCACATCCTAACAGTTGATGGAAAAGCAGGAAAAAACATGCCGACTGATTAAATTGAAGATTGTGTTAATTTAGGAAAATTATAATCTGAAATGAACTGCAAATTCTGCCTCCAATGTAAATCACAACTTTCTTACTCTTAAGAATTGGGATTATGTAAATGGTAAATAGACTTGATTTTATATTACGTTTTTCTAGTCTCTTTGACTTCTCACAGCATCTTTACACTGCAGGTCACCTCTACTCATTCACACCCATTCACTCTCACATTAATTCACTGATGGTTTCGAGTTTCCATCAGTATTTTCTAACACATTCACAACATTTCATACCCATTTACAAGCCCCTGACGCAGCAGTGGGAGCAACTTGGGGTCAAATGTCTTGCTCAAGGACACATAATGTGACAGCTGGAGCTGGGCTCAAACCTGCAACCTTTTGATCACCGATGGAGACAGCACCAATGCCCAAATCATGTCTCTCTCATAATTATTAGTTAATAATTATTAATTACAAATAAAGTTATCTGTGTGATATTATCAACACAAAACCTTAAACAAAGCTTTAAAGCTTTAAAATTACAGTTCTATTGCTCATATGTTGCCTTGATTTGTTCTTTAATATCACTAACAGTGAATATCTTAAAGGTCTTAAAGGTCCAAGTCAGTTTTCTTTGCTTTTAATGTTGTTAGAAGGGGCTTGAGGGGCAGAAGAACAAGACACCTTTTACTCAAGTCTCAGTTCACTGTGAAATGTACTGTGACACTTTAAGAACATGACCCTTAGAACACTTGATTTTTTTTACTTCCTGGGGTTGATTTGATCCTGTTGCTGTGGCTCTTTTTAATCCAACTTAAAAAAAAAATGTATGCATCTAATATGTACATAAAAGGGATGTAATGTTAACAGTGGGGCTGAAGGACTCAGGTTTTTAACTCATTATCCTCTTTTTAATCATAATATATCCAACTGAGCACACAAAGAGGGTTTCATTGATTTATAAGTATGATGAACTTGTAGTTTCTGTACCAAACAAATATGATCTGTTTTTTCATCTGTTCATGATATGCAGGTAAAAACGCCTCTGCTGTAAAATATTTAAATTAAAATAGAATTTTGACACATTGTTGATCTCAGAGATACATTGAATCTTTTGCAATTTGTTGAAATTTAGATTTACCTGTTAAGCTCAGACAGCAGAGGGTAATTATCTGAAACCACATCAGTCAATGTGTTTCTCTGAAAAACACAACACTCAAGAAGGTGGCCCTGATGTGACTGAGAGCAGACAGAGGTTTGCTGGTGTTTGCACCTGAGTCTTTCATTCGCTGGAACGTCCCTCTATTTTCGCCAACTGCCTTACATCACTGTGACCATCTGAAGTTTTGGTCCTCGGCATTCCCTTTAAAGCCTTCCCTATAAAAACTTTGGCCCTTAATCCAACACATAAACTGTTGTTGACTGAGTTCAGGGCAGAATTATAGACGGGAATGGCCGGATTATGAATTACATGAATGTTCTGATTTATGCATCCTGAGTGTTACTGATAAGGCTACTGGTATTGCTGTGAAGCAAATAGTGAATACAGCTCGTTCTGGGTGCATAGGATAATACAAACAAGTAACATGCTGACATGATATTATGTGCAAAATTAAGATCAAGATTTTCACAATTTTCTTATTCGTCCTACAGTCATACAGCCCTGAGGCTCACTTTAATGTGCTGCCAGCAGTTCAGACAGTATCACGTCTGTACATTATTAAGTGTTGTTTTAGCCATTTTTTGCTTGACATAGGGTTTTACCTATTCAACAGTTTCAGGTCTCCCTTGTTTATTTCTTGTTTCATACGGTGGCTAATATTTTCAGTTGGTTTTAAGTTCAGACTGCCGACCAGCAAGCAGGCCATTTTGGCTTCTCAAACTCTTTTACTATAAAGCCTCACTGTTGTGATACACACCTAGATGTAGGCAGCAGATGAGAGCACAAAATGCATTATTTCCAAACAGACTTTCAAGTGACTGCTCAGACCACAGGAAAGATTTCCACTTTGCCTCAGTCCATCATATAAGACTGCAGTCCTCAAAGAGGCTGCAATGTTCCTGGATCTCTAAACTTCAGATGGCTCAGCCTCTCTGAGATTCTCTTTTTATATCTGAGCATGTGCATTTTCGTATTTTACTTTCTGAAGCATTTCTGCAACAGGTCTTTTGTTGTCACTGCCCCTTCGTAGACATTCAAAATGGGGATACACACTGTTTTCTTTGTGCTATTTACAACCAAAATAGAGGATTAAATGCTTTGCTTATGATCAAATTAAGGATGAATATACTTTTTTCGGGGTTTTCCAATTGTTTCAAAAACAATGCTGTAATCACTTAATTCTTTGTTGAAGGAAAAACAAGAAATGTCAAAAAGAAGTACTAAAATCCTCTGCATGCTATGTTTTTCCAGTTTAAATGCACAGAATTAAAGAATCTAGTTGTAATGTGGTACCTTCGTTTCCACCAGACTCCTGCCAACAAACAACTGCCGCACATTATGAGAGCGAGCACCACTCCCACTGCCACTATGACGGGCTGACTGGAGCCTGTAGGACACAAAGTGTACAAGTGAGCAAACAGCTGTACAACTGTCAGGGAGGAATATAGTTATTAGCTTTATAAACAAAGATTTACTGACAGGCCATAACAGTAGGACTACCTATTCTTCTAGATCAATCCAACACAAGAGCTGAACCATCAATTTTACCTTTACAAAGTGTCTACAGTTTTAGTTTAGGAGGTACATTATATTGACAGGTTGCTCATTTAGGCCACATATTAGGAACACCTGTCATTGTAACACTCACAAACCAGTGAATTATTTGGTAAAACTTTATAGTAAGGTTCTTGTAAAAAGCAGTAATCAGTATTTAGTAATAAGCTGTAACAAGCTTATTAATATTAAATTACAAAAAATAACCCTGTCTAAGTGTTAACAAAAGCATAATTACTGCATTATTGTTTCTATTTATTTGTCTGTCAGTCGTTCTTAGTAGTTTTTTATTAACAATAATAAGACTATGTAAGTGTGAACTGGAACTAGCTCATTTTTCACTGCATAAAAGTTCTCCATCAGCACTTTTTAAATCATATTCACCGTTGATATTTCCTTGAAAATCACCAAGTATTAAATGTAAAATTAACACGTTAAATTTTGCATGTTAGACAATAAGTAGTTCATCAGTATTTTTAACAGACCTAGATGGTACAATAATGCTAATCAGTTGTTTATTGCTACACGAGGTCCATATCAGTGCCTTGTAAATACTGATAAGTTCTTTCTAATGCCCTCATTAGGATTATTAATTCTCCTTTGTAGCTACTGGAACTTAAACCCGAGCAGTGTCTGAAGATCTCCAAATCAATAAATCCTTTATCATCCACATTTTGTTTGTTTACCACAAAAACCCTTCAATAACATCAGGACTCAACTGGTAACTCTGGCTGTAATGTTAATTATTTTTTAACTTTCTTAGACACAAAACATAACAATATTGACAAAAGACCTATAAGCTGTTAAATATCTATGATCATAAATATTTAACAAAAAAAAATTAAACAAAAAATATAGGGTATAGGGCTTATATAATGGCTTTTCAAATTTTTATTACTTCTTATATAAGGGACACTTATCATAGGCCAGTTATTACTCTTATCAAGACTTAGGAGAAACTAAAATGCATGATCATTTACAACATAAATTGATGTTTGTTGACGGTTCATGAAATGTCTGAAATAAAATTTATATAGCATGCACAAGGTGTGGGCAACTGGTTGCCTGGGGGCCAAATGCCACCCTCCTACTGTCTCAATGCGGCCTGGCATTCTTTGAAAATATAAAAAACTTTGCGCCCATTAAGAAATCCTAACAAAATCTGCAAGGACAACATTAAAAATAGCAATATTTCCAAGAAAATAGAGCTATGACTTACTATTATTGTTTCTGTGAACATTCTTTTTATGCATTTGTTAATGTATAGATACGTCTGTAAAATATACTTTAATCACCAGTACATTCTTGTAACTTTCAACAAAAAATTGCTGAAACTGGCTTGAATTTAGTGTTTAGCTTATTCAATCATGTGTTACTTTTTGAATTTGAGCTTAAATACAAATATCTATATAAATGTTAGAAGAATATCTTCTTATGACAGCTATGTATTTTCCCATTTGTTAAATTAGGGGAATTTTGATTGTCAGATTGCAACAATTTGGCCCTCTGACAAAAAGGATACATTTAGTAGGGCCCTCGTGGTAACCAAAGCTGCCCCTCCATGGCATACACGATGAATATTAATGAATTTAAATTTTTTCCTTGTCCTTCTTAACAGAATCCCACTCACATACCAAAAAACGCCTTCCTGTTGTACAGTATTTGGACTGATTAAGACGGCACAGGCAGCATCAATGTAATGCCTCACAGTTAATCTTATTGTTTTATTATTATCTAAATGTAAAATTAAAATTTGATAGAGGGTACACACTCAGTTTTGTCTCCACTAACACAGGGCCCTCAGTTGGTGTGGGACTGGGGCTGGTGCGTGGTATTTTCATGTTCACTTTGACGGCTGGAGATCCTGTGAAAACGTCACATTATCATCAGTACAGATCTGATGAAAAAGGTGGTACAGATACAGTCAGACAGATAAAGTAAGACTACCCACCAACATCTGAGCGTGACCTTGGGGTGACTTTGGCTACAGGACAGCCCAGGACTTGGACCAGAGATGAAGGTCGGCTATGCCAGCTCAGTGGCTGCAATCGGATAAAGCGAGCCACCACTGGAGGGAAAAGACTGTTGAGCACCCTGAGGTGGCCGTCAGTGTAGGCCTGAAATACCTGGTGACAAAAACAAGCAGGTTACTCATTCACAGATACAACACCAGCATGAAGACAGTGTTCACTCTGTGTGTTCATCAGCTCTGTCAGACTGAAAGAGAACCAACATGCAAACATCAGTGAATGTAGAACAATGTGTACCTTTTTTTCTTTGCTGAGAGCACCTTTGTAAAGCTTCCAATTCTTCCTGTCCTTGCTGAAGAGAAGAATGAAAGACTCCATGTAGTTGTCGTTTGATCCTGTTGTTATGATTCCTGAAACAAAAGATCATGCGGCATGAAACAAGAGATGATAGACTTTCAAAATAAAGAAAAAAATGTCCACATAATCTTACAAAACAAACCTATTATGCTAGATTTAATGCTAGATTTGTTTATTAAGTTTAATTAAAAATAAATGTCAAATGGCCTTATCAAAAAGATCAAAATCACTCACTCTCCCAATTCTTTTGCATGAGCAACACTTTTTACCCTGACATTACACAAGAATTTTCTGCTATCCCTCTTACTCATTATCAGAGTTAAATTAGGTGAGTGCAACAATACACTTAGCAACCCCCCCCCAAGCCCCCAATATGACGGTTAAGGACTCCCACTGTGAGAGACATATGTGACAAAGCAAATCAGGAAGATTTCAGTGAATGCCTAAAAACTTTGCCCTCCATTGCTCATTTACTCATTAATGTGTTTAACTGCTTTTAAGCAACATCGTAACAATTAACGTTTGTTGTTTGGATGCATTCATGGGGTTTGTTTACAAAAAGAGATTTCTAGGATGATACCAAATTTATCTTTTTATCATTGTCATTTAAGAAGATAACGTTTTGAAAAAGAAATCTCCATGTTCCATACACATTTACCTGTAATAGTGCTTCTGTCACTCAGCTCCAGCTCCACCCATGGCTCTGGATCATTACTGTCTGCTTCCCAAGGTACGAACTCATGGCTGAAACCTGTGTTTCTAGTCGACCCAAACACTGTGTGCTCTTGACTCTTCTTATCTCGATAAGATGAGGCATTTAAACCAGAAACAGTTAGGATGTTTCTGCATTCTGTTGTGGGAGAAGATGGACAAATAGTCATTTACCAAAAGGTTTCACAACATGGACACAATCACCAAAATGCTGAATATAAGCTGCATTGGTATAAAAGACAATTTATTTTCGGGGCCTCTCAGAGGAAAAATGAAGATTTTGATTGTTAGCATAACTGATGACTTCCTTTGTGTTCAGCAACAATGTACATCTCTTAACAGCTGTGTAAGTCTTTGGTGCCATTTGCTTTTAAACTGTGTCGTCTGTTCTGTTACATTCGATTACCTATTTAAAGGAAGTAGAGCCTGGTGTGACAGATTTAGCTTATAAACAAACAGCCATGGGACTGCTCTGCAATTACGGATTTTAACTGAATGAGGAAAAAAAGCTGTTGAAAGGGGTACCAGTCCTCCATCAGCTTGCTCTGTGACGATTACGCTGACAAGCAGTCCAGTTCAATTTCGTTTTAGTACCGTACACAATTACAGACATATCCACTGTCAAGTATAGGGAACGGTACCCAAATTACCGGTACTTAGTGCCATCCCATTTTTGGCATTCCTTTGCTGCAGTCTGTTGATTGGTGGCAAGAATCATCAGTTCCTGTATGACCGCAGCTAAAACGAAAGCATACCCTGCTATGTTTAAATCACCCAGGGATCTGCGAGGGCGACTTTTCTTGTACTTCTGTTATAAAGAATAGCCAATATTCCATGAAGAACAGAGAAAGTTAGACATAGCTGAGCGACTCTCATCTTACAGCTGTGACCCCACCCCCTGTACTTATCTGTACTGAACCAAACAAGACCACTCAGTGGAAACACAGTTTTAGCATTCTAGCACATAGGGCTTGTGATATACAAGAAATGGAAGCAAATTTGCAATACCTTCAGGAGCTGTGCAATGTGTGAAGATAGTGGGTGCACTTGTAGTTATGGCAACGTCTTACTAAGCAATTCCTTTTGTGGTTTGGTCCCATAAATATATGGACGCAGCAAGTGTCTTGGACAAAGAAGCTGGTGTTTAAAATGGGTCTCATAAGATTTTACATACACATTTCAAGGCGTTCATGCTTACTCTGACTCACTGCATACCTCAAAGCTAGTTTCGCAGTATGTAAAATACATAAGGATCCCTAATAAACAATAGAAGATATATATGTTTCTCGTAGCAAATTTGTTGAAAACACAGTGGGTCAGATGTGTGAAAATGTATAATGTATAGTGATCAAGATCATGTCATGCCTCATACCTTGACTGAAGAGCAGCTTCTTCTCAGATATTGATCCCCTGTTAAAAGAGGATACATCTCACAAACTTTGTTCACACACTGGTATTGATCGGATCTCATTATAAATTAAGCGACACAATGTAAAAACTAACACACGTTTTTGAAAGAACTCCATTGGCGAAGGTGGATTCATAGAGTCTTAGACTTTTCCCTCGATTCACAGTGACATGACCTCCTAAGCTATCAGACACAGCTCCAGCATGAACAGCAGACTTGCACAGGACTGAGGTCTAAAACAGAGGAGACATCGAGCACCCTCAGACAAAAATTAAGAAATACTTCAGTGGAACACTCAGCCAAATGAAATGTTGTTTACTTACATCTCTGTAACCCTGCTCAGAGTTTCCCCAAACATCCCCTGTGACATCCTTACATCCAGCAGGACAATACACACTGAAAAGGAGCAGAACAACATTAAAACACACCACTTTCCTGAAATGTAGTTTATTATTACAAATGTCTACAACTTACCTAAAATACTGCCAGCTAAAATGAGACCCCCGTTGTAAACAAGAAATAAGATCTGTCACAAAAGATCAGACACTAAAATTAACACTCAAGCAAATGAATTCAATCTCTCCTAATCAAAACTAGAGTGGTTCAACTCAACCTTACATAACTCACCCAGCATTCATCAAACCACACACAATAAGACCCTGTGTGAGACAGGCTAACATGTTCTATGTGTGCTAAATTAGGGGATGAGTGGTCGTCACTGTTGATGTGACTGAAGCCTTTGTTTCTGTGACTCTGTCACAGTTCACAGTACAGTGAATGGCCCTCGAGTGATCACGGTCAACAGACAGTGGATTGTACGTCTGGACATGGGCTTAGCTCCAGACAGCCAGACACCGCCAGATTTTATAAACAACTTGGTAAAAACAGGAAACTATGATACATACTGAAAATGACAGATTACTTCATCCAGGAAAGTTACTTCTAAATATAGACCCACATTCAGACAAAACAAGCCTGTAAGGTTATTAAAATGACACAAAAGACGAACTATAACCTTTAGGTCCTTTAAGAATACTATCAAGAAATTATCAATTTCAACCCCTTTATTAACTATGTTATTTCACCAGTGAAAATAGTTTAGAATCAATATAAGAAAAACTTATAAGTCATCTCTGGGGGAAGTTTTGGTAATTACAGATGATTTTGTACACAATGAAGTAGGTAGAATTACAGGGAGTTGGGAGGCCAATGGCCTCATGCAGTGATCATCAACTGGTGGTCAAGGGGCCACATCATTCAAAAGAAATACAGGAACAGATAAAGATATATGAAAAATTAGATGCTTAATAAGCACAAGCAACCAGTCCAAAAGTCTAGACTAACAGAAGAAATAAAGATATGAGCACAGGTGCAGTGTCTTGAAAATATCCTATGCTCAAAGCACAGCAAACTGTGAAAATAAACAATGTATACAAGATACAGTATTAAGCAGAAGCAGTTAGCCAATAAAATACAATGTATTCCAGTTCAGATGATCAAATTATGTTAAAAAATGCAGAAGCAAACATTACATTTAAAGTCTTGGTTGCAGTAATTGTGAACATGAAAACACGGGATGGTTTTGGTCTGCAGTGGTTCATGTGCTGATGAGGAAAAGGAGTAGGAGCATGTTTGTGTGTGTGTGTGGGGGGGACCCAGCCACTCCAAGTGACAGACTGAAGCCTGAGGCCTCACTCCATTCAGCCTCAGTGAAGGAGTCTGTCTCCAGCTCTCTGAGCAAACACGCCACAGCAAAGACAGCGATGGAGGATGAATGCCAATAAGAAGTGACTCATACACTCACACATTAGCACACATACGGGAAAATGTTCACATAAATGGTTGAGTGTTTAAATTAGTCTAGTGTAAACTTGTCAAGGGACCAACTTTTTATAGCTTCAATTCCAGATTTAATATGTTGAACCAAGCTGTATTCGTAGTATTCCTGACTGGTCTCCAATATGGCCGCCGACAACATCGTTATATTCAGTTTTAACAGATGACTCAGTCTTGTTGTCATACATGACCTTGAGCAGCCTGTGGAGAAAGCTTTGTTAGATTTAAGGGAAGAAGTGGAACAGTGAGGGAGGAAAGTTGGAGTTCATCTGCTAGAAGTGTTACAGGGTTTAAAGCAAGATCAGCTGTTTTATTACAAGGTGTTTTGGGAGTGTAGAGACAGAGTTTGTGAAAGACAGGGAGATGAGAGACAAGGCCATCAAATCTACGTTGCATTAAGATGAGGAGGGATAATTCCAGTTGAGGGCCAGAACAAAGGCAGCAAAAAATCATTAATCTCCTCTATTACTCCTTCCCATCGCTCTTCTCTCTAAAAATAAGACTAAGGGGAGGTAGGGCAATGGCCTCTCTCTTTAGACACCTCTTTTTGATTTTCAAAAAATGTCTTGATGTCTTTTTACTACTCTTTAAGGTTTAATGTTGGCACCAGTGGTATATGTGTTTTGGTTTTGGAGCCATGGCTGGGGTAAATAGGTACAATAGAATAGAACAGAATAGAAAATACTCTTTCTGTCACGTACTAAAATGCGTTACAGAATAAATTTCAAGGGACTTCAGTTAAATAACCAGTGAAAACTGTCACTTGCATTAAATTATGTAAATTATTAGACAAATCTAAATCCAGCCTGAATTCTATGTTAAGCAATTTGATTTAAGCATTACTTCTTGCATTTGAGTCAAAAGATAGAGGAGAACTTTTTGTTACCCTTGTTAAATTACAATTCATTATAACTGTGAATGTGGGCAGCCTACAATTGCCACAGTACAGCCCTCTGGCAACAAGAACGAAGCTGATGTGGCCCACAAGTTGCCCATCCCTGCACTACACAGATAGACTTAAAATGAATGAATACATATCAACACCACAGCATGCCAAAAAAGTCATACAATACCTGGATACTGGTCTGTGGCATATGACAGAAGAAAACCTCTTCCTGAGAGGTGTGTGCCTGATCTGAACGTAATTGTCACTTCATTACTTCTGACTGTTATATTTTTCTGTGATGCATCAAGCCTCCTGCACACTGGACCTGTGAATGCACACACACACACCCACACACACACAAAACATCTGTAAAAGCACACAAAGACATGTGTTTTTCAAAACCTGATGAAGACACTGACCTGCATCAACAGCAGGTTAAATTCCTGTTTGTGTTCTTTGTGAGCAAAGATGTTGATGCTGAAGCCAAAAAACACACCACTGCTTTAGTATTTTGTTTGTGTTCCATGACAACTATATATAAAAAAAACAAAGCCATATGTTGGTCGTCATATGGAAAATAGAAGAGAATATTTCTGCCAACTGAATTTCTCAAGCTCTTATTTTGGTGTGATGTCAGAATGACATGTCCTTGAGGCACATCGTTGATACATCTGGTTTGAAGTGATGCACAAGTGTCTTGCATAAATGGATCTGTCTGTTCAATGTGTCACTGGAAAGGCATGTGTAGTGTGAATTAAATTATGGCTGAAGAATGTTACAATTGACGTAGATAAAGAAAACTACATCAGTTTTGTAACTCAAGAGTAAACAAAATACACTCATGTCGTGTCATGTTTTAGTCAAATTGTACAGCATTGGCTTACCCAGACTCTGTTCTCCATTTTTGTCTGTGATAAAAAGAGAGCCATTTCTGCACCCAGGACTGCTCTCAATGTCAAAATCTCCAAACAGCAAATGCAGCACTCGCCCCTCTGGCACGCGGAGCTTCCACCTACACCAGGTGTTGCTGGGGTAGGTGCCAGGGTAGTTCTGAGAGGCCAGAGTGCCAGACTCTGTGCCCAGCACTGTGTGTCCACAGCCATTACCTGAAACAACACAAGAAAATAAGGAAGATGATGTGAGAAAAAGTTTACATGGAGGTAAATCTTTAGGTGATGTTGGATAGAAATGGAAGAACCTGCCACTGGCCTTATGAGGGTGTTTTGTTTGTTTTTTGCTGTGGTAAAAAAAAAACTTCACAGAGTAATTTGTCATAAAAACAACTTAAATTGTATGTCTTGCCTGGTTTCATTTTATTGCATACAGTAGTTATGGACATGACTGACATTGCTATAAGCACTATTAAGCCCTACTGGCCAGAAGTAGGGCTGAACAATATATCATTTTAACATGGCAACTGCAATGTTTCCATGCATAACAGTCACATCATAGTAAGTGCGATGTCAGTCCCATATCTCAAGCTAGATGATGATGGCTAACCTCCACTTTCAGACTCAAAACAAGAGTAAACTGCACAAAGCTGTCAAACTTTGAAGGAGCTTGATAGGTGTTTGAAGCACCTACCCTGATGACAGTATTATTTGTAAATCAGACCCCGAGAGGGAGAAAATTAGGGATGGGATTCAAGGGGTACATCAATACAATAGAATACAGGATACATGGTCCAAGATTAATGATATAATCATGATGCAGCAATTCTGCAATAACGGATATATTACAAAAAAAAATAATGTCACAATATGTCACAATAGTAGATTCTGTCTGTCCCTTCAATTCTGTAGAAGCCGAAGTGTATCCGTACTTTGGATTTATAAGTGGATGGAGCATCCTTTAGTGTACTTTTCTCCACACTGATGTCTTTCCGCTCTGTAAACGTTATCTTCTTCGATTGGTAATTTCCGTTCAAGTTTCACTCATTCAAGTGGGGAGTGCCCCCTTGAGGAGCCATCAAGTAGCTTCTCTGGGAGATAAACCAACAGGGACATACAGCATGTTTAGAGCACCATAACCTATTAATTAAAATATCAATATTAGGCACCAGCATATCGATTAATAATATAATGGGAGAGAGGATGACGATAATCACCTTATTGATTTCTTGTCCCATCCCTAGAGAAGATAGAGAAGAAAATGAGGACATATCATGCTGCTCCAGAGTGCCGTAATTGTTTAATTTTATTCATTAGTTAGGAACAAGCTTTATATACTGGTGAGCAAAATTTCTATTTTTTCATGAAACCTACTGTGGGCCAACTAAAAGTGGACCTTGTGCCACAGTTGACCTCAGGCCATAGTTTGGACAACCCTGATGCAGACAAAAGATTTAGTACAAACAAATTTCAAATAACTTTTCTCATTCAATTAAACCTTTATGGGTATCATTTATGGCACACCATTTATGCCAGATATTACAAAATACTTAAGGTACAGTGAAATCATACATTAAATACAATGAAAGGAGTAAATGCTTTTTTAGTAACTACCATGCTGTCTCAGTTGTATTGTGCATTATCAGTCCTACTTAAACCAGAATGAGGTGAGGTACTGTATACTTATCTCTAAGGGGAGTCAGCTGATCACATTCAGTCCAAGTTTAAGCTGCAGACATGTTTTCACATAAAATTTTCTTAATTAAATAAACAGCACATTAAAAGCTTTGTTATGATTATGAGTAATACGTCTCCTCTGAACATGGGCATGTATTGCAGACCAGAACATGCCCATAATCCTCTGATCATGACTGTTTGATGATAAAACTTCTAGAGAGGGAGACACTCCAAAGGTGATCACCTCTACAGATGATTCAGTATTTTTAACCTGTATTAGATTTGTTACGCTTTCATTCAAGCAGAACCATATTTATGGTGATTTACCACATCCTCTCATGTGCAGCAGCTGCTGTGACTAACACTTTGACTGGAACACAAATATTTAGATGCTCTGACCTCCACGTGGGTTGCAGAAAATAAATGAGTCAAATTTCCTGACTGGTCACACAAAGATGAGAGCTGTGGGGGCAGCAGACTCTCCCCCCTCCCAGACGCCCATTTACAAAATGTCAAGTGTTGACATGTTCCAAGAATGGTCAAAACTTGAAAAAGGCGCCAGGGTCAATCTGAGCCTCCACATCATCCCTGCCCTTGTCTTCCATATAAGGCTGCTGGGGATTTGTTGTTGAGGGGAAACCAGAGGATAACCTTCCCCTCACCCTGTGTCACACACATCCTGCATCACACCAGCCGTTCCCCCGCTTCCCGACAGCTCCTCAGCTCTGAACAATACCATAAACCTTCAGATGTTATTGCCCCTCCTCAAACCCCCAAAGGATTCCCTGGAAATGCCACAGCGACACACTGTAACCGAGGGCAACAGAGCGTGTCTCTGTCACCTTCCGCTGGGAGGCCTCATGGGCTGCAATGCTGGAGAAGTTCTGGGTGGATGCTGATCTGTCCCTGCTCACTGAACCTTTTCCCCAGTCCCGTCTAAGTTAAGTTTCATCCAGAAAGTTCAGTTTTGAATAGATTCTAGGGAAGATAGATTTGAAATGCTCAGTGTTACTGGCATTATATCATACATGTTGGCTGATGTATGGCTGTTTGTTTCTTCAGTGTGTATGAATGAACTGTTACTGATCTATTGTATACAGGAAGTTGGCTCTATGTTCTTGGATCATTGCTTATAATAAGGTCTGTAGCAATAAAAAATAATGCAAGTTAAACTTTTCATTCATCATGAAAATCTTGCTGAATGAAGCCAACTTTCATGACTTTTTCAGGCTAAAACACAACTGAAAAAAGTAAAAAGCTATTATAAAGCTACTGTAGAACTACGACATAGCAGTTCAGCTTAAAAGTAGCTACCACATTTCCAATGTGCAACATGTTGTTGGATAATCTTAAATTATTTTATTTTTTAATTAATGTTAAAATCTTGTGTGCACGTGTTCCTCATGGACCTTTTTATGAATTTGTCCAAAAAGGCTATTTCAATAGCCCATATATTTTTGGTCTTGGGAACCGGGGTGTGTTAAACACTAATGGCCCTTTTCCATTAGCCCTACTCTACTCGGCTCGGCTTTCCCCGACTCTACCCGGCTCTACTCTACTCGCTTTGGCCTGCTTTTCCACCAGCCCGGTCCCCTGCCCAGCGGGGGTGGGGTCGCCGTGAAACAGCTGGGCGACACAACAACCAAAACAATGGAGGACTTGGAGGCAATAGTATACTTGCCGCTTGGTCTGTGGCTTTTTGTTACAAAGAGGAAAGCAGAAGAAGGCTGCAGGTGGCGAGAAGAAATACCCTTGAGAAGTACAGGAGAGTTTCTGAAGCTATACAACAGTTTGAAGTCGAGGACGAGAGCAATCGGGCTGCAAAGAAAAGACGTATGAGGGTAAGCTAACGGAAGCTACCGCTAGCTTGTTAGTTAGCTCGTAATGATAAAGCCCCGTGTTTAACATTGTGATGGCAGCAAGTTATTGCCATAAAGTAACAAAAAAGTGTATGTACCGCAGTCCTGTTTTGGGCATCGCGCTCAAGACCCATCGGTGACGACATTCTCTGCCCAATCAGTAGCCGGCAGTCGGTCGACGTCACCTTTTAGTGTCGACTCAGCTCGCTTAGAACCAGAGCAGAGTAGGTACTAAAAACTGGTCTGTTTTAGGAGGAACTGTGCCGGTGGAAACGCAACGCAAACCGGGTAGAGCCGAGTAGAGTAGAGTAGAGTAGGGCCAAGGCGGGCTGGTCGAAAAGGGCCATAACTCGCTTCCACATGATTTGACACATTCCTGCATCGCTCTATCTCCAAAACTCCAAAGGGAGTTTTAATGTGTGAACTTTAAGGTCCAGTCTATGGCTAGTTTAAATCTTTACCTATGGAAAAAGTTATTCTTTGTCATTTATGTCCTCTGATTTAACCAACTAAACTTCTATGGGTTCCAAAAGCCCTAAATATGCTGACACATAACCTAGCTTAAACCTCAGTTCTGACTTTCAACAGTTTTAACACTACAGATGTTGCACCAGCTGAGAGTTAAAACAAAGGCTTGAGTAACTTTTATTTTACACCTACTTCCTGGTTGGTGTAATCTAACATTCCATTAAATGTACGATGACTTTTGTTCTCTGGCAGAGGTGTTAATTCAAACTATATAACAATAAAGTTAAGCTCAATCATCTCATTTTATTGACAATTACATTGCTCAGTATCACCATTGTCATTTTATTCTGGCTATAATCTTAGGTTGTTACTGAATCAAGATGTTTGACTTAATTTAGGTTGATTTTCCATATACATTTGTATGCTCTGAGATAATTCTCCATGAGAGGCTGCATGGTAAAAAAAAAAAAAAAAATCAAATGGCTTGACACTAAATGGTCAAACGTAGTTATAATGTATTTACCACAATATTTTGCTTTGTTTGGACATTTCACTTTACCAGTTTAGATGAACCTTACATTTCTGTGGTGCAACCAAACAAAGACATAAGTTAGAACCTTTAAATGTAAAATTTATTGTTGACTTAATACTTCAAATTAAGATGGAACTTCTGCATTCCAGGTTCCAAATACCTTTCCCATGTAAACGACATGTAATCTAAATGTATTAATTTGATATTCATTTTTGGTTCTTTCCATTCTAAACAGAAAACATTCATCATATATTGATATATGGTTGTATGGTGGTGCAGCAGGTAGTGCCTGTGCCTCGCAGAGGAAGTTTGCTGGTTTGACTCCCCAAGTAGGTCATGGCATTTCTGTGTGGTAACTTTCCTCCCTCAGACCAAAAAGATGCTTGTCAGATTAACTGTGTGAACAGTTGTCTTGTCTCTATGTCAGCTTTGTCATCAGCTGACATCTGATTAACTGAAGAATAGGAAATGTCTCCAATAAGGGACACTGTAGTTTTAAAGAATTAACTCAGCATTTCGGTGTCATATTCACAGAATCTGGCAAAGAATGAGATGAAACAATGTTCATGTTTTCATTTTTTGAATTAAAAAAAAATCACAATATTAACTACAACTGCATGAGTAAATTCATGCTAAAACACACTTAAATTTAAACACACACTTAAACACATAAAAATTTGCATTTGACAGGGGAGCAAAACTCTGTACATAGCCCTGTTAACATAGCACTGTTTCTTTTTAAACGAAATATCTGGAGACAGAGTATTGATAATCATTTTGCACACACCAAAATTACAATATAACTCAACATCCATATTTTGTCCCACTTCTATTCTCCATCCCAAAGGTAAATTATGCAAAATAGGAGTGAGCTGGGTGGCAAGAGAGCAATCGCAGGCTTCACAACAACATTGCTTTCAACATTCGGGCAGGTCCTTGCAGGTCCACAGGAGCAGACAGGATGTTCACCTGTGCTACCTGTCACTACACTGCTTACCCTGTCCTGTGTGTCAATCACAAAGGTTACAACACCAGAGCTGCAAAGTTTCCCCCTTATCCTGGCCCCACCAAAGCTCTTTGCATTCTTTGCAGAGAACAGAATGTGATTCAGAAGATGTAATTGACCCTGGATTAATCATCTTCCTTTCAGAGACAGACATAAACAATTGAAGAGATTTGTGGCAACACCGTCATGGTCTGCTGGTCATTAAATTGTTTCTCTGTTCGTCTGTGTGTATGTTTGGTCAGTGTGATTCATACAGCACATGCTGTTTGGAGAGAAAACCTGTGGGAAAGGTGGGCTGGAATTAGAAGGTAAACACGCACAAGGGGAGAGTATGTCAAGAATGCAACCATGACACCATGGTCACCTTTGAACCTACCTGTAAACTAAATACAGTGCATGGACTCACGATAGACTGTTGAGTCTTATTATTATTAAGTATCTTAGGTTTGGTATGGCTGACAAAAGCAAATGCTCAAACAGTCAGGATTTGTACATTATAAACTACAGACCTGAGTAAAGTGGGACCAGCAGTTTTACTTTTTATATCATATATAGTCTTAATCTTAGGATGACAGCATGCATTAGTGTGGGTCACATTTAAGCTATTTTGCCCTCCAAATGATTAATCTAATTTAAGAAGACAAAAACATTTTAGATTAGTTTTAATCAATAAGAAAAACATGCATTTTAAGCATTACTTTTCTTCAAAACATTTTAGACCAAGATAATCAGCCCAATGAAAAAAATGTTTCATCATAACTACTTGACTCCTGTTAATGCTCGGTCCATGTTTAAGTAATTCGTAATAAACTAATGAAAATACGGACATACCTTGTACAAGTAAGGGTTGAAAGGGAGAATTTGCTCTTTCAAAATTTTATCAATACTCCTTTTGATCCTCATATAGAAAAATCTTGAGTTACCACTTTCAATACTAGATATAACACACGATAATGGATGTTTGACAGCCCATTCCTAACATTTTACGCTCGTCTTTTCTCCTGACGGAAGGTAAACACACGTACATGAACTTTTACTGTTAAAGATTTTTTAAAGATAATTTTAGGCTCTTGTCATTGACATTAAAAGTAGTCAATGGACATTGGCGGTAATATTTTTTGTCAAGGAAATAAACACTATTTTAAATACTGGTGTCAAGTGCACCAACAGATAGCCTGGTGTCTGTATGATAATAACACGGTTGGGAAGGATATTTAATGTCTGCTGTTCATAAGCATAAGTCACACTGCCTACATTGCTTTATAACACTGTAGTATCGGTGATGTGGCGGAGTAATTGAGGCATGCAGAGCTCAGCAGGCTAACAGTGAGAGCAGAGAGCTAACTGACAATGTTTAAATTACCGTCTCCTGCCTCAGTCGTTATCATTCAGCAGTTTGTTAAACAGACTTGCTCTTACCCTCCTGGCCGTGAACACCGACAGAACAGACGCTGAGAGCAATCCAAAGACCAGCGATAAGAGACTTCACAGCATCCCGGATGTTTTCGTACTTAGCCAGCATGATTCCTGAAGTTCTCCATAGAAAATAGTGAGCAGCAAGCCCCGACAGCTCGAGGTTCGGTCTGCAGTGAAAAGTTAAAGTACAAAGTTCTGACTATTTACTATTGGCTGACGGACGAAAACTCGAGCTCTGATTGGCTCTCTGGTTCTGTCAATCATAGAATGCCCGGCATTCCATTCCCTTATATGGGCTGGCTGTTTTGTAGGTCTATGCTAATGCTGATCTGGGAACAGCCGTTGGCGGTCAAACTAATGATTTACTCCTACAGTGTACCTGATATAAAGAATGTTGACGCTGACCCAGAGCAGGAGTGGCCAACTGGCAGCCTGCTGTCCAAATGCGCCCCTGCAACTTAGTCAACGAGGCAGACAGTTTCAAATGTACAAATATTAAAACCAGATGAAAAAATCTGTAATAGGATGTTTTGGTATGATGTGCCTCTATCTGACACCATGCATATAGTCAAAGTGCAGTAATACAACATGTAAGATGGTAAATATTTTCAAAATAGTCTGTAGATATTAGTTTAATTTTATTCTCTATGGAAAATAGGTACATTTGATTTGCTGTGATTTTTTTTTAAGTCTTATATGAATAATTCCAAATGATCTTGAATAACCATCAATAAAAACAGTGCCTTGGCCAGGTTACTTTTATAATAGAAATGTTATCATCAATTGGACTTATAGGTTACATGAATGTTAAATTAATAAACTTAATGAAAAATATGTATTAGCTTGATTGGGCATTTTAACCCATCAAATTGAGCTTTACTGTTTGGTTTTTGAGCTCGAAAATAGAAATTTTAATTCTAGCAAACACTAGATATTGATAATTTTCTTAAACTAATGGTATTGTCTTATTGATAGCAACTTTTATTTGTAAAAATGGCTCTTTGAAGCTGAGGATAACAATATTGGGGTCCTGCTGTTTACCAAGGTTTCCCATACCTGACCTACTGCTATACTTTTAGACATATACCAGTTTTCAGACATGAAACTGTATAGCCCAAAGTGATCCAAAAAAAATAAAGTAGCCAATCAGATCATTTAAACCTGAAAAAGAGATGATGTTACACATTAACATCAATTTACAAAGGTAAACAACACAGTATAAAAAGATAAAAATGTTAACAATTAATTAATACTACTAGAAAGTAAATAAAAAAGGAGCACCAGAGATAAAATAACTGTAAAAGCAGAGCTAGAAAATTAAACAGGGCTTAAAACAACCTCACAATGAAAGCTGAATCCAAAAATACTCTGTTCTTTAAAAATAACCCAAAAGCTCTCCATTTGACTTTCCAGGGACAGTGGATTTAAAAGTTTTAAGGGTACAAAAATAAAAAATATATGTAAGGTACTGGGCAATTTTGTAGGTGGAACATTTGATGACTATGATTATTTCATTTGATTTCAGGCAAATGGTGAGTGATCATTAAATGTTTCTGGTGAAGACCAGCAGGTTAGAAATAATTCAATATTCCTGAATTATCAAGATAATTACATTTATTCATTGGTAATTCAGGTAGCCTCTTCTGGGATTTTTCTAAAGTACTGTCCTCTATTAGTTGCATTGCCATGAATTTAAAGGAGTAATATTTTATTCCTTCTTGTCAAATTTTCACTGGCCCCAGATGTCTTTATTTTTGAAGATTCTTGCCTAAAAATCTACTAAGAGGAATTTTAACATGCCCATAAATCCCTCTGTTCCAGTCCTGCTCATAACAGTCTGTTTTGTGTAAATCCTTGCATGCTGTCTGACCACAAATCAGTATAATTAGTAAAATAGGAACATATATTTTTTGCTGATTGTGCTGCAGTAGGGGAGATGGGGTTGTTTGTTACTCGGTTGTCAGAATGACTAGATTACTGCAAACGGGCTCTGTCATGTTGATCTTTTTTAGCCTTGTGCCATGCTTATTTGAAACTGGTCATTTTCTGAGGCACACATAAAACAGAGAGTTAACAGGAAATTTTTCATGTAAGAATTGTACGTGTATTGTGATTTTCTTAGTGATCTGTTATTTTATTAGTGACGACTAGGTAAGAACTAAAAGGTATTAGTTTCATTTGAGCCTAATTTCCACTTGCCTGCTTGTTTTATATTGCAGCTTGTATAAACCTTTGTCAGGGCATCAGGAAGGGTTGTTTGTTCCAATGCTCTAGGGCATGCCATCCCACATTTCTAATTTAAACTAGAAAAGCACTCAGAGAGCGCAGACCTCCACCATGCAGCTTCAGTCCACTTTGGTGAAAATGATCCTATCTGGCAATGTTAAAGAATCCTTTAAAAAATTCTTTGATCCGGATGGTGATCCGGATCAGTCCCAAAATCTAATAATTTGTTCCTTATCTCATTCCACACCTTTCCTGAAAATTTCATCCAAATCTGTCCATAACTTTTCAAGTTATTTTGAACACAAACAGACAAACAGAAAAACAAACAAACCAATGCTGGCAAAAACATAACCTCCTTGGCAGAGGTAATAAAGCATTGGTTCATTCTGTCACTTACAATGATTTTTTTGAAATACTTATTTAAAGATGTATTTTCTTTTCTTTTTATTTTTTATGACTCACACCGCTTTGTCTCTAACACTTACCCATCCACACACACAAAAAATATTAAATACAATTTGAAACTACATTGTTTTATTTTACATGTTTAGAGAAGTCATTCTAACTTACAAACCCAAATTTCAATTAAGTTTGGACATTGGTTAAAACATAATTAAAAACAGAATACAACAATTTGCAAAACAATTTCGACCTATGATCAATTGAAAATGTACAAAGATTATATTCAATTTTCCAACTAATAAACTTAATTTTTTTTTTCAAATATTCCCTCAATTTGATGCCTGTAACACCTTCCAAAACAGCTGGAACTAGGGTATGGTTACAACTGTGTTATATCACCTTTCCTTTTATATCCAGTCATGACACTCCAATCAATCAGTTAACCTGTTCACTTGTGAATGTTCAATACAGATGTTTTTAACAGTCCTTAGCTTCCCCAGTCTTTTGCTGCCCTTGTCCCAGCTTCAGGGAATGGGTTGCAGGCATCAAATTCAAAATGAGTGACTATTTGGAAAAAAAAAAGAAAAAATCAGTTTGAACGTTAAATGACTGTATTTGTATTGTGTTCAATTAAATATAGGTCAAAATGATTTGCAAATATTTGCATTGTAATTTTATTTTTGATTTACATAACGTCCCAATGTCATTTGAATGTGGGTTTGTATTAGCACTATTGTTAGCTTACATTCAGACAGCTTACCATACACATTGTGATTGGCTGTCACAGCGGGTATGACCGTTTCTTCTAGTAAATAACGAACTGTTAAAATAATTTGTACCAATCAAAGTTACACTAAATTCAACACAAGACTTTAAGCTTCCATCTTACCAAGGAATTATCATTGTAGGTGTACTTATCTCAAGTTAAACTGATTAGACGAATGTGACAACCAACCCCAGTCTCCCCTACATAACGTCAGACCAAAACCACAAGTTGGTACAATGTTTTAGTTTTGACCGTTTGATTGCCCTATTGTTCCAAATCGGCCAAACCTTATTGGTTCAATTCCTTTTATGGTTTTGTTTAATACAAGAGCAACAAAATTATAAAGGCACACAATTTCAGGCAATATATTGATTTCAGTGATTGAATATTGCGGGCAAACTCCTGCACAATGTCTAAATTGCATGAAAAAGTTGAAAACGTAAGGAGAAGATGAAGGATCTCCTCTCCTACTGCTTCCCTGGCCAGCCAAAGCTTGTCATTTTCTTCACCTTATGAGTTAAAGGGTCAATCCCTGTTAGACGCTTTCCCCGCCCACCTTTACCTACACGTGACGTCACATGTCATGAGTGCATGGAGTTTATATTATGTGGTACCCCAACTAAAGCTCAGAAAAATACGTTTTTTTCACTTTTATATTTATTAAGTAATATGATAGAGCATGTGTGGTATAACTGGCATATTCAGCCTTATGCATAAATCAACTCTGTTTCAAACTAAGTGAGAACCCCGCCACCCTCTGGTGAAATGACGGGAACAACAACAATACTGCACGCGACCGTTCAAACACAGTTTACTGCACGAGAGAGGAGCATAACTCTCTGAAGTAACCACTGAAGCGCTGCTGTGCCGTGAAAGCTTTATCCCACCGTTATGGAGCAGTGCATTAAAACCAGCTCTTGGACCTCTTGTAAGGTGGGAAAATCTTTCTACAGCTTGAATCTCTCTCCCTCTGTGTAGTCATGGCTCAGAGGTGCTCAAACCGAGCCGTGCACTCGCACATAAGAGCAGTTTGACCGATTTACACATCGCGTGCGAACTAACCGCTTCTCGTGACAGCGGGACAGATGCTTCTCAGGCAAATGCTGCCTTCACTGCAGGAAGTGTAGCGAAGCAGCACGGCGCATGCTCTGCAGCCTCTCCGACAAGCTGAGGATGAAATATCTCCTGCTGTAAAAGGGTGAGTAAACCTAACGACGAAACTGTCTAAAGTGTGATTTTGTACTTTTAGTGTCCACCTGGTGTTTTCTTTGCACCCTCTGTGGGAGAGCAGCGCGCGCGCCGTCGCACCGTTGTTGGCCGGGGTGTGCGTGCCGCCGCACCGACAGACGTCAGTTTGAGTGGGTGAAGGAGGGTGAGCAAGGCACGCAACTGTCCGTGCAGGAGTTACTGATACAGAAACAGATACTTTATATGTTGTAGAGTGTAATGAACATTTCTTTATATTTTCATACTTACCGCTGTAAAGGAAACTTAATAAATCCCGAAGGTTTCTGTAGTTTACTGCATTGATATTTTATCGATGAGTTATCCTCCATTTTACTGTTTTATACACTTGCAGTTTGTTTGGTGGCTCTTAAGATGCAAGAATCAAAGAATGATACTGACAGGACCAAACTCTAATTGATGTAGTTTTCTCATATGTTGTCTTTTTCCCAAAACATAGGCTATGTTTGCGTTTGTCTTTAAAATAAACTTCTACCGAAAATGACAGATTATTTCAGTATCGTCCCTCCTTAAAGTTTGGATATGCTGAATACAATTAAAACTTGTATAACCAATTATTAAAGTCATTTTTTCTTTTCATGTTTGGTACTGTCTGTCGGCCTACCTAACGTCATATTTCAATATTTATGTCCATTCGTCTCCATAGTTTATTCAAATGTGATGCTTATTAGGGGTTGACTTGCTGATAAATATTAACACCCCTATTTTCAGTGTTTGATTACATAGTCTTTAAAATATTACACCAAAGTGTTTCAGCTAATTGACAGCACACCGTTTATATTATTTTCTGTAAAGAACTAACAAATACAAAGTTAGTTCAAATCCACATGGGCCAAATGCCAAATGCCACACACTTTTACTATCAGCCAGCAACATAATGTCAGCTTGTACAACAAACATGGCTTGGAAAAAAGATAATTTGTGGGGATAAATAGAAATGCTCCTAAAATTAAAAAAAAGCCATAGTAAAATCATAATTCTCCATTTACAGCAAACACTGCATTGAGATTACTTTGTGATCAATAAGCATATTACTGTTTGTGATTGTTGCTGTGAACATACTTTAAAGCATGATGCTGGGCATCTGCTTGTTTTTTTTTTCCAAATCGCTTAATAACAATACTGTCTTATCCCCACGCTACTTACAACTACATAAATATCCTTAAAGTTCAGAATATTACTTAGCCCTGTAATATACACAAAAACAGTTTTATGTAGGGCTGTGCCTCATCTCTGATCTCACAGTTCAATTCAGTTATCATTTTTTAGTTAGTGATTTTATTTAATTAATTGTCACAATGCATCATGATGTAACAGAATAGTTAGCATCCTTGATTTTCTATATTGTTGTACATGTTTACTTTTTTATCAGTGAAGATTAGCAGTAAAATAAGTATGAACTCTTTCTATTATTTAGACAGTTTTCTTAGTCAGTCCAACAAAATATATCTTCAACCAATGCCACCCCTCCCTAAACGCAAAACACGCGCTGTGCGTAGGGCCCCGCAATCCATTGGGGGCCCCATATTGCGCAAGGGGACGCATTCTTCACTATCTGATGCAGCCACGATCCGCTCTGTGGACTACAGGCCTAATATTTTCCATTTAGAGTGTGGCTTTTACCATTGTTGTCTGTCAGTTATGTCATTTTGCAGTGCAGCCAATGCACATGTGAACATTTGATCTAAATACCCCCTAAATTGCGCAGCGTCTGTGTGCGCGCGCTTCTCCATCTGCTGGTGAGCGTAAAGATGCAGATAGGTGCGCATCGCAGGACAGTGAGGGATCAACAGTCACTTTGTGTGATTTTATAATTAAATCAGTGTCTTGATAGCTCATGTGCACGGTTTAAGTAACACAAAAACTTAAATAAAGGTGAGTCAGCCTGTTGATGAATGAAAACTCAACATTCTTCTGCAGTCCAGCTCTGAGTTGCTGTTTTCACTCACTCACTGTTTTCTAAATGATAAATTCATCCTGAGGTATCCTGGATCACTTATTCTATATAAGAACAGTCTTTGAGGGATAAAGCTTCAAATACAATCTAGTAGTGCAGCGGTTCTCAACCTGTGGGTGGAGGCCCATAAATGGGTCTCAGAGCTGTTTTCAGTGGACAGCAGGGGTGTAACAATACACGTATTTGTATTGAACTGTTCCGGTACAGGACGTTCGGTTCAGCACAGGGCTGTGCACGGGTGAGTTTGCGGGCCAGAAGTTGCGTATGGTTGTTTTCATTCCGCTGCTACACACGCAGCTACATGTGCAGCCCGTGTGCACCATGGCTACTGCTAGCGATAAGCCGGAGCTTGAAGACCCTCCCCTGTCGCGAAAGTCTCCTGTTTGGGAACACTTTGGCTTCTTGGTTAAATATTGCAATGGAGAAAGACAGGTGGATAAAATGAGGGCGGTGTGCCGGCACTGTTCAACTGAGATCAGGTACGTTTCTGGCAACACTTCGAACATGCTAACTCATCTGAAACGGCACCACCAGAGTGTAAATATCACCGCTACAAAAAAAAAAAAAACCCACCTTAGTGCAAAAGCAGTTGGCATCGGCATTCAAGCAGCCTCTCCCTGGCAATTCAGATTGGGCAAAAGCTATAACAAAAGCTATTGGAGTTTTTATAGCAGCATATCTAAGACCATATTCAGTTGTTGAAAATGCCGGTTTCAAACACATGCTAAAGGTGATTGAGCCCCGGTATGAAGTACCCACTCATCCGCACTTCAGCCAGAAAATAATACCATCACTTTATGATCAAGCTAAATCCTCTGTTGTCCAAAACTTGTCAAAAGCATGTGCAGTACCGAAAATGAACTGAACCGGGACCTCACAACTGTGGTGCGTATCGAACCGTGATTTTTGTGTATTGTTACACCCCTAGTGGACCGTGTATAAATCATGTAAAAATGTGGCAAACGTGTCTTCAGTGTATGGAGGCCCTAAGAGGACAAACATCCATATGAGTATGTCAGAGTATACCCACTAAAATAAACCTAGATGTGGACTGGAGATTAAATTTTGGGGGGGGGCTCAAAATAAAATTCTGCTTAGGGCCCCAATTTGGCCAGGGGCGGCCCTGTCTTCAACATATATCAAAATAAATACGTTTCATTGGTGTAGCCTACCAATACTTAAACGATTTCCTTGTCATTAACAAAACCAATAGTTCAGTCTAGCTGCAGCTCCTAGCAACTGTCTGAGACAGGTGGATGTGGAAAACATCCCAAAGATGACTCAAGTTTAACCACATTACACAACAAGGGTGTTTATAATGCTAAATATTTTTATTATTATCAATCCATAAAGCACTTTAGAAAGTGCAGTATGCTTCCTTGTGAATGGAAGTATTTCAGTATTAGTATCGATCCTATATTCATATTTTTGTATTGGATTGTACTGGGTTTATTGTTGGGATGTTACTGTATACTGTACTTTTTCTTCATTCTCTTCTCTAATTACTTTTATGATTTTATCATCTCAAAAGCCTCCTGTGGACAAGTGTTGCGAATTAGCATCTGTGCTAAAACACTCAAACAATGCATCTGGTTGGTCCACTGTAATTGTGATGTCCACATCAAATAAACAATAAATAAATAAATAAATAATACAAGCAACTGCATAGGTATTCATTGATTAGATGATGCTGTCTCTGTGTTGGTGCAGAATCATATACTTCACAACAAAATTCATCAAAAATAATTATTTTCAACGCCTCTGGTCTCCAGGTGTTGTTATCAAATGGAATTTTTATTTTTCTTAAATTTACAGTGTAACAATATCTGTGCTAGATCTGTATTTGCTATAAGTCTTTATTGTTTTCAAGACAAAAGTAGAAAGCTGAAAGGTTCAAATACACAATACTAGTTTGATTAAAGTGTTTTTTATGAATAGAAATATCATAAAAGTATGCTTTACTCAATCAAAACAGCTGTTTTTGTAATGCAGTATTTTTTTCTGATATAGGTATTTAGTTAAAACTTTAAGCCTTGTTCCATTATCTACAGCAGGATATCTATCATATTCTTAATAGGAATAAAGAAAGAAAGCCCATACGAGGATTATATCATTTAAGCCTAGTATGGATTCATTCCTATGGCAGTTGCATGCCAGAAAAGGCTGTTGGGGGAGGCTCTCTCAGACTCGTGTTTGCATTAAATAGCATCCCTGTGTGCGTGTGTGTGATGTGTGATCTGGATGTTAACATGCGTGCCCAACTCTGTGCGTGCAGCGCGGCGGGGAGGGGTGATGGCGGATGCTGAGGTCACTGTGTCTTCGGGGGATCTCATGATGCTGAAGAAAGAGGAAGGGGAGGCCAGTGGCAGCAACCATAAGACTCAAGTCATCTTGCACCTGCAACCCATCCTCCATGGGTAATATTTCTTTCTTAATTAAAGGCTGAGGAGATGTCTTGTGTTGGCTTTGTGGCACAGACCGACAAATGAACCCAGATGTACTGTTTTCCTGAAGCTTAAAGCTCATATTAAGAAACATTTAACAATATTTTTTTTACCATAGAATTAAACTGCATTATAATATACAACTGTTGGATATGTTCTTGTAAAATGAAGCACAAGCTTTGACTCACAGTGGCTATTTACATACTTGGCTGTTAGATTTAGAGCTAATGAACTCTCTTCTGTCATGAAATATTTATTCTGCTAAATCTGACCCATTGTCGCCCTCTGCAGGGTAAATGATGGCATTGCTGACACTGGCACCACAGTCTTGGCCATAGAAACATATCATGGTATGTCAACACATGCACGTTACTGCTGATATTGAAGCTTCCAGGCATTAAGAATATTAACTGACTTGCTGAGCCAAATAGATGTGCTTTGGGCAATAATGAATATCACAGAATCTTGACAAATATTAATTACTAAAGAATATCAGTAAACCTGCTAGGATGCTAAAATGTTCTTTGAATGTTGTGTCATTACCACTACAGCAATAGCACCCAGAAAGGTATTTTTTGTGTGAGTATTTTCTTTTATTCTGCTGTGTTATGTGCACTTATTAGACATGTTGTTTTGTTTTTGTGATATGTAGAGGACAGTAAGGCAGAAGGCGAGGAGATTGAGTATGGCTACCCCATTACCTGTGGAGACAGCCGAGCTGTTCTTCTCTTTAAAAAGTTTGTATGCCCAGGAATCAATGTGAGATGTGTCAAGGTAAGCCGAGAATTTGGTTGAACTGATCACAACTTTTACACATACCGTTCTTCTTCTTCTATACTTTTTAAAATAACTGATAACATATTTAAACATGTGCCATGTTGCTTCTTCCTTCAGTTCAATGACCAACTCATCAGCCCTAAGCAGTTTGTACACCTGGCTGGGAAAGCCACTCTGAAGGACTGGAAAAGGGCAATAAGGCTGGGAGGAGTAATGCTCAGGTATGCAGATTAAAGAATACGTTATTTGAAGGCAAAGTAGTAGGAGTGTTGCTAGGACTTTGCTGTACACAAACACAAAAGCTGTGTCTCATTTCCGGGTTTGCCTCCTTTGTAGGATCCAGCCTTTGTAGCCTTCATAGACCTCTAAAGCTGGGCTGAAAAAGACAGTCTGGACTACGAAGGTTTACTCATTTGAGAAACAGGCTCTGTTGTGCTATCTTGGGCCACAGGATTCATGCTTGGTTGGCAAAGGAATGAAAGACACATTTACCTGCTGCACTTGATGGTAACCTTTGAAATGGGGTGGCCTTCGACTTGCTCCTTTATCAGCCTTTATATGTGCCATTCAAAAGGTGTAGTCCTGAAATGGGACACAGCTTTAGTGTTGATTGAAATGGGGTCAGAAATTTGGAGGGTCCAGGCTTGCTGTGACCACCTTGCCTCTTTGGCTGTGTGTGTAATGCCTATATGTCCCATTCTTTCTCTTTTATATTTCTTCTCTTTTTTGTATCTCTGTCAAGTTAGTTGCAATATCTGTTTTATTACCCCAACAGCAAAAAATGGCAGAAGCCCAGGGTATCTAATTTTTGGAAATAGCTCATTCATTATTACCAAGAATTTCTGCAAAGCTCTTGCTCGCTGTCTGTATTTATATCTTTATTATTTGTTGTCAACAATACAGTTCTCACTGGTTGCCAGTTCAGGTGTAAAATTTAGAGAATGTGAAATTTTTGACTGAGTCATTTGTCTCCTTTGCACCCTTTATATTTCAATACTTTCCAGTACATACTCATGCTACATAATCATGAAGTTGTACTGTTTTTAATCACTGGTAGTTAAAATATTGACAACCTTAGGGAGCAAACACAGCTCATAATGGCTACAAAGAATATAAGGTGGTTATTTTAATCAGGCTGTTTCTAAAAAATCTTTTGTAGAATCATGTGTATTAACATAATATATAAATATTCTAAACAAACCTGGAGTGAGTACATTATTTGTCTGCCTATAGTCCCCTCATAGCTCTTTAGTAGTTTATGCATCCCATCTGTTCATATGAATGACCTTTAAGGGCGTTCCTCACATTACACTGTTGCATCAGGGTTAAGCTGTCAGACTATAAACACCTCAATCGAATGCAGTCAACAATCATTTGTGTAATTTGCACTTGTGTTGCGTCTGTCTGTGTTGGGCTTTGCCACCACATTCCAGAGGTTGTAAGTAAGCAGCAATATCATAAGAGCAGGATCAAATAACACTCTGGCTGCTGAGTGATACTCCTCACTGGGTTTATCATGTTTGCACTTGTTCTTGGTGTCTCTGTGAGTCAATATGCTGTGCCAACTCAATAATATCTTTTATTTCTCAAGAGTTCACATCAGCGGGCTTCATGTCAAACAAACCTCTGGGAATCTAGCGGGAATGTTCAACTTAATCAACTCACACTTTAACACCCTCTCAACAGTGGAACAGAATATTTTCTTGTCGTTGTTCTTTTGACCTGTTTCTCCCCCTCACAGGAAAATGATGGACTCAGGCCAGATAGATTTCTACCAGCATGACACCGTGTGCAGCAACACCTGCCGCAGCACTAAATTCGATGTGCTGATCAACAGTACGCGGCTCCCTCCCGGGACCTTGGTGCAGCCAAGCCCATCGTGTCTGCCTCTGGACCCCCTCGGAGGACAGGTGCCTCCCCTGACAGGTAGATTTCAGCTGGCCTTCTCAGTCTGAGTTTTTTTTGTCTCCCACATATGCTGGGGCTGCTGTTCTTGCAAGATGCACATTGAAAATGCTAACACTTTGGTTTAGGGTCCATATGTTCACCATTAACTAGATGCATATTTACATGAAAGCATAAAATATACTGGCTGCTTATTAGTCAGTACGTAGAGCTTATTATTACCTTATTTTAGATCATATTCAACACTTATTACTTATTACTGCTTATTGACAACTACAATGACCGTATGAGGTTGTAATACCACAACAGTAGCTGTTTTTTCATAAATAAAAATGGTCCATTTGCATGACACAAAGCACAAACTTCTAGTCTTTGGTCCAAACTCCGAAGTAAGTCTATAGCCCTTATCACAGTGCATCTAAAATAATGTACAACTAAGACCAAGAACTGATGATACTTTATGATGGTGATATGTCATATTTATGCACTGTGTTTTAATTTCAGGTGAGGTTGTGCATGATGCAGCAGAGGTAGAAGAGCCTTTGGAGGAGAAGTTCAACCCAACACCAGAATGGAGCCCTGGTACAGTGCGGCCTCCAAATCCTACGACAGCTAATGGACATGCTGCAAAGAGAAAGAGGGCCGATACACAGGGTAAATATGTGTGGAAAATAAAGCGACTGAACAGATTACAAAATGCTCGTGTAAAAGATTAAGACACAGTAATACAGCAGGTGTATTGACTACTAAGAAGTCAATGTATCCCATTTGCATTTCTCATCAAAGACATTTGAATTTTTGAGGATTTTCACTAACTGGAGTTACCATTGCTCATATGGTAGTGGATGTAGGGCAGTGTTAATTTTGTCGACTAATTATTTTCATCATAGCTTTCATCAACAACCTTTTTCCCCTGACGAAAACTAGACTATAACTTAAAAATCCAAGTGTACATGACAAAAACTTAAACTAAATTAACTGATTTTTTCGTCAACAAATAAAAACTAGACTAAAATGTCTGACAGACTAAATCCAGTCAGACCTAATTTCATCATGCAGAAAGTAGAGACAAGTTAGGAATATATCCAATCACAGCTACTTTGGTTGTGTGGAAAGGTTGGATGAGTTAAGAGGGACATCAAATCAAAACTGCCTTGGCTTCATGGTGGCAGGATCCAAGTGTAAAACATGACTTCGGAAATTCAAGGAAACATGAAAAATGCCTTATACTTTACAATTTATATTTCAGTCGACTAAATTTACCGTAGGTTTTGTCGACTAAAATGTTGTGAAATTTCATCAACTAAAACTAGACTAAAATTAAAACAATTTAGACGACTAAATTATGAATAAAAGTAAAAGATATTTTAGGCAAAAGACTAAAACTAAAACTAAATTAAAAAGTGCTGTCAAAATTAGCACTGATGTAGGGTCATGAAGCAAGACAAGATTAGAAAACCACTGTCTCACACAACAGCAAAATATTCACCTGCAGTGTGTCTTTTATTTCTTTTACGCTACGTGACAGATTTGGTGAAAAAAAGACAAATCATCCAGGAAAACTGCATATAACAAATGTTTAACTTTAGATGAATTCAAAAATCAACCTTGAGAGAAATGTCCCTATTTTTTAATCACAGCTTTAATTTGTCTTGGCATGCACTCCAACAGTCTTTTACATTACTGTTGGGCTCCATACGAGTCTTGGCACAAAAATTCATGCCGCTCAGCTTGGTTGGAGGTAGGATTGTCAGGCGAGCAACAAATTGGTATGTCATTAAGAATAATTAGGTGCACTAGTGTTAAACTTGAACAGACACTCATGTAGAATTGCTTCCATGCAATAGAAATGGAAAATGTAAATTTATGGAAAATGTAGAATTATTCCACCAAATATATAGTTTTATAATCTACTAGGTTAAAACACAGCGCTCCATTGTTTAAACACGATTAGTAAAATCTTCTGTTGGATCATTGGACATTTTCTGATTGTTTTCTAATCCAGTTGCCATTTTCCAAGAACCTTAGTGACAACAATTTATTTAGAAGTTTTGCTGCAAAGAAGATTTTCTTATCATAAGTCATAAAGAGCTTGATGATCCACTTTTATTTTCTTTTAGGTTGTCGTTAATCTAAATGGCAGTTCACGAAATCATAGATGTAGCATTTACCTCTGACATAAACCTCTGTGTCAGCTGATAAAAGGCAATGTCCTGGAGGTTCACTCTCAAAGTTTATAAGGTACACTTCAATTATGGAAGAGAGCACAGGCTCACACACTGACCTTCAGATGCCACGCTCTCATACATCATGCCCTTTACAGGGAGGTGACCCTGTTAACTGCTGAGGAAAAGAAATCCAACATGGACTCACACAATGTGGCATAAATAATGATAATGGCCCTACAGTGTAAACACAAGTACACTAAATTAAACATTATAAATCACAAAAAACACAATAACAAATAAAAGAATTAACAGCAAATGGAGAAACACAACAAAAATAAATGAATGACATGATTATATATTAGTGAACCATTACAACAAATATTCTAACAAAATACATTGAAAACACAACAAATACTCAAAAACACATTCAATACTTAGAAAGCACAAAAACAAGACAAAATAAAACATGACAAATAAGAAAGCACAATTATCCAAAAAACAGAACCACAAATTTAAAGCCAACATTATCTCAAATAACACAGACAACTAAGCTGCAAAAGGAAATCACAACAACACAGAGTGAAAGACAAAAAAGCAAATGCAAGTTGCCAATAATATATCATAATCCACTAACAAAGCAACAACTAAATGAACGCACAACAACAAATAGAGAAACAATAAAACGGAAAACAGCAACAAATTGTAGAACACAGCAATGACAATATTGCAACAACAATTACTAAACTTAATAACAAACAGGAAAACACAACAAAAATAAAAAATCAAACAGAAACAACAGACAAAATAACATAACAAATGAGAAAAGCAACAACAAACACAGAACACAGCAACTAACAAAAAAAAAAACAATTTTAAAAAGTAAAAGAACAGAGAAAAAGATACAACCACAAATTAAAAAAAACACATCAGGAAACAAAATTTTTTAAAAACAATATCAAATACAGGAAAAAACAACAACAAAAAAGAATAAGAAAACACTAAAAACACAGAAATCTTAAAAACACAAAAGCAAATAAGAAAAACACTACAAGTATTAAAACACTACAATACATTCAAAACAAAACAGACAATGAAAATACAATAGCAAAGAAAAAACATAACAAAGCACAAAACAAATTTGCAGATTTAAAGGCAAAAACACATTTTTGAAAAATAAACCAAAAACATCAAAATAAAAATGCAGCTTAAAACACAACAACAAATTGGAAAACACAACAACAAATAAAAAAATGCAAATGGATGAACAAATTAAAGCACAATAGCAAAGAAAGGAAAATACAGCTTAAATTATTTACCACAACATAAAATTCAGATCTGAGCTGTCATCATGTCTTTTTCAATTTTTTGCTGTTTTGTGATTTGTTGTTTTTATCTTCATTTTTCAGTTGTAGCATTTTAGTGTTCTGTGATTCATTGTTATTTTTTTCCCTTTTTTGTAGTATTTTTGTTGTATTTGTTGTTTTTTTCTCTTATATTTGGCTATGTTTTCTCCTTTACCATTTTTACTATGCTGTCTTATTTATTTTATTCATGATGTTGTTTTGTTTTTGATTTTTCATTGTATTTTCTTTTTTGGTACCATGTTATGCAACTCATGAGGGCCTCTATAGAAACAGACATGTAACACTATACTCAATCTGCTGCTAACACCTGAAACACTGAGCTAATGATCCTCTGAATCTGCAGTTCTGGGATGTTCTGTTCTTCTGACTTGCAGGCCGCACATAGTTGCTGACTCTTTGTGACTCTTTGAGTGTTACATCTCTCTGCATTACCATCTACTGCATGGTGACATTTCAAAGTGAGCTTTTTCCTGCAGGAACATAAGCTTTGATTTAGGGGCTTTTAAAGGAGACCTGATTAGGCATTGTTCTAGCTGGAGTCGCTAACATAGCCTCAGGTGATCTTTTGTGTGAATGGCAAATGGCAGTACGTCGCTGCACAAGCGGTATTGCTTGTCACAGGGCTCAAAACAAATTGAAAAACCTCAGTAAAATCACTCAGTCTATAGCTATGCTACTCTCTCAGGAAATGTTCTACTTTGCATTAGTGTACATACTCAAAATGGAGAAATGCTCAAATGTAGCTTCAGATAGCTGTAAATAAGAGATTTTCTGAGGGTATATTGCATTTATCTTGACAGACTTTTAAGCAAGTGGGAAAGTGGGCAAATTTAGATAAGATTTCAGACACCTCTGACTTTTCATCACTCTGATATACTCAACCTCTATTTTGCGCCGCTTCTAAAAGATCCCAAGTCATTTCTCTGCCTCCTTTCAATCTGCCCTGTCCTCATTTCTTCACACATTTCCTGTTATTTCCCCTCTCCCTCTATCGCCCATTTAACATCCTCTCTCCCACCTCTGCTGCTTTCTCATTTCTTCTATCTGGTTTTCTTTTTTTTATTGTTTCTTCGACTTGTGCAGCTTATTTCGACTTTCCTCCTCAATTTATTACACTTTTTCAAGCCTTTAACTCTCCTCTCACCTCACATCCACACATTTCTTGCTACATACACCATGTCATTAATCCAGCATTTCTTTTTTTTAATTTCTTTCTTTCCTTCCCATTTGGTCCAGTCTCTCTAAGCAGCTGACATCCACAGGAGTGCATACTTTTGCACACATACACAAACCCACCACTATGATCTCCTATTTCTCCTCGGCACTTTGTCAGTTTTAAATGAAAACACAAACACTCATACAGAAAGTTCCCCACATATCATAATAATGTCCTACCCCTAATCGACCTTGTCTAGATGGAGTGCTGAGTTTGTGGCAGGGGGTGGCAGACTCCGGGCTGATGGGGGAGGTCCTGTCCAGTCTCCAGACTGAATTATTAGCCACTCTAAAAGGAGTGGAAACTCGCAGTGAGAAGGCCAACCTGCAGGAAACAGGTGAGTTGGAGGAGCCATGCCAACCACCAGGCTGTAAAAATAACCCCTTTAAACGAAGGCAAATGTTCATGAATATGCAAGAATATCACTTCAAAAGTAGCAGGTAAATATAGTTAGAATACAACACAATGATAAAGGACAGAAGCTTACTAGAAATTTATCTTTTGGAACCTTACACCAAAAAATACTTACAGCTCAGAGTACTAACATACCAAAGAAACAATCTCTAGAGAAAATGATGAAAGCACAAGGAACTAGAAGTGAGCAGAGAGCACAAACCTCTGCCATGTCATTTCCAACATTGTAGGGTGAATTATAATTGTAATAATAATTATAATTTCCCTATCTTGCACTGTAAACAAATCCTTGATATAAATTCCTGGATCCCACCGAGATTAAGATCACCACCAAAATCCCCTCTCCCTTTTGTGCTATAACCAACATTCTCAAAAAATGTCATCAAAATTCATTGAGAGGTTATCAGGTCAATAACCAAAATGTGGAAACCTGCCCTATCTTGCAATGCTAACAACTCCTTTAAAAAAATTCCTTGATCTGCATCCGTACTCAGTTCACCACCAAAATCAAATCCATGACCAACATTCCCTGAAAATTTCATCATAATCCATTCATAACTTTCCAAGTTGTCCTGTTATCAATTTAACAAACAAACCCACAAACGCTGGCAAAAACATAACCTCCCTGGCTAATCAGTTAGAAGCACAGACTATATAGAGACGGACAATGTATGCAAACCTCCTCACATTAAACAAAGTTGAAGACAAAATACTTTTTGCGAAAGGTGCTGACCAAAGATTTAGAGCCTGTGTTAACAGGCAGTGTATTTTGCGATGGTTTTTGAATTCAAAACCAATGTAGCAGTGTTTTATAGGATGTATGTATATATGTCCTAGGTGGGAAAATGCCCTCAGCGTCAGCTGAATTTTGGTGCTGCATTCCCAGTGCTCTCACCTGAACAAAATTCAACTTCTGACAGAGTGCTGTGCTCATCAATGTCACACCTCACTAACCAGTCAAAAACAAGAAGTGTTCTGCAGGAGTTCTGCATTTCGCTTTGTAAACACTGGTGGAGTTGAAAATGAGATGCGTCGTATTTACAAAGGAACTATTTCGTGGTCTTCACTTTCTATCAGTGACTCTGTTTGTGTTCTGTGTTTGAAATTTTGATGCATTTAAGAAATACGATACACACAGAGAGGTTTGAAATGGCCTTTCATGTTTTACTGAGACACAGGACGTCACCTCTTGTTGCCTGGCAACATTAAGGGCTGGCAGATGGCACTCTGAAACTGAAGCTGAGAGCCCTGTGGACTCAAGCCCTTAAGATAGCACTGGATGAAATCTGAGTGACATCAACCATTTGGTTACAACGCCATCTTTTAAAGCACAGTTCCAGTGGTCGCCATTTTAAAAACATTGTCTCAAACTAGCTTCCCGCTGAAGCTGGCCTAAAAGGGATAGTTTGTCATTTTTGAGACTGTCAGAGTTCAATATCAATAGTGATCATGCTAGTCACAGTCAGGCTATCAACTCTGCCCCTGTGAGGAAAGAACACTAAACCTAAGCTGTATGTCACTGTGGTAGAGGGCCAATAGTTCTGTGAATTGAGTGAATTATAGGTGAAACAAGTTAAAAACTGTATTTGAGTAATTATACACTGTAATAGTGACATTCACAATGCTTTACTTTTATGCCAGCAAATCTCTTTGTTACTCCTTTACTTTTACAAACCCCATAGCGTACATATCTTTGTGCCAAGAGATTGTGTTTATTAGCAGTGTCACAAAAGTGTGCTTTAGCAGATAAGTAAGTTTTGTGGAAAGTTGTTTTCACCTTTAGTTCACTAAATTACTTGTAGCTCTTGGCCCCTTCAGAAGCGATAAATATAACTTATCTTTTACATCAAGATGCTAACATGCTTATTTCTTTATTGAAGTGGGCATTTTATCACGAGTGCTTCAGCAGCCCATCTCAATTGGACACTCAGAAATGCTGTTTTTATGCAACTCTGCTCTGGCCTGATTTTACTTAAGCACCAAGCAGCAACTCTGCTGCTTGGTGCAGCCATCTTGTACACATGGATCCTTCACCAAGCAGCAACCCCTCAGGTTAAAAAATGGAGCCTGTGCAAAAAACTGTAGGGCCTCAAAAGTCTACTTTAGGCCAACTGCAGAAGCTATGGAATCTTCTTTGCCCCCCTATTTAAAACAACTTTTCTGATAGTTTCAATACAGCACCTCCTTCAAATTGGCCTCAGCACAAACAACAGGGTGACACAGCTGTTTCCTAAATAGTCTCTGGTCTGTATGGTGGGAATTGGCTGTTGCAACCCAATCAACAGCTTCTGTTTTGGAAAAATTAGGCAAATGCAAATATCCAAAAACCCTAACGTCCATGAATATCTGTTGAGGCTGGCTGTAGGAGCAACCCAAGCCACATATTAATCCTAAGACCAAATGACCCTCTTTCCTATAAAAATAAATATGCTACATTAAGATTCTTTATAGCGTTTAGCTTTTCTTCAAAAGAGCCTCTGTGTTTAGAACTTTAGTATGTTGGGACATAGGGGGTTATGTTTCCCTCTGTCGTCAGCTGTTCAGGTTGTCAGAGGAAACAACAAACACTAACTTCACTAAAACTGAACTAGAATGAGTGATTTTGACTCTTGTAACAACAATTTGCTGTTAGTTGTGGGTGTGAGAGGGTATCTTTATGAATAGGAGTGCACAAAGGAAGACCTTTTGCAGATTGAGTCACGGGATGGAGAACGGTTCTGTAAACTGAGCAGCAAAGATCACAACCTACCTGCAGCTATGTACTGGCTAGTGTCTGCCCCTGATATCTGTCCCCTAGGGACAAGGCTGGCATGTTCCTTTATTGGCACTCATATTTACTAGTGCCATGGGTTATTAGCAACCCTACTTTAAAAAAAACCCAGAACTAACCCTTTAAGGCAAAATATGGACTCCTAAAGAGGGATTTAAACTGTGCATTATCAGGGGAATGGCTGATAAGAACAGCCAGTGCGTTTTAGAAATTTGTCCAGAGGCTTAAGATCTGCCCCAACTCCACCTCTTTGTCTGTTACTTGGTAGACCAAAAGTTATCTTGAAACAGAATTTTCAATATGGAAACCATCTTGTAGTTGTTCTCAAAAAAAGAACAAACATCCTCAGTATACAAGGAAGTGATGTCACTCAGACTTTGTCCAATGCTTAGTCCACTCAATGGTGGACTACAAATTTTGTCCTCCATCTTGTTAACCTAAAAAAAAAAATCTTTCAGACTGAAATGACTGGAAAAAAGGAAAAGACCTAAAGATGGGCCTAAAGATGACTTTCATGGTTATGGAAAGTTCAGTAACTCCTGTGCCAGTGTGATCAGTTTTGCTTTACTTTTATGGAGCTGTTATATTGTCCATTTGTATAGTGTCGGTGCATAAAAGCACACTAGCAATTATGTGGTAGAAGATCAAGACTATAATGCACTGTTGGTAATCTGGGTACAGGCTAGACTCAGCAGACACAAGTTCAAACAATCAGACTAGAGCTCACAATCACTCTAACAGAAACAGAAACAAAGTAAGAATATAAAGTAGCAAACAAGGAACAGGAAAGTGACAAAGTAGGAACGGTAATGAGAAACCCAAAAGACAGAGAGTCTTGTTAGAGACGAAAATTGAATTTTTTGGAAAGCTGACTTTGCATTTTGTTTTGTCAGATGCTGTTATCCTTAACTCCCTGTGTAAGATGTTTGGACTTTTAGACTCAGTCAAGCAAGCTTTGAGTCTGAAACGCTGCAAAGATGAGGAGAACAAAATGCATCACAGGGTTTATGGTGAGGACTGTCATCATAGCAACATACATTCAGAGATGTCAGAGTGAAGTGTATTTAAATATGACCTTTGTTCACAGTGTTGGATGACATTTTGGAGGACCAGAGAAAGCAGGGTTTGGATAAATGTCCAGACTACAAAATTCACACCATGAAACACGTACGACAACACAGCCATAACCCGCCAAACAGCCAAGCTTACAACCTGCTGTCAGCCATTAAAACCAGCCCAGGGATCCAGCCTCTCTCACTTAGTGGCTTATCTGCTACATCTTACACTCAGCTTGCCATCAAACCTCAGATCTTCACCCCCTCCTCTGCCACTGGCCACACTCACCGTGGAGGCTGCAGGTTGGACAGGGATGGCCACGGTGCCATGCTGGAGGAGAATCAGGAGCTTAGTGAGATGGGAAATAAAGAGAGGCTTCACAGACAGGGACAGGAGGAGACCTCAGGGATCCAGAAAGAGCCTAACCAGAGGACTAGAAGGCTACATGGAGACCCTCACTTCAAAAGTGTGGAAGAGGAGGAGGTGCGTGAGATTGCAAAGGTGGTTGTAGGGGGGAAGGTGTCAAAGAAACATAGAAGTAAGTAAGGGTGGAAGATAATTACTAAGAGACCCTGAGCATATTATGCATTCATACATTTTATTGACCTGTTTTGTTGTGGTAAAAAGTAGATTTCAGTTGTTATTTTACAAGATCTATACTCATATTCCTCATATCCCCAGAGTTCCTAAGCACAAAACAAATAAAGCCACATTTTTGTGAAGGGAGTGTGCAATGTCAGAATGGCAATAAGAGACTGGGCATCTCTAACAGTGATCAGACAAGTATTTTGTTTTCTAGATCATCAAAGAATTATCCAATCATCCCAGGCCTGGATGTTCACATGGTTTTATCTATATAAAACTTTGATAAATAATACATCTTTTTTGTTTTGTTTGTTTCTGTGCTGACAGTTTTGTCTGTTTGTCCATCTGTTCATATGTACTGCTGTCCAGGCAATTCTCATATGAGTGATAACACAAGGTTTACTCTGACTCTGAGAATCAGCTGATTTAATTTTGGAAGTCAAAGGGTGAGGTTATTTGTGTCTCATGTTCATCCAATGCTTTTGAAGAGGATTTCAATGTTGGCTCTTATAATTTGATAGTATTTTAGAGGTCAAAGGTCAATGCCAAATTAAAATCATATCCTGGAGCACTATATGTTAAAAAGGCATTGAGGTATTTTTGCCAGCTTTTGCAGTTTAATTTCTTTATCAAGGACTGTTAAACTTAGCTCAGTTTTATCCCTTTTGTTTCATGAAAAACTGGATCGGGTCACCCTGATCCAGAACAGACCTTTAAGGATTACCAAAGCAAGGTTGACTGTCTTTAAAGAAGACCACACATTTGATCCTTTATTTCCACAGTGGTCACTACAGTCCATTTTAACTGTAGAATTCTCATAGCTGCTTTAAAAAAGATATTAAATGTTTGATATTGACATAATTTGGTGAAATATTTTTGAAGGACAATACTTTGATGATTTTGAAATCCTAACCGGACCTCATTGATTGATGCCAAGAATTACTGCATGTCATAACTGCTATTCAGAGTTAGCATTTTTGGCCTCTCTTAGCATAGCGATTGGATAGGAAAGGATAGCGTTTATTCAGTTTTGTTTATATTAGTTGTTGGCTAAATTGATGATAACAGAAGCATAAACTTGCTAAAATGGGTACATTAAAAAACTTACCAATTTATTGCCCTCTGCCAACGTTCAGATGGTGCCCCTGCGACCTGTTTCACCACCAAACCATACATAGATGCGGTGGTTGGTCAAAAGCCGGAGTTGTTATTGGTGTTAGTGTGATAAGAACAAATCTAACGTATTTAATGGCGTACATTTTTTTCAAGATTTGAGGTCTTAGTGACCTTGAACTTGTTCCCCAAAAATTTGTTGAGGACCCAGAGTGGACTAGACTAACAGAAATCCCGTTTCTGTACACTGTCAAGTGACATTAGACCCAATTACTTTGACCTATGACCTACAACCTTAAGCCTAATGAGTTTTTCCTTTGAATATGAATGGAAATATTCAGGGTTTCAAGAAAATTCCCCGAAGTATGCTTGAGATATTGTGCTCACAGCAATAGCCAAGACAGATGCTTGGATGTACATATGCACAGATGTATGGACAGACTGATGTACAGACAGCCCCAAAACATAATGCTTCTAACAATGGTGTATGGTTTGAGAATTTTTTATGTATTTCTTTTAATTCTTCCATTTAATCAACTCTCAATCTGGCCCTTTGCAAAGAACGGGATGACCACTTTTTAGGATCAATGTAGTCCTAATCATAGCATGAAGGAAAACTCCTGGATCACACAGTCAACTCAGCAATTTTAATGTGGAGCCAAGAGACTGAAGTGTAGACACAGCAGGTGTTTACTTGCTCAAAATAAACAAAAACTATTTTCTATGCATGTCAATCTCAACCTAATCTCTGGCTGTTTCTCATCACCTGAATTCCACAAGTAAATATTCTAAATCTCTACAGTTCACAAATATTTCTGCCTCTGTGTTGACACGTGTGTCCTTGAATATTCAGTTAACACATCTGCTGTGTGTGGATGAGGATTATCATGGATGTGTAATGTAGTGACCAAAATTAAATCAATTAATAAATAGAGGGAAGAACAACACTGCCAGCATCAGCTGCAGAAAGTCATAGATAGATGGCTTTAAAAGGTTCACATCAGTCATAAGATATCACTCCCCTCACAAATCTACAGGAGAACTGATCACTCTTTGCATACAATTGCACAAATAAGACACTACCCCACTCCACTGCTGCTTCATATATAATTTTAAATGATGGTGGAGTGTTGGAGTGTCTCATAGCACACTGCATGCATTGTATGACGCAATCATGCTCTGTTCCTGTTTTTTTAAGCAAGTTTTTCTTCCTTTTTGACAGTACCAATTTACAGACTGGATTTTGGAAGACAGCTGCTTGTTTGGCTTTGAATCACCAAGTTCAGAAATAAAAAAGATTAAATAAAAATAAGTTTTGATATCGAAACATATTCACTCAACTTAAACTTCTGCAGAGGAAAAACACGTGTTTTCTTAAAATCATGGGACAAGTTGCAATCTTAAGGAAACAACTGAATGAATTTGTTGTAACAATATATTTAATGAAGAAAGTGCATGGATGCATGACCGCTCAGGGCCTCTGCAGATAACCTCAAAGGGAAGCTGAAGGGAGGGAATGTGCCTGAGGCCTGCAGACTTTTAAAGGGTAAGAGATTAAAAAAACAAAAGCAGTGTTCTGTTCCACAAAAACCTACAGTCATTTTCTACATATTCTGCACATTTTATAAACAGTTTATTATTGAAATCGTTTTTAGGGGAAACTTTTAAAACAACTCACTACCCCTGTTTTTCAATGTGTACTTTTGTTTGCCAACAAGAGTAAAAAACTGCAGTCATTTTCCTGTTTTGCAATACAATGTTGTCTATTTAACCATAAGAAATTGCTGTCAGCATAATTTCATTGTCCCTATTTTCTTATATTTCATAGGTTTTAGGTGGTCAAGCAGTAAAATTATTTTTGAAATTAATTAGAACTTAGCCCTGAACACCAACTTCTCTTTTCAAGGTTTTTGTGAGATTTCTCTGTATAAATATTCTAAATTTGATTTTTTATGACACTTTAAGGTCTGTAAATACAATATTTGGTTCTATTTATGATCTGTTGTGGTGGTATTTCCCTTGTCTAAAGGTGGTTGGCAACTTTTTCAGGTTTAATGTGGAATACTTTTATAGCGATTTGTTTTTGGAAATGTATAATTAGCAAGCAATACTTGTGAGCTGAATTATGTATTCTTTTTGGAGTGTTTTTCTCACAGGCTTGTATGTAGGCTGATGTTTTATAGCCTAATACATGCCCCAGATCTATGCACAAGACTATCACAGTCTGAAGAACAGATTATTCTTAATTTTGAAAACAAAATATAAAGTACTGTGACTATTGATGTCCTGTTATTCTTAAAAGGGTGCTGATAACTAATGTGCTGAAAATACATTATTTTGTTCCCTTTTCCCTATTTATCTTTATTGTATAGAACATTATGAGAAAATGTTGTGCACACAAGGTTTTGATGAAAACGGCACTGATGTTGGAAAAATATCTTGTATTGTAATGGACACACTTAAAATAAACATTATGTTTGATATTTAACCAGAGGCTTAACTCAGTTTGTGTTTAAGGTTTTTTATATATTGATGAGAATTATAAATTCTGGCGGATCCAAGTCATTGTGAACTTACTAGCTTGCTTGCTAAAGAGAGCATGTTAGACACTTTTCAGGACTGCCTTTGTTTTCCACTGATTATCAGATATAGTGGTGTTGATGGAAACATGTAAACACACAACTTAAAGGAACACTCCAACATTTTTGTTATTTTCATGTCTTGCCTCACTCCCAAGTCCATGACAAGAAGGTAGACACCATTCTTTTGACTGTGCGTCCAGTAATGAGACGGGCAAAGCTTGCCCACCGCTAGTTAGCTTAGCTCAAATGCTGGGAGTATATGGGTAGCACTTTAGCCTGCCTCTGCCTACAGTCATCGGATGACTCTCAACGGTCCTGTGTGCTTGCTGCATTTTTTAATTGACTCTGTTTTGTTATGTTATCTATTTTTATACTAAGATATAGCACTTCATGCAATTTTTTAAAGAAATACATACAAAACTAACTGTTCCACTGCCTCTGCTTCTCTTCGTGCACACTCAGCTTCCAAAACATGCAGTTCCTCCTCCGTATAATCTGGTTCAAATAGGTAAGGTTGTGGATCTTCAACAGTCGCAAAGAAATAATGCTCGTCCTCTCTCATAAAGTCGACCATAATCCTTAGTACCGATATTCTTCTTCTCATAACTGAGGTTTTGTTGACCTGCTAAGAAGCACTTCCGCGGTGGTTTGCACATGCGCCCTGCAGCTTAGTTTCATAAGTATTTCTTTCAAAAATTGTATTAAGTGCTAATCTTAGTCTAAAAATAGATATCTTAACATAATGCGGTCAATAAAAAAATACAACAAGCACACAGGACCTTTTAAAGTTATCTGATGACTGTAGGCACTGGCAGACTAAAGCGCTACCCGTATACTTCCGGCATTTGAGCTAAGCTATATAGCAGTGGGCAAGCTTTTTCTGTCTCTTTCTTGATACTGGACGCACAGTCAAAAGAATGGTTTCCACCTGCTTGTCATGGACTTGGGAGTGAGGCAAGACATGAAAACAACAAAAATGTTGGAGTGTTCCTTTGACATTTTAGCACATCCAGATCCATTGTAGTGAAGTCCATGCAGGTGGAATTTTTTGGTTGAATGTCTAAAAATAAGGTCTGTGGTGAAGCCAAGCTTGAGAGATTTTGATACTCAATTTCTATTACATAAAATAAGACTGGAAATGGCCTACTGCTCTACTTTGAAACTTTTTCATGATTTACAACAGTGGTTCCTAATAAGTTGCCAACAAGGACAACAGAGCTTGCTAACTTAATAGTTTGACAGTCTTTTCAAGACAGTGTTGATGAAGTCATGAGTACTAACTTGATTTAGTTTTGCTTACAAAACTAGAACTACTACATAGCAGATTTTGTGCAGCTTCATTGCCAGGGGAAAAAGTGCTAACCTCACATGGGAATTAGACAGTTCAGTAAAAACTATGCAGAATATATCTCACTGGTCAATCCCAGTGACGGCTGGATTAAGTGATTGTGGGGGCAGAACTCTTCGAAGACATATCCAGAAAGTGACTGGACAATCGTTCTGTCTGTCACATTCATTACAGGCCAGTCAGATGCTGTAATAGGCAGGCATTCCCACAGTAGATGTAAAACACAAACATGTTGGCAGTGGAGGGAACATGTCTTTGCTATTGAGAAATGCATTCAGTGTTATTTGTCAGAGATTTAATAAAGAAATGCTGTCCAGATCTGAAAAAAAAAAATCACTAAAGCTGTAAGCGTCTATGCTGATCTCTATAGGAGCAGTTTCTGCTTGCTGTCATCATGCTTGTAGTAGGATTGTAATGGTCACTTATAAAATGATAAACTGCCGCAAAATTTCCAGCAGTTAGTTTTACAATGCGCAGTTTGCAATGTTTGGCTTTTGCAAGTGAAAGTATGGCTGTTGGTGCCCGCACGGACACTGTACCGGAGATTTTTTTCCCCTCAAAATGGACAAAGTCTGAAGTCTGGTCATACTTTGGATTTCACAAGGATGCTGAGGGGAAACAAATTGAAGACGGTAACCCTGTCTGCAGAAAAAAAGTCTTCGGGAGGGGAGGCCGGGAAGAACCACAAAGTACCAGAAAGCTCCCCTTCCTCCTCTCTCTCCCCCTTTTTTTTTTTTTTTTAATTTTATATATTGTCATTCCATTTAAAATAATTTAATTATACCTATATTAAACCAACTACCATTATATTCTGTGAAACTCCTGCAATTGTCTGTATGTAATAAATCTGATGGTGCCATTTTGTATTGTAATCTCCAGGTTTGAGGGAATGTTGGGTTGGTGGGATGGTTGGGATGGGTACTGGGATAAATTTTCTCATACTATCATAATGCAGCCAAGGATATGCCTTTGTAAATTTGTTTTCATGATGTGTGTTGCAAACAAGCATATAATCATGTTATAAATTGAAAACTAATAAAAAATGTTAAACAGAAAAAGACCCCAGCAAGGAACCAGAGAGATGAAGAGGGTCAGGTTCTGAACGCTGCAGATCGTTCTTAAATTCCCTTTATTTTAACTAAATAAACCTTTGTTAAATGATTTCAGTGTGTATATAAGTACTTTTTGAACATTTTAAGGGCATTACAACACTAGAGCGATAATAATGATAACCAGGATAATTTTGGTCACAATAACCGTGATATGAAATTTTCATATTGTTACATCCCAGGCTTGTAGCTCCCGCCTCTTCCTCCTCTGAAGGACTCTGATTGGGCAGTGCCTCTGCAGACTGAGCTCAATCATTTTGCCTAAGAGCTTTCAAGATGGATCTGCCTTACATACAATGAATGGGCTTAAACTGACTGTGAAACAATGGTTGGACTTCAGACTCTAGGTCTAAATGGGGGCTGGAGGGTTGGTGGTGGTGGTGGTGGGCGGCCTCTTAGGCAGCTGCTGTTGCTGCATGGATGGGGGGGGTCTTATTACTGCAGATTTTGTTTTGTTCATAAAGGGGCTCTATCACTGGGAGGAGACATGTTAAACATACTAAAGATCATATAAAACTCAAAAAATGGGCTCTCCAAAGAGGACATTTGTGCAATTTATTGAGTAAACCTTGGAGAGCGTTTTTGAGACATTACATACACAGGCAGGTAAAGAACATGATTCCCAAATACCTCAGACCTATGACCACTAAAATCAAATCAGATCATCTTTCACTGCAAGAGGACAAATGTGACAAAGTTTGACAGAAATCTCTAACAGCTTTCATGAGTGTGAGATGTCATTTGAAAATTGTTGAGATATTAATGTATGAAGTAACCTGACTGTTATCATCTAAGCCTACCACCACAAGACACACACAATTATTTTATTCTGAATTATATTATGTAATGTACGTTACTTTTTAACTGTTTCCACAAAAAAATGTCTCCACGGTTTGTCCCTAACCCTCCACCCCACCACCACATTCTCTCCCTTACTTGCCCAGGGACTACAGATGGAAATTAGCTGATAAGCAAAATCTGGAACAAAGCACTTCTTATCTTTTAGAGGCTGATGTTATTTTGTATATTTAGATATTTAAAATAAACCCAATAATTTTGAGAAGGGGATGAAAGCCGACACTGATAGTGGAATTGTTGTGGTATTTCAGAGAGCCTATGAGAAGAAAAAGAGCAGAGTAATCTCAACTTGATTAAAATTAAAAGGGTATTGGGATGAAATATGGCAAAGTTTGTTAAAAATAATAGGATATCCAATACCCAAAACATTTGAGATATTGTATTTGGCTAATTTATCACATGATATAAGAGGAGGACCTTGTTAAGATACTGTTATCGGCAAGTAAAAAAGTAATTACCAGATTGTGGTATAAAGTAGAACCGCTGACTGAGGAGCAGTGGGTGTGCACTGTTGAATGAATACTTGTAATGAAGAAACTCACACACAAATTAAGATTACAGGAAACACAATTTGTAGAAAAGTGGGGAAAATGGACTTATTTCAGGAGGACACAAGAGAACACCACCACTTTCATTGGACAATAAGGACATTGATATAAGGAGGACTGATGAATGAAATGAATCTGTTATGCCCTGTCACTGTAACTGTTAAAGTAAAAAAAAAAAAAGAAAAAAAAAAGCTAAAATAAATAAATAAACCCAATAAAATAATACAAAAATAAACTCTGATGCTTGCACCACCTTAAACAGCTTGTTTACCAAAATTCCTCTGAGTGGTTCATTAAAGATGTGCCACCTCCCCAAGAATTTACATAAAGCAGCCTGTTCTGTGCAGGGCTGAATAAGAGGGGTCTGTAGGCATGGCACCAACAAGGAGGACTTAGGCTATATCTGAATGACGTTTTTTAAGCAAGAAGTTAAAAAAAATGTTCTGAGGTGATGTGGGACCAGAGTAAATTTGTTAAAAATGAGTAAGATATGTGACCTTTGAGTATTTTTTTGGCAACCTGTTTTACTCATGTTGTCTATACTTATGAATTCATGTCTAAATCCTGAAAAACCTGTGGCTTTATTCTCACCGGTCCAAAGTAAAAAAAAAAAGATATCCCACATACAAAATATACAAATAAGCTGCTGCTCTTGAAAACAAGGATTTAAGACGTGTGGCCCAGAAACAATCATCAGTTTTTATTTTTTCAGATATCCCTCTTTTCTTTTTTTTTTTTGCCATGGGCCGCCATTGTGCAGTATTTCAAAGTTTCCCCTCTGATACCACAGCCCTTTTTCACCCTGTGATTTTCTGCTTCTTTTGCTTTTGAAGCACCCGGCTGCATGACAAGGCTGTCTGAGCTGGTTGATGGACAGTTAGAGTTTGATAGTCAACTCCTCTTAGTACCATAATGGTATGTTATTATAAATGAAAGCATAACGCTGGCTGTGCAGATGTAGTTGTTTGTGAGGGGGTCGTGAGTGGCAGCAGAGAAAATGCTTGATAGAAATGACTTTCATCATAGTGCAGCTGTCTGCATCCACTCTGATGCCTGTCCTCTTGTCGGATTCAAACAGTGTTTTGCAACATCCTGTTCCTGCAAATGAAACCACCATGCAGTCAAACAGATCCTGGCCAAAATACTCCAGAGTTTAAATAAATTGCTGCTTCGTGCCCTGAATACTCGGGTGTGGAAATGGCTACAGTGCACCAGGCAGGTGTAATTACAGGTGTTAGGTTGACATACGCTGTGCTCCTTTAGTTAAATTAAGTAATTTGCTGAGCCATCCATCGTTCATCCGTCATTCAGGGCTAACCACGTTAGAGACTGCTGTGTGCGCTCATGTTGGAAGACTCTGGTGCGTCTGTTTGGCCCCTTTAATTTAATTCACCACTTTAATGTTCACACAACAACAAACGAAGTGATGAATAGCCTGCATAATGGCTTCTTGATCTCGATGAATTAGGATTCCAGGAGCAGCAGCTAAATGTGTCAGCCAAAGTGTGTTTTAACTCCAGGTGAGTTCATGCAGGGGAGCGGCTGCAGCGTCAGCACTCATGCAAGATGTTTAATTTAAAGGTGAGTCTTGGAGCCAGTCTCTTGTTATAATGATGGACCAGAGGACATGGAGGGGACTAGTTTGCGCCACCTTGTAATCTAATATCCCGCTGAGACCTAGAAGAGAATAAGTTAGAGAATTGTAGGGGACATATGAAAAATTAAACATTTCAGCATTTGTTTAACATATTTATGTGCAGAGTATCTACCAACTCACAAAATATGAAACAAAGTCATGGTGCACTCATATCCTCAAAACATATATTTAAAGTTCTTTGCCCTTTATTTGCAAGGTGGCTACAATAATACGACAAAAGAAGACTTTTAGGCAAGAAACTTCAAAAATATGTTTTGAGGACATCTAGGATCAGCCTCAACCTATTGAAAATGAAAATACTACAGGATATGGGGCCTTTTTAGTTGTTAACTTTGGAGAGTAATTTCCACCCCAGACTATAGAAAATATATTACTGGGTCACACTAACTGCAGAGCTGACACCATGCTGTAACATGCCTTGAAAATTCTTAACCAGCCACAGAGGCTTTTGAGTAGGCCTATTTCTTCATAAAGTAATACTTTCATGTTCTCACTTTAGACTGCATCCTAGAGTGAGATGTGTTTGCTGCACCATGACTAACACGACCAGCTGTGGGTCAATCAAATGCAGATTCAATGCTCAGTAAAATTTATGTAAATAAATGCTTTGCACCTGTCATGAAGAAGTCTGAAGGCATGCTGACCTGTCTGCTCGGAGTAAATGAATGACTATCCCTAGATGCAAAACAACAGCTACAAAGGAGACACATTCGTTATTTCAGGGGTTTTGTACATCTTTTCCGCAGGTTTCGAAGCACAAAGGTAATCGGTAAAAGTAAAAACCTAATTTAAGCATGGCCACCTGACAACAACATAGCTACTTCAAAGCTCACAACTTTTATTCCATGCTCTTAACTTTTCTATTTAAGACTAGCTTGTTTGTGTGACCTGATGGTCAGTGAAATCCTGATACACCAGATGGGGTGTTCAGTATATTTCACTAGTCCATCTGGGATAGAGCCCATAGAAAGTGTTTGGGAACCATTCAAAAGCAAATCTGGTGGGAGGTTGAAAAGTCAAGAGAAAAGGAAAAGCAATAAAGCCTAGAATAAACAGACATGAATAAATAAAAAGCTAAAAGTAAAGAAAATTTAAAAGGATTGCTCGTACAAAGATTAAATAAACTATATGATCATGGTAAGGAATATAACAAAAAATGTAATAAAAGATCAAACAATAAAATTTAAAAATCAAATGTACCAATTAAATAAGGTGAAAGTAAAACTCATAGATATATACATAAATAATAGCCCTACATAAAAAAACAGGCTGAATAAATAAGTTTTTAAATTGTGTTTAAAGATTTAACATTTTTGCCAGACTATGCAGAGCGAGAACAATGTGCCAACAATACCTGGATGCCAGACTGATCCTGAAAAAAATCTGCAGTATGTTTCCTTTCAGTCCACCATGCCTACTGTTCCCCACAATGCAAACCACCAACAGGTCAGAGGAAGAGAATGATGGAGGACAGCAACGGCATAATTAGCATTAGCATTGACTTTATCACTTTAACAAAGGAGCACTGCAAAATTAATATCAGATGAAAGACACATCATGTGTCATGTGTCAATGTGAAAAGTTGGAGGCAGTTGTGAAAGTTGTTGTTATGTAAGAATGGTTTCAAAATAATATATCTAAATTGTTTACTTTTTATCAATTTACAAAATGCAAAGTAAGCAAACAAAAGATAATCTAAATCAAATCATATAAATCCATTGACCTGAAGAGTTAAATGTTCTAAATGTTTATCTAGTGACACATTTCAGGACTCTTTACTGCAGCACTCTGGCCCTGGTAGGTCTATAGTCATGATTTCAAGTCTTTGGCTATCAAGAAATCCGAACTTAGTTTATTTTGTCATCTAAAGTCACAGAGACCTCAAACCTCTTAGACATAAAGGACAAACAACCAGCTCTGTCCTCTAAACGTCAAACTTGTCCCGCTCTCCATTATGACATGGAGACAGGTGCACACCCAGTCAGGGTTTTACATGGCGGAGCTGTGAATACCTCTGTGTCGTTGCCTCCCGGCGCCGCTTGGAGGCGCCCGGCTCATACTTTGGGAGAGGTGTCGTGGAAGTGGAGGCTGGGAAAGCAAAAGTGGGCTTGAGAAGAAATCTCTTCCCTGAACTGTTTACCCTGACGTCAGTTTGCAGAAGTAGCTGTGCCCTGTCTCCCTCAGTGTGTGAAAGTCTCTCAGTGAGGTTTTGTTGGAGTGGATGTGCTCGGCTCTACCTGCTCACGCGCTCGGACCTCGCGGACTGAATGAGATGATTCCTCTTGCTCATTTAAAGTGGACTAAAACAGCTACGCGATGAACACCTGCGCTTTTCTGCTCATTTTAACCGTCCAGATCTACGCCGACGGCATAGAGGGGCCAACAGGTAAGACACATGCCCGTCTCCATCTTTAAGGCGCTGTTTGGAAGTTTAATATGAGAGAGTAAGTCCTCATGAGGGAAGGACGGAGCAAGTCTGGTGAAGAGGACAACTTTGAACCTTTACCTTGAGCTTACCGCCGCTTTTACTGCTGGGACAGTGCCCGCCCTTTCCTCTGAAAACACACAATATTCTCTAATAACTTTTTAAAACTGGGCTGTTGAGTTTCTTTCACTTGATGGATTTAGATTTGTGGGTTTTTTCAGCAGACTGTCCGGGTGTTGGAGTGAACGCTCCCATTTCCCAAAACAACACAACCCTGGGCTCTACGCTGCCTGTGCCGTTTTTGTTACTCAGGCGTACTTAAAGGCGCAGGTAGCCTGCAAGGTGTGACATTATGATCCCAAACTCGGGCACAAGTCCAACCTCAGACAAAAGTCCCTCTGTAAAAGCAGGGCACGACATTTCTGCGACCTCTGGGCGGTTTAATCAATAATTAAGAGCATGAATCCCTCCAAATCCCAGCAGTCTGAGCCCAATCTGTGGCAACATCCAGATTCTGCTTCATACTGAGGACGGAGTTGTAATAAAGACTAGTGGAGATGCTTGTGGAAATGTATTGATGATTGGATACTTTTACTTTGTTGCAGTTCTTTTTAAATACTCCTCATTCTTCTTTTGTGTTCACTAAAAGATAAACTGGTTGTGCAAAAAGAAAGGCATTTCATCCAGGTTAGATGTGTTTATCCTTTTAGATGAAAGTATCTAAATCCTGCATTTTTAACACTGCTTCCTTAGATACACTTTCTAATCTGAATGTAGCTATTACAATTTAATAAAACTGGCCGATTTAGGAAGCGTCTTCCAAGGGCTGGGCTATCAACATTTTCATATTGCACTGATGTGTTTGTAAAGAAAAATATTGGTTATAACAATATGGCTTGTATGTTCATTTTATTTTTGTATGTTGATTTAATTGAAATAGGAGTGCCAGGCATAGTGCTCAACAAAACTCTTGTTTACAGCAGTGATTGTTTACTGGCAGCTTCAAGGCCAAATTAGGCCCCTCACAGCTTCCCATCTGCCCCCCAAAAATAGTCAAATTAAAAAAATTTAAGGAGGAAAATATGCTTTGTTAAGGCATCTTTATTTCAGCTATTAAAGCAACTAAAAAAACAAGTGAGATTACAACAGTTTTATCAGAACAACTTCATTTTGATCTGTTTTACAGAGATCCACCCTTCAGCAACTATTAACAAATATTCCACAAGGAGAACGAGCAGAGGTGGGTGATAGGGACTGATCTCACTGTTAAATGCAAACAATTACATATATTGCAAGACAAATCAAATATATTGAAAGACTAACATACTTTCATAATTGCAATGTATTTTAAAAATCAGCCCCCACAGTGTGTATCAAGTAAAATAGCTACCCTAGTGCATGGGCCATTTGTTTACAGCATGAACCACTAAGAGCTGTGAGCTTATTGACCTGATCATCTATTCAATGTGTTAAGTCCAACTGGAGAATTACCAAGGATAGTAATTTTAATTGCTAATTTAGAAGCCCTTTTCCTTTATTATTAATAAATAGGTGGTTTATTTTTGTCATTTTTGTTAATGGATGGATGCAGGACTGATTTTGCTTGGAGCATTTGTTATAAACAATGTCAACATGAACACTGTCTTATGCTATTCAGCTAGAAAATGTTCAAATAAAACTTTTGACCATATTTCCCAGCCATCAGTCCAACTTACACCATAGAGAGAAATACAAAGAGACAGACTGGTAAAAATAAAAAATCTTTTACAGAAATCTGACACAGACCCTTTCATATTTATGCTTTCAAAAAAATATACTTTTTTCCCTGAGTTCTATTAGTCATTCATGCAACTTTATGACAATGCTGCATTTTGGGCTCACATTTTTGGAGGTTTAAATTTTGTGGGCCTATTCAAGTTTTTTCTTTTTTTGTCACACACTCCCATACACACACACACACACACCCACACACACACACTCACCACCACACTCACATACATATGCATAATTTTAGCCCTGAAGCTCATAAAACCAGGCTAATAAGGAAGTAATATTGATGACATTTACACTGCAGGCTCTTACAATGCGGCACATACATGTTAAAGGAAAGCCTCATTATGTTGGGATCAGAGGGAGACGTGACTTTTTCATTGGAAATAGCTGCTAATATTTGCGTTCTTCCTTGGCATTTCTTTTCTATTATGAGAAAAACTGCCTTCTACAGTGTAGCATCAGTATTGTCAAAGATGTGGCAAAAAAAGAAACTGGAACAAAGAAATTGACAAAACCATGCAGGCAGGTTATGTACTGTTGAGAGCTGAATGAAGCAGATCATTAAGAGGAATGGGCTGCGGCATATGAAGGATTAAATCTAACACGGGTAATTAAATGAGGTCAGTGGAACGGTTATGCTTGGCAACGCTTGTCAGGGAGCAACGGTCAACAAAGTTTGAACATGATTTTATTGTATTTGTTGAATGTTTATGACCTGGAGCAGGTGACAGCTGAGGCATAGTATTTTAAGGTGGCCCATCTTGTGGATGTTTTTTTTTTTTTTTAGATTTTGTTGAACTGAGTAGAAATTTTCACTCTGACTCAAGAAAGAATTTATTATTTTGAAGATCATAGGTCAGAGGTCAAGGCCATGGGGTCTCCAGATGATATTGTGCTTTTGAATATGATATTTTAAGATCACTTGAAGAGATCTTCCTTGATCTTTGCATGAATGTCCTCTCCGACTCAAGATCACAGTGAACACATATTGGGGGTCAGTGGTCAGTAGTTATCAAGGATGAGCCTCATGTTCATCCTTTGCTTGAGAACAGGATATTTCATGAATGATTTAAAGAGCTCTGTTAAAATTTGTACAAATTTCCATTCTAACTCAAGGATGAACTTACTATGTTTTAAAGGTCAAAGGTCAAAGTCATGGTGTCTGCAGATCATTCTTTGCTTGTGAATTCGATATATTTAGACCACCTGACAAGCACTGCCTAAAATTTTGCACAAATTTTCACTCTGACCCAAAGTCAAAGTGATTATGTTTTGAAGGTCCATGGTCAATACATGTGGTTAATGAGCCTTATGTTCACCCTTTACGTGAGAACAGGATATCTCAAGAATTCTTTGAAGGAGCTCTGTGAAAAAAATATGTACAAATGTCCACTCTGATTCAAGGATGAATGAACTCTGTTTTTACAGGTCATGGGTCAATGGTTTATCTCATGGAGCTTCAAGTTCATTCTTTGCTTGTTGATATAAAAGCTAAACAATGCCTGAAAGGATTACACTTCAGCTTTGTACACACGCCAGCTCTAATTTAAAGATGCATTCATTAACATGTTGAGGTCAAAGGTCAAGGTAAAAGGGCCTCTTGTTCTTTGCTGGAAAATGTTTTTTTATGGAATGCTTTGTGGATTTTTCTTCCAACATTTGACAGTTATCCACTTTGATACAAGGACAAACTAATTTTATTAATGTTCATCAAATGTCCAGTTTATGGAGCCTCGTGTTCTTTGTTCGATTGTAAATGTGATATCACAAGAAGGGTTTAAGGGATTTTATTCAAACTTTGCATGCCTGATTTGAAGTTGGATATCAAGGTCATTTTGTCTGGTGTTCATCCCCTTCTTGTGAATGCGATATGCCAGAAACACTCTGAAGGTTGCAGTCCTCAAACTTAAATGTCCACTCTAACTCACTGATGGACTGGTTTGATTTTGACCTGAAATGGCAAGATGTTTGGGTCTCATGTTCACCCCTTGCTTATAGGATTTCTATAAGTTACACTGTCACAAGTCACTGTACTGCACTTTAATACTAGAGGGAGGCATAAAACCAGTAGGCAGTTGTTGTAGTAGCGTCAATGTCATACTTTCTCATTCACCACCAGTTAACCCTGATAGCTTCCCTGGCTTCTGCTTCTCAGACTCCCTTCATGCTTCTCCGCTCACCCGAGGAGAATCCAGGGAGCATAAAGCAGCCTTGACTCCTCCAATCATCTGAGCGTCTTCATTGATTAACTCTCTGCCTTTTATTGCTGTAATCGTGTGAAGACCGCACCTCAACCTTGAATGCCTAATAACAGTTAAGGCTGCACGCTCCTTTGAGGGGTTTCTTCCCTTTTTCCCCATGATCCAATCCATATTTCTTATAACTCTTTCTTACTTATACTGTGGTCGGTTCAGTCTGTCAGTTCAGAGGAAGTGAAATTATTAGAAGCTATGAAATATGGAGGCTCTCTGCTGTACCAGATCAACTGTAGTGAGAGGGAAAAAAACCCATCTCCTTGCATCATGTGTGCTCAGCAGGTTATAAGCATGAAAGTCCCGTTTCTCAGTGCAGCTCTGTGGGTTTTTTCATATAGAGCCCAATGTGACACTTACTCCTCTGTTTTCTCTTAAGGGAATTGAATAGATGTTCCCTTACCATCTGTCTCCTCTATTAGCAGCAAATGTATCAACTGAGTGGTGTAATTATCCGCCGTCTCATGACTCATTTCCGAGTTTGATCTAAAGTTAAGGCAGAATATCTTTTTTTGTTAATCTCACTGAATAAGATAACATTTGGATCCAGATGAAATAGAGCTGTGAAGGCTAAACAGTATGCTGAGAGCATGGCAGGTGATGTTCAGCACTTCAGGGCTTCGAATATGCTGCAAACATCAGTAGTGCTGCTGGGAAACACAGTGTTTGACCAGCAGCAGCACGACAATAGTCGAACTGTATGTACTTTTACACTGAAAGGGGACAATCAGGCACTGCAACCATGAAAAATGTAGAACGAGGATGGCTTTGCTCAGTTTTTTTGTTTCTTTTTTAAGTGATTTTCGGGGCAGTTCTGCCTTTAATCAGTAGTGGAAAAAGACAATGGATTGGCTTGTGAAAGGGGGTGAGAGAGAGCAGGGGAGGACACTTGGCAAATGGTCCCCAGGTGAGAATCAAGCCAAAAGAAGCATTTATAGGATGTGCCTGGTTGCTTACCACTCCGCCAAACCAGCACCTCCAATGCCTTTCTTTTCATTGCTAGATCAGTTAAAAAGCCGACATGTTTTGACCTTCAAGACATCATCAGGACTTGCACACAAACATTGTGAATAGCTTTTTTCTTTATTTTGCTGAATTACCTTTTTAAATCTTTTTTAAGTCTACCTTGACCACATTGAGCAATCAGTCACCACTTTTTTTATACAATATTGATATATCTTTTTTGTTACCACATCAACAAAAATAAAGTCCCAAGGCACTCAAGCTGGGAAATTTCTTGTTTTTTTACAATACAAAGCTGCAGGCAAACTTTATAGAACTTAAAAATTATCAATGGATTTTACTGAAAGTTTCAGAGAATGTTGGTCATAGCAAGAAGAAAAACGTATTAGATTTTTGTGGTGATCCAAATCTGGATGTGGATGCAGGAAATTTTTTTTAACATTGTGCGATAGGGCAAATAGTGTCAGGAAAGCAATGGCGTAGGTTTGTGCTCTTGGAGCACTTCTAGTTAAAAGATGTAGTATAATGAAGAATTTATATCCTAAACTGGTTAAGAATCCTGGAGAAGCAGTTTATAAATGGAAGAGGCATGACTTGTTTATCTTTGTAAGGTTGTTGATGATAAAATTTACTAAAACTTACTTCCTAAGACACAAAAATTGTCCTCGTCTTTTAAATTAGTTTCAGCAAAGGTGTGCCTGCAGTTTTTATGGAGTGATTTCTAGCCTATGCATATCTTTTGTCAGTTAAATTTTTTGCAGTTTCAGTTTTATTTCTCATAAAATGACAAACATCATATCCTTCCAGATTAACAGATTACATCCAAAATTGTTAAAGTTTCTAAACTTTGGCAACTCTTTTAATGTGATTGACAAAAAATCTCATCCTACTATATTTTAAAGTCTATTTTATGCCTCTCCAAGAACTTTCACAGTTGAATATGTTAAGTCTTTGTAGCAGTGTGCGGTTAAACCCCTTTGTCTGACACTCTTCTCTTCAGGAGCAGTTTTAGACATTGAAACACCAGTTTGAAATTAAAAGCTTTGCCAGTGTTGTTTTGCTGGTAAGCTCTTAAGGCAATGCTTTCAATCTCAGTGTGTTTCATGACCAGCTAAATACTCCTCACAGGAGCTTTAGATCCTCCTCACAGGAGCTTTAAATAGGAAGATGTGCTGCCTTTCTTTGTCTAATATGAAAGTTAGGGAAGTACATTTGAATTATGGAGTCCTGGTTGGACATAAGAAGACATTCAGGGAATATGTTTTATATATTTTAGACATTTTATTGACACAACTTTACACATTCAGGTAGTACCTGATACGAAGAACCCCTCAGGAGACTGACACAGAATATATAGATGCTCTGTTCAGAGGGCTTTGAAACAATTTAGTTCATGAGCAAAATACTTTCCCAACAGACACATTTGAAATGCTTTTTTCATTGCTTTATTGTTTCTCTATCATCTCACAGCCCCTATTTGTAGCCACTTTATTGTTTCTCAAGAGTCCATTAGATGTGCTTAATATAATGGGCATCTCATTGAAAAAAGAAGCACAGTCAATGTTTTATTGCAGGAAAAGAAGATCATAACCTTCATGTTGGAAATATTACCTCACACTGCAGAGTCACAGAAAGAACCACAGAGTGGAAGTGTTCCCTGCAGGAGTCAGGCCACCATCTGTGGAAAAGAGGGCGAGGGGCGGGGAGGGATTCGGCCTCAAATCAGACTCCTAAAAAAAAAAACACACACACACACACACACACACAAACACACACACACACACACACACAAAAAGCCTGGTCAATTTCCATATTTGTGGGACCACAACAGTAATTTAGACAGCAGATGGAAAACTGCAAAAAGGAGAAAGAGAGGAGCTTGTTTGCCTATGAGAGGGGTCCACTGCCTTTTTTCTTATCTGTTGCATTTTGTGGCCATTAGGATGAAAACTAGCGCCTGCAATTGCAATGTGCACATGCGCTACAGTAAGGACTGCAGGATGCAGGATGTGACATGAAGCATGTTGTACTCCCATTTTTGTATTGAAGGTAACCAAAACTGACATTTTACACATTTCCTTGACTGATCTACTGTAAAAGTCTGTCCAACATCACCATCAGTAGTCAGATCTGAACACTGAAGGGTCTGTCACTTGCATCTAAGATGTCAGACCACAGATGAATCTGCTGCTGTGACATTTTTTTTCTGAGTAATCATAATGTTATAAAATACTAATGAGATATGACCTCAGAGTAACCTCGACAGTTGTGATATGTTTGGTTACTTTCTGTCTTCATGGTCTCAACTGTTACAATCTCAGACATACAGTGTCACCGAAAAGCAAGGTCACTTATGAAACCACAACACCTGCATTACCCTCATGATGCATGAAGCAGCTGCTCAGCAGTAAAACACTGTGAGCTTTTGTGTAATTAGAATTAAAAGCACAGGGAATGTGATGTAGAGTCAGTGTAACCTTAACATGTAACATTGTTAGGACCCCTTCCCCAGTTAACTGCTTGCCTGCACTCATACTGGTCCAGCCACAACCAGGCCTAAGCACAATTAGGCCATCAAAACTCGTAACAAACTCTGCTTTTGTTAAAATTATTACTGTTAGAAGCAGTTGCATCATGTTCTTGTTGCATGCCCGTAGCAAGTGAACTGTGTTTAAATGCAGCCCCCTGAAATGTGCCATGGCCAAGCAAGTGTACCATTCTTAACCCCTTAAAGCCTGTTGTATCATATTTGATACATACTTTAATCATACTTCTATCTAATCAATATGATAAATAAATTACTAATAAAAATATCTGAGTACAATCAGATAAATGATAAAAATGTCCTAAGTGGATTATCAGTTGCCAAAAACACCTAATGTATCAAATGAGACACAAAAAATATAAATGTTAAAATTAATGGAAATTTTCTTTGTTTTTTTTGGATTTCAGAAGAAAGTGAAATAAGTATTTCAGCTCCAAAAAATTAGAATTTTCTGGCCAAAATTTGTGTTTTCAGGCATTAAAGGGTTAAGCAGTAAAACAAACATAGGCACGGTACAGAATGCCTTTATGGCTTCACTTTTTTAATGTAAAATTGAAGCAGTGTGTGTTTGTATTAGAGAGTCAGAGTGTGTGATGAAAGTACGAGGGACCGTGGATTTATAAAAAAAAAAATATATATATAAATACATATATATATATATAAATACATATATATATATAAATACTATATATAAGTATATGTATATATGTGTATATATATATATATATATATATGTCAGAGATCCCAAAACACAGTACCATAGTTTGATGAATGTTTTGTGTGTGCCTACAATATTATCTCATGTGCATTTTTTTTTTTTTTGCAAACAGCAATATCACATGAGTCATCTGACAAAACTTCAGGAGGAAATATTCCCAAATGAATTCAGTTTTAACTCCATGAGCTTTGTAAGCATTACTGTCACATCTCCAAAGCATCAAATAAAAATATTCATCCACTTAATTTGTTGAAAAGTTTGTACTTATGCAAAGTACCATTTGTCCAATCAGCAACTCCTCTACCCTGAACCAGACTCATTTCTCATTTTTTGTGATTTATCTCACCTCAGTTTTTGTACTGCTGAGTGTGCAGACGTTTCTTTATGCCAGACTGCAGCTCACGCACATCTTGCTTAATTAATCCTGCTGAGCGTTTTGTTGTTCTTGTTTTAATTATCACTTGTTTCTGCTCTGTTTCTAAATCAGTCCCTTCTTCTTTTTTCCTTTGTCTTTGTGAAAGGCGTTGTGATGTTGGGTGTACTCAGGCGGAGGATTGTTTGCTCTTCTTAAAGGTCATGGACCGGTTGGCAGTCATGTTTCCGAGGCAGGAAGAGAAAGAGCAGGTTGTAACCTTTCAGCAGAGGGCAGTGCCCGAAAGCTGGATTGGTCCTCTGCAATGTAGCCTGGCTTTCTGTGTGCCACCTGTGCTCCTTTATATCAAGTCTTGCTGGTAAACAAAAAGCTCTTGACTAAAAACATTTGGGATTTTTTTTTTAACAGAACTGAGAAGCTTTTCCCCCTTTGTAGTGCCATCTCTGAAGTCTGGGGGACCCTGGGCAAAAATTCACTGGGGCTTACTCTACTCTCCAGACTTAATGTTTGAGACACTGCAGATCTTTTTTCGAAGGTGCTGTTAATGTTTTTTTCCCAGATTTAGATACACAGATTGTTATATATTGCAATTATTAAATACTGATACGCAACATCACAGAAGGACAGACCAACAAAATCTGAACGATAAAGACTTAAAAAATTCATAAATTTGAGGCAAAATAAAAAAGTTGTCAATAAGTAATTATGACAAACTGTATAATCAGAATTACTCTGAATAAATTAACATCTGGATTGGTAAAGCTTTACTCGGCTATCTAATTCAGGTAAAGGAAATGTAAACGTAATTTCAAATACATATCACGGACAAACTTTATTGTTTAATGCTAGCAAAAATTGTGTATTTCAAGTGAGTTCTCTCCATAGCTAAAGGTCCAAGATGTCTCCAGAGCATATTTTACCTATTTCTTGCCTAAAAAACATTAAACCAACACTAAGTAACTTTTCAGCCTTCATAAAATATTTTCATAACTTTTGTGATGAAACATCGACTTACAACTAGTTGAATGACACCTCTGTCATGGCCTGGGGGGGTCTGTATCGCTTTCACTGGCACTAAGCAACTTTGAGGAGGGTGGCAGGAAACCTGCCACACAAAAAGACTACAAATGTGCTGACTGCTTTACCGCATACGTCACTTCCCCCTTTCCCCATTCACTACAAAGACGGAAGTCGAGTCGAACGCCTACGCGCAACTAGTGCTATCATGGCAGAAGCTGCAAAACAAACGAAGAAACGAAAAGTTTTGTCTGAGGAGACAAAAAAAAGAAAGAGGGAGGCTACCCGGATAAAAGGACAGTCAAGGATTAACATTGGCCCAGCTTTCACTCGCTGGCGTGAGCTCAAAGACGAGGAGGGATTTCCGACCGATGCTGCCTTGGCTCTGTTCCTGCTGGACTAGTAAGTAGCTTCCTCCTGCCGGGATCTGTACGTGTGTTTACTGTGAAAGTAGCTAACATAGGTTTCAAGGCTCTAAAACTCGTCAGTGACTGACGCGCTGACGAGTCAGGTAAGGGGTGGGGGCGGTGGGGGGATACGGTACAAAACAAAGTTACACGTTTATTTTCAACATCGTCATATGATATTGTTTAGCCACAATTAGATTCATTACCTCGTCACTATTCATCCTTCACACAGCCGCTGGAAACAGAAATGTAGTTCAGTCCAACTGCAGGTGACCAGGAGATCAGGATTTTACGGCGCTACGCGCTGGGCCTCATGGGAAATGGTCTTCCTTCAGGCAAAACACTACTGCCTTTGTCCACCGGCGCCACCATAATCAACAAAAACTGAAAGTTCTTAAGTGCTGCTTTAAGGTAGATGTTCTTTTTGGATGCCTTTAAACCACCCCGTTTCAGCCCCGCCTAAAACAGACTGTTTCGATGTTAATCCTCATTTTAGATGCTTTTGTTTGCAATCAAATTATAATTTATAAACAAACACTTAATGACAACCAAGACCAAAATTCCCAAAATATGAAACTGATCATTTAAAAAAAAATGTTGCTGCTTGGAATAAATTATTAAAAGAAACAAAGAAAAACAAACATGTTTAAAAAGCCAATCATGTAAAAAAACAACTGAAAGGAGATGCATCATACATTTTCTATCATTATAGTTCTTATCAGAATGTGTCAACTTTGTTTATTTCCTAGATATCTGGAGACAATTAAACATAAATTTGGTAAAACCAGCATTGTCATCCAAAGTTAACATGGGAAATGAGATCTCAAGAAACAACAACAGGTGGCAGCCAGTTAAGAACTCCTGCTTTAGAGGACACTGAATTTACTTAAATTTGTGCCACCTTTTTAAAAAAAATTTATTCACAGTCTTGAAAAACTGGGCCATTGCAAATGGCTCCAGTGATTTAAACATTAGCCCAAATCCTCGAAACAATTCACTAAGACTCCTTATCCGGTTAGGCAAGGATTCTTTACATCCTTTTACTTTTTTGCTTTTGTGCAATGCATGTGTAAATAACCTTCCAGACACACAGTGTCTTTGCTCACAAAATGCTCTAAAATAAAGCACATTCAGGAAGGTCCCATAGTGCACAGTGACTCAGCTCTGACACTGATGCTAGCCTGGACCGGAGAGAGAGACACATTGAGCTTTTCAGGGTTATCCTGAGACCTTCCAGCACCCAGGAACAGATGCCAGGACATAGAGATTTACAGTCATCGGCTTGCCCTGGCCTTCCTCTTCCTCTCCTCTCCTCTCCTCTCTGCAGCAGCGGCAGCCTGAGTGCAGGCTTCACAGCTCCTCCAGCCAGGTGTTATTAATGTGTTATTGATCTCTCAGACTCCAGCAAGTCCATTTTACTTACATTTGATCAAAGTGGCATCCTCGCTTGGGGCCTGCGAGTTTGATGTGGAGTGGGAATCAGCCAGCCGAGACTTGCATGACGTAATGGCTCACAATGAGCTGGCTTTGCAACAGCAGAGCATCGGCAGTATTGTGTGGAGGAAAAAAGTGGAAAAACCTGAAAAACATGAAAGAGTGAGCCTCATTTCCATATGAAGGCTGTATATATTACAACTAAGCTCCAAAATATCCTGTTGATGTGCTGGTCGAAAAATGATAGGGCTATTATGCTCATTATCACTTAAAAGCATATGTTTTACTTGAATAATGGACTCCAAAATGTATCATTCAGCACAGATGGGCTGGTGTTTAAAGCCGGGAATATGAAGGAGTGTGGAGCTGTGGAGCTTGAGCACACTCACACAGATGTGTAATTATCCAACAAAGAAATAAGCAGGGCTGCAGACATTTTCACTGCGTGTTCTTTCTTCCCCGGGGTAGAGAGCTTCAGACTGAGCAAAGTGGGTCTACAAGAGTGATGCTGGGAGTGCTTCTCCACCCAGAGGTAAAAAAAAAACAAACTCCTGAGCGGGTTATATTTAGCCCACTGGCCAGTTTTTTCTACCTTTCTCCTGTGTCAACAATTCCAGCCAGTTTTACCAGCCTCTCTGATGAAGTGTGTAACAAATGCAGAGGTCACCCGAGTAAGGGTTCAGGATTAGTCCAGGATTGCAGTGGTGATACCCGACCTGTTGTTTGAGCTGCCTGTAGTGCTCTGCCAGTGAAATCTGAACTGCTGATGCTCGTCTAAAAGTCAAAACACTCTTCTTCAGGACATTTTTCTCCCTGGTGGATGGTGTAACGGATGCAGGCTTCACTTGTCTTGTCTCTCCTGGGGGTAGCAGTATTTCTGGTTTGACCAGCGATCCCAGTGGGCAGGAAAACCCACAGAGACCCAGCCATGAACCCAACCACTTATCGCGCTGTTGTATTTCTTGCTTATTTGACTGACACTCTTTGCCATAAACTTTATTAGGACATTGGAAATTGAAGCGCATTAAAGTGTAACAGTGCATGAATAATGTGTGCAGCACTGCTTTAAAAGAGCGTAAGGTTTTTGGGCTTTGAGGCCTTCACTGCATAAAATCAAACTAAAGCTGCGCTCTCTTAGGATACATCCCCTCAGTTACATTATATAGCTCCCAGCTCATATTTCTTGTCCCAGTTTGCTGTCAGTCTTACGGCATTTTGTCTCTCTTCCCATCACATGGCACAGCGGTGGCACTGGACTGTGACAGCTGCTGTTGCTGGTGGGTTATGGGTAGGTCACGGCAGCTGTGGTTGCATGGGTGCCAGCTGGAGGTAAATCAGTCAGCTGGGCTGGTTCAAAAACCTGTTGAGGAAACGTTGCAGGTATGAAGAAGGAGCTGGTGTGCAGATTTTGACTGAAATAATTTTTCTTTGCAAGGGTTTTTCAGGGAGTTCATGAAATCTGTAGCTGAAGTGGGAACATCAGAGTCAGCCAAAGTAAATTTGCAGTGACGTGGATGTTGCAGGCAGTTTCATCACGGTTCTGTGCTGGGAAAAATCACTTGTAGAAGACATGGTTTGAATTTTCTGCTTCTATGTATGGATTTCTTATTTTACACTTTACCGCAGCTTCCTCATCTCTAAATATTTTTTCAGTCCAACATGAAACATGTAAACAGTAATTCAGTATACAATGTATTGATTTTCTTTGGTTCATTAACTTATCTAAGACACCTCCAGCATAAATAGTCTACCTGTTATTTATCTCTGAACTTCTCTTCACTAGAATTTTATCTATTGACCACAACAGCAACATGTATATCTCCATGAGGAATACTGTTGGCAGAAAGATAAGGGGTGGGTCAAGATGAAGGGCTGAGACTGATATTTTATTTTTTTTACAGAATAGGTTGGTGATCATCAAGTCACACCCCAGGGGCCACATCGTGCCCCCACAGTTCCCTATTTTCACCTCAGACAATTGTGAATTTCAGAAAAATATCTGTGGCAAAGATTTGTTCTGGTTATGTTGTTGTTTTTCTGCCATGAAGTCCCTACAACTACTGATGATTTCCCAAAACATCTTTGATTGAAACAGTTTCATCAGGCATGGCTTCATGTTTCAGTTGTTTCACAGAAATCCACGTGAGACAGAAAAAGCTGGAAAAACAAATGCTGAAGGCAAACCCAGGAAAACTTTTCAGCCCCAGAAAGAAGCAGCCAAAGTATCTCAATTGCCCATGTAGCTGGCAGCAGTGTTTGCAATATGAACTGATCTTGATTAGAAAGGCCAAGAAAACTAACAATTCAGTAAAAAAAACAAAAAAACAACAAAAAACCATATATATATATATATATATATATATATATATATATATATATGTATATATATTTTTTTTTTTTTTTTTACACATAACTTAATAAGATCACATTATTTATGTTGTTTCATATTATTTGAAATCTTGTCTCCCATAGTGTATGTCAAGATAAAAATTGTCCCTCAGACAAATGTAGCTGATGACCCCTGGTGTAGGTGTATGTTCTGTGTCAACATGCTACAGTGGCCTTGATGTGATACCTTAAAAAATCCATTGAGTTTAAGTCAGAGTGGACATTTGTACAAATTTTGAAAAAAAAAGAACAAACAAAACAAAACAAAAAAAAAGAGTTCTAGAGAACATGGCAACTTTACTGATGACTCAGTAAACTTTACCTTCGACCCATGACCTCAAAACTAAACAGTCCCTCCAAGATGCAAAGTTGACATTTTAGCAAAGTTTGAAGAAAATCCCTCAAAGCCTTCTAGAGATATTATGTTAACTAACAACAACTGAAGATGAGGCATGATGACCCTGACCTTGACCTCTAAAATCTAATAAATTATTTGCTCAGTCAGAAAATACTTTTCAGCAGAGTTTGAAAAACATACCTTGTAGCATCATTTAGATATTGTGTTGAAAAACAATGTAAAGCCCACACACCCAACACTGCTTTGGTGGATGGCTGTTCGTCAAGAGACTGGGATAGTCGTGGACGAACGCCGGGGAACGGGGAAGGGCCCCGACTGTTTTGAACTGTTCAAAACTGTCGTGGAGAATTGCCGCTTTCAGGATAGTGGGGTGGAAGCCTAATGCAGTCTTAAGGTGAATGGTATTAGCGTGGCTTGTTCGGGGCTCAATCGGGGTGATCGTGGCTCAATCCAGAAAGCTTTCTGAGAACGATTGACAAGGACATATCCAATTGTGCCCCCGACTGTGTCCCGTTCAGTGACCGGGCTCAATTGGGGCTTATGTGACTCAAACTGGGCTCGAATAGAGCTGACGTCAGCATTTCGTCGGTGGGATGGAAATTCTTGGAATCCTCATTGTATCGTTGTATTGACCTAATTGAAGCAGGATGAACACCCCCGAAGCGCTGTAGGGTGTGTCCGGGGGAGAGACAGTCATTTCTTCCTGTATCATGCCGGTCAAACCAGCCTTGTCAATTGTGTACGGTCGTGCACAATCGCCCTGAGAAACAGGAATGTGCGACCTGGGCATAAGGCTGATGTTAAGAAATATCACTCTGAGATCTGTGGCTGTGTAGTACTTTGACTTAAACTGATCCACCATTACATGTTTGTTTCCTTTTAAATATGTTTTTTGTTTGTCTGTTTATTATTTTGTGTTGTTTTAGTCATGTTTTTGTGTTTGTTTGTTTGTTGTTGCTTTTTTATTTCATTTGTGCTGTTTTGCTATCATATACACCCATATATTTATACATCAAAAAGTACACACAGGAATGGTATTTTTTTTTTGCTTATAATCCGGCAAAGTCATGTATATTTCTGTATTCACTGCTATATCTAAATTGTTTAGTTGTTTGTCATTGTGATTCTTGTTTTTATGTATAATTAATTTTTATTGTGAAAAACTCTAATAAAATACAGTCCATTCTAATTTATTTTTTACTTATTTAATTCAGTTGTAGAATATGCTTATGTTGGAATTAAACACAGGGGTTATTTTGTAATTTAAAAATGTATGCTTTTGTTTTTATTGGATGTATTGAGGTTACTTTTCAGGGTCTTCTAATTTATTTTTTATTTATTTTATTGAATTGTAGTATATTCTTATGTTTAAGGTTAAAATTTATTTAACCCATTGGTTAATAACAATTGGGTCCGTTTTTATCAAACCTACTATTGCTGACTACTGGTCTCTGTTTGAGTAATCTCACTTGATCAAGCCTTTTCTTACAGTCCATACTACAAAATAAGTAATAAACGTATGTATGATTCCTGCTGATATCGTATCGGATCAATATCGGTATTGGCCAATACTCAAGGCTACAATATTGGTATCCTATCGGAAGTGAAAAAGTTGTATCGAGACACCTCTAAAATAAACCTCATTTAGGGGCATATCAGTTTAAAAACCACGCTTGACAAAAAAAAAAATTGCACTGAAATGTAATTTTTTTGAGTGGGTCTGGTGATATAAAAGCGGCTCTTTCATGTCTGACCTCAAGCATGGTTCAAAGCTTTTGTCAAGAGACAATAGTAAAGACACTCTGAGATCTGGACTCTTTGTTCTGATTCAGGTGTTAGACAGAACAAGAGCAGACCTATTGATTACTCAAACAGAGCCTGTCACATTCAGCTTATAGTCTTGTTCCTCTTCAAAGTCTCCTTGCGATACGCAGTGACCTCCCACCACAGTCCTCCTCACTTTGACAGCTGTGGCTTAAACTTCAATGACTCAACTGCCACTTTTTTGGTTGATAGACAAACTTTAAACTTTTATGATTTAAAGAATCAGATAACTAAACAAAAAACATACAGTGTGCAGAGCAGCCTTCTTCATCATGGCATGCAGAGATTGTTTAATATTAGAGAGTCATTAGAAGGAAGGAGGACAGAAATAATGGTAGATTTATGATAAAAATAATAACTAGACAGCACTCTGAGAGTGCATACCTTCATCAAGGTCACTCACATATTGCTGTTACACCTGTAGACAATAGTTAAATGATGAAGTAACCCTCATAATAAGATTCCTTGACCCCGAAAACCTACCCCTAACACTTGGAATCATGTTGGTATCATTATTAGTGTGACAATTACTGAGTGAAAACGATCAGTCACTATGGGAGGAAATCCTTATCACCTCTAAAATTGAATATTTTTTAAGTTGGACCATCACCAACATCTCCAGAAAATTTCTGAAAAATCTGTTCAGCAGTTTTTGCATAATCCTGCTAACAGACAAACACAGGCAAAAACATAACCTCCTTGGCAGAGGTAGGAACCATTCAAATCTGTGTTTGGTAAGGGATGGAGGTAGTTCTGTATTTGAAAATCAATAACATTTGAGCTTGTCAAAAAGTCAAAGTGTTATTTTACTAATGATAAAAGAAAAAGAGAGCGTGACTCAGCAAAAAGCCAGACTTGATATTGGACAAGCTTTTACATGCTGGCAAGAGCATAAAGAAGCACCAGTGTCAGTGAAGTTGTTTAAAGCTTTTTGTCTTGTCCGTTGGATCTTTTTTCTTGTCATCAAGACTTTTTTTTTTGTCAGCTCGCATGTAACAAATGAGCCTCTTCAAAGGGATCCTTAAGCCAAAAACTACAGACATCATGGTACCACTGAATACACATACAGATAGTCTACATGCAAACAATGTTCAATCAGTAGACAGCTGATGCAAGACATGCTTGTAAATTTTTACATATTAAAACAATAATACAGACTAGGGCTGTCACCTCATATACTCAATGTTCAAATAACTGTCAGATCTAACGGAGGGCATTTCCAGCACAATCCAGTGGTCCAGTACAACTCAAGAAAATGGAGGATAGACAAATTTGTTTTGAACATCTCTGAATGTTAGCATGTATGCTCAAAAACCGTTCCAGTTTGATTTTTGGGAAAAGTGACTGCCCTAACACAGACCCTTATCGGCTGACTTATTTCACTGGTCTCTCACATTACTCTTATCTACCAGCTTCAACACCCTCTGTACAATAACAGAGGCGTGTGTTGTGAGGAGGAAGAAACAGCGCTGTGTTACAGTGCAGTTACACTCAGAGACCTTTGGTCCAAATTCTTAAATCTGGTTTAAACTGAACCAAATTGTCATACCATTCAACTGCTTGCTTAGAAAAAAAATACTAGATTCTTAACTTGACAGCATACCACACTGCTAGATTGACATTTAAACCTACAAAACCCAAAACCAGTGAAGTTGGCACGTTGTGTAAATCGTAAATAAAACAGAATACAATGATCTGCAAATCCCTTTCAACCTATATTCAATTGAATACACAGCAAAGACAAGATACTTAATGTTCGAACTGGTAAACTGTGTTATTTTTTGCAAATATTAGCTCATTTTGAATTTGATGCCTGCAACATGTTTCAAAAAAGCTGGCACAAGTGGCAAAAAAGACTGAGAAAGTTGAGGAATGCTCATCAAACACTTATTTGGAACATCCCACAGGTGAACAGGCTAATTGAGAACAGGTGGGTGCCATGATTGGGTATAAAAGCAGCTTCCCTGAAATGGTCAGTCATTCACAAACAAGGATGGGGCGAGGGTCACCACTTTGTGACCAAATGCGTGAGCAAATTGTCGAACAGTTTAAGAACAACATTTCTCAACGAGCTATTGCAAGGAATTTAGTGATTTCATCATCTACGGTCCGTAAAATTACTGCACGTAAGCGGCAAGGCCGAAAACCAACATTGAATGCCCGTGACCTTCGATCCCTCAGGCGGTATTGCATCAAAAACCGGCATCACTGTGTAAAGGATATCACCACATGGGCTCAGGAACACTTCAGAAAACCACTGTCAGTAACTACAGTTCGTCGCTACATCTGTAAGTGCAAGTTAAAACTCTACTATGTAAAGCGAAAGCCATTTATCAACAACACCCAGAAACGCCGCCGGCTTCGCTGGGCCCGAGCTCATCTAAGATGGACTGATGCAAAGTGGAAAAGTGTTCTGTGGTCTGACGAGTCCACATTTCAAATTGTTTTTGGAAAGTGTGGTCGTCGTGTCCTCCGGACCAAAGAGGAAAAGAACCAGCCGGACTGTTATAGGCGCAAAGTTCAAAAGCCAGCATCTGTGATGGTATGGGGGTGTATTAGTGCCCAAGGCATGGGTAACTTACACATCTGTGAAGGCACCATTAATGCTGAAAGGTACATACAGGTTTTGGAGCAACATATGTTGCCATCAAGCAACGTCTTTTTCATGGAAGCCCCTGCTTATTTCAGCAAGACAATGCCAAGCCACATTCTGCACGTGTTACAACAGCGTGGCTTCGTAGTGAAAGAGTACGGGTACTAGACTGGCCTGCCTGTAGTCCAGACCTGTCCCCCATTGAAAATGTGTGGCGCATTATGAAGCGTAAAATACAACAACGGAGACCCCGGACTGTTGAACAACTTAAGCTGTACATCAAGAAAGAATTCCATCCGGAAAGCTTCAAAAATTGGTCTCCTCAGTTCCCAAACGTTTACTGAGTGTGGTTAAAAGGAAAGGCGATGTAACACAGTGGTAAAAATGCCCCTGTGCCAACTTTTTTGCAATGTGTTGCTGCCATTAAATTCTAAGTTGATGATTATTTGCAAAAGAAAATAAAGTTTCTCAGTTCGAACATTAAATATCTTGTCTTTGCAGTGTATTCAATTGAATATAAGTTGAAAAGGATTTGCAAATCATTGTATTCTGTTTTTATTTACGATTTACACAACGTGCCAACTTCACTGGTTTTGGGTTTTGTAAGTGATGAGGTTGAAAAGTGTGATACTGTAGCTTTAAAGCAGACCAAAATAAACTTCTACAACAACAAGTCACCATTTCTCTAGTTCCACATAATTTTACCAGGTTTAACAATCTGCTCTCATGGCAGTCAGAATTTGTGAGACATGTCAGAGGCAAGCATCCCAAGATTCGTCCCTCTTTTGTGTCCATTTATTCTTAGTGGTTGATTCAAGTCACTCATTACCAGCTGATCGATTTGACACAGTTTCTATCATTCATTTCTCTGGACAAGGTGGTCTAGTTACCACAGGGCAGAGAGATGAACACTACCTGCTTCCTGGTGTGCCAAAATGGAGTGTTAGTCAGAAAAAACAGGGAAGCTAATGAAAAGAGAACTACTGGAGAAATGTGTTCAAAGAAACAAAGTAGAGATGGACAGTTAATCAAGATTTAATTTTAAATATGATCGCTGTCTTTCACGATCATGAAAGCGGAATAATCAGATTTGGAAATTGCTATGTCACATGACATAATGAACCTGTTTAGTCTTTTTTTCCATCTTCAAGTATTTTTAGGTGTTTGTATATTTTCTCTCTGTTCAGAAGAAACTCTGTACAGACGCTACTGCTGGTGAATATAGTGCTACCATCTCAGCGTAAAAGAAATTGTGTGAAAGAATTGTTGAAAAAAACGAGCCACTATAACAGTGTGGGTCATCACACACTAGAGTTTGTTTACAACAACTTCTGATACCAAGCTGCTTTGATTAGGCACTATTTTGAGACACAGCCAATGTTTCACCAGGTGATGGATGCAAATTCATTGCAACTGTAAAAATGTTACATCAGGAAAATTCTGCCAAACTCAGACCTGTACTTCTGTACTAAAACCTTTCTTATTTTGCTCTGACTCAGTTTATTACCTTCACCAAAAAGGATATGTTTTTTTCCTGCGTTTTTTAGTTTCTATTTCTGTCCATTTGTTTGTTAACAGGATAACTCAAAGAGTTAGTGACCGACTTTGATGCATTTTTAAGAGAATGTTGGTCATGGCACAAGCAAGAAGTGATTACATTTTGGTGGTTGTCTGAATCCTGATGTAGATCCAGGATTTTTTTAAAGGATTTGTTGACATTGTGAGATAGGGCAATATTCTACATTTTTCACAGTAAATTGTCTGACAGTGTTGGAAATGCCTAGAGGTTTGTGCTCTTACAGCCAGTTCTATCTAGATTTGAGGATAGATGTGCATCATTCCCAGGCAAGGTCCAAAAGTTGGTTCAAGCACCAACAGCAGGAAGGTTTTCCATTTTACAAGCAAATTTCAGATGGATATGCGTCATACGGTAGATATTTTTTTGTAGCCAAACAGTCACATATAAGAATTTGACATCTTTGAAGCAGTAACAAGTGAAGCTTCTCACTTCTCCTCTGCTGCCTGCCTGTCAGAGTCACAGAGTTGTGCTGAGAGCAATACACCAGCATACACTGGCACACATGCACACACACAGGAACCACCATGCACCAAACGCGGAACACAGATAATCAGAAATCTGCCCAGGCCGAGTAGTTCTTGTCTTTCCAACCATCTGTGCAAAACGCATAACTGAGCCATTGTCAGGTCTGTAATGAAAGTGATCCAGTCAAATTGCATTGTAGATGGAATTTGTTTTAGTCAAAGGTTGTATTTCCACTGGCAGCGTCGTGGCAAGGCACAGCACTAAACAGATGCGGCTTGTCTTTTTTCAAAGGCATCAGAAGCACCTCTGTGTCAACATACACAGGACAGATCGCACCAGCCAGGAAGTTAGCCACACACAAACAACACAGAGCATCCGGTCTCTACAAAATACAACTACATTTGCAGACACAGAAATATATATATATATATGGAGCATCTGATCTATTTAAAATGAAACTACAGTCGTCCACCAAGACGCCATTACTGGTGCCATCAGCCCCAACTCTGACGAGAGGTAAAAAAAAAAAAAAAAAAAAAAAAAAAAGGATTTTTTTCACCATGTATGACAAGTTATTTATCTTGGAGATGGAAGAACACAGGATTCTGCATAGCACATTGTAACCCTTCTGTATTCCAAGATGGTATCGCAGCAACACAAATGACTGTTTGTCTTTTAATCCGCTTTTTATTTCTAGTCTTAGACAGTTTCACAGGCAGCATCTTTTATTCTTTCATTTTTTATCTTTTCAACTTTTTATCCTCTTTCGGTTTTATTTTCTTTCATTTTATCTCCTATTTCCTTTTATCTTTTGGTAGTTTTAGCCTTTTTAATTTCTTTCTTCCTTCTTATCTTAGGTGTTATTAATCCTTTATTTATTTTTCTCCCTTTTTCGTCATTTCTGGCTCTTATGTGCTTTTCCACTATTCTGTTTTAAGTCTTACATTTTCTGTCATTGTATTCCTCACATTTGATTTTTATTTTTCTTTTATTCTCATTTTATCTTTTAATTTTGCCTGTAAAGTACTTTGTAACCCTGTTTTGAAAGTGCTATATAAATAAAGTTTATTATTATTACTATTGTCAGGCAAGGTGAGTCTTATCAGTTTGTCTTTAGTAATCTTGTCATCTTGCGACGAAAGCCTGGGCAGCGCTCAGTGGTACGGTGCTCTGAAACGCTGCTGGTAGATTTTGGCTTAACCCCTTGGCGCCCACTGTAGCATGGCGCAGCACCGCTCGGGGCTCTCGGTGAAGCTGCACTTATATGAAAGGGGTTACACATCTACCAGATCAGGGTTGAATAAACCTGCAGTCTGGCCAGTCAAAAATGAACCATGGGACATAGTTGGCCCCGAGGCATAGTTTTTTATCCCCTGGATTAAAACAACAAACATAAAACATGCTCCTGCTCTGAAAGTAGGAAATAACATGAATAATACTGTGAGAGCACAAAACATCTGCCAAGGCATTTCCAACATTGTTTGGTGGCTTATTGTAAAAAATGTTGAAAAATCTTTCCATGTTAATAAATCCAGGAAAAATTCCTGAATCCACACCTAGATTCAGATCACCACCAAAATCTTAACAGCTCTCCCTTGTGTCATTACCAACATTCCCTTAAAAAATGTATTCGGTTACTGGTACAAAAATCTGTTCAGAGCTATTAGTGAAAATGTGGAAAACTGCTCCAACTGGTATTGTAAACAAGTCTGTAAAAATTCCTGGATCTGCATCTGGATTCAGATCAAAACCAAAATCCAATCACTTCTTCGGTGTGCCATGACCAACATTCCCTGAGTGATCCTGTTCACAAAAAAACAAACTACAAACAAATGTCAGCAAAAACACAACCCCCTTTGTGGACGTATGAAGTATTTTCTGAGTTCATTCAGAGTGGTGGAGGGTTGCATGGGAGCTGCAGCTCAAAGAGAATGAAAGAGGGAAACACTGATTCATAAGTTAAAACTTCCTGTGTTGTGACAACCCAAATGCCTCTGTATGTACTTTGATGTATGGGTCTGTCTCTGCACACTGAGGGAGGTGATACTCTTCTCACCTGAATGTCAGGTGAGGTAATCTCAACAGTCCTCCCCTCCAGGCACTCCGGTGCTTCAGAGCCCTCTAGTGCCCTCCAGCTCCTCCGAGGTCGCTGATTGCTGAGCGGCTTCTTGAGAAAGACAGCTCTTCAGACAGTTTTAAAGACCTTTGTTTTGTTCCTGTGCTTGGCCCGCTGGGTAAGAGGGAGGAGATGAGAGCTCCCGCGAGAGATGAAGGGGATTGAAGTGGGCACCAAACATGACCCGGCGCCTCGTTTCCTCGTACAGTCAGGCGAAGACTGTGTCCACCCCAGTGTTTGAAAACACTTCTCAGCCCTCCATCCATGCTAAGCTGGCAGTGAAAATTGACCTTTTTGAAAGCGCCTCCCATGGATGATTCCTAAAACGCTGCTCTCACATTGTGCGCAGGGGGAAATGGGAGCTTTTCAGAATCGCTGACACCACCATTGTGATGTGATCTGCTGTAAAACTGCAGTCCTTTAGGAAGCGTGCACATGCCTGAAAGAAGAGATTTCAAGCATTTTCTTTTGTATTTGGCATTTTGATATGAAAAGCAAACTTTTGAGAACTGCCTGGAAAGACTAATGTGGATAATGCTTTCGTGTCAACTTCAAAACAGTGTAGACCCTCTGCAGCTAAAGACAATGCACCGTTAGCTTGTGTTGCATTGCCATACAGCCACAAATATGCAAGAATGTCCAAGGAGCCCTCGGGGGTGTCATTAACAAAGGGCATAATTCAAAACCTCAAACAGAAGATTAGAATAATTTCCCGGCCTTTCTGTATGTGTGTCTGTGTGGGGGTGACTGAGTGGGTGTTTGTATGTGTGCTGCTGTGTGTTGTGTGTTTTCTGTGCATGTGGAAGGGGCCAGATTGGCGATTGTTCCCACTTGATTATATGTAAATATTTACTGAACACTGTTGGCTATTGTGAACTTCTATAAATCACAACCGTGTGCATTATTACAGAGCTTTGGTTTGTTTTTTATTCAGTGGTGGGAAAATGCTAATGAAAAAATTTGCATACTGTGCTAAGGACATATTCTTATGATAAATAGATTGTTCTGCAGATGTGTAAAAAGCAGAGCACTGTCGTAGAAGCAAGCTTAAGGGGCATTTAGAGTAGGCGGACTACAATGTGTCAGGACCCTGGGGCAGCTGGACCCTGGCCTTTGTCTGTCAGGACAGCCGGGGTAATTAAGAATGAGCTTAGACTGGGATTATGGCTGGAAGTAGGCTGATCACAGGGGACAGGAGAAAAGGCAGCAGGAGAATGGTGGTTAATATGGGTATTACTCTGCTTAGCTGCAGTATCATGTGACAATGAGCACACTGACAAAAGGAGCCTGTTGATGCTCAGATCCCTTGCTAATAGGCTTTGCTTAAGATAGCTTTGTTTACCCACAGTGTGCACTCCACCTTCATGCTTTATCTCCCTTCCTCACATGTTTAAACTTTTCATAATTTGTCTCAAACCTAATTATAAAACGGTTATATTTTGCTGTGCGCTTCCCTGAGGCATTTAAGCACTATTCAGACACATTTGCCTACTCCAGCACCTTTAAAAAGAAACACGGGTGATTGTTCATCTCTCTTGTGAATGCTCCCTCACGCACTCTCTTTGCGTTTTTTTGAGATATTTTTGCTGGAATATAATTAATGTTCTCATTAAGTGAACGAACGAGCTGCTGGGCAGAACTAAAAGCCTGATACCCTCGGGTCCTCGCCCTGCTCCTGCTTTAGGAAACACGTGGGCTGGAAAAACATAGCTTGTGTGGGAAAAAGAGGATAGGTAGGTAACTACATTCTGCTCAGACCATGTTTGTACCTTGCATTATCATCTAAACTGAGCATTCAGACACAGAATCGTAAACCTCAGTGCTAGGCATGGATGCATCTCTAGCAATACTAAAGCAATTTGTTATACAAAAGCTTTAAATACATTTAATGGTTCTTTTGGGATGCCCTCATTTGGACTAGTTCTGTCGTGTAGACTAGGGCTGCTCAATAATGGTGAAATCTTAATCAAGATTACTGAGTAAATCATGATTATAAAACACAAATACTCTTATTTAGAACATCTGCATCACAATCATTCATTGTTATTACACACTTAAAGACTGAAAAATCTGAAAATTATGCCATGAACAGGGATGGGAATTGATAAGATTTTATTAACACCAATGCCATTAATAATTCTGCTTCCCAATTATACTCTCTAACAATTCCATTATCAATCCCTGCTGATTTTCTGTGTTGGCAAAAGTTGGCATGTAGGTTTTCAGTAGCAAAAATATCAAACACATGACGCTACTGATTCAGTGCTATGCTGCACAGATAAATGCTTCTGCAAGTTGCTGATGACTCCGATCACCCAAAGTTGTTAAAAATTATGCTACAACTCTGACCACTTCTGACCTCTGTCAATGGAAGGTATTAATAAGGGAATTGATAAGCAAAAACACTAATGATATCGATTCCTTCAGGGAGATGTTAGAGATTCTCCATTGAAATTGAAACAGCTGTGCTCTGAAATATCTGGCACATATCGAAGACCACCTAGTCAACAGACTGCCTGCATTAGTCTGCCTGTAGGCAAACAATGGGGCTTATTTACATCCTTCCAGCCACACTTGTAGTGATGGGAATTTAAGAGGAGGATTTTTTTTAGCTCAGCTGTCTAATGGATCTTAATTCAGTACCGTTTTGGCTATTCAGGTTCTTAAAACAGCAACAAAAATTGGCAATAAAAAAGGGAAAGCCCCAGAGAGTTACCTTCTACAATTGACTTGGTAGGAAACTACACATTACAAAGGAAGGAAGCTAATGAGATTTTTAGTGATACAAATGCCATTATCCATTCTGCTTATTGATCTATGTTTGTAGTTATTCCCCTATTGATTCCTGTAGATTTTCTGTGTGTAAATATGTATGCCTACACAGATTTTCTGAAAGGACAACATCGAACACATGGCACCTCTGATATTGAAGACCTTTTGACAGTACATTTGCAAAAAAAAGGAAAAAGAAAAAAATCCACAAGACGGTAATATTTGGGTCAAATCACAGTGTGATACAGCCTAGGAGGAGAGTGTGTCAGGGGGCATGCTTCACATATACCCCTTTCAGACTGGCCAAAAACCCCGTTTAAACCCGGGTAACAACCAGCTCCTGTCGGCAGTTTGAAAGGGTTAAATCCGCATTTCGACCCGGGTTGACTGACCCTGCAAGCAACATGGATTTTTATCGGCTTGCCTCCGATCGGCTTCAGTGAGAACATTACACCCTGGTCAACCCGCTAATTTACGAATGATGTCGGTGTTATGTGCCTACGGCATAACATTGCGCCCGTCCCCTTTGTCTGTAACTTATGTGACTCTTTGCCATCTCGGCAACAAATTCCATCCGCCTTTGTATCATCAGCGCCAAGTTTGTACATTTTTAAAGAGGGACAAAAGTACAAAGTACAGTAAACCGTGTCCAAGGCATCCATGCTCCTTTCCATTGTTTACGTGGTTGTGTTTCGTCGTGCTGATGATCTCATCAACGTGATGACATCAGCTCGATGTGCCAGAGGAAAAAAACAGCCACGCAGCTCGTCTACTGCTGATTAGACCTGGGTCTGCTGGCAGTGGTAAAGGAGTCACTTGCCGATTATTAGCGGGTCAACCCACGTTGAAAAAACCCGCATTGACACGCTAATTTTAGTGTAAAAGCGGTAATACAGACAAAGGCAGACACACACACTCACAGCACCACTAATACTCTCTGCTGGGTCTGCATGCCCCCCTCTCACCAATATTATGCTTCTGATACTACCTATGGAGCAAATGGGAGGTCAACTTGTCCCCCTTTCCGTGTCTGCAATGTTTACAGTGGAGTTGAAATGTCACAGGGGTGTTAATATTACGACTTGAAACAGCAGCGTGAACAGTACTTTAGAAGCTGCACATAGGACTGTTGGCTTAATTTTATGTAAAAGTAAGCCACATTTCAGACTGCCTCTGTATGCTGTTCCCCATGATTATTTCTTTTACTCCATTTGTAACGTTTGCGCTGACTGTCTCTCGGCAGAGTGTGACATAGCTTTTTAAAGGCATGCAGAATGAATAGAAAAGCAGCCATAAGGAATGACCACAAATGATTTTGATGCCTCAATCAAGCTGAGACCACTTCTCAGTTTTTATCTCAACTTAGAAGTACTTATTGTCTCTTATTGTCTCTTGTGTTTTTTTCATTTTATTCAGTTGCCTGTCACACTGCAGTTTGCCAATCAGACCAAAACCATCAAATGTTTTGTAATGTCGTCACCTGCCACTAGCTGTGACTGTTGCTGTGGTCATTGGCTCCTGCCATCGGGCCTTTCATCCACTATATTGTGGAAATACAAAAAAACTACAGTAAGCAGGGCATCTCAATGCACAGGGTAGTTTGGCAGTATTTTTGGCTGTATGATAAGTATAAAGGTATATTTGGGCAGCGTCAGAGGAAACTGGCATATTCAGAGTGAACCATCCAACAGTACACACCAACGAATGTTGAAACTGAAACAAACATTCAGTGCCAGATTAGCACATTCAGTGAAGACTCATTCCCCTGTGATGCAGCACAGAGCACCACAAGAAGTCCCTTTAACATCTCTGCTCCATCAGGTGCTGGAGAATAAACATTTTTCACTGTTTTACACCTCTGATATTTGTTAATAAGTAAATATGCAAACGTAATACCTAGTGCAACATCTTTACTGTCAAACTGTACCTTACTGTCAAACTTTGCTTTTTGGACAAAGGGTGCTGTCATTTTTATGTTCATATTGTAAATATTGTTAACGTTAATAGTGTAAATTCCTTGGCCTTATTTATCGTCTCACTTCTACTTAATTTACTTATTTTCCCTTTATAAGGAAGTTGATATTGATTAAAGATTCTTCATATTGCAACCTGCTTACATAATTTTTCTTCTCAATTTTCCTTTTCATTTTATTTATTTAAATTTTACGCTCTTATGTATTTTAATGTCTTATTTAATATTTTCTACTGCTATACTGTGTATACGAGCAACTGAAACAACCCAATTTCCCGTTGGGGATTAATAAAGTATTTCTGATTCGATATATCTGCTGATACTGATAATCAACTTTTTAGGCAGTTATCTGCTGACACTGATATAGCTCAATAATATCTTCATCCCTAGTATAAACCCCTCTTTTTCAGCCCTGCTCGGAAAAGGCTGGTTTAAAAACATCCACATGAGCTGTGTCCGACCAGCCCCCTCCCAAGAAGTGGATACGGCTTTGGCTTTGCAGTGCTGTGCTTTAATGTTTTCCTTGGCTGCACAGATATGGCTGGACTTATTTCTTCCACCATAGCTGCCTGTGGGCAAAAAAACACCTGACTCAGGGAATGTCTCTTATCCGGGGGAAGCAGCACATCTCCTGATGACATGATCATTGGACCATTTTCAAACAGCTTGTTTGAGAACAGATTTTTCTAAAAGGTGGTAAAACCAACAGAGGGAGAGGAGGGATTCTTTAAGAGCTTCCACAATTAATCGATAAAAATCATTAGCGACATTTAAAAGTCCTGTCAACTATTTTTAGTGTATTTTGCATGATATGAGAACTTTAAATGTGGGGTATAAATATTCCCTGAGTCCTGCCTGATTCTAAACCCCATGAGTGTTGCCTTGACATTAGTGGAACCATTTTAGACTGGACATTAGAGCAGGCCAGTATGATACACAAAAATGTGAGGAACAGGTTTATCCAGACACCATAAAGGTTACTTTAAATGCCTCTGGTAATTCATCCTGTTACCCTTATTTACAATGAACCTGTGCTGCTATTTCTGGTATCGTCTCCTCTATTGTATTTGAAAACCTTCCTGCAGGTGGACGGTTGGCAGAGTTATCAGCACATGGCGTGACACAGCAATGCTTTGTTTTGACCTTGTTGAGAGGGAGCAGGGAATTGTTTTCCGCAGACTTTAAGAGCTAATCCCATCAGAGGGAGCGCACAGCATGGTGGGAGAACTCAGTCATGTCTGAGGCAGTGCTGCCAGAACAAGAGGCAGACAGGAATGTGTTTGTCTGGCTAACTTGGCTTTTATTTGCTCCTGACTGGAGAAGCAAAGGGGGAAAAGTCCTCTCAGACAACTTGACTTCCAAAATTCCTTTTTACAAGCCAATGAGGGGGGAGTGGGGGTCTTTTCTGTGATGGTGAAAGCAGGAGACATCTCTGGATTGGGACTCAGTCGTGGTTTGGGGGAGATGCAATAGTGGCTCAGATTGTCATTATGACAGATGAATTAACTAGGTTTTACCTCTCTGAGGAGGGTGCCTCGCTTCACTGGCTGTCTGTTGGCTTGGTTAGGCACATGTGCTCATGGGGGAATGGACTCATTCTGTGCTCAGGCCATGAAACTGAGGATTTATCCCATTCCAGTGAGTCCCTGTGGCGCCACAAACTCCTGCTGAAGGATTTAAGGAAACTCTGCCAGCTCGTCTGTTTTTTTTGACAGATACCAGCGGCAGGGATTTTTCTATTGCATAAATGTTGAAGTACTTACTTGTGGTTACAATGTTTTGTTTGAAATTAACTGTTTGAGAAGTGCGGGTAAGAGGTAAAGTTCACAGAGGTCATGTGTGGAAAATGTGGTTTTTGTAAGTGGTGACGGTTTTATGAGCTCCAACTACAGGATGAAAAATCCCTGTAGCTTTGAACCACTTAACTGATCAATCAATCTTCGTAAGATTGGAAATATAACCCATAGGCATAAATGGTTGGTTGGGGTAGTTATAAAAAAAAACTCCTTCTTTTTGCATTATAAATTCAGTAGAACATTTGAAACTTTAATAAGTTGTTCATTGATCATTTTTTTTCCCAGCAGCCCTCTCCAGAAAGTCAGAGGTCAAGTAGTTAATGAGAGAATTTTCCAGATGATATAAAGATCTTAAAAATTACTGTAATACTGCTAGAGGAACATTTAAAACAAATCTTGCTGAACAAAAAAAAAAAAAAAAAAAAAAAACTTTTATCAGGATATCTGGAAAAGTGTCTGGCCATAGATTTCCCTGTTGAAATATGCAGCTAAACCAGTACCTAAATATTCCACCTAATTTTACTAAGTGTAGTTAAACACTTGCTGTGCTTGCATCTGTTTGTTTTTCTTGCAGGCTTTCATTGTGAAGCATCTGGGAAAATTACAGGAAGACAAACATTGAGAGCATCTGCTTTCTCACAGCTGTTGTCTGCTGTTGCTGCTCTGATTCCTAAGCAAAGCACTGGAGTATTTTAGCTACACATTGATAAAAAAAAAATGTTATATGACACTATTCTTTAAAAAGTCTGTCTGTGGCTGTGGCCTTCAACTGATCATCAACATGGCTTAAATGAGGGGTTTTCAAAGGTCTTGGGAAATGACCCCCCCCCCCGCAGAACATAGTTTCTTATATATTTATTGTGTGCCATGTTTTTTTTGTGGGGGCAGTGTTTTTAATCCAGAAAAGTAGAATATACTTCCTTGCTGCAAAGGTCATGAGACAAAACAGTCTTTTATGTCTGCCATTTGCAATAAGCAAGTCAGGCAGACCAAGAAGGGGACACAAAGGATTTAAGTCAATATGAACACAAAAAATTATCGATAACTCATAAGAAGATATCAGACCAATATTTTTGCAATTTAGGACATGACCACAAAAACTAAATATACCATAATTTCTCGAATATAACACACACTTTTTTGCTTTTAATTAAGCTCCAATTTTTCAGGTGTGTATTATACACAAGTACAAGCAAAATACTCAAAATATTTTGTCTTCCTAACATCGCGATTGCAACACATCTGATACAAAAAGCCGAAATATTCTCTTTCTCTGCACAACATTCCTGCCAAACTCGCGTAATTCTTATTAAACTGACTGTTAAACTGTTCTAATCAAATATTTTGGGTCTTAATTAATTTAACTTTGTGTAACCATCGTTTAATTCTCAAGTTTCACCACTCACTGGCAAACACAGGGCGCTGACATCTTGAGAGCAAGTGGATGCAAAATAGCTGTGCTGTGATTGGTCAAAGACATCGGCATGTTGATAGCTGCTCTCTGATTGGTCGGTACACTACTAGCATGCTCGGGCAGAAATCGAGTAATTAATTGCGCATGTGTGAAGCAAAAGGTGTTTCTGCATCCGTTTGAGAGAGAGAATGGTGTATTTGATGTGAAAATACAGAAATTTCATTGATTAAAACTTTGAATAAAGGTATTTTTTGAGTTGTCTGAGAGAGTAAAGGTTTGGGCAAAATTTGTGTGTGTGTTATATTCGAGTACAGTGTTTTTCAGGCAAAAATCAAGAAAATATGGGGTTTGCACACAATATATAATTGAGTGCGTGTTATAATCGAGAAATTACGATAATTACCAAATTCAGAATTACACTTGGAATTCACGCAATGGAAATACCTAAAATAATTGTATTTTTTACTCATTTTTTGTGTGGAGCATCAAAGTATCATGTAATCCCCCGCATGATGTTTTACCTTAACTTAAATAGAATTTAATTTGCCTACCTAAGATCATACATTTTGGCCATGTTCTTGTAATTGAAATGCAATTTAAAGTTGATTGTTTTAACTCTAAAGAGCCACTGTAGCTCATTACATTCACCACTGTTACCCGTTTCCTGCATGATCACTTTCACATTTTCTAAAAGCAGTATAATATTTTCACACATCAGTCACACATGGTCACCTTCCTTTTAGTTTTATCTTTGTTGAACAAATAGGCTGCTAATGCCATGCACAGAGATGATGCACTTGAAGCACTTGAACAGAAAGTATCTTTAAACATGATTTCACTCTTACAGGTAAGTGAAGGCGAAGAGAAGTAGAACTTGTCAGGTCTTTTGGAGAGAAGTGAACTCAGTCTCCACAGACAGCCAGAAGTCATACTTGTGCAGTTTTCTGCTCAGCCCAGAATCTCTCCACTCTGTCTGTAGTTACTCAAAATTGATTATTTTTGCCTTCCACGTTGCAAAAGTTAGCTAATGATATGTTTACTCTTATTTTTGCTTGTATGTTTTTCTGCCTCCTGCAATGTCCCCTGATATCACACTTTGAAAAGCTCAGGCATTAATGTATTTTCCTCCTGAAATTCAGCCCAAGCCCTTTTTTAAGATGATGAAATGCTATTCCTTTAAAAATAGCCATGTTATATTCTCTATCAGCCATCTTTTGCAGCTGCTCCTATGATTCTTGTTTAGACATTAAGTAAAACAAGTTGTCACAGTCACCCCCGTTAAGGTGTTGCTTTCCTCTCTGTAACCGCTCCATCACTCCCTCTGCATGTTTCTGCCACTTTGTGTTTCCTCTCCATCTTTGTCCTTGTCCTCTCAGCCTCGGGGGGGAGGCTTCCCTGGATCTACAGTACGCTGAGTGTCCCTGGAAGCGTTAAGGATTTCAGGCAACGTAAACTCAAAGTAGACTCATCTTTGAGCGAGCGTCTGCCTCCCCAGGCTCTCATTAAGCTGGAGTGTGAAGGTGTGTGTTTCTGGAAGGCTGAGAGGGGTGGGGATACATACAAGTATGCGGAGGTTAAAGGCCCACCGATTGAGACATAATTTCCCAGCTTGAAATGGCAGGAGTCAGTAACTATTAGGTGGTATTAGGTGGTTCCCGCAGTACAGATTTACTTGATTATAGTAACTAAGTCTCAGTGGTGAAGGCGGTGCAGAGTGAAAACGTTGCACCTGGAACTAAAATCTGTGCATCTTATTTGCCCTTTTAGAGGAGGGTACGTGTGTGAGAGAGTTGTGTGTTAGTGTCTATGGTGTGCAATGAAGAGAGGAGGGGTGTCACACACCTGGGACATGTGGCTACTCTGTAATTTGCAAATTGACTCATTTTCAGGTAATGAGCAGGTACACCTTTCTATAATTTGGATGATGGGAGACACACTCTTGCTTGTATGCTTATGCACACACACAAATATTTAGCGATGTCTTTGGAGGATTTTTTTGTATGTTTTTTTAAGTCTCAATGTAAAATGGTTTAAAAAAATAATATATAAACAATACATTTTGGACATTTGTCTAGATTCATTTATCTACATTCAGTGTCAATAGCAAAAATATCTGACATGTACCTTTTTAAAAGTGTTGCTTCATGCTAAAATGACACTGACAGCAGGCCTCAAGGTCAGTCCTCTGGATGGCATCGTATTTCCCCAGTTTGCTAAATAATCGAACTAGTGTTTAGGCAGAGAACTGCAGAGCATCACAGAAAAATTCTAATAGAATTTTGTACTGCATGCCATGGCATAGACCACGATGATGCACCCATAGCAAATGCAGGAGAAGGTACAGCTGCAAGCCTGGAAATGCACACTGAGGGTCTGCCTCAAGTCCCTGCATCATGCTGATTCGTATGTTACTGGAGCATCTTCAGCAGACAGAACATGTATGCAGGGGACACACTGTGATCAGTTCTCTGACTACTGAGGCTGATATCAGACAGACTTTTACTATAGTTTAGTTATTGTGTAGCATATGCATATTCGACCTGCTGTAAAAAGTTCTCTATCTTTCAGCCTTATGGTAAAGTACAATAGGTCACTTTTTTAAGTATAATATGCCTTCATTGATACAGGAGAGAGATAGTGGACAGACTTGTGAAAGGTTGCAAGAGAGTAGGACAGGACATTCTGCAAATGGACCTCAAGTGGGGGTCGAATCCGGGTCGGCAGAAGCATATACGGATGCACCTTGTTGCCCCCCACTGGGCCAAACTAGCACCTCCAACATGTTGTTTCTTAAGTTTAAATCACAGCTACGGTCTGAAAGCCTTTTTATGGTAAGTCTGTCAAGTGTATATCAAGCTAAAAATTCTATATGCAAAATGTGAGTGATCACAGCATTAGCTCTAACCTTTTAGTTTCAGAAAAGCACATGCATTTGAAAAAAAAAAGTAAAAAAAACAGATGATTTCTCTTTGATTAAAACACTGCAGAAAAGTCCCTGGTCCTTTATTCTTTTATTAATTTATCAGTCTGACAGCGGGATCAGCACCCTCCAGGATAAATATATATGTGAATAGAAGGCTTATTTCTAAATTATCTTTTGAAACAGAGAAGAATGAGGCTCCAAAGAACAAAAATGTGAGTTAGAAAAAGACATATAGAAACAAGGTACTACCGTAGATCTGTTATGCAGCCTGATTCACACAATTGATGTGATTAATCAAGATAAATTTACCCAAGAGTTTGTTATTATAAAGATGATTTTTAAAAAAATGTTTGATGACACAAGTAAGCATAACTATTTGTTGAGTTTTTTTTTCTACCCCTGTAATATCTGTGAACACATATTTTACTCAAATTATGGCCAAAGATTTGCAGCTATGCACAGTCACACTGTTGGCCTTTTTATTATGCAAAGGGCAACAATATTAACCTCTTTTAACCTGAATTCATTCACAACTCCTCTGGACATCACTCTCCACATAAAACCATATGGATTGTTTTGCCTTCTCAGACACTTCTCAGCTACGAGAGGCACCTCCAGCAAAAGGTTTAACCAGATTAGTTTGTATCGTTAACAGGATGCTGTTCATTGAGACAATAAAATGCTTTTTTGATAGTCCTTGTTCTGTTATCTCTCCTGGTGATACCTGAAAAACAGAGGCCTTTAGTTTTTCCTCTGGCTTGTTAGATTAGAACTGTCTAAGCTGCGTTCTCCCGATTAAACACTTTGAATCTCTGGGGGGAGTTGTGTTGAAGGCCACTCTCATGAATAGTCTGGCTTCTTATCCTGTGATGCTTTGTTAAAGCTTTGTGTCTGCGCTCACCTGTTGAAACTGAACATTTCTTTTTCTCACTTGAATCTCTCAAAGCAAAATTCAGTATTCTTTACACAGACACACACAGTGCTGTAATATAAAATTCATAAGAACAGCTTTAGCACAGTTAAAGTATTCCTGAGCCTTCTGTCAGACTCCCGGGGAGGATATTTTTTCCGACCTACAAATGCTGCAGAAAACACACTCCCTCACAAACACACGTACACATGCTTGGGCTTGTCATCCCCCAGCCATGTACCCCTGGTCAAGGTTAAGCAGTGTGAGGTTAGGGGAGACAGGGAGGGGGCAGGTAAGACTGGAGAAATGCGGACACATGGAGATGAGACGAGGGAATGGGGGTAATGGAAAAACGCAGCCACTCACATGTCATGCCGACAGCAGCCCCTCTGTTGTTGTCAGTCTGAAGCTGACAGGCCAGATTCCCTGGGATTCTGCCGAGCTGCTGCTTTTGATCGAGTTTTTCAGGAAATGAGGAAAACTGAGCTGACTGCAACCTCTGCCTCGTGGAAATGAGGTTGTCCTGACGAGAGCTCTTTGTGCTAATTTCTTGCCCCTCAGATGCTGCTCAGGACAAATTGCGGACAAATTGAGGACAGATTGTGACGCTGCAGGGCTAAATGAGCACACACACTCGTATGTTTACAATGCAGATTATAATTTCAGGAAAGTGATGGCTCCTTATGAATCCTTTCGTTGTCTCGATTGTAATGATGCAGTGTGTGGCAGGAGTTTGTGACACTGACATGAGGACCACACGATAATTTTAACAAAAGATATTATCAAAAAATAAAGGATATTTTCACTCCATTTCCCACATGATTCGCAGAGACTTTGTTCTGCACCAGCAGAGCCAGACAAAAGATGAGCGCTCAGGTAGCTCATTAGTGGTTCTATCAACATGAAAGCTCATAACACAACATGCCATGTTATTATCTCTGCAGCCACTATACTCGCGTTGTTTTGGCCTCTAGCAGGAACGTAGGGTGGAGCGCTTCCTGTTGCCGCTCCTGTTCATGGCACCTTTTTAGGGCTGGGATCAGCTGCCTGTGTGTAGAAATGCAGTCCCCTCTCCATGGCCTCTGATTTAATCACCATGAAAAAATAACCAGGAGTGGTCATGTGTTTAGGATTGTAAACAGGATCAGGTTCAGGATAAAGCAGGGGTACTGAGGGAGTTTTCAAACAGCTGAATGGACAAATGGACAACACACCCCAGCTCTGGCAGAGGTGGAATATTAGGGGTGGGAGTAAGGCAGGGATCATCAAATGCATCTATATGAGGTCCTGCTTTCTTTTTGATTGTTTTTTTTTTTGACTGGTGCTGTGGGGGCCAGGTTTTAAGATGTCAAATTTTACACCACGGTCAGGCTACCCAAGTGTGTCTGGTGGTTATGTCAATTACTATGTCAGATTAAGCAACCACAAATTAAGCCTGACAAGTGTGACTACAGCATTGAAATCAACTTCACATAATGACCATGTTAGCTTGTTGATGAATGCAAGCAGTAACTCACCAAGGTGTTAACTGCTGTGTTTCCCAAGCACTTTTCTCTTGAACAGTCTGATGGTAGCTCCTGAGCACATCGTAGAGACAAGGTTGTTGTTTTCAGAGCTTGACAAACATTTACTCCTTCTCTATCTTGAAGAAACAACGTAGATCAGGATGCACATGCAGGGTTCCCTGTGGTCTCATTGGTAAAGTGCCATAATTCCCAACCAGGGTACCGGGGCCCCCCAGATGGGCCTCGGGGGAATAAGGCACTGTCAGCTCTGAGGTGGTCAGAATTTTGTTTTCATTTTTTTTTTTTTTAAATAATGATGAAACAGTAAGGGGATACTTTCTGTAAACCCCCCTTTATCTTGATTTTATTCGTGAAAAGACTCAACATTTTTATTAGATTTGCGAAGTATTATGTGATACTTTTTCTAGTATAGGTTGTGGGGGGCTTGGCTCTTCTAAAGTAAAATCAGGGGGGACTTAAAGAACAAATACTCAGGAACCACTGGTCTAGTCGGAAACTGATGAAATTAGTTGATTAATCCAACATATTGATTTTAATGCATAAACATCAAATTGCTGAGTTTTCTGTTTTTTTTGTCATGAAAAATGAATTAATTTCAAAAACGTGTCTCACCAAATACTTTCTTTATGTTAAGAGTTCATATTTCCCTTAGCTCTGGTTCATATATTAATTTTTGATGACTGCTAAGGTGGGTTCACAATCTCTAATGTTCAAAAGAGCTTCTACTTTTCACTAACTTAGTATCTCTGGTCCAACTGTATTCTCAGTCTGTCTGAGACACTCTGTTAGAGTTCCTGCCCCTTTAAAGCTCCCTTCTCCATGTGAGCACAGTCTGCTTTGATTGGTGGACAGATCTGCTCCGTTGCGCTGCTTGGCACCACGCTGTCAACAGCTCTTTGCTCTGCAGTGGGCTTGCTGCCTTGATCCAGTGGGCTTCAACGGTGGTGTTGTAAAGACGGGGAAAAGGAGGGTCTGACTCCGACTGTCTTGTGCATAGAAGTGCTCTATCATGCAGAGGAGATATCTTAAACACACTGAAGGACATATAAAACTAGAAAACATGTGGGCTTGTTAGAACCCGATATGTAACAATGTCCTGAAATGTTATAAAAAAGATTGTAATAAAACCCAATATGTAATAATTGGTCAATATTGTAGCAAAAGTGTTGAGCCCGAAATGTAATAAAAAAACGTAAGAAAACCCAAAATGTAATAAGTGGTCAATAATGTAAAAAGATGCTGAGCCCAAAACATAATAACTTTATTACATTATGGGGCATAATGTAATAACTGACCCAAAATGTAACAAGTTATTACATTTTGGGCAAAAACTTATTACATTTTGGGCTCAGCATCTTGTTACATTATCGACCAGTTATTACGTTTCAGATTTTGTTATTATTTTATTATTTTATTACAATTTTTTGATGTTTTGGGTCATTGTCACATTTTGGGTCATTGTTACATATCAGGCTCTAACAGGGCTCTTTAAAACAATGAATAACATTTACAAATAGAGATACTTTGAAGATCCCCATCATCTCTGTTCTTTTTGTTTATGCACTCATCAAAGTCACAAAAAAATCCTTTATTTCAGTGATTTTAAATCAGGTTGTGCCTGAAGTAGCAGCCTGTTTATGAAATCATGTGGTGTAGAGCTGCGTTAGCACCTGCCAAAGGTTTCCAGATAAACTGGAGCTTCTTTTGACTCTCCTCTGGCTCTGCCGTGCTCAGCAGAAACTCTTTCTTACCTCGGAGAAGAAACGAGCACAGGGGGTTAGCAGAGGTGGTGATGCTGTTATGACTGCTGAGGCTTTGGCTGAGATTGTCAGACTTCTTTTCTACATGGTTCTGCATTCACATCTTTATCCAGTGGATCCAGTCATTTGACACAATTCCCCCCTACACGCTCACCCTCAGGCTACGTGTTCACGGGGGGGGCTCTATTTACAAGGCAGCCTCCTTTTCACATTATTTTCAGATGTGCTTTGGCATGTTCTTGGCTGCAGTGAGGACTTTGCATGTCTTTTGCGCCCATGGCACAAAAAAGCTAGGAGTTACAATTTTTCTATTTCTCTTTTTTCATGCAAAACAGCACCACACTTTAGTTCTCAGGAGTTCTGCTGCAAGAACCACAACCCAAGCTTTTCATGAGGTTGTGTTTTGTGGAGCTGTAGCCGATAAAGACATCCTTGATGGGCACCAGATCCCTCACTTGTCACACTCCATCTCCCCCAGAGTTTTTCTTTTCTTTCATCCCTTCTTATCCTTCCGGTTTGCTTCCCTCCTCTTGCATCCTTCCACTCCTTTGCTCTGTGGGTTCTCATGCTGTCCGATGGAAACCTCAAATCAACCCCAGCAGCAAGACCAGGCAGCGCCAGTGTTATCCCGCTGCAAGGCCACACGGCAGCACAAGATTGACGGGCTGTGTAGCCAGATGCGTTCTGCCTCGCTGGACTTAGTGTGTGTCTGGGCGTGTGTGTTTATGATTGTGGGATGGATGGAGACAAAGGGAATGAGAGAGGCAAACAGAGGCCAGGGGAACCAGCTTTGGTTTTGTAGGGTTTACATAATTAATGCTTTGTTAAACAGAACTGCGTCCACACACAGTATCAGCTCTGATCGCAAATGCAAATATTGTTAAGAGGATAAGCATGGAAAACTCAAAAAAAACCCAGAGCGTTCATATACATCTATTACTCTAGTGGTTAAAGGTAATTAAATTGCAGGTAATGAAAGGCTTGTTACTTTGTCTCAGAACCACACTCAGAAGCATTTGAATCCCGCCATGAATTCATTATCATCTGAATGTTTGTGTCGTGACGGCAACAGAGTGACCAGTTTATTATTTCATCAGATCACTCTGTTGCTCTCTCTCTCAGTTTGTGATGAACATGTTTGTTCTGGGGCTTTCCTGACAAATTGAAGTGACTTAACTCAATCATCAACATCCTGTGCAGTCAAAATGAAATCAGTTTTATGAGTGTTTGTGAGCGTGTGTTTCTCCTAGGCTGAGGTTACAGTTGTTTGTCATTCGGGGCTCGAGAGAAAACCACTATGATTAGCCTCCCGCCCCTGGGACCATATAGCTTTCCAGGACCTGCTCTGTCAGCACCAAACAGGACATTTATCACAAACTCCACCTCAATCCTGCAACCCCACACAACACAGCATGGGAAGCAAGTGCATAACTCATATGTGCTGCATACAAACACAGAAAGGCAAACACATACTGTATCACAGATAGAGTATATATTTATTTATATGCATGTAAAGCTGGGACAATAATTATGAGGAGTGGGATTGCAAGTCCCCATGCGGATTTATTATATCATGCAAACCATAGAAATATACACAAACATTCCATAATGAGACAAACTGAACAAAGCATAGAGGAAATGTGGTTTGTTTTGGGGTTAAAGGGGTCATTTATAGCCATGCTAAGTATTCTCAAGTCTCAGGTTATGCATGGCAGTTGTAGCCTATGTTCAGTATCTTCACTTGGCATTAAGAAGTTGTGATGGGAGCAGTTTGTATCCATTTCATTAGTTTCAGCTGTTTTGGAAGGTCAACAAGCTGTTATAACTGTTATTATTAACATTCAAATTTATAGTGTACATCATTGTATTTACCCTGCACTGGTCCAGAATTGGCTGTACATTAAGTTTTTTCGAGGAAAGTCAGTTGTGACACAAAGAAGACGTGATTAGATTCTGGTGGTGATCCGAATCTGAATGCACATCCAGGAATTTTTAAAAAGAATTTCTGAACATTGCCGGACAGGGCTGTTTTCCACATTTTTGACAATCTGCTGGATTGTGTCGGAAATGACTTGGCAAATGTTTGGGCTCTCGTAGCACTTTTAGTTAGAAACTGTTTCCTCTGTTTTTATGTGTTGAAGGGACCCAGTCAGATTTTAGTCTTTTTGAATGTTTAAGAGACCCAGAGAAAGTAGATATGGTGTTATCTTGCATGCTATAAACAAAATCATGAGCTCACAAAGAACAGTGACAGACAAAACTGACAGAATTAACTGGCCTGCTAAAGTTGGATTTCTGTCATTTTGACCTTTATTTGTCTTTAATTACATTTTTTGGGGGGGGGGGGGTTTCTTGCACAAGAAACATGGTTGAAAGGGGAATATGTTTTATTGATTCAAAACTTCAAGCCACAAAATGCTAATATGGACAACCAAAATAGTACCAAGCTCACAAAATTACTATTCCTGCCACTTGGGTTTTTGATGAAAAATAATGGCCGAAAGGGAGGTTAACATCTGAAATAATGTACATATATATGTGTGTGTAAAACAAAAGTATTAGGTAGGGATGGACAGGGTAATTAACTAGCTAGCTAATTAATAGCGTAAAGTAAAGATAAATCTTGTTTGAGTTGATGAAAATGAGTTTGAAGAGAGTGATTGATTTTTGGTTTGATATGATATCCAGAATATGTTTCTACATTATTATGTGGTATAATGTTGTAGGCCATTGCTTTAGCAACATGCTGGTTCCCTTGGCAAAAAGGTCATGGATATTTTTAAAAAGATTTTTGGATTATTGCTAAAAATCAGCTGTGTAGAGAACATGTTTATGAAATTTCCAAGTTTTGATATTGTAGCAATGTTTGAAAAATGAAGTCTAACTTTTTAATTCATAATTCTTGTGTTGTAAATGGAGCTAAAATATGACCGAGTCCAACGCTGCCGATACTACTTTATGGTCTTACATTTTTTTTCAAAGACTTCCCAGAGTTCAGCCTAATCGAACTTGTTCTCATTGCTAAGCCATTTTGTATTTGTGCGTCTAACATTGATTTTTAAAGATGATAAAAAATTCTGACTTTGAATTTCTCTGATGAAATTGTAGTCCTTGTTAACTACTTGTTTGCAGCAGTCACAGTAATATGTTTTTGCTTTCAAATCTACTTTTGGGGAAATTCGAGATGTTGTAGAAAACAAGTAAAAGCAACTTTTAAACAATGTCTTTGAGGCTTTTGCCGTCCTCAGTCATCCACAAGCATTATTTGGGGTATTTCGTTAAAAAAAAAAAAAAAAAAAAAAAAAAAAAAAAAAAGGAAAAAATCATACAGACAGTGAAACAGGGGAACAGGATGTGCTGAAATGCTCAGTCACATTTACATTTTATTTCTGCCACACTCTATTACTTTTTTCTGGACATTTAAAGGAACACATCTTTGCAGACAAGTTGACTTTCTTTGCTTTATAAGGTGATGATATTTAAGTGTTTTGTTCAGGACTTGTTTGTGTTTCCCGTCAGTTTTAAGTTTTTGATCAAATACCAGCCACCCCAGCTTTGTACAGTGCAGCTTACCCAGTTGTAAGCATTAGCATTTATTAGTCATAAAGCCTAATTGGCAGTCAGCTTGCACCACTTGTGCCACTCTTTAACTTGCTAATAAAAACTGAATAAAATAAAAACAGGGCCAAGAATGTTTACTAAGCAGTACTGTAAATTAATCTCATTATCCAGCAGCACACACAGGACTTATTTAGTTATTTATTCTCAAAGACTTCAATTCAAACTTGAGGCAGGGATGCTGAAGTTAAGTACAGGAAAACATTTTTGAGGAAGTAAATTAGAGAAAGTGATGAATGACAGGCAGTATTTTCTCTCTTAATTGGACCATCACAGTTTTATGAACATGCACACACAGGTGAAATCCAGCCAGGCTCACTGCAGTCTCTCTCATTAGACTGTGGCATGTGAGTGTAATTCTGCCTCAGAGCTCTATAAGTCATATGCATAATGCTCAGCATGCAACTGCATGGCAAGAGTTAATATTACTGAATCACTTTGATGAATTACTGCAGATGAAATGGCTTTAATGGGCTCCTGACTTATTGTTGGTGGTTCATGATAACCCTTTAAGAGGCACTATGAAGGGTAATGCACTTTACAATTCTATTTGGAGCAACATAAATAATCCTCCTGGGCAGTTTTTCTATTTTGTCTTCATTATCTGTAACTCATTGAGGTATAAGTGAAAACAAAAACACTTACTGTTCTATTTGTGTCATACACATTCACAAAAGAAGTATTAATTTGGTCAACAGAATATGTCAGTCCATCAGTGTAATTCTGAGGTTAGTGAAAAAATTAGTGAAAAATATCTGGGTAAAATATTCAGTCAGATTGCAATGCTATTGTGAGGAGTTTTTCAAGGGCCATGAAACAAGCTTAATCTAATAGTGATATCTCTATGTGATCTACAGTTTAGAGAGCAAGATCAACGACAAGATTAAATATCACTCAATAGTCAACATTAATGCCTGAAAAATGCTTCAGGGGCTAGGTGTCAGATGAAGTGATTTACAGCTCACTGCAGAAAAAGGCTTAGTTCACATTTTACTGAGAGAAAAAAATATTTCTATAGGTCATGGCAAATTACAAATGGCGGTGTAGGAAGCTGAGATCTAAACTTTTCATCAGTATAAGCTAACTGTATCTGCGTAGGTTGTCAGTCATCCAGGTCATGGTTGAACAATGCTTATCCAAGTGGCAACTGGACTGGTTCAGATTCTTGAAGAATCAGGAGTCTGAACCAGTCCACTGGGATTAGTATTGGATCAGCTGTATTTGTACACATTTATGCACTTACACACTACTGATGCAGCAATGGAAGCAATTTTGAGTTCAGTGTCTTGCCTCTAGCTTCTGTAAGGCTCCCTTCCCCACTTGGGCCCTGTCCACTCTGACTGGCTGATCAGTCTACTTCGTGGTAATTGGCCAGTTTAGCCATGCTCAGCACCATATTGTCAATAACTCTGCATTCATTCTAACGTCTCTGCTCTGCTTACAAATACTTACCAGTTTTGAAGATAAATTATATTTGGTTGACTACTTCCCTCTCATGAAGTGGATGTGGCATTAGTGTTACATCACTGCGCTCTAATGTTTACTATGGCTGCACAGACATTCTTGATATGTTCCTTTAACTAGATCTGCCTGTGGGATGAACAAACATCTGGCTCACGAAGTATCTCCCATCTGGGGGAGATAGCATATCATCGACTGACATCAATAGGGGAACACCCAAGGGTGACCCACATTTTCTGAGAGGAGGAACAAGCTACAGAGATAAAGGAGGGTTTTATCATGTATTGTTTTTGGCGGGGAAGTTGTAGACATGCTCTAGGCACATACTGCATTATTGTATAAAAGCAAACAAAATTTTTTTTGCATATTTTGTGAACTTTAAACCAAAGATTTAGATATATTTTTTCAAGCGATAATAGTCATTTTTTCATGCTTTTCACATTTTCTCATCATCAGATTATGTTAATTGATTGAATTTAGGCTCTTAACATAAATAGACCTTTGAGGATGTGATATATTTGGCTCCAGAAAACTGCCATATCCATCCATTAATTGATCATTTTTTCCAGCTGCATGCCATACTGTGGACAAGAAGCTACATCATTTCTTATATAAACAGATGAAAGTGGCTCAAATAGCTTGTTATGACAATTGATTTTCCATTGTGTAAAACATTGGACTGTTTCTAATCATATTTTCGGTCATCAGGGATGTACCTCTCGCAAATCTGTTGAATATATCCGTGTAGTGTGTGTTGAATTGTTTTAATGATTCCTCTGATGCTTAAACTGTCACGCTGCTGTGTGTCCATTACGCCCTGCTCGTCATTAGCTGGAGGGTATAAACAGGATTGTGCGATCGATACTTTAACCCGCTGCAGCAGTCTTTCATGTCTTTTCCCTCAAACTCTTTCTCCCTCTCTGAGTGTTCCTACTGGCTGTTGGTGTGAAGTCAATAACACATTTGTAAGAAGTCGACATGGCCCTCACAAGAGGGACCACTCCGGGTTCATCATCGGCTTATTAGACATACGTTTGTCTCTCATCGACCTGTTAGGCCTGCTGCATGATTCACAACATTTCCTCCCCACCCTCTCTTCGTTTTTTATTCCGCTGCCTGTCCTGCTGACAGCTCGCTATTCATACATGGAAGTGGAAAGGCAACTGACAGCAAATTTGTATTGCTAAGGGTATGGCTGTAATTGTGCCTGGAGATATGTTGACCCACTTTAAGGCAATGAAGTGGCTTGATGCAAAATCATTTTATGGAAAGCAAAGGAATATGCAAATAATGATACCATTAAGGATTCTGAGAATTTTGTGGGTTTCTGGACCTTCTCTCACATGCTAATGATTTAATTTAGTGTGGAAATAATGTTACAAACTGGTGCTCATTAAGGAGTTCTGTGTATTTAAGCTCTCATTGTTGAAAGGGAAGAGTTGTGCTCCAAAAATATGGATCATTATACAGTCTTTTAGTTAGAAGTCTGCTTTTGTTTCTCTTTTGAAGTCTCTTAAAAGAAGCATGTTCTGTAAATATAGCAACAATGCATGAAACTGTTTAAAATATGTCATGAAGCAATGTTGAGAGGACAGAAAGAAGGCCGTCTTTGTTGCAGTCTCTGTAGCAAAGATTCATAGAGATCAGGCCTGCATGATATAAAGAAAAAGGTGCCTTATCTTAGGGTAGTGAAACCTTTTTCCTATTAAGGGCCAATAATATTTTTGAAAATTCCCTTAGGGCCCAACAACTTCATAAACACATATCATAGCTCAAGTACAGTGTCTAATGAGACGGTTGTTACTTCTCTATCTTTTGTTCAGTAGTCTGAACAGCCACAGTTCTCCAAGAAAGACTGACACTTTTGAACAATCTGGCCTTGTCAGGGGCTAGCAGCTCTAGAGCAACAACAAGGCACTCCTTTACAAATGCTCCCTCCATGTGAGGTTTCAGCCGCTTCACGATTAGCTCACCAATGACAAAACTTGCCTGCATTATTCTGTCTCTGTCCACATACAGCCTTGTGAAAGCTGCTTGTTGTGCTCTCCAGCTCCGCTGAAGAGCATTAACTATCCAGGTGCATTTGCCCTTGCACGTCATTGAGTTTGGCATGTTTGGCACTCGATGTTAGCCTTTTTCATCACCGCTAATGAGTCTCCACAGACAAGACACACTGGCTTGCCTTTTATTTCCATGAAAAATAGTTGTCCGTCCACTTATCTTGAAAAGTGCAACATTTTGCATCTACCCTTCCTTTTCTTGACAAATGCCATTAAGCATGTGAGCAAGGATAAGGTCTGAGCAATCTAAGTGATGTGACACTGACAGTAAGTGGTCTGACTGCAACTGGTGTTATGTTTAAGTCTACTCCTGTGTCAATTAGTGCTTCTACCTGCTTTAAATTGCCTTGCAATGCCCTCTCCTGGCATTTTGATGCAAGTGTGTGACGTATTCTACCGCTGAGGACAATTACAGTATACCAGCTGGATTAAGGTAAATCTGGCCCTCTGTCATTTTTTGTCTGTTTTGGCCCAGAATGTGCGTTGCATATGGAAAACATTGGTGAGCCTACTATTATTGAGATTATTGGTACACAAGATGTGCCTGAGACATGCTACTCATGCTTTCTGAGAGCTCCGACTTGATAACATGCTTGCCTAAATGAAAGCAGGTTCGCACTGCTGCTGTCACGCAAGTAAAATGCATCCAGTGTGAAACTCTCTTAGGGAGAGATGCAATAGCAGACTGTCCTCCTTTTCTCTTGGCTGCAGTCCTGTACTCAGCATTTAGATGGTACTTGCTGCATGCATAGGAGAAAGAGGGAAGATTGTATTTGCTTTTTTTCAAATTATTTATTGCTTCTCAAGCATCCTTTGGGCTGTATTCATTGCACAATTCAACATTACCAGGAGAATGAAAATGCTGTTTACTGTTCAGCTCTTGTAGAAAGGGATTTTGACTCATGTGAGTCTTAAGACATCAAAATGAGATTGTTTTTGTCAAATCAACAGTATACAGACACAAGAAATACTGCTTTGTACATAAGGGGTGCCAAAATTAACAGGATAGTTCGTCATAGTTGCTTTATAAATGCACATAGTTTTCATTTTCTTTGTATATTTACTGAAGAAAATTGTGCCTCAATTTATTGAAAACTCACTTTTTAATTACTTTATTTATTTAGTTTTAAAAAATGTGTCTGTGTCCCTGTTCGACCCCCCCAACATTAAGCAAATACTTCCTCTTCCTCTGATGCCCGCTCCATTTTTCATTAGTCAACAAAAATCAAAATGTGTGCTCCAACAATTTTCCCTGGATCATTAGGGGATATGACACTTTCCACAGATGGGAGACTCTCCCTGGGCCAGGTGTTCAGTCCACAGTCGGCTTCAGCAGAATGAACATGTCTGTGCAGTCACATTAAACTTCAAGAGCACAGTGCAGGACAGCTGAGGCCACACCCAGCTCTTAAAGGGATACACCAACATTATTTTTCTTTTCATCTTGCCTCACTCCCAAGTCCATGACAAGCAGATAGACACCATTCTTTCAACTGTGTGTCCAGTAACAAGAAAGAGACGGCCAGAGCTCGTCCACTGCTAGTTATCTCAGCCTAAACACCCGGAGTCAATGGCAATAAAATTTGCAGGAAATTTACATTTAAGAATGTCTCGCAAACAAATGGCTCACTCACAAATGCGAATTGGTTCTCATCGTTCACTTAAAAGAGCTGTTCAAAAGACTCAACTGATTCGCGGATGTGACATCTTTAGGATAAACCTCCACGGAAGTAGTTCAACTAAACTAAGGGTGAATCCCAATTGCACCCCTAAGCCCTTCCCCTTCATCTTACCCCTTTGTCTACCCCTTCCTCTTAGCCCTCTGTTTTGAGGACCATGGGGAAGGGGTGAAAACACGCTCCTAAGAAAAGAGACGCCACTCGATTCCTGCTATGTCACACCCAGAGCCGCTCACTGGCTGTTGCAGGCAGATGCGACAATACATGTAGCTACAGCTGCGAAATCTAGCTCGTTGTAATGAGAAATTTTAAAATACGACCAACAGTTCAAAACATGATTAATATTTACTTAATGATTTAATAATTACTTATAATTATGTGCTGCCTTCGGTCTCCGCTCTGCCTTCATGTCAGCGGGTGCGGTGTATTATGGGAATTTCTCATACTCCTTCCTCTCAAGTGAGGTCCCGGTCTGTCTTTGTTTCAAAGGCTGTGTAACCCTCTGTCTTAGTCTAAGGGATTAGACAAGGGCTAAGGGGTGCAATTGGGATTCACTCTAAGCCTCTGTTTAGGAGTAGATAGTAGAAGATAACGTAACATAACGCGGTAAAACAATGAGTCACAACATGCAAACAGGACTAGAGTTGCTGAAGAGTTTATCTGATAAATGTAGGCAGAGGCTGGCTCGCTATACCCGTTGACTTCCAGAGTTTGAGCTAAGCTAACTAGCGGTGGGTGAGCTTTGGCCACAACTTTCTTGTTTTTTGGACGCACAGTCGAAAGAATGGTGTCTGTCTGCTTGTCATGGACTCAGGAGAGAGGCAAGACATGAAAACAAAGAAAATGTTGATATCTCTTAAAAGAGGGTGGTCAGACATAGCTCATTAGGATTTACATCAAAACAGCCTCTTCTGAGCAGGGCTTAAACAGCAGTTTATGGGCATTCGACATCTGAGTGGATTTTCTGGCAAGAAACCTTGGAAATTTGTTCAGGGAAATCTGGGACTGCTTAAAATTTGTTGAAAAGTAGTAAAAATCAAGGCATTACTACCCATTTAATTTCTGTCATGCTCAGAATCCTGACAAAAATCTCCCAAAGCGTTGTCAAAATACATTAAATAACAATCCAGAGTAATTGGAGCAGTTTAGCAGTAATTTTCTTTGGCTGCTTTTAGAACTGATGGGCCCGTTAATGGCATAATTGGCAGGCTGTCATCCTCTTAAAGGTTAAGTTACAGCTCTCAGGATGATGTGAATGAATACCTCCTTGAAAGTGGAACACATCTCAGTGCAGGAACAAACATTGGCAATAATGCTCTAAATACAGCTCTTTTTTTTAATATTCAAGAGCATCAATAAATTGCAGCTAAGTCCTGCAGTAATTTCTCTAGGGCTGTATAATTTTGATAGCTATTCCTAAAATTACAGAGGAGAACAGAGGAGAAAGGTGCTTCAGCTCTAATTGCCTAAGGAGAAAGCTCACTCGTAAATGTGACGGCAGCCGAAGCTGTTATTAGTCTACCTCTGACTCTACCTGTGCTTGGCTTGGGTCTCTGCTGAGAGACTGCTGAGTGTCTGTGCTGTCAACAGGAGACAGAAAATACTTCTATCAGCTGCTTGCAGGGTACTAGTCAGGGTTAGCGGCCCTTTTTTCTGCCTGGTAGTCTTCCCTCTTGCCTTACAGTGCTTAGAAATAATGCTAATCATCTGTGATAATGGGTAGGAAGGAGAAGGAGGCGAAATACAAACCAATCAAGAGTGAAAAGTGTCAAATGGGTGTACATAAATTTCCATTTGTGAGCACTTCTGTCTCGCTCTCAAACCGACTGCCAAGTGTTTTTTTTTGCCACAAGCCGAAACTGCCACAGGCAAGATGGTAGCTGTTATTTATGTTCAAAGACTCCGGCTGTGATTGAATAGGCACCCCTCTTTGATTTACCACTGTGTATCAATCAATCAATCATGAGAGTGTATGAGCGAGCTCGCCTCAGACTCGCTCTGCCTCATAGTTTCATAGCACTCACATCATTAGAATTTTTTAGGGGGAGAAGTCACGTAAGACGAAAGGCAGAGAGGCTGCTCTACAGCTCGAGTATTCAGGCTTACCTTGATGTCTCTGTTCTCTGTCAAAGAGAAAAAAAAAGAGCAAACTTGTGCAACCGATCAGATGCTAACGAGACATGACTATTGCTTGTGATTGGAAAAATGAGACTTCTGAGGTTGCTTTTGTTTAATATTTCCCTTCTTGTTTAAAATCCATACTGCTGCTCACGCCTGTGGTTTTCTCTTATAAAAATCTCACCACTTGATGCTTTATTGTTATTTTTATTGTCATATACTTTTTGGTTTGTTGAGAAACTGATAAGATGAAGAGCAAAGGTGAAATAGAGGAGCAAAGTTAAATAGGTCAAGAGGAAAGGAGTCTTTTACGCTTATAAATTGGCATTATATATTCAAATTTAGGCAGGTCTTTATTTTCGTTATAAACAAGGGCTAGGCAGTATTAAAAAAACTAACATTGCCCGTTTTTTTTTCTTTTGGAATATGCACTGTTGTACTGTTGTACTGTACACTTAATGGAGTATACAGGAGACACGCAGACTGCACCTGTGCACTAACCCCCCATAGTAATTTTAGACCGTCTGTCATACATTGGAAGTATTAAGAATAAGTAAACAGATAGTTTTGGCTGTGTTATTACACAACACAGAAGTAATGGCATGATTGCATGTTTTGCAGGTGTGACAAAATGATCATCACCATCATCATGCTTGTAAAATGATATGTCATTCTGTCCAGTTAAAAAACATCATGTTATGGCAGTGTTTCCAGCTCGGTGATACTGTACTTTTGGGGTGCCTGACGAGTGGTGCTGCCTGACTTTTTCATTTCGGCTTTTATTTTATATTTGTGCCTTTGTTTTTTTTGGCTCTTTTCTCAGTATTCATTAGGGTTGCAAAGGGGCAGAAAATTTCCTGTAAATTTGTGGAAACTGTCCAGAAACTTTCCATGGGATGTTTAGTTGGGGAGTTTTGGAAATATATTTAAAATTGGAAACTTTCTATGGGAGTCAGTGGAATTAACAGAAAATTGGGGGTAATTTAAAAGAACTGTATTGTATCCAATCATGAACATAAATCATTCTGTTTTGTCATAGGCAGACATAACATCAAATTTCAACAGATTTATTTAAAAGTAGAACTTTATCAAATTTATTTCTTTTATTGAACAATCATTTCAAACTTCACTTTATGTAATACAGCCCTCTGTGCATGTGATGAAGGAATGCACAGTGCATGTAGGGGCATGGCCTCAATACCCCTGCAGTAAGCACTGAGCTAAGTGCATGTTATTTAGGAATAGCATAGACTCTCAAGTTTACTCGCATGAAATCTGGTTGTTTCAGTCAAGATTATGCCAAAATATATTTTCTCAACTATATTTAAAATCCCTGTAAAGGGCCCACCTTTAATTTTGTAAATTCCAGCTTTATTCCCTTTTATTCCTGTCAATTCCCATGGAATGTTTCCAACTATGAAAATTCCCAGAAATTTGCAACCCTAGTATTTATCAGCATTATTTTCTATTAAAGCACTCAAATAATGTTACAAGTGTTTCCAAATGCTTCACTCAGTATTCTTTTCTAACAAAATATGAGATGCAAAAGTGAAGGGTTATGATTGATCATTTTGTCTATTTATTATGTCTCTTTTTATGTAAGGACTATAGAATAGAATAAACCTTTATTCATCCCACATGGGGAAATTTGCAATGTTACAGCAGCAAAGGGGACAGCGTTGATAAAGAATAAGTATAAAAATTGTATAAAGATAGCATGAAAATAGCAGTATATACATTATTCTACCAATATAAATATAAAAAAGGGCTTGAATACAGAAACTAAAAATGGAAGATGGAAATTAGCTTCTCTGCTAAATCTGGTGCAGCCATCTTTTTATTTCTCTGGAATAATTTATGTCACTGCACGCTGCCCTGTTATAAACCAATAAACTAAACTAAACTAATCCCAGCTGCAGGATTTAAAGATGGTATTGACAATAGGAATTTAAGAGAAACAGTGTCAAAAGTTTGCCCCAAATCATGAATAAATCATGTATATCGTAATGCAGTGAAATGTAAAAATATGGTTTTGTGACTCTCTTGTGGCCCCTTAAGTAAAACATAAAGCACCACTTCCTCCTGTTCAATGAAAACAAGCATTTGCTGGTAGTGAAAATGGCAGGTAAAGACTCAAGAGTTTTTTGACACCAAATACTTCATCAGTACTAGTACTTGAGGGGTCGTGCTAATGAATTTCTCACTAATGCATACAATGGTGATTGTATAGTCTTTTTTCAATAAAGCGAATATGTATAGCAAATATACTTGGGAGGTTGTGAATAAAGCTGTGATAAACGTCCAAGTGAGCTATGTTGTTGCTTAAATATGACAGGGCTGCATGCATGGCACTGCATATGAAAATGCATTATCAAAGGGTGTAATAGTACAAACATGTTTTCCCAACAAATAAAAGATTATTTGTAGTTTATTCAACACCCCACTTTGTATTTTGTAGCTCTCATTTAATAGCTGAATATCTAATTTGTATTGCCTTTGTAAAAGCATCAGGTTAGGATGCTAGATACGCACAAAGGTGAAGTTTGTTTTAAATGTTTCTGGATTGTTTTATGCATTTTTTTATTGATGCATCAAGCTTACTCTCACACACATTTTTCTCCCACGCTCTTGAACAACATTGCTGCTGAACGGGTCCGCAGATGGGCAAGCCTGTGCTCGCCCGTGACTGACAAACATCGCCTCTTATGTCCCTGGAGGCTTGTGGTTGAATTATAAAAACCCAAGGACAAATTTCCCTGGCATTTGAATACAGCAGTGGGTTCTCTCTTTCTGATCTTGATTATGGAACAGAGGCTGCTTTTATTATGAGAGCAGCATGTAAATCTTAATCTGAAGTGAAGTTTTGACACAGGCTGTTTATTGGGTGGTGTTAAGATCGGAGCGTTCGCTGAAGGACTGATTTTGTCGATTAACTCCCAGCAGGAACTTCAAACAGGAGCAGAGAGAGAGAAACCTTCCAGAATAAAAAGATTCAAAACAGTGACCAAACTGATTACCCTTGTGTTCACCTTGTCATCTGATAGCTGTGTGAAGAACAGAGGAGGAGAGAGGAGGCAGAGCCGCTAATCTCCGACGAACCACTGATACTTTTTATGCAGATTTCATGCAGAGTATTTTTAACCATGCTAACTCTGGTGGATAACAAATTGTTTGTTTTGGGGCTTTGACAGTTTGTTTGAATATGTAAATATTATGGAGGGAAGTGAGTGAGGGGAGACAGCCAGAGATAACGCTGCTCATTTGCAATCAAGTCTTGAGATTTCATGATCCTTGTTGGTAACATGTAGCCTTTGAGTAACCCCTCAGTGTTTAAATTTGACTTTTATTTTAGTTGCTCCGATGTGGTAGAAATAATATTATAGCATACTGCTGAACTGTGATGTGTGTGTACCCTTATAACTCTTGAATGAGGTTGGAGGATGTTTACTTTAAGTGTAATAGTTGAACCCAAGCATTTAGATTTAATGTGTATTTCCTTAGATATTTCTCAGATATCTGTTCGATGTATTTCTTATTTATGAAAGCCATAGGATCTCTATTAACATTTTAAAAAACCCTGTGGACTGCTATCTAAAGACATATCTGTGATGTTAAATCATGCTCTAAAGGAAAAACTGGGATCAGAGTCAAACTCTGACTTGATCAGTTTGTTTCATCTTGTCATGTTCGTTGGAATTCTGTTGAGGAGCTCTGAACTTGATTTATTGTTCTGAGTTGACAGCTTGAAATATAGCTATGATGCCCTGTCATGTAGTTGTAAAGCTCTGCTGTGGTCTAATATGTTTGTTAAGACTGTTTAAAAATATATATTGTTTGAGTAACAAGTGTTTGGCAAGGGTTGAGTTCAGTCGGAACTAGTTTCAGTCATTTGCATTTTAACTGTCACATGCTGGGAAAGGTACCAAAACAACAGATCTATACAGTCCCGCTGTTTAGGCTCCCTTTTGTTGGGTAACCAAGCATACATGTTTTAACTCTTGTAACTCCAAGCCATTTTTTTGCTAAAGTTGGTTCAGCATTTTTTGCTATATATTGTTATTTGTGCCATTCCTGGAAGCAGTTTCTGTCTGGAACAAGACATCGGGGACATCAAATTCTACTCACTTCCTGGGGTTGGACTGGTTGACTCCCGTAGTCATCCTGCAGAGAACACACTCCCTTCTCCCAATTTTGGCCTTTTTGCTTTTATCCAGACTCTGGGTTATTAGCATGATATAAATCCTCATCCATAAAGTTTGCATGTAAAACATATACTCACCTGTATAGATAATAAACAGAATGAGCATCTTTTTCTCCTTTCTTTATCTTTTTATTTCAGTCGTGGGTGACCATTTTTCTGCTCTTTTGGAGCTGGCCAGATAACTATCTTGTCTTTTGTTGAGCTTTGGGTGCAACCAGTGGGCACTACTGATCAACAGAGTGACCGGAAGTTGTTGTCACTTCCCTCAAAATTAAACTTAAAGGTCCGACAACCTCGTGGACACTTTTTCTTTTAAACAAGAATGTGAAAAATAATCATATAATCAAGGATTTATCACTGAGGATTTACAGCATAAAATCTCTAAAAACCCTGGACTTTAGGGCTTGATTAAAAACCTTCTGGAAGGGATATATCTGAACTTTAACCCTCTATAGATAGACAAAACAATAAGCTTACAAACAATGTTGACTTCATAAATAGCTGTTGCATGGTTACTGAGATATTGTAAATAATGTGAGATGTGGCTTGGGGGGTGCTGTGCCCCCATGGAGCTGCAAAGGTTAACACTACAGTCTACCAAACAAGGGTACAGTAGGCTTTGGAGGAATAAAAAAGATTTGTTTTAACACTAAACTGTTCATACAAAGAAGAAAATAGCACTCACATTCAAAAACTTAAATACTTAATGCTATAGACAGCGTAATGACTGAGACCTGTAAATTTTATAACCTGTCACCCACTGTGTAATATCATTTTAATCCTCTATATCTATACTTCTATTAAATACATTTTTTTCTACAAACTTATATGGTCTTTTTTTTCAGGAAATTAATTTAATCAGTTGAGATTGATCATTGAACTTCATGCTAACCTTTTTGAAGGCAGGGCCTTGGCCGCACCACCCCAACGCATCAGTGTTAATTTTGGCAGCACTTTTTTATTTAGATTTAGTTATAGTCTTTTGCCTAAAAAATCTTTTAGTTTTAGTCATAATTTAGTCATCTAAATGTTTTAATTTTAGTTGATTAAATTTCACAACATTTCAGTTGATGAAATCTACTGTAAATTTAGTCAACTTAAATATGAAGTGTAAAGTGTAAGGCATTTTTTATTTTTCTCTGAATTTCTGAAGTCATGTTTTACACTTGGATCCCGCCACCATGAAGCTTGTGATTGGATGTCCCTCTTAACTCATCCAACCTTTCCACACAACCAAAGTAGCTGTGATTGGATGTATGATATCAATATCTATATTCCTAACTTGTCCCTACTTTCCACATGACAAAAATGAGATCTGATTGGACTTAGTCTCTGTCAAACATTTTCGTCTAGTTTTTATCTGTTGACGAAAATGTCAGTTAATTTAGTTTTAGTTTTTGTCCATGTGCACTTGCTTTTTTTAGTTATAGTCTAGTTTTCGTCAGGGGAAAAAAAGTTGTTGACGAAAACTATGACTAAAATAATTAGTCAAAATTATAACTGCAACGAATCAGTGCTCACATTTGCAAATTGTACTTCTCTACTATTGAGTGTCAGTTCATTTGTAAAATACTGGAGTAGAGTAACCTTTTTCTTCACCGGAGGCCTAATATTTGATGTATCTGCCAGTGTCTATAACACAGTCAATCACTAGCTGATTGGTTCAGGGACTGCTCTGTGAATCTGTGTCCTTAAAAAATGAGATACTAGTGGCAGACTGCCAGAACAATTATTGGTGACTTTTTGTCTGGTTGACTCTGGCAGAAAAATAAGATTTAAGGAAAAAAAAGAAAATATTTGCAACAAAGCTGTTAACCTCGTTCTCTTTGGCTTTAACAGAGAAAGAATACAAGTACGGCGACGAGTTAGAATGTGATTAAAGTTCGACAGCTTTGTCTCCTTAGATATATCTGTCAGGTGTTGCCATGGAGATTTCAACAGCTGACATCCACTGTGTAACTAAATATGTAAAGTAAATTTATAAGACTGAAGTGTTGTGACTCTTGAAGTCAAGAATAAATCCAGTTTTATAGAACAGGTTCATTTCATTGAATTTAATTACTGGATAATCCAAAGCTCAGGTAACATCAGTCTCTACTTTTCAATTAAAAGTATCGGGGTGAGTTTGTGCTTTCTGATGATAAATGGTAAAAGTGCGCTGAGTGGTCAGTAGACTGAAAAACACTTTCAAAGTACAATTCAATTTACGGTTTACATCACCGAAATCATCAGCTCTACATGCAGCTGAGTTGGATAAATGGCAGAAATGAATGGATCCTTGGCCCGCTCCAATTAATTTTCTGTAGAGGTTATGCAGATCATATCCTCCCTCCTTCACACCCACAATCCCCCCCCGTGTTCATGTTCTAAAATCAGACTAATTTTAGAGGTGACCTGCTGCTCCTGAGATTAAGTTATGTATCACTCTCTTAATCCTCACCGACAAGTGTGTGTGAGCAGTGTGGCCAACTTCTGCAGCATGTCATCCACTAACAGATGGCATAAATCATTCTCTTAAACGCTGCATTAAGTATTAATCATTCTCAGTGCTGTCACTGTCACACTGCTCGGTGGGCTGCTGGCATGCAAAGTGTGATTAATGGAGGTGGAGATTTAAGGAGCCACTCCTGAGCCCCTACCCGTTTTACTGGCTGCAGCTAGACTGATGGGTCACCTGCTTTACTAAAGTAGTGACCTAGAAGAGGTGATAAAATGTATCATAGCAGATAATTCACCCTTTTTGTGGAAAACCCAAGCTGTCTCTTCTGGGATAACACAGCAAAAATGAGGCACCGTTTGCAGAAGTGGGCTTAATATCATGTTTCTTTTGCCTTTACACGGTGTTAAGCCTTTTTGTGAGAGTCTGTTTTCTTTTTTCTTCAAGTCAAATAGTCAGAAAACCCAGAGAACACAACTAAAGAGATATGGTGCAGTGGGGGGCACAGGATTATCCAGGCGAGAGTGTCTCATTCTCGACACCATCACACTTTTGAATTGTGGATATTACCTCCGTAATTTAAAGCCATTTGGTGGAGGCAGAAAGTTTCAATGTAATGACTGTCTGAAATAAGTTTTCTCAATTTTCTTGACAAAGTGCAGTGTGAAAGAACTCGATAAAACATTTGTTAACAGTGACACTTATGCAGATGGTGACTGCCGAGCATCTCACTGCCGTTTGACAGCTCAGATTGTACTTCTTTGTGTGCTCTTTTATGTGATTTATTTGATCTGAAATTTCTTGGATTGGTTTTCCTGAACCTGTTAATGAAATATGTTGTAATAGTTTTGTAATGGTTTTTGCTCCACATAGATTTTTAGTGATTCATTTAAACTTTTTCATCACTCTGTTAAAATTGTTACCTCGCAAATTTATCTAAAAAACATTTGGCACTTTAAGGCTCTAGCTAGCTTCAGTGGTGTTAGAATAGTGTTGTTAGCATATCAACGTTAACTGTGATCCCACCCAGGTCAAAAATTAATAGAAAATAAATGGTTTTAAAATGTAACACACATAACATTTGTTGATTTTTGTCTCTGTATAAGTATGATTAGTTTGCAAAACATAAAAATTATAATACAAAAAATGGTTCCTGCAGACACCTATCAAGGCCCCCTGTGGGCTAGCAGGCACCATGTTGGCCACCCCTGTTTTTGAGAATATATGTAAACTTCATGTTGACAAAACTCACAGCTGGCAGAGCCACATGCCCCTCCTAAAACCCTCTGGTGCCACCACTGGGGGTCCAGCACTCCATGTTGGGAACCAAGGGCCTATGAGATGTTGCTCAGATGTGAACCACATCCCATAGATATATTAAACAGTCCATCTGGTGTGTCAGGTTAGTTGACCTTAAATCAATGCTGTCAAGACTAATAAATCACTGTCCTCAGAGGGAGTCAGTATTTATATATATATAACTTAGGGCCAGACCTATACATGCTATTAAATTGATCAGTGAAATCATTAATCAGTTTTAAAATGGACAGGAAGCCGATGAAGGGGAGCAAGGATACTGAAAAGGACTGATGTAATGTCTGTTAAAACCAGTTAAGTGAAAAAAAAAACTCCTACCAAGAAGTTATTTCAGTCAGTTGTCATAGTGAAGGTGAAGGTCTCCTAAACTTGACAAAGTACCTGTTTTATTCAAAAAAATATTTCTCTCCCCAAAAATGTTTCAATTTTTTATCTTTCTGGTACCCCGGGATAGAAAATTTGAGATATTTCAGAAGGCACAAGGTCTGTCTTTGTGTCAAATGAGGCCTTCAAAAAAGTGTGATTTTGAAGTGTGGTTCAACCTTCTGCTTAACAATGGACACTGTTCAAGTAGCAATGATATAATAACACATTCAGTTGATCTTCAAAGTTGGCTATTGTTCTCTCTTTCTATGGACATTTGGCTCTTACACAACACATAACATCTCAGAGAACAGGAATCAGCAGTGGAAAGAATAAGACTGTGCTCATTTAGCAGTACTGCTACATTGAAAACATTTTGCTGAAGTAAACTAAAATTAATTGTAGTATTTTAACTAAGAGAGTGTGTCTGTGGGGCAGGGGCTTACAAACACATGCATGAGTACAAACTGTATGAGTGAATCAACTTGTTTCAATCATTTGATGAAAACTAACTCCAGTAATTATTTTTAACATAATAACAAGTGCTTTTTAATATGTGCAAATTACCATGTTTGCCATTAAAAGATACATGATACTCTGTTAGAAGGAAAACTACCCCCAACAAAGCACAAGCACCCAAATTCTTACTTGTAGTAACAAAAGTGTATTAGGCCTGAAATAAAATTGGTATTTAGCCTTGTGTTTACTTAGGCTGTATCATAAACGTTCCTGTTCTTAAACCGGAAGATACTTCTTAAGCAGACACCAGAGTTCAGGCCACATGCAATACTTCATTAAAACAAAAGACATGGTGGCATTGTTGTAGGTAAACATAATGTTAACCTGTCCGTCTCACCAATATTTTTCTTAAAGCAAGTATGTAACAGCCTCTTAGGCTTTAACCAGTGACCTTGTCAGCGGGTGACATGCAGCTGAATCTTCAGAAGTTGCTGTTTTAGCAGCTGTTGAAAACAGTACAAAACCTCGCAAATGCCTCTTGAGTTTTATCTTTTATTATAATGTCAAAGCTGAAACACAAAACTTGTTTCCACTTTTTATGTTTCCACGTCGACTTCTAAAACAGAACTTGCTGTATCTGTCTCAGCCAATTGGCAGCCTGTGGTGCTGGGAAATGAGTCCAGTGCTGTGCTCTAATGTTTACTGTGGCTGCACAGACATGTGTAGACATGTTTATGTTCACAAGAGCTGGATGATGTAACAAACTGCTGGCTAATGGGTCACCTCCCATCTTGGGGAGGTTGCATTTGATTGTTGAAGGAGCCTTTGGAGCGTTTTCAATGCCTTGTCATGGACACTGCCATACTGTACATGTCATCTCATCCGAACTTCAGCTCAACCTACTCACAGACATTGAGGCCATGTCTGAAGTGGACACTCGAGAAACTGCAGCTTTTGGCACTTCAGCATGAGCCCCCATTTTCAGCCACAGAGATTGCTGCCCGGACCTTTCAGGTGTGAAGTCAGCCATAAACAGGGGCATAGCTGATTTTGACAACAAGCCTGTGGGATGTTTATCAGGTGGCTTAAGACCTGCCTTTTTGTCTTTATTGAAGTTTACTGAAACTTGGCTAAATACAAATTCCCGTCAAGGAGAATACTGTGGACTAACCCCTCAGAAAAGCTGATAGCACTCAGACTTCATCCAGTTTTTACTAATGTCTGTAGTTTTAGCTAATTTGACAGTCTGGCAGGGAGACGTTTGTGGCTGTGTGGTAACAATGATACGTTGCACAGATGTGGATAAGTGTAGGCTTGTCCCAGCTCTTTATAGCCCTCTGTCATTGTTGTTTGCTCTGTCATATACAAATCCCCTCTGTCTCTACACTCCAATTGTTAATGTGCATTTTGCATTATGTGACGGCACTGCATTGAATGTGCACAGCCTGCCAAAGTTACTTAAAGTATTAACTCTTACATTAAATATTTCATAGGTACTTTAATTAGTTCTAATGTGTTGCTTTTTCTTAAACTTCTACCGCACTGCATGGTTTTGTCCATCACCAAATTTTCTCACTTGGTTAAATAAGATTTTATCCATGCTTAACCTTCCCCTGCAGGACAAATTATAAGTCAGAATGTTTTTTGTCTCTACTCTGGCTATTCTGTACAGTGTACAGTGGTAGCACAGGCTCTGGGATTAACACTCCTCTCAACACCCTCTTGCCACCCTCGTTCCTCTGTGCCATGGTTTCCTGCTCTTCTCGCCCGCTCTCATGCTCTGACGTTGATACAAAGTGAAAGACCACTGGCGCTCCTCTGGCTTCCCCCCCACTCAGCTCCCTGTGTCTGGTCTCCAATCTACTGCCTTTGCATCCCATTTTCTTAGCTTCAGGCTCCGAGCTTCATCTCCCACCCGGCCCTGCTCTTTGCCTTCATCCCTCCTCCTCCTCCCCCACCCCATCTTCACTGCCACTGCCTCTAGGATGCTGGAATGTGAGCTGCAGCTGATTTGGTTTGGCAATGTATGCCAACTGAGATACAATACATAATTATGTTATCAGAGGATATCATGATGGAACCATCTCAGTCCCAAATCACTGCGTTAGGATCCAATCACTCTGCATCATTTTGTGCTTGCAACATTGTGAAAATGCAGCTCAAAAATGTCTGAGGAGATCATCAGTGTAGTTCCACTAATCCTCTCCAGTATCATCAGAGTGGATTTGATTATAAGCCCTAATGTAAGGTAGACTTACCATGAACCATCTGAATGTGAAATTTTGATATTTACTCCTGTAGACTTGGGGTATTAAAGTGGGGTTTGTGAGACACTGAAAGGCGGCATTGTAATAGGACTAAATATCATTATCTACTCCTTGCTGATATATGTATTGATACTGGTTCTTCAGAACTGATACAGCTAAAAATGCTGTGACAGCAGTTGTTGAAATACACTTTGGGTGATGTTATCCTTTAAAAAAGCCAAACTACATGATGCAGCACGTGTTTCAAATTCTGAATAACTTCTAAGAAATTTTAGGACCTGACATGTAGGTGTCCTGAGTTGTAGAATCCTTTTAACCTTGTCCTTGCTCTTTTTGTACTTAAAAAAAACCCCCAACAGATCCAGGAATTTTGTTGAAGGTGTAGTTTATGTCCTAAGTTTATAAATATCCCGATGCGGATGGTGTCTTATCCTCTTTAATGGGATACGTGTGGTATCATGAGGTTGCTGGAATTGAATTACCCAGCTCAAGTTGTGAGATGCATTTTGTAAAACAGCGAAGACTTTTGAATTAATTTCAAATATTATGTTTTACCCATCACAGTCTATAGTGGGTAATATCTTCTAATGTTACAGATGCTGCTAAACAAATATTTAGTCTATTAGTATGTTTGCCTTTCCCCAATATTATATGTGCCATCTACATTCATCATCAGTTTTTTGTAGTCAAAGAACTGACCACTGTTAGCAGATGACAGCCAAACTTAGCCAAACTCTTTTTTAAGAGTTTGGCTAAGTTTTTTAAATGGTTATTGCAAAAATTACTCCTCAGAGTAATCAAGGGCCACGAACAGGGAAACATGTATGATGGGGTCACTGTGATGTACATTACCTTTAATGTATCAAAGTTTAGGATTGAGGATGGCCATTTCAGTGGACCCTGGTCGGCCCTTGTTGCTACATGATTGAACCCTGGTTAGGCTGACATTGGTGCCTAACCAGAGAGGGCTCTCCACATTTAGACACAAATCAGAAACAGACTGCACAAAGGAGGGTTGTTGCCTAAGGATGATTAAACATAATTGGTAAAATATGCTTTTTAAACCTTAATGTGGTAGCAGATAGTGGAGAAAAGGATGGCCGTTGTTACTATTTGCCGCCATACTCCTTTTGGAATTTACTGAGAGCCGATTGAAAATGAGAAACTATAGACCATAGTTTGGACACCCTGGCTCAAGGCAAATGTGAGTAAGCACACAGCACAACGTGCTTGTTTAATTCAAAGTTAAAACTGGCAACAGGTTTTGTTGAGCGTTTATGTGGCTCTGAATGTGCACTCCCTTAGCATGTTACCTCAAGATCTTACATTTTTAACATTTCATTTGATTCTTTTTGCCTTTATTGTAGAGGACAGGACAGTTAATAGGCCACTGAATGTAGGGACAAAGAACAAGGGAGTGTTATACTGGAAAGAAGTTAAAGCTGGATCCAGTCTTCAACCATCCACAGTAAGGACATAAGCCTCACATGTAAAACTATCTGCTCCCCATTCACCTCTATTTTTATGTGTGTGTCAGAAGGCTGAAGTGTGTGATAAACTTTAACTGGGTGAAGATTTTTAATTTTCTTTATCAAATCTAAACTACCCTAAAACCGTAAATAACAGCAGTTTAATTGTTCAGTTTAAGTTTGATAGGTGCACATGAAAAGGCTCTGTGTTCATCTGGTGTAAGTTCTTGTCTTGTTTTTTTCCCCCGGCATTTTTTAGTCCTCATTCCTTCAGTCATGGAGAAAAGTGTGCACAAAGTGTTGTACATTTTCCCTTTTACTGATGCCATTTTTCATAGAATCAAATGTTTTTCTGGCAACTGTTTGGCTTGGTCACAAGGTTAAAAATGTTAAAACAAGAATTTTGTGAAATGTCAATGGAGGATTTGAATTTATAAATCAACCTCTGAACCAGACCCACAGAAAAAATGGGGACTCACTGTTTGGCCTTTATTGAAGCTTGTTTTCACCACCCCGAGCTATTTTCCATCCAAAAAGCCTTGTAAGTGCGACTCAGACAATAAATCCTTTGCCTTCATGACTCTTGCAAAAAATATATTTTTAGTGATATTTTGAGTTCTTTTGGACATTCAGCTTTGGAGCCAGGGTTCATGTGCATTTTCACCAAGGATGTACTATATGTTGAAGCAAATTAATGTTATGTTAAGACATGCTCTACAAGACATGCTCCCAGAGCCCCTAGAGCAATTAACTCCACCAGATAACTCTTGGGAAGGTATTGGACTTTGCTTCTTTCCATCGATGTTGGCTCTGATAATTATACTCCAAGATATTTATCTGCTTTTGGCTGAAATGTTTTCAAGCTGTTGCTGTTTGAGCCAACTAAATTTAAGAATCAAGTTTGGATGAAGTGTATTGAAGTGTTGTTAATGACAGCTAATTATTCCCCTCAGGCATCCGCATGCACATTATTTGGCACAATAGAGGAACAGACATAAATCATTAATACAGATGCTGTGAAGGATTCTACGTTTGATAAAAACACACATTCCATCAACATCTGCGTTCAAGCCGAAATTGCAGTTTCATCAAACCCGGCAGACGCTACAATAGCTTTCCAATTTTAGTGAAATTAGATTTTATAATTAACGGACAAATTGATCTCTCTGAAAATCTTCCGAAGCAGAAGTTAGACAGATGCATGCTGGGAGTTGTGAAGTGGATCAGCGGGGACTTTCCGCCTATAGAGAAGACAACAGAAGAAATATTAGAGAAGACACGGCTCATATAAAGCTGCTCATCTTCACTCTAATACTACGTGTCCCTCGGTATTTACACCTTTAATCTACTCCATGAGAGGCCCACAACTACTTGATCCCTGATTATAACCCTCCGCTCACTTTGCATCTGCTGTGTAATGAAGCTGTAAAAACTAGATCCTTGGGTAAATGGTACATTTATATATTTACATTTAGATTGCAGAGTCTTTTAAACAAATTGAAACAGAACGGGCTCTTTAAAGATACCCTCTAATAGAACAGTAACAATGTTCCTTCGCGCTCAGAGGTTCATTTCCCCTTAACATTGCACTTTCACAGTAGACATTATTACACAAAAGTGAAGTTCTAATAAAAAGGTTGGCAGAAAAGCAGCAAGAAGACACCTCACGAAAGGATTGGATTATTTCCTGACCTTTTACTAAATCACGTCGCTCTTTGAAAGCCTTTCACAACGAGCCACCATGACAATGTGTTTGAGGTGCTTTTATGGCCTGTGGAGAACTGATCCTTCTTTTCAAGCTGAGGTATGGCAAAGGGAGCCCTGATTCATTTTTCACTCACAAAAACTCTGTCAGCTTTGAAAACCATCACTCTGGGAGCAAAATGGCAAGTTTCTTTATATATGAACAAAAAATGGGGAGTTTTGTTCCCTTTTGCCTGATTTGTTTTAAAAATGCAGCCGATGTAAAACAAATGTAATTTAAAATGATTGGCTTTGGAAGATGAATAGCTCTGCAGTCATATTTCAGTGATTTGGATGATTGGATATGCTACATATTTGATTTTTGGGGCCTTCATTTGGTGTTTGATGTGCATGCTTGTCAACATTCCAAAGAGAATATTGAAGAAGTAGGTCATTTGAGATGGATTTATGCTGTAAAATGAAAAATAGATCCATACAGATAAATTTGCTAAGTAAAGACATGTCATGTATGCAAAGCTTAAGCCGCTCCTTTGTCATGGCATGTTTAATGTAAGCTTTAATTTTAAATGATATGAGAAATAAAATATCACGGCCTGCCTTGGCAGAGAAAACAAATCTATTCTCTCATTTGTCTCTTTTAAGTTGTTAGCTAGCTGCATCTAAAGTCTTGATTTCTACTGGTATGACATCTGTAAAGAGGGGTTGAATAAGCCTGAAGGGTCTTACATCAGCTGACCAACTAGGGCAGAATTTGAAGTGAGGCAGAGCAGAGTGCAGACATATCTACAGGCTGTGCGTGCTCTTATGTTGGCTTTGTTAATGTTTAAGGTTATAATCTGCATTAACACAGCTGGTCAGAGTTTGCCACTGGGAGTTAACATCCCAGAAAGGCAAGAAAAAAATAGCTTTAAGGTGTTTAAGTCTTTGCACATACTTTTAATATAAACTGAATGGTAATCACAGGTGTATTGAACAGTACACAGAGGTATATATGTGTACAAGGGGTGAGCTGTATCAGTACCATCAAGTATTTGTGAAGCCACCAAACAGGCATAACCAAGGTCCCTGATGGCTCAACATACACAACTAGAAAAGCACTCAGAGAGCGCAGACCTCCGCCAAGCAGCTTCAGTCTACCCCAAAATTCCTGTATCCGGATGGTGATCCGGATCACTCCCAAAATCGAATCATTTGTTCCTTATCCCTTACCACACATTTCCTGAAAGTTTCATCCAAATCCGTCCATAACTTTTCAAGTTATTTTGAACACAGACAAACAAACAAACCAACGCTGGCAAAAACATAACCTCCTTGGCAGAGGTAATAAACCAAACTACAGCATAGTGATGAGGTAAACGTGTGTTTATCACCATAACCGTATGCAGTGATTGTGTTATCGTGGTTAATTTAATTGATGTAAACAATACTTTGACAACCACAAAGCTGACAGAGCTTGCTTAGCTTGCAGCGAGATCCCTGTCTTCCCTCTAGGAGGCCTGGACTCTCGGTTGGGGACCAAGGGCTTGGATAACTGCTTAAAGATGTTTAAAATCATGGCTCATTACTCTCAGTCACAATGATAGAAGAAGTAAACTGTGGCTTTGACTTAAGATCAAACATGCTGTTTTAGTTTAAGAAAGTTAGTGTATTACAGGATTTAAAACATTATTCAAATGAGTGCATTTTCACCAGGAGAGTAAGAAAATATCTGTGCACCAATATATCACAGTATTTGGTGGTGCGATGTCAAATCAGTAGTTCATGGTGCAACTTCAATATATTATTAGTTAAAAATTTATATAAATGTGGGAATGTGACTTGTGTAGTTATTCAGGAACCATGATGATACGATTATGTATCATATCATAACCCCTGTGCCAATTAACAGTCGTAATATTCACACATTATGACCCCCTTGTCTGCCACTTAAACAAGAATGTTATACTGTGTTAGACTCATTTGAGTTCAAATAACCAGAATAATGTTTAAAGAGTTGCTGCATTTTCAGATACATTGATATGTGTGACTGTATCGCTGAGTTTCAAGATTTTAAACCTTGTGATGCAACTAAATTTTCCACATTTTTCTTATCTGTCATCAGGCAGATCCATCTTGCAAAGCTTCAAGCTGGAGTGATTACTTTTCAGTTTCATTTTAAGGACAAAGAAGCAGGAGATTTGAGTGTGGTTTAGTTGTTCTGAAAGCAAGAAGTAACTGCAAGCTTCTGGCTGGACTGTGATGAAGATGACAGACAATATATTCACTCCATTACCCCGTACTTTTTTCTTAGAAGGTTCTTCCCTTCCTTACTCTCTATGGGATGTTGCCTAGATGGACTAGTAAGATATATCCAACGGATTTGTTAAATAGTTCATCTGGTGTGTCAGATTGCAAGATTTGCTTGAATTTGTTTTGAGCTGCTAGTATTGATACTGATATTTCATAAACAAACATGTGAAGGGCATCAAAAATGAGGACTGTTATTGTGAGGAGGTTTTCAAAAATAAAATTATTATCAAATTAGCTAAACCTTGGCAGAACTCAGTGTTGAGTATGCAGAGTGACAGTACTTACATACACCGTTTTGACTAAAAGTCACAGCTGCAACCTTCTTTTTTCAAGTGCTTTTGGCTAATACTGGTCTGTAGAGTAGGAATACCAGGATAATCAGAGAGAGGCTAATAGGATGGGTCATGCTTTGCAAATGCTATCCACAAATATATCTTGTATTGTGAACAGAGCTTGTAGTGCCACTTTTTTTTTGGCTTTTCTCCCTCATTATTTCAAAAACAGTCATATGCAGAGAGACCAGAGGAAGTAGGCAGTGTGGCATCGGCCAAGCAGTTCACTTTCAGTGAGCTTGCACAGCAGGGTATCACATTTCTTTGTGCCGCATTACCCCAAGCATTCATTTTTGATTATAACAGAAAAGTGAGGAGGCCATTCAAAATTTTGACACTATGAAGTTTTCTAGGGATGGGAATCAAAATCCACTCCAGTTGAGAATTGGTAACAACTCCCTGAAGGAATCAATATCCTCATTATTTTTGTTACTCAGTTCTCTTATCAGTTCTTTCCACTTTGTTCTGCATGCCTGGTACATCATGCTTTCATCAGAGGAAGTCAACAGAAGTCAAATATGATGGCATGGGGCAGAAGTGGTCAAAAATGTGTCCTAATTTTTGCCAAAAAAAAAAAACACTACACAACTTTCAGTAAGTGGAAACACTAACAACTTTCAGAAACATTTATCTATGCCGGACAACAATATCAAGAGTGTCATGTGTTTAACATTGTTACAACTGAAAGCCAGGGTAGGTCAACTTTTTCCCACACAGAAAATCAGCAGGAATTGATAAAGGAAGAGTTTGAGGATTAGATCGATATTCAGAATCATTGATGGCTTTGGTATCAAAATCATGTAAATTCCCATCCCTAAAGTTTTCTCACCTGCTAGCCTATAGGCCAGTGTGGTTTGAAATGTCTGCACCCCCTCCTTATGATTATGTAACAACTCTTCAGTTCAAACAGCAGAAATAAACTGTGACTATGTAGAACTACCATAGGTCCATTTTAGGTGAACCAACCCTTATGTCACCCTTAAAGGTGTAGTGTGTAGAAGTTGGCAGCATTTCGCCAAACAGAAACGATGAGTATAGAATATAACGTTTCTATTTGTGTTTAAAATCCTTCGATATAGGTATACAATTATCCCTATAAAACTTTTGTTTTCTTTTTATTAAGTTAGAAAAAGCTTTTTATATTTGTGTACTGCGGGTCTCCCCTTTGTGGAGGCTGACATAATGATCAGCCATGTTGTCTACTGGTGGGTTTTGGGGACAAAAAGAGCGAAACGCGATTTTCAAATACAAGTCTTGCTAATGTTCGTTTGTGTTACTAAAAGTTTACAAAACCTATAATCATCATCCTAACTGACCTATAATCTATAAAAATAATAGTTACAAATATGAATGAAAAAACCCTCACCTCGTAACTGTTGTAAATGATGCCTTGTTCACAGTCCTTTTTGGTCTTCAGCTCTCGTCGCTTAGTGATGTGATGTTTTAGTGAGGGACGGGCTCATTTTAGAATCTGAACGCTAGATGTCGCTAAAATACCAATTTCTACACACTGCACCTTTAAAAGACAGGGTGTGCATCCTCTTCCAGAAAGATTGTTTGTTTGTGGGGCCAAAAATTAGGAGTGTTGTTTTCCTCCAGGCCCCACGACAGCACCAATACTTGACATTTTTATCGAAAAGAGACAAATGTCTTTGTTGTGATTTAGGAAACAATCCCAATATCTGACCACCCAATAACCAGTCAGTTAAGGAAGAGAAATGTTTTGGAGATTTGGATGTGCAGGCAGAGCCCACATCAGTGTGCAGGGTTCTCATTCATCTGGCTGGCAGCCATTTATAACAAATGAACCCCTCGCTTACCGTCGTCCTGCGGTCGTCCTCGACATCTGCCAGAATAATGTCCTCACTCTGCAAAACTCCTGGAATTTATCTTAAAATTTATTAAAGTTTCCTCCAGCAGCAGAACCGCAGGATTTTTCAAAGAAGTCTATTGTTGAGAGACCAATGCTTTGCACAGCAGAAAGAGAGACTTCTGTGTGTTGGGAGTGTTTCATGTTGATTTGATGTACAAAATGCTGAGAGAAATCTGTCGAGAATCCTCCTGAAGGACTGTCTCAGTGGCTGCAAATTTTGGAAGTTTGAGTCTTGAGATGTCTAGAATTTATATCTTATTGTTATTTAGGGAAATCGTTAAAGAAGCAGAAAATTCGTCATATCATTTAATGTTTATCTTGTTGTGTCACTTTTTTCAGGCTAGGTAGCTGCTTGTGTCAGTCGGTAGTAGACGCTCCCTCTTTCATTGTCCAATAAACCAGGAGATGAAAACACAGCTGCCACAGATTTTACTCTGCATTGTGTTTTCCTCTTTAACATCCTCCACACACATGAGGAACTCATCACAGCTCACGCAGGGCACGGTAATTGAAGCTGCAGAGGGATTCTAGGAGTTGCTTTCTTTGGCCAAACCAGAGAGAGAAAAAGAGAGAGAGGGAGTGGGGATGGTGATCAGCACAGACGCACAGTGATCGAAAGCCCATTGCTGGTCTGTTTGTGTGACTCAGTGGAAAGTCTGCTTCAGTGAGTACAGCCACGCTGAAGCTACAAAGGTGCTTCCTGGGGTGAGCTTGAGCCCATTTTTCAACCCTCACCTCCCTCACAATGGGCCAATAGTTTAATTAGCTTTCTTACAGCTAGTCTTGGCAGCGGTCCCTCTCTCTGTTTCCCACAGGCCTCCTCACCTCAAACACTGTCCCCTACTGGCTGGCTCAGGTCCAGTGGACAGTGCCACTTGTGATTATCTTTAACTCTTTCACCCCCTCAGAAGCAGAAAAGCAAGATACAAAAATAGCAACACACAAAAAAAAGATTAAAGCACAAGGTTCATAATATTTTGGACTGATTTATACCAAGATTGGCCTTGATATTTAGGCTCTTAGCCTTCCTTTCTCTTACAAGGTAGATGAGAAAATAGATATTCAAATATTAGAGGTACCATGATTGATAGGGAGCTGCTTATTATTTGCTGAGTTTCTTTAAAAATACATGGTTGCTTGTTCGGGATTGATGCTTGTGCATCCACCTGTAGTTAACATTTTGTAGTCTGCAACAGATCAAATTTAAAACTACACCTTCACCTGTCAGCTTGAGGTCGGCTCCCTCCACTGCTACTGTCTGCAGGTTAGCCATCCACTGAAGCAGAAGCAAATTGTCTCAAAATTTGTTTTTGGCTCAGCATGTTAAAAAACAAAGACAGATAACTGTGAAAATGCAAACATTACCCAGCCTTAGTGAAACTTTGTGTAAAAACATGTTAAAAGGAATTAGCTCATTTACCAAGGTAACATAAGTAGTACATTATGATGAGTTAATTGTTCTGGAGGCAGAGAAAAACGCTGACTGTGATCAGTGTGGGCCACTGATGTCAGCCTTTCTCAGTTGAAGGTGATAGGTGGTCAGTTTAAGTAACCAGAAATCTGATTAGGCTTTGCCCACTAACAACAGATTTCTAAAATGTTTATGAACCAAAGAGTACAAACCAAAGCAGCTGTGACAAAAAAAACACAAGTGTTGGGGACTCGCGACCCGTGGACCCTTTTACAAAAGAAACTGGTGATCCCTTGTTTGGATTTTAAAGTATTTTTATTTACTTTAATTCTGGAGTTTAATCTTATAGGACAAAGGAGAATACAGATTATTAGGACAACACAAAGGCTGTTCCATATCAATAAGCTCAAATGTTATTCATTCTAGCTTTTCAGGTCCTAATTTAACCAGGCTTTATCCACGTTTCTACCACCAAGCATGCCCCAAATGACATTGACAGAAATTAGCTATTTGACTCATATGTAGTAAACACAGTATATTGTTTTAAAGGAAAATTAGTTGTTTCTCAAGTTGTCTTTTTTTGCCTTCACTCAAGTAGACACAACAGGCCTAGAGAAGGAAATTGTGGTGGGTGAGTGAGGAATGACATGCATGAAAGGAGCTAGAGGGCATAAGCAACTTAAGTGGCCTGTGTCAAGGACAACAGCCTTTGTATATGAGATGTGCTAAGCATAACCAGTAGACTGTTTTTATGTATAAAATTGATCATATTTGCAACTCTAGTAATTGATGCCAGTTGATGAAATTGTCCATTATGTTTAATGTTGTAGATCACTAAACTAGGATGTACGTTTTGCCAACTTATGAAAGTCAACCACCCTGAGGATAATGCAGCAACCTCCACCAAGTCCCACAGAGGATCACCTTTTATGCAAATGATACCTGAATATATGTTGGTGGATTTTCTATTTAGTCTCTTCAATGCTTGCTTTGTCAAATAATTTTTTTGATTTTTGATAACTGGCTGTCTGAAACTCCAGACCCACTGGCACAAAGCAGAAATGTAGATTTGCTCAAAGTGGTATTTTCCACATGGAGAGCTTTGAGTCTGTCTTCAAAGTGCTGTGACTGAGGCATGGCTAATCATTTTAAACAAGGCTTTTTGTTCCTGTCGTCTCCACTTGGCCTAACATGACTGGAACACACTTTTGTCCTCATCCCGTCTCCCCTCGTCGCTGACACGCCCAGTCATCTCTCGCTCTCTCTGCACACCCTCAATCCTCTCCTTTTCTCTCCTTGCAATATCGACAGCACACTGTCAGAGTCTTGCTGATTAGTCCCCAAGAGAGCAGAGGAAATGCTCATACGCACTCCTATTTCATCTTTGAAAATACACAGCAGCAGTGACCCAAAATCAGCCCCGCACTGAGCTTTTGTATTTCACATTGTCTTTGTGGAACTCATCACACCTAAAAAAATAAACCACAGATTGATGTGGCGCATCAAAAGAAGAGTTGTTTATTGGCAGGAACTGGTGATACAATTCATATTGGGATAAAGGGGGGACATAACAATCTATTTTACAATATATTGCAGTACTCTGAGCAGTTCAATTTATCACTTTTGTTCTACCAAATAATAAATAATTAGAAATTAATAGAAGGCTAGTAGGTGATTTGGGTGGGAATTTATGCAAATGTGTGATTTTAAAGCTAATGAAAAATATTTTGATACCATTTGACTGTTAAATCCACTCCCCAGCACACAGTAAACACATACACTGTGATGTAGGATGGAGAATGAAAGAACAATGAGAACATCTTTGACCTCATTAAAAAAAAAAAAAAACAGTTAAAAAGGAAAACTAAACTATACACTTGATTAAGACGTACTATGTTGTAAAATGTGTCATTTCTGTGCTGCACACCTCCAGAAGATGGACCATGCAACACGTCCAGTTCTTCATTTATCATAGTTCACATGTTTGGTAGATGGAGCCCAATAAATTTGTCAGAAGAGAAACTGGTGCTGTTTATTATAAGTAGTCAAAATGTTTGCCAAATGCTAGAATAGAGTTACCATAGGGATGAAAGCATTAAAAACACAAGTATGTTTTTCCTTTCTTATTTATCTTTTTTTTTTTACTCTAATATTTATTTTTCCTTGTGCTTGAAACATGTTTGAGTTACTACTGCAAGTTATTTCAATTCTGAAGCCTTGTCTACAAAACATGAATGGAAGAAACAAATACATTTTTCATTAAATGTTTGAAAATTGGTACGTTATTTAAGAGTTGTATCAAAATGTCAAACTTGACACCCTTAACAGGCGACTCATTCTGGGAGATGCAGACTGTAAATGGAAAGTTTAAGCCATGCTTTGAGAAATCTTTAAATTGTGTTATCTTACTCTAGATCCATTAGAACATGGCAATTAATCATTTTCCCAAAATATTATCAAATGCTCATTCTTATTGAAGGGTCAAATCAACAACAGGAAAAAGTAGCTGGCTGTAAATGAGTGCGTGTTCTGCTGTTTGGTTGTCAGCTGGTGCCAGTGGAAAGCCCTGTTACTGGTACTCTCATTTTCTAAGTCCACTCCTTAGACCAGGTGAACAAACATAGTCCAGTTTTCTGTTTGGATCTTTCTGACATTAGCTTATCCATGCAGGAAGACTACTTGAGGGCAGGTTAGCTAGCTGAACACAAAACCAATAATGGTCTAGTCTTATATGCAAGCAGTGACATTTACCAGAACCCTGAAAGTCATCTTAATCACTTCATTGCTTCACCTCTCAAGAATGCAGGGAGGAATAAGAATGAACAGATAGATAAGGTTTTATAGGCCAAGACAGCTCGGACAGGCGTGATTTTTTGTTTATTTGTCGTCGCCGTTTCCGTCTCCTCCAAGATTGGGTGTGAAAGCTCATCCTCTTGTGTGATTGCTGGACGTCTATTCCCATTTCCCTACACGTCCATCTTTGTTTGAGTGACGGCCTGTCTGTAGAAAGACTCTGTAGCAGCAGCAGCAGCAGCAGCTGTGTATATCACACATATAAATGAATGCTTACAGACAGAGACACACATTAAGACTCTTAGGGTATCCACTGGACTGGCCACTTGGCTGCGACCACAGTGAGATTGATGCTCAACGCCACACGACTGGGCAGGTGGCAGCTGCATCAGGAAGTAGGTCCATGGCAGGCCAAAGGAGCATGTGCACATAAGAGCTGCCCGGATACGAGGCCATCAGGTGGACGTTGACGGGTGGCTGGGTGGAAGCCAAGAAATAGTGACAGAGGAGTTGAAGGCTGGAAGGAGGGATAGAAACTGTTAAAGGTCGATAAATCTCTTAGCATGAGTTTGACTTGTTGGCCTTTCCAACTATTGATTGTTCAGTTTTTTCCTTTCTGTTCTAGGGTTGACTTTTTCACCAGTCAGATTAGCATTGCAGTTCAGAGGGTTCAGCACTGGACGGTTACTGAGTGCACATAGCCATCTGGAGAACCAGTGTCTGTTTATGTGACCTAAACTGGATGTCTTACTCCTGTTTGACAAGATATTTGTGTTCAGTCTGCCTGGTCTTTCCTGTCATGTATGGTTTCCTTTAAGGATAGTTTCAGTATTTGGACTGGGGACAATTCTCAACATAACCAGCAGGGTTTTCGCTGTTGTTTGAAAACCTGCTTGAGATTGATGTATTTTTCAAAGTTTATAAAGTGCCACGATTTAATTTGAGTGCTTGGAAATGCTTTAATGTGTAATTATTTATTTTTCCATAATTAAAAGCACGTCAGAAAAGAAAACAAAGATTCAGTATCTTACATTAATTGTTGTAAAAATACTACCACTAATTAAATAATAATCAATAAAATAATGAGGTAAACTTCAATTTCTGTATGAAGGATGAGGGAAGAAACTTGCTAAACTTGCAGTATCTGGCATCATTTGTCCGGGTCATATTCAGATTTTTGAAACCACTTCACTGCAACTGAACTTATCTGTTTTGGCAGTTGTTTTATTTTTACTTTGCCAGTTTTTCATTAGATTTGTCATCACTTTATGTACTGCTGTTGAAAAAATAATGGGACTTTTATATCATAGTATTTGTGTATATGTGATAATAAAGTGAAAGATTACCTTTATTACTGGTAATTGTATGAATATACAACTAATTACAGTTGGAAGGCGCTTGAAAAGCTTAAAAAGGGTCTTGAAAGTGATGAACATGTGCTTGAATCTGACCTTTGAAAAGTTTTACAAAGTTTAAACCAACAGACACACACATTAACTGTACATATATATTTGTTTTTGCACACTGAGGTATTATTCAGTCACATTACCTTATTGTGCACTTGTCTTATGTAATGTTTTAAGGGGAAGTCTGTGCCAACAGCTGTTTGTGTGACATTTGCATAACTGAATGGAAGTGCTCAGTCATTCGCTCTTATTTTGCATATTTCTCAGATTTAATTTGAATTTCTGCTTTATTTGGAAGTCTGTTTTTTGAGTCTCACACATACCATCTGTGCTTTCAAAAATGTGACCTATTGCATTGTGGGATTGTTTAAAAAATTGCTCAAAATCATGTGGTTACTACCTTTTTTTTAGTTGTTTGACTTTTTTGTTGGGGTACAATCAGCTTCATACACTTCATGCTCAAGGAAAATCAATAAAGTGTGATGATGATACAGTATACTGTGTTTGCTATCAGTGGGAAAAGAAAGGATTTCATGTAGGACCAGGTCCAGGCTTGATATGTTGTAGCTCAGTTTAATCTCTACAGACAGGGCCCTCCTTCAGTATAATCCAACTCTGCTAATCAATTACACAGCTGAGTGATCAAACCCTCTCTTTTCACCAACACTGGGCTCTTTTTTCTTATCCACTGCATTTAAACAAATTCTCTATGAAAAGTCTGCACAGGTGACACTTTCTCTCTTCACTGTTCATCCTGTAAAATGTCATCAGGCTGAAATGGGAGGATGTCCCCTGTCTGTTTAGCTGTGGAGTCATCAGACTTGTTTTGATGTTTTTAAGCTTATGTGACAGGCTGAGACTAATTTGCAGTATAATTAATTAACTGTATGTTGTTGATAAACCTTCAACATGTTGCTCTGTGTTTGATGTTTGTGACATGTGCTGCCATCCACTTTTCTCTCTCACAAATGTGATATATTTGCAGGGGTGGCTTGCTGTGTCAATTAGCATTAAAACAGCTTAGCATAGTTAAAACAGGTCCTGTCCTTTCACCAGTGGGTTAAAGCAGATGCTCTAATGCCTAGTTTAAACTGATCAGCCCTTATATCCCATATCCCTTGAGTTTATTTTCTCATTTCTCAGAGACTCAGTAGAGATTTTTTTAAGACATTTATCTACGCTGATTTGGAGAGTGTTAGGCTTGCAGCTGTCCCTTATCTAAAATGTTCCCGCTCACAAGTTAACATTTAGAGCCATTAGATGAACAGTCAGGCATTGCACGCTGGTTTGAGTCCCAGGTTTGGAAAAGACTTTAGTAAATAGCATATTTAACTAGAAGTGCTCCAAGAGCACAAACCACCGCTAAGTAATTTCCAACATTGTCAATGCGTTATTGCCAAAATGAGGAAAACTTCCCTATTTCACACTCTTAACAAATAAGGAGGCAAGCGAAGGCAGTGCCTCTGGTCTAGCTGCTTGTGGTCTCACATGATCAATCACAGCTGTGAACAAACTTGGCGGACAACATCAGGAGGCCTAAACACACCAAACGTGACTTTGGTGACCTCGGCGGCCACTCTCCATGCAGAGTCAATGTACAGCCATGATCAGCCACGACCACATGTGACCATATCTCACGCGATGCGACGGACGTGCTCTGGGCGACTTGGTCGCATCTTTGGAAACATGGGGGCGGCGCCCCTGTTGCTGCAGATGGGAACTCTGGGGTCGCTTTGGACGCGGAGCAGGTAGCTGTGCTCAGTCGTTAAAGTTGAAATATTTAAACTTTTCATGCGATGTCGCGCCGTGAGAGCCAATCAGTGCTGTGTGAGTGCATGATTGACACCCGTGACAGACTGTTTCTTTCCGGTCCACAGAGTGACAGTCTATGTCGGTGTGGGGAACAGTTAGTGAGTACATTAGTTCCGCCTAGACGGACCATAGAAAACTCACAGATGATGCTGCTGCAGGGCCATCAGCTGCAGTGTTTGTGGTTGGTAGGTGAGTGAAAAGGATACATTTGGAATAATGTCAGCTAATACCTCCTGTTATATGATATATGATATGATCGCGGGGTGAAACTCGAGTGGGCGACGGTGACAAAATGATCTGTGAACAGGCGGCAGGACTTGGGCTTGCGACGCGATCTTGGTCGCCAAAGTCGCGTTCGGTGTGAACACACCTTAAGTGTGAACAGTCAAAGCAAAAACAATTATGAAACCATTAAAGTAGGCTACTTCACTTTAACACTTAAGTAACTGATTTCAACACAATGGCCACGGTTACATTATGTTTTTTAATTCGGAATTAAGTATTCAGAATTAAATAATTCTGAATTAAAGTATTCTCTTTCGCGTTCACATGGAAATAGTAATTCTGCTTGAGGTTTACATAAAAAACTTGTTTATTTGCCTTTATTCAATTCCGCTCAAGGTCTGGGGGTTGGGAATGGTTCTGATTGGACAGGGGGTGGACGTGATATATTTACATCTACCAGAAGAAAACAAACTCCAGCCTCACTGTCAGGGAAATCTCGTCCAACTTTGGCCCTACAACTTTTAAAAGGTACACATTTTTTTATGCTTACGTCCATCCACTCTTTCATTATTTCCAAATCTTCTAAGTCGCTAATTAAATAAATTGTCTTGGCTTGAGTCCAAAGCTTGCTTCAGGCGGCCGTCCTGTTCCCATCAGCGCAGAATATGTGCGTCATTACGACAGGACAAGGGAACGAGCATGCGCAGAGCAACAGGAATTAATTAAAAGCAGAATGAACGTATAGATGATGGAGGAATTATTCGATTTAGATTTTGAATCAGAATAAACCAGCCACCTACTTTGGAATTTAGTTTAATTCGGAATAGTCATTTTCATTCGGAATTAGGTGTTTACAAGGTCATTTGGGGAAGGGGAATTAAAGCTCTCATGTAAATGTAGCCAATTACTCCCTTCAACTTTGCCCAAGCTTGCACTAAAGAGTACAGCATGTTTTATTGCAATTCTTGTCTTATCACTATTGAATGCAGTGTTTACTTTATGGCTTGATTTCGTAGTGCTAGTTCAAAAACACTGAATTTTCACAGTTTGCAATTGCACCTCTGCCTATCTAACTATGTAGAAGGCAAGATGCTGAAGTTTCATTGTCTTTTTTGTATTATATTTTACACAGTGCACCTGACACATTATATTGCAAGTCTCATTTGTCTTTCATTCGGTTGACATTTTACTGTCAAAGATGTTATGTCTCAGTAATTCTTAGCTTTTATGCTAGCTTCCAGTAACAATAGAAAATTCCTCATTTCCCATCATGTAGACCAATAGTCTGAAAGTGACTGTTGAATCGAGTACAAAAGAAGTACACATTTTTTAAAAAATATTATTAATGTTGTCTAAATGTTAAAATATAGCCTGACATTTTCAACAGATTGAAGCTCAGGAACAGTCCTGTCCTTTTTCTAATGTCTCTCTTTTCTCTATACAGCAAGAAACTCATTAGCAGTTGTGGGCATGTCGCATCACTTCAACAGACTCATACTAATCTGATTATTAAAATGACTGCTTGATAGGTATAGTCATAGACTACAAACCTTTTCTTTTAATTGCATCTGTACTTTTAAAATATGCCTGAGTTTCTGTCTCCCACATAACCATATAAAAGATGCTACATTGTCCACAGTACATCCTTGTAGTAGTTGGTGGCGCTAATTCCTCATGATAAGAATATTTGTCAAGTGTCGTAAAAAATTTGAACTTTTATACACAGAATAATTTCAACCTTCATATGGCATGGCAAAAAGGCCAGATGTTCATACTTAAGGATGTCAAACACATATAGAAGAGGTGTACTACAGCTTCCCAATTTCCATCATTATTATCTGTCCTTTGGCTGCCAGCATGTCAGTGAATTATTGGATCCTCTGGTGAGCAAAGACTGGAAACACATGGAAGAAAGTATGTTATGGAGACTAAACATTAGCACAAAAACTCTATATTTCATGAAAAGTTCTCCTAAAGAACTCATGAATAGCCCTATAGAGGCATCATTCAACATTCTTAAATCATGTACAAAACTTATTGGAATCAATACAACAACTTCAACAAATCAACCACTATGGCAGAACTCTAACATAAAAATCAATAAAAAGACTCTGAACTGGAACCGATGGAAAATCACAGGAATCACGAAGCTGTGCCATATACTCTCAAACAACCGTTTAAAACTTTAAACAGCTTGGTCTCTGAATATAGCACCCCTGAAGGTGAAGGCCTTAATTGCCTTACCCTTCAACATGCTATTCAGAAGAATATCCCCACGAATCAATTACACACAACAATTCACAGTTTAGAAAATATCCTTTACAACTACAACTTGTTCAAAAAAGTGATGGTCAGAAAGATTATAGCAGCATTAAATGAAAGCACCGAAGATCCTTTTGAAACATGTAAAAAACAATGGAGCAGGGATCTGAGTGTACAGGAGAGCAATCATAGAGTGACATCTGGAATAATGCAAGACAACCATTTCGATTTACAAAAAATAAGTTAACACAATTCAAAATTCTAAATAGGCTTTACTATACCCCTTCTCAACTTTGCAAAATGGGCATCAAAGACATTACCAATTGTGTTAAATGTGATTCCGTAGAAGGTACATTACTTCATTTGCTATGGGACTGTGTTAAAATCAAAGACATTTGGTTTAACATTACAAAACAAGTGCTGATACACATTAACTCAGTTATTCCACTCACTACACAAACGTGTATACTTGGAGACCTCCATCGTCTTAACAACGTTTCATCAAAGAATAAAAAAATGTTTCTCTCTGTCTGTATGGTCACAAAAAATGTCATCATGGCTAATTGGATTGAACCCAACGCACCATCCTATAAAGAATGTATCACTGAAGCAATGGAAATTGTTAGATTAGAAAAGGTAGTTTTCAGGCTGCAAAACAGTGAGCAAGAATACATGGAAAACATGGGCTTCACTTTTTCAAAATATTTTTAGAAAAAAAAAATAGTATTAAGGACTCTGATGTTATTAAAGAAAATATATAGTGTTAGTCATATAAAGCATGGTCCCTGCAACGTGGTAAACCTTTATTGTCTGTCCCTGTGACAGAACTAGTATTGTTAAATTCAACAGAGAGATGGGGAATCAAATGGCTGAATGCCTGCTGCCAACCAGTTGCTACAGGCTGAACCACAGTACTAAACAAAGTTATCAAATTTCTATAGATTCTAAACCAATGAAACATCAATATTGTACTGATGTGGTGTTGTGTCACAAGATACAGTGATTTATTGGTGTATCTTCATTTTTGTGCACCCCTAATCAGAATGACTTGCTTTCTTGTTGTACTAAGAAGCTGGATCATTATTTGGTGCCATAACATGAATATAGCTTCCATTAATAGCACAGGCACATGTGGGATAACCTTGCTCTTTGCATCCCTCCAGGGTCCTTGGAAGCTGTTCCCCTGTTGACAGGCCGTTGAAACGCTCAAGCAGATCATCCTTTACAAACAGATGTAATGTGGCGCAAAAGGCCACAGAGTGGAAAGTCTAACACCACAGAGGCAGTTTATTGTTCTACGTTCCCTCAGCATAATACCCTGCCAGTTTGTTTTTTTTTTTGGCCATTTTGTCAATGCTGTGGCTTGCTTGAAATCACGTAGTACTAAAAAACTGGCAAGATGGTCATTGTGGTGAATGTATGTGTTGCTTTGTCCACCATGACGTTGTAAACAGTGCTCTGAGACTTCTGCAGCACGTTTCTGGCCTCCTGACCTGATTACTTCATCCCCTACACTTACTTACAGCCTCATACAGCTAAGTTTTGATAAAAGCTTTATATTTGACCTTTTTGCTTAGTTAGAAGTTAGTATCACTTTTCACTTATTGTCAGTTGACAGTTTTAACAATGTGGCCCTCTGGCAGTGTGAACAGAATTTATGTGGCCTTCTGAGGAACCAAAGTAACCAAATTAATGCCATGTAACTTGGTGCCTTTATCAAATATGCTGCTGTCTGTCAACTGGCATCAAACCATCCCCTTGTGGTCTTGAAAAAGAAGACAGTCTTTTAAGCGTTAAACTCTTAATGAATAATAAATTTTCTGGCTCCCCCTCCCCCAACATAAACTTTGATTACTGCCAATGCTGTCATGAATTTTTAATCATGTAGAAAAATGTGAAAATTGAAACCATGTTCTCAAGGGGCTTTAAAATATGCTGCAAATATGCAAAGGTTCAGCAGACACAAAGCTGTACTGCTGCCTAACTGTCAGCTGGTAATTAAACAATTACAATCCTGGCTGGTTTAGGAGAAACACTTGCCTGTGATTGCTTCCTGATTTTCAATGTTTACATAATTTTCCAAGTGCATCATGTCTGTCACTTCTGCTGTTTTTGCTCAGTATAGCTTGGAGAAACATTTCAACAGTACTGTGATGCTATACAAAGAAAGTGTGCCTGTGCTCTCACTGTTGTATTTATGCCTCCACACCTGTGACAGCCAACAGAGGGATCGTGTTTTGGAATTGTCTGTCCGTAGGTCAGTCCATCCATCTGTCTGTCTATCCGTCCATCTATACAGTACATCTGCCAAACCAGGCCTTTCCTTGAGAACTTGTGAGTGTCTTAATAGCCCTGGTTGGGATCTTCAATGAACTTCAAAGAAATGTCCACTCCAACCCAAGGATGAACTGAATACTTTTTGGAGGTCATAGGTCAAGCAAAAGTTAATGCAACTGCATGTCCTTTCTATGTTTGGGAAAGTGATAGTTCAAGAAAGCATAGGGGTTTTTTCAGAATTGGCACAATATTCACTCCAATTGAAGGTTGAAATAATAAAATTTAGTGGTCCTGAGAAGTCTAAGTCATGGGGCCTTATGATCATCTTTTGCTTGTGAATGGGAAAAACAGATCTTGAATTTGCTTTAAGGGATTTTCTTAAATAATAAAGAATTGTTCGCTTAGCCTCATGAATGAACCAATTAGATTATATGGGTCAAGTTATAGCTCACAGAGTTTCATGTCCATCCCTAACATCTAAACCTGATATCACAAGAAAGCATCAGGGTATTTCCTCAAATGTAAAAAAAAAAACAACACCAAAAAAAAAAAAAAAAAAAAAACTAAGACCCCAGACTCAAGGATAAAACGTTAAAATCTGGTGGTCATATATCAGTAGCCAAGGTCATGGGGCCTCTTGTTTATCAATAGCTTGAAAAGCAGTTTTATAAAGGAGATCTCTCAAGATAGCTTCTAGGGATTGTTTTCAAAATTTAAAGGAATGTCCACACTGGCTCATGGATGAACTGATTAGATTTTGGAGGTCAAAGGTCAAGGTAAAGCTAATGGAGATTCATGTTCATCTCTTGCTTGTGAATGTGATATCTTGAGAAAGCTTTAGCTTTAGCTTTGTTTATCCTTTGTACAAGTTATCTCAGACGTAAGGATGCACTGATATATAAAGATAGTTGAAGGGATTTCCTCCAAACTTCAAAGATATTTTCACTCTGATTAGGGATGAACTGAATTGAATTAAAAAGTCACAGGTACAAGATAAAGTCCTGGGTCTTAAGTTTATCCCCTAGTTGTTAACTACCTCATTTGTTAGGGATTTTCTTTGAAATTTTTGCGCACATTTTTTTCTCTGACTAAAGAATAAAACATTGATATTTGGTTGGAATATATAAAACGTCAAGGGCATGGGGCCTCATGTTTATCCTTTTCTCGTGATGACGATCTTGTTAAGGCAATGTCTTTCCTTTGAGGTGTTTTCTTCAACTGTTGAAATTTTTGGGTTAAAGATCATTGTGCTGCATGGTTAGCCCTTCCTTGTTAGCATGGTATCTCATAAAAGTTTGTTAGACTTCTTTAAATAACTGCACATACGTATGTCCTGTCCACACTACTCAAAGATGAGCTGATGACCTTTGGGAGGTCATAAGTTGAAGTTGTAGCTCATGGGGCCTTATAGTCATCCTTTGCTTGTGAGCTCAGTTTCTGGGAATGCTTTGAGGATTTTCCTTAAACCAATGCCCTGTCTGATTGAATGATTAGACTTTAAACTGATGATACGGTGTAAAATCTTTGGGCCTTATGTTCATCCCTTGCTCATGAAACGTGTATTTATTTATTCCACAGAAAACTCCACAGCCCATTTCCTTTAGCTGCCATGGTACTTTTGCTGCCTGGCATTAGTTACCACAGAGAAACATGCCACCGCCAGCCAGTAGTCCCAGTTTTTTGATAGAGTTAGGCATGATTTTTCTTTTGTTCTTTCTTTTTGCTCATAGCCACACTTTATAACAGTTGAATAAAGGTTAAGTTTTTCAGCCGAGTAAACTTGTTAATAGTGGTTCCAGACTAGGGATTAATTACCCAGAAACATCCTTTAAAAAGGGTACAATTATTTGCCCTTTGTCTCCTTTTCCATTGATGCCAAAAGAAGAAAGAATCACAGAAAGGAAAAAGGCACGCAACTGTAGGCTAAAGGCGCAGCAGGAACAAAGGGAAAACAAGAGTTGTAGAAAAAAGAAAGCGCTTACTGAAATGTCCCTCTCCCCTCCCTCTGTGTGATCCAATATGTGGCTTGCAGGGATTTAAAGGCTGCAGGTTACGGAGATGGCAATTGGCTGTCTTTGTGATGGCTGAATTGACAGGCAGCAGAGCAGGAGGCTGCTGCGGGGTGTGTGGTTTAGCACAGTTGACAGACACCTTTTCTTCAAGCAGAGAAGATGCTACAGGCCATTTGATTTGGATGCACAGTCAAATGGAGTCAGCTCGGCTGGTCAGGCGTTGCATGTGGTTGTTGCGAGGTCAGAAATAAGAGTCTGTGGTTTATGCCTGTGTGGGAGATGGTTCGCCAGCCTGGAATTATACTGGACACTTGATGCAGACGCTGTTATCATGACCTTAAAATGAATCTTAAGGTCGTCTCTTTTGCTCATAATCACAGAGCAGAACCCCACTGCATGCTGTTATCACTGTGACTCAGTGAATGAATCCAGTAATAACTTAAGCTGTACTTTTCAACAACACACAATAAGTTTTAAAAAGTTGGAAATTTCCAGTCAGTGTGTTTCATTTTTTCTTTTTAACCTTTAACCTCTAAACCAGTGGCCTACATTCGGGGCTTTTTAAGTACATTAAACATCTGCAAGGTAAATTTAAGCCTCCATAAGGTATGTAATGTGAGATAGTAATAGTAGAGTGATAGATAGCTTTTGTTGTTAAAAAAAAGGTTAATAAAATCAAAGGATGAACATGGAAAAAAAAACATTGACCTTTGAAGTTTAAAATTTAATAATCAGAATAGTCACTGATACAAAGTTAAAGTAACATAACTCGTAACTTTGTGTGATTTCATGCATACTTTGTGTTCGCAAACAAGTGTTTAACATGAGGCCCAATAACTTAACCTTTGTCTCATGAACGTCGTAATCTACAAGTACATCCTTGAGTCAGAGTGGACACAAGTTTGGAGTTTGAAGACATTGTTGTATTCTTGAAATAACACATTCACAAGCAAAGGATGATCATGAGGCCCAGTGCCCAGTGCACACAAGGAAGGGATGATCTCAAGTTCACCTAAAATTTAGAAAGAACATGCAAACTCCAAACAGAGAGGACCTGACCAGCACAGGGGTGGCTTAACACTCTACCAAACCAGCACCTCCATAATGGTTAATTTTATGATCAAAAGCTGAATCACCAGTTATTGTGATAAGAGCAGATGTTGGTATCGTATTCAAAGGCACCATTTACTTAATGAGTGATGTGTTATATTCAAGTTTTCCTTTTAATGAAAATAAAGCTGCCATTAGACAAAATATCTTAAGAGAGAATAGTTATGATCCATTGATCTACATCTATTCTTGCTTTTGTATAACAAAGTTACATCTTTAGTGGTTCAGGACCTTTTTTGAGCTTTTAACATTAACCCATAATGAAGCTTTTAGACACTAATGGCATAGACTCAAATACCACTTTTGGAAATGTCGGTGCTGCATCAGAAGTCAGGGTTAAAAGCAAAGTTGGCATGTGCTATGTGAAAAATTACTGTCATTAACCATCTCTAAAACATACAGTAATTTAAGTGAAGTTGTATTTGGTACTTGATTATGCAGATATTTTAGTTACAGAAGATGCTGGTCGGTGTGGCCCTCTAAGGAGAAACCAGCTAGAGTGACAGGCTACAGTTATGCAGACAGATCTACAGCTCCACGTAATTCAGCAACTTTGAAGATAAAACTATTTTCAGATGAAGTGTTGATCATGTTGTGCCAGAGTGGTACTAAAGGGAAGTTACTATGAAAAAAGGATTACATTTCTTAATGCATACATTTGTCCTGATGTTTACAGCTTGTTTTTTATAAAAAAGGAAAATTATGTGGTGCAAAAAGTCCTGTCTGTGTTGATCCAGAATTATCAAGAAAATTTGTAGTTTTCTCATGTTGATTTTGTGTTTTGAGCTGCTGATGGCCATGCTCTGCTGTGCAGGATTTTAAATACGATCCTACTTTGAAACTGTGTAACTAACCCTTTAAAAAGCTGATATATTTTAGAATATTGTTGCTCATACAGCTGCTACATATGCCTTTGTAAATATTGATTTTGCAAAACTCTAAAAATTCTCTGCAAATATAATATGAGTTATGAATACATAAAAGAGCAAAATCAAGCAGTCAAAAATCCCTCTAGGTTTGTTGTTCTTAGTTTTTTTTTCCACACTGTCAACACAGCGCTCTTTTCGCCTCTTTAAGTTTTGCTAGAGGCTCAAGCTAACAGTAATTTATACCCTTAGCCCTGCCATCAGACAGGGGAAGGGAGACAGCCCCAACAACAGCCCCAACACTCAACAACACCGTGTCTCGATGTTTTAGGTGTTGGAATAATGTGAATTGACAGCTGAAGGAGAATCAATTGATCTACCGAACCAAAAAGACTTTTGCAGCCTAACAAGACAAACAAAAAAACAGCAAATCAACTTTCAGATTCATTTCATCACATGACATCAGCTTCAGGATCTTGTTTTAGATGCTTACTGCACTTGTCTCTCTGTCTCACAGAAAGTTGCTGGTGCAACAGGAAGAGAGGGCAGGTGAAGTGTGGATTAAACTGTCAGAAAGAAACGTCTTATTTAGTCTGAAAATCTGCTGTACAAGTTGCATGGTAAACCTCTAAGAGTATGTATTATTTTGCCTTTTTGCTCTAAAGGAAAATCCCTAAAATAACTTAGAACTGTCTGCACTGCAGCTATGTAAGTGTGTGTAGTAAATGTAGAAGTCTATAAGATCTGTAGTCAAAGCTTTATTTGCAGTGATTCCCACTGAGGGTGTTGAAACAATCATGTTTGGCATTTTTTACAAAAGCATAAAAAAAAACTAGATCAAATAATAATAATAAGCTGACTGATCACTCAAGCAGAATTCTAAATAAAAACGTTTTTGTGTTTTTCCTCAATCTACATTTAAATCCCATAAGACACTTCAGTTTTTAGGAGGTATCTGTTCTCTCAGTTCCCTTAAATGACAGAATATTGAAGTGTTTTTACCCTTCGCAGAGATTCAGGTCTTACAGTCCTTCACCCATTCTGCACGCAGAATCTTACATTATTTTTTATTTTGCTTAGAGAGAGAGTTGCTTTTATCTCCACTGAATAAAAAGAGCACTTGTGAAACTAGAGCCTGAAATGCTGCAGATGTTTTAGATGTAATTGTATGAAAAAAGATGGATTTTATCCTGCGAGTGAAACTGGCTCATTATGCCCATATAACTCTTGAAACTTAATTTCTCATCTTAAATCCCTTGTTTTGTGAATATGAAGAGCCCTACTAAGTGTAGCTGAATGTGATGGATACACGTACAGAAAAACAGACCTGAGTATCATCATCTACTCAAAATAGATCAACAGTTTGAAAAATAAAGAGGATAATTAAAATGAACTTCATATCAGCAGAGAGAGCTGAGATTTTCCTCCCCACCTCCGTAAACCCCACAGGAGCAGGGAAGAGAAATAATTGATGTTCTCTTTTTTTTCTAATTGAAGCCGAAACAGGAGACAACAAGCTCAGATTGCTTTTGTCTTAGCGCCCTTGTTTTTCCCTTTGTGTTGCCCTCAGAATAGCACACAAAAACTCATATCGGAAGAGCAATATTTTTGACTCTTATTCTTCTGACATCTGAGATACTTTTATCAGCACCCCACCTTCCAGGATGAAATATCTCACTGATCCTTAAAAGTGAAGGAAAATTAATTTCAAGATGAATTGTGTTTGGTTGGGATCTTAGGATTCAGGGAGACTACAGCTGCAGGAAGCCTTTGAGTCATTGTTCTTACTCAGAAGATAAAAAAGGAAGTGTTCTTGAACTGTGCAACTTAAAGTTGATTTACAGTGCTGAAATTCTGGGAGAAGGAGAAGGGAGCCAAAAAAAGGAAAAGTTGTGTAATTTTCATTTGTTTTGCTTTGTTTTTTAGACACTTGTCAGACCAGTTCATTGTGACTTCACAGTGTTACATGAACGATGTGGCACACCAGATGGACTGTTTGATGTATCCACTGGATATGTTTTACTAGTCCATTGGGGCAGCATCCCATGCACTGCAAGATTATAAGGTTGAGACAAAACAAAGCAAAACTGAGGGCAAACATGGAATTCTACCACAAGGTAGCAGCACAAGAATCTTTTTATATTATCCATTAACACAGATTAACATGAATGAAAACAACCATATTGGGAATTCCCGCTATTTTGGAAATGTGAATCATTTGGATCAGCTCAGAAAGAAGAGCCATTTTTTGGCTTTTTACAGCTCTTCATTTGGTACCATATTATTTTTTTTGTCTATTAATCAACAATAATAGGGGGAAAAAGGAAAATGTCTCAGGAAGCTAGCTCCCACTGTTCACGCTATGGAGTTGGCTTTTAGAAGATACTTGTTAGCAAACCACACATTACTACATTTCAGTTTTAGTCCTAAACTTAGTGGGCATTTCAAAAGCCAACACTGTACAAGGCTTATTAAGTAAACTGTATGGTTGGGTTTTACAGCGTGCTTCGTGACAGAACGATGGAGGAAAGCTGTTACACTGCGCTGCTAGTGTCCTCGCCAATGGCTAATTTTCTCACAAATATTTTACTTCACTGCTCTTAGCACATGGATGCTCAACACGTTGAGGCTGGACAGATGAGTAAACAATAGGTCATCACTGGACATGTATTAGTAGGGCATAGTGAGAGTGCACTTGCTGGAGTGAAGCCAGTTTGTCTCCAGGAGCCCTGATTTGATGTTAATGCATGCAAACAGGGTCTAATAAGGGGTAATAATAAGGTCCCAGTATTAATCTGCTCCCATTTGTCAGTGTAACTTTTTTTTTCAAGTAGCATTTCCAGTCCTGAGAGTAAGAGACTTCACATAGCCAGAGACAACTATATATCTTCTACGGTTTAAAAAAACAGACCCAAATCAACTTTCAGCCAGCATTAGCTCATATGTAGGGAGGATTTTTTTACCTTAAGCTCGGCCCTGCACTTTTAAAAAAAGTGACATTGTCTAGTAAGATCTAGAACAATAAAACAAGTGAAGAAAAAGGTATTATTGGCTGCAAGCTGCACTTTAAAGCCTTGAGGTACATTTTACATTGTGAGAGTAATGAACTTCTTCCATTTGCCAAAACAAGAAAATATTACAGAAAAGCTTAATGTCTTAATGAACAAAAATAACACATGATATAACCAAGCAGATCAACACACCTTCATACAGCAGCACTACATTTAGGTCAGAGACAAAATTGTTCATACTTTAATATTTTCAAAATGATTTGGTGATGTCTTTGTCACATTTTAAAAACTTAAGCAAAATATATCAACTCGTTCTGGCTGTTTGACATGATGATTTGTTCAACATTGAACATCATTTACCAGTAATTACAATATTTTGATGTTTTAGGTGGAAGCAGTCTACAATGAGTGTGCTTTATTGTAAGCTAGCACATAATTTGATTGTCTGAAGCACAAAGTGATGAGTTATTTTCAGTTTTACTAACAGGAGTCATTGTGCTTTAATATCAAAATCAGTTATGTCTAATGCTTGTTTCACTTTTGCAAGTATTAAAATCTTAAAGAACTAGCAAGAAACACTGTGCCTTGTGCTCATTGGAGTAATTATAATTTTTAGCAAATGGCAAATGTAATGAAAGTTAGCTATGGGTCAACATAAACAAACAGCATCTCTTTTTGCAGCTGTTGTTATAGGTTGTCATGCAAAACCTGGATAACCTCTGATTTTTTTTTTATTTGACCGACTTGAGTTTTTTTAACAGTCTGACAAATCCCACCCAGTCATGAAAATAGCATATTTTTCATCATTATTAAAGTCTGATACCACTAATCCATTTCAGAAAACTGAACAAAATAAAACAGGTCAAATACTCACTTAGAACTCTGTATGACTTCAGCAGACGAGTGGAAGACGAGTGGCAGGGAGCCGTGTTAAAAATAGGAATGTTCTGTTGGTTGATTGCCACGGAAATTACACACATTAAAACTCAGTTTAGTCTCTGATTTTGAAGTAAAGGAAAGTTTCATCAGTCGATTAAAGCACTTTAAAAAATAAAACAAGGCTGGACATCAGATGACTCTGTTTGCAGGTGAACAAAGTAAAAAGGTAACTGTTATATGATGTGTTGGCCTTATTCAAGTCATTCACAGATTATTCTTAAAATTTTCAAATGATTGTTGCAGTTTTACAACCCAGTTCTCACTGACCACCTCAGATTTTCAAACCAACATCATGGACCATATTTCTGTGATGTCATACTCAGGGTAGTTGTTATCATGATGAACTCTGATGTTCCAGTTGTTTTATAAATAGATGCTTAGAATCTGAAAACTGTTTTTTGTTTCATGTTTCCTGGTTGAGCAGTAACTATGAGGAAAACAGAATCTGTAAATTGAGACAGAAAAGGGACCTCATTTTATGTTATAGATGTACTAACATACTAATAAACCCATTAACTATCATCAAGTAAAAACTGCCCTTAGCATTAACAAGTTCCTAGTTAAAAGTTAGAAATATGATCTGTAGGTATGTTCAGGAAAGTTTGGTTTAATCAATCATTAAGAAGCAGCTAAATGATACAAACGACTAAGATATGATGGTAGCTTTATAGCTGTGCAAACATAGTTTTTAGCTTAAAAACTGGAAATCTGGATCAACTTTTTCTGGATCTTCAGCATAAACTGTCTTTATCGTTAGGAACCAAGAGTGGTGGACAAAGTTTGCATCTCTGTTAGTTGAGTAAAAGTAGAGATCCTTCTGGTCAAATATAATTACATACAAGCAAAAGTAGCTCATCCATATTAGTTCCTGAGCAAAAGTACTGAAATACTGGCTTTTTAAAATACTTAAAATATAAACACTGGATTTTCAAAATACGTGCATGCAGTCAAAAACACTGCTGCTTTTTACGACTGTTATAACTACGAAAACTCCAGCACCATTCAGCTTAGGTGGTGTTTACACGACTCCATTTTCGGCCGAATCCGAAGAGTTTTCATTGCGTTTTAGCCTCCCATTTACATGAGAAAGGTGCCTGGAGCGCCTGAATCCACAAACTTTTGAAACCAGGGTCCAAGGTGGAGATTTTTCAAAACGCTCCGCCACCCGGTCTCATGTAAACACGATTCAGCGTTCAGGGGGAAACGCTGACGTCACCGCATGCGCAGTACTCTTTTGCATGAAGGCTGCGTGCGCATACCAGGAACAACAACAGCTTTGGCCGTCTCCCGAGTAACATGTGTGCTGCTTCCCGTGCTCGGTTTGTTAGCCCGACAAAACTATGCAGACAGATTTGTTATCCTGACAGATTTGTTGTCCAGACAAGAGGCTCCTGCGTCTTCGTGCGTCCACTCGCCATTGTTGTTTGTGGAAAGTTTTTCTTCTTCATAAGTGTGTTGTAACTGCGCTGCCTACATCGCCATCTACTGGACTGGCATGCACGCTACAGCGTTTTCAGTCGTTCTAGAGTCTCCGTCTGAACGCAGATCGTTTTTGAAGACGCAAAGGAAAAACCTTTGCGTTTCTGGTGGAAACGGAGTCGTGTAAACAGCCTCTTAGAGTCCCTTGTTATGATAGCTATTTGCTAACACCCTAGCACAAGTGGGAAAACCCACAAAATGCAATCATAACAAAGTTAACAAAGAAGAAAAACAGCATCTGTGTTACTGCAAGCGCATATGTGGAATTCAACATGCTTAGTGACTTTAACATGCTCTCTAAGGCTGGAACTAAGAGGCCCAGTGTGTGCCAAGAAAACATCCCTGACACCATTGCACCACCACCTGCCTGAACCGTTGATACAAGGCAGGATGGACTTGTATCTGTACGTTGTTTATGTCAAATTCTGACCCTAACATCTGATGGTAGCAGCGAAAATCAAGACTCATCAGACCAGGCAAGATTTTTCCAGTCTTCCATATTGTCCAGTTTGGTGGCCCATATGAATTGTAGCCTCAGTTTCCTGTTCTTGGCTATCAGGATTGGCACAGGGTGTAGTCATCTGCCGCTGAAGTCCATCTGCTTCAAGATTTGACATGTACTTTTATAAGTTTTCTTCTGCATACCTTGGTTGTGAGAATTTGTTATTTGAGTTACTGTTGCGATTCTAGCCTGCCAAACCACTCAGGCCATTCTCTTCTAATCTTTGCCATCAACGATGCAAGAACTGACACTCACTGGCTACTTTCTCTTTTTTAGACCATTCTTTGTAAACCCAAAAAATGGTTTGGCATGAAAATACCAGTAGATCAGGAGTTTTTTTTTAAATACTTAGACCATCCTTTCTGGCACCAAAAACCATGCCACATTCAAAGTCGCTTAAATCACCTTCCTTCCCCATTCTGATGCTTTCTTTGAACTTCAGCAGGTTGTCTTGACTATGTCTACAGGCCTAAATGCATTGAGTTGCTGCCATGTTATTGGCTGATTAGCTATTGAACAGTTGTATTAGTAAAGTGGCTGGTAAAAGTATGTTGGACATTTAAAGACACATTTTTTCTTCTTAATTCAAAATGACATAATTTAATGATTACATGGATCAAGTGTTGCTTTATAACAAAGGTGAGAGTCTGAAGTAAATTTTGGTAACACTTACAGCACTGCCAGGGTTATCCCTCCCTCCTCTCTCCCAACCCAATCATTTTAGCAGAGCCCCATATTGCCCCTCTTCTGGCTTCTCTGTTCTGATATATTTTAGTGTGGTCTGCTCCGGAGTTCAACACCTCCACTGTACATGTTTTCCATCTTCAACCCCTTTTTTCTTTCCTCTCTCTCACTCTGTTTCTTGGCCCCGTGTGTGCGTGTGTGTGACCGGGCACATCCAAGCAGGGGGGGTTGAGTTATTAATGCCCGAGGAGGCAGAGAGATGATTTCATTGCGTATTCAGGTGTGGGGATGGATGGCTTTCAGAAGCAGCCAGGGGAGTGCTGGAGAGGAGAGCCTCTGTGGAGAATAAATATACCTGTCTGTGCCGCTGATGCATCGCTCCACACTCACCGCAATGCAAATCAAACCACTCTCCTGCCCCCCCAACTGCTTCCAGTATTACTCACCCATTCCCACCTGGACCCCCATCAGCCAGTCACTCCCCCAACACTCTCAGATAAGGCTGGCAGACTTCCCAAAGCATGGATTGATTCCCGTTTGCTGATGAGGATTCTGTGTCTCATCATCACACTACATTTCCCAGGTGACTTCACAGGTTCAGATGCTCATTACCGGTCCTGACTGGCATGTAATTAAGGGCAGAGGCTGCTAACATTATAGGAAAGGTTGTGGGTGATTTCTTGGCTTTCACACATCAGCTCTTACATTTTTGCTACAAATAACACACTGGGTTGTAAAATGTGTTGTATTTTTTTTTAAATTGGATGCATTCTCAGTTGTTCTCCGTCAATTTCAGATGAAAAAAACAGTGGGATGTTATTTCCTGGACCACAAGAGAACACAGCTGTGTGTGCTCATCACTTGTTTCCACACTTTGTCTGATTTATTTATTTTCCACTGACACTGAATATGATACTCTCACATTCAGTGCCAGCTACTGCTTGATCCAAGTATTTGAGGAAAGCAAACCACAGATGACTGCAATTATTTTACAACTTAGATTTTTTTTGTAGATTTTGTAGTGGTCAACAATGGTTTTATTTCAGGATGTCTTCTTTATTGCTTTCCTGCCAAAGGTGGTTTAGGAGATCAACACCACCGTCATATCTTTCTGTTAAGGGGCAAATGTTTCTCGCTGTATTTTTTTTACTCGTCAGGCTAAATGTGTAACAGACTTCTAGATGAAAGGTAGCCTGAGAATGCTGGTCATAACAGGAATGGGAATAAACAACACAAAATAAACTTTTATTCAAAAAAACTTGCAATGCATCTTCACACGGTGTAGTTACAGTGTATTTGAGTTTACATGGTCTTGTAAATTACAAAAAATGGCTCAAGTGACCTGAGATATGGCATTTTATAAGCAGAGCCTTAACTTCATCAGCATATTTCCCAGACTTCTGTATGTGCCTCTGTCCTTCAAAACTTCAAATAAACCTGTAACCAACATGTTATATAATTTAGGGTAAATTCTAAATCAGAAGAAGCTAAACATGGAAGGAAGAAATAATGATAATAAAAAAAGATCATAGCAATTTTTGATAAAACAGGACCAAAGTATTCAGTTAGTTCACCAAATGAGTTTCAATATTTATTTTAGTTCAATTAGCTCAAATTTAGTTAACCGAAAACAATTTCTGAGTTGCACGGTGGACCAGCAGGTAGTGCTCAGGCTTTACAGCAAGAGGGTTGCTGGTTCGACTCCCCAGTCAGGCAGGGCTTCTCTGAGTGGAGTTTGCATGTTCCCCTATGATTGTGTAGATTATCCCTGGGTACTCTGGTTTCCTCCCACAGACCAAAAACATGCTCTTCAGGCTGACTGGTGACTCATAAATGCCCTCAGGTGTGAATGTGTGAGTAAACAGATGTTTCTCTGTCAGCCCCATGATTGGCTGGTGACCAGTAAAGGGTGTACCCTGCCTTTTGCCTAATGTTAGCTGTTATAAGCTTCAGAACCCTGCAACCCTAACGGGGATAAGTGGGATAGATAATGGGTGGATAGATGGGTGAAGACAATAAATGATCAGATACCGGATGACTAGGACTTCTACTTTTGTTACCATGTGATCAAACAGGTGTCCATACCATTAGAATTTTACTATAAATAAAAATGGGCAGCAGCATGTGACTGCTTATTCCTTAAATTGTAGTTTTAAAGTTGCTCTGATAGCACAGTAACTTTGAGTTGAGACAAGGTAACCTCCCCTGGTCTCCTGCTTGGTAACTCTGGCAACATTGTGCTCATTTTTGATTCACACACTAGCCTTAAAGGTGTAGTGTGTAGAAGTTGGCAGCATTTCACCAAACAGAAACAGTGAATATAGGATATAATATTTCTATTTGTATGTAAAGTTTGTTGAAATAGGTGCACAATCATCCCCATAAAACTTTCATTTTCTTTTATTAAGTTAGAAAAAGCTTCTTTATTTATCTCCCCTTTGTGGAGGCTGACATAACGATCCGCCGTGTTGTCTACTGGTAGATTTTGGGGACGAATAGAGCAAAACGCGATTTTTGAATACGAGTCTACAAAAGTTTACAAGACCTATAATCATCATTTTAATGACCTATAATCTATAAAAACAATAGTTACAAATATGAATGAAAAAACCCTCACCTCGTAACTGTTGTAAATGATGCCCTGTTCACGATCATTTTTGGTCTTCACTGGCTCTCATTGCTTAGTGATGTGACGTTTTAGTAACGGACGGGCTCATAACAGAATCTGAACGCTAGATGTTGCTAAAATGACAATTTCTACACACTGCACCTTTAAGCAAAAAAGCCAGTTACTCTGTCTCGATACTGTTTGATAGCATGGCTGAGGCTAAGAGACAGAGGAGGATGTTGATTGATGAAGCTAAGAAGAGAAAAAGGGAGGGAAAAATCAGTAAAGAGCCAGGCAAAGAGCAACACTCCAAAGGCAAATTGCACCATTTAGATCAACTTTGAAACTGAGATTGTGTGAACATCATTGCTTTAAAGGCTACATCTTTTTCAACAAGTCAACATGTCCTCTTAACATATTGTTTAAGTTTTTTGTCCTTGAATCATCTCACAAATTGGATTCTTGCATGCCCATAAACCCCTTTGTTTCAGCCCTGCTTCATACAGGTGTTTAAATTCAAATCCACAAGAGCCGCACCTGACCCCGCCTCTCAAAAGAAATTGATACGGTGTTGGCCTTTGAGCCCCTTTCTCTGATATTTACTGTGTCTGCACAGTTATACTCGAGCATGTTACTCCTTTTGAAACTGGCTGTATGCTGGAAAACCCCTGGCTCAGGGAGCGTCTCCCGTGTGGGGGAGTGTTTTTGAAAGGAATATTTAAGCACACATTTTCTGAAGGGTGAGCAAGCTACAGAGGGTGAGAGGGGATTTTTCTCATGTTGGAGGTTTGTAGGCAGGCTATAGACACATTTTATCAATAGGATAAAAAAGTGTGTTTGTGGAATTTGTGACCTAACATAAGATAAAATAAGCAAAAAAAGGTAAATTAAACAAAATACCTGTTCTCAAAAAACATGTTTTTGTTGGTGGTTTTGATTGTAAGCAATCTTCGACAGAGTGCCAGGCTTTGGATCCTCTTTTTTTGATCAAATCATTCAACATTGCACTCATGAATGGCCAACAGTCCCGTCAGAAGAAACATGCTTTAGAAAATAAAATATGGGATTGTGGTTTCAAACCCAAATCTCATCGAAGAATATATGGATACATAATGGGATATTAAATTATATACTCTTCATTTTGAAAAATTGATAGTTTGCATCTAACACAGTTTACTAACCGAAGGGGAAGCATGCAGGTGTCAGCAACAAAATCAGACTAATTACACTGAATGATATACAAGTGTCCTAACTGCCACAGAGCACAGAGCTGCGAGATGATTATGGCAAAAATCAAAATTGCGGTCATTCTGATAGTTGTTGAGATCATGATTATGAAACACAACTACTCACTGATTTAAGAACACTCACCACATGCTTTCATTGAGCATATATGCCTTTGACACAATCATTTTTGACATTAAAGAATGGGCAATACGTAGAAATATACCATAATATCTCAATTATAACATGTACTCGATTATAACACGCACCCCATATTTTCACGATTTTCGCTTGGGAAAACACTGTCCTCAAATATAACACGCACCCAAATTTAGCCCAAACCTTACTCTCTCAGAAAACTCAAAAATGACCTTTATTCAAAGTTTTAATCAATGAAATGTCAGTATTTTCACAACAAATACAGTACATGATTTTCTCTCTCAAAAGGATGGGGAAACACCTTTTGCTTCACTCATGCGCAATCACTTCCCAAGCATGCTCAATCGTAGTGTACCGACCAATCAGAGAGCAGCTTTCAACATGCCGATGTCTTCGACCAATCACAGCACAGCCATTTTTCGTCCCCTTGCTCACAAGATGGGAGGGCCCTGTGTTTTCATGTGTTTTCGCAGAGAAACAGAATATTTCAGCTTTTTGTATTAAATGTGTTGCAATTACAATGTTGGCGAGACGAAATATGTTAAGCATTTTGCTTGTATAATACGCACCCGAATAAAATAGAGCTTATTTAAAAACAGAAAATGTATGTTATAATCGAGAAATTGAGTTCTTGCGAAATTCAAAATACTCCAAAATAATACTAGTATTAATAATAGAAAATGAAAAATAAGATCAGAATGTCATGTGGTACAGAAATCTTTCAATCTTGATTTCACAATTTTCATAATTAATGAAGGCAGTAATTGTAATCTTGATTAAAATTTGATTAGTTGTCCAGCTCTAGTGCATAAAATTAAATTTTTAATGGATGCAGTGTGGACAGCAAGCAAGTTCAGTTAAGACACAGTATTAAATTGTATTCCTTCCCTATTCTTTATCCACATTTATTTACTTGTTTTGCTTTGACTTCACTGGTCACATGTATACAACAGGACCTCTGTATATCTGAGAGATTGAATATCATGTTTGTTCTTTAACAAGTCGTACTAATTCGGTGTCAAGCTGCAGTTTCATTCTCTCATGCTTGCTATGCTGAATCATTTAGATGATGAACTGCTGTGTTTCACATCAAATGATTATTTTTAGTGACATATTCTTTGTCTGTGAAATATTTGTTATAAGAAAGTGTTCATTTTTTACTTTAGGCCTTGAAAACAGCTCACTTTCAGTTGTAATCTAAATTGCCACCTTAGTTATTGTCAATCCTGTAAGTGCGAACTCAAAGACTCATTTAAATTTCTCTTTTTATTTTGTTTTGTTTGATTTATTCAAGTGGAAAGTTGTCAAAGTCGAAGCACCTTGAACAAGCCTCCTCCGGCGCCCTTACACTTAAAAGATATGCAAATTGAGGGGATAAAGCAAAGAGTTTGACAATATTCACTGTGCATAGCTGACACTCCAATTAGATAGGAAGAAAGGGGATTAAATAAGTAAACACAGAAAAGAGATAGCAAATCTACCACACAGGGCTACATGTGACACCAACTACAGATACAAGCAGAGTCATCGCTGCCTTGATTAACTGCACAAATAAAACCAGGGAACATGTTTTATTTGCTCTTTCAATGTGACTGAAGTAGCAAATTGGAGTGTCTAGTGAACAAGTTGCCTCCTTTTATGTCTGACAGAGCACACCTCGTCATTTCTACTGTGTAAATCTGAAGATATTTGGGCCTGCATTAAAGTCAGGACCACGTAAACCAGGAAGTGAAAAAAAATCTTTCAACTTGGACTGTAAATCGTTCTCATGTCTGTGCTGCATTTAAGGAATCAAATCACAAAGTATTTGTGTCTGATCGTGCATCCCTAAAGCCAGTGCTCTTTCACTTATTTTCTTAAAATTTCATGAATGTTCTTCTCCAATAACTTCAGAGAAGAGACACAGTATGTTCTCTCTGTCAGCCGTTTTTATATTATTCAGCATGCTTATAGCCTGGCTAGTGGATCAGACATGACCAACATTCCCCTAAAATTTCAGCAGATCTGTTCATAATTCTTTCCAGTAGTCTTGTTCATAACTAAACCACAAAATAACAAATACGAGCAAAAACATATCCTTCCTGGTGGAGGTTGTGAATAAAAGAAAAACGGTCAATCTGAAAGTTTAATGGGGTTTGATTTGTCCTGGCTAACAGCAAATTAAAGGGTCAAATCAATGCATGATCTGAGCTTCTAAATCTAATTGGTAACTGGCTTTGCTCTGGTCATTGCACTGAATGATGTTATAATTATTCAGGTATAAAAATGGACGCTGACTCTCCTCACACACAAGGTCCTGTTTGGGGAGGAGAGGAGGAGTGTTTGGTCATGATGGATGATCTCGATCTCTCCTGCCGTGTCCTGAGGAGATGACATTCCCAGGCAGCGCTGGCTCCCTTCTTCTGCACCCCGAGACGTTTAGTGGGGAGGAGTCTGCAGGCTTCATTTAGTGAAGCAGTGGGGAATAATATAGTGGCGGCGTTTGGATGTGTCAGGTCCCATATCTCTGGCTGTTCTATTAGAAATAGACCCCAGCGCGGGACAATTAACCCCTGGCCCCAGCAGCAGATCTGTGCAGTAAGAGCCCAGCACGGGGCCATAAATCAAACCCAGAGGGAGAAACACACACTCCCACCTCTATTGCTGCTGCTGCTATCACCAAGCAGACTCAGCCTACAGGATGGTAGATATTCACCCTCTTATCGTATAATCACTGGAGGTGCAGGGGAGAGGGAATAGGGCAGCTGTGGGGGAAGGTACCACAAGTGCTGCCAGAGAACAAACAGTGTGGGGAAAGTTCATCGCCTCAGACAAACTTTAAACCAAAGATTAACTTCCTGGATCATCTCCCTCTGTGTCACACACTGCCTTCTGGCAAAGTGCAATTAGATTTCTATATAGCAGCAGCAAAGGGTTCAGGCTAGATTTACCTCCATGACATGCTGGTGACTGTAAAAAAGAACATCAGCAGCCCAAAACTACACAAGTCCTGCTTGGTTTGGTGGAGGGGACTACAGAGGAACTAACTAAGAAAACTAATTCTTTTTTGACTCCTTGTTGACAAGAAGCATAAAGGTTTGGGTAACCACAGTTTGACGTGTGTAGTTAGAGCAAATTAAAAGAAAGCAAAATGGCTAAATAGAAACATTTTGTTTAAGCCTGTTAATACAAACTTTGGTGTTATTTAGCACTGAAACTACAACAATCTAATACCAGGAGTTGGACTTGAAATTGAATGACCTTTTTCAATCACATGTTTTCTTTTTACACTTTTTAGTATGTAAATTCCAATGCCAGCAGCTTTTAATCAAATCAAGAACAAAAGATGACATAGAGATGTGCACATAGTAAGGGAGAAAAGGTATAAGATGTGTCCTGAACCTGTAATATTGCAAAGTGGGATGAATGCTTTTGATTTACTGTTTTATAAATACATTAAATGGAGTTCAGGCTTTGTCTGAGTTGTTGTCTTGTAACAAAGAAGTAAGCTGCGTAGCTGGGCAGAGCTGTCAGCGTGTCTGTTATTGACAGACATTTCTTGCTTTGTCACACTGTTCAGGGGAGTTCAGATTGGTGGGTAACTGGAGTTTAATGCTTCAGGGAGCTCTACAGAGACTTGCTTCAGTTTTTCCTATTTTTCTGTCAATCCATGGGTCTCAGAGTGAAGGCCCCCTTCTGGGCCCCATATGTGAAAGGTCAAGGTCATGGACTCTTCTTATTATACTTTGCTTGTAAATGCAATATTTTAAGAAAGTTTGAGGGAACTTTTGTCAAACATAACACATTTGTCTTCTCTGATTGAAAGATGAAGTTATTAGATTTTAGAGACCACAGGTCAAAGGTCATCAGGTAACATTCACAACCCCTGCTTGTGAACGCAATGCTTAAAAAAATGCTTCAAAGGATTTTCCTCATCTTTTGCACAGATGTCCACTTTGACTTAAGAATAAACTAACAAGTCTTTGGGGGAGCAAGGTCAAACACCTCTGGGTCTCATGATCATCCTTTACCTACTAATTGATATCTCAAAAATTCATTGAACAATTTCTGTCAAACTAAGCACAACCTCCTTTTTTTCTGTGTCTATGGTCTGCATCAGCAGTAAAAGGAGAATTATAAATCCTTTCTTAAGTGAAAGAGCTGCTGTTTTTTTGTCTGCAGGCTGTCATATTGAGACCATTTCTTTAATGGCAGATTAGAGAAAAGAATGAGCAGCAATACAGCTGCAGACCACAGGGGTCACCTTCAGGACCATCTCGTTGTTATTCCTATCATTATTGTGTCTCATCTCATGCTGTCCTGCTGCAGTGATGGCTGACACAGGCTCTGCTCTTATGACTGCGCTGTTTAAATTACCCACTGTTTCACTGTGATTCTCACACCCATGGACTAATGTGAAATATTGCAACAGATGCAGAGAGCAGTGACTACAGCACATTATTCAGGACCAAGAGCCTTTAAAGCCATGGCTATTAAATATAATTTGAAAAAATTACATTTTTGGCGCATGGAATAGCAGGTTGTGAGGTATTATGATAATCACCACTTTCCCTAGGGTGCCCACTTCCCCAAATGTTATTACTGTTTGTATGCTTTTTGTGAATTGGTTTTTGGGCTGTGTAGGCTTGTTTGTGAATGTTTTAAAAGACGAGGTGAGTCTCTTTAGGTAGAGGGGCAATTACTGGTTTTTCCAGGGTTTGTGCTCATTTGTGTTGCTGCGAAGTAATTATAGCTGTTTGCTTGATTTGTTGTGGGTTTCAGGGAATATTTTCATGTGTGAACATATTTAGTTTGGTCCAATTTTACACTCCTCCACTGTGTATGATGTGGGATAGTGAACTCAGTTTCGAAATTTATGATCTTGGCTGCTTAATTTCATGAAAAGTAATGCTCTAATATGCAGACAATGCTGTGTATTTTAAAACACCACCGAAAGATAGTCATTTTTTCTCAAAGGATGGATGTAAATTTGTTGAAGCACACTTACATTTTCCCCTTTGAACAAAGTTGGGGTGACACATCTGGGACAAACTTGTGTTTTGTGCTTGCAGGACCCCGATCTTTTTCATTCTAAAGCCAACATGGTTAAGTGTTTTGGGTGTCCTGAGGTTAAATGTTTCATCATCACTTTTTGTCTTTTTTCCTTGTCACCGTGCACACTGCCCTTTAGGCTGAAAATAAACTTTTGGAGTATAACACTGTGCTGGTCTGTGTCAACACTCCCTTACTGACAATCAAAATCAAGAAGAGGCAAAACCTCTTATATGAAGACCACGGCAGTGTCTGGGGCTACTTCCTACACATAGAGTGAATATGCCGTATTATGGTGCTGTAAGCGCTGTACAGATTTCCAAACATTTTAACCCAGAACCCGCAAATAATAAGCTGATGATTTATTGTTACTGTTTTTACTATTTGATCTGTACTATATAAGTTTGTGTGTTTGTTGGGACTAACCTGGCTAAATAAATGATAAATAAAAAAATTAAAGAAATAAAAAATGGACAGTACAAGGGACTGGTTCAAGTCTCCTAGACCATCACTGGATTTGGTTTAACCATATCCAAATGAATGGTTTTCGAACATAACTGTTATTATTATACGTTTTATCTGATAGGTTTGGATTTACGTTATATTGAACACATTTTTGTCTGTATTTGTACAATATTGGGTAAAATAATACTTAAAAAAATGTAAAGTTTTTCTTTTTTTATTGAAGGTACCTAATGACACCTCCTTTGGTGTCTTGTTGGGGGATTATATATGACATATTGATGTTATATATACAAGATTTACAAAGGTAAAATAACCCGGCGGTAGTTATTCAAGTAGGATTTAAACACACAAAAACTTCTACAAATTTGAAAAAAAAAAAAAAAGTGATCAGCAGTCAAGATCAATAGAAATATTCTTGTTTTAAATGCTTTCTCTCTTGTGGGGACCATTTGCAAGCATTGTGCAAATTTTACACCAGCAAAAATGCAAATAGCTGGTTTGCACATGTAACAATTGATGGGGCTCTATCAACTGAACACGTATACAATAGTGAATTGATCAGTTTGCCCTGTCTTAGTTCATGGGGGATATAGCGGAAAAATGTGTATCATTACTTTTCTAAATGGAAACAAAACACTTTAGTTGTTTATTGTCCCTGTTTTAAGTTTAAACATTAATTGTTTTTGAGTGTTCAGTTCTCTGAAACCATTTTTTAGAGTGTATCCCTGCTGTTGCTGTGAGTACAAACTCTGACCTGTAATTACGTCGTTGTCATTGGGAGGAGCAGTGTAAGACTTTTTCCTTTTTAATTATTCTGATGATTGCAGATCACAGCCTGCTAAATTCAACTCCTAAAACAGTGAATAGGGAGAATGTAACAAAGGTGTATTTTTGGATACACCAATACACAGGATCTCATCTTCTCAAGAGTCACAGTTGCTGTTAATGCCAGACCATGATTCATGTTTTTGAAATAAATCTTTTCTTTGTGAAATTTCTTGAAATAAAAGTATGAATAAAATATAACATAACTGTTATATAATCAACTGCACAGCCACTGCAATAGGGAGTGAAAGTGCTGAATTGAGCTGCCAGTAAGAGCCACATGGGACACAGGTCTTAAATATGGTTTGATTGTCCTCATTATTAGTACAACATAGGGCTGGGAGATAAGGAACATAATTTTAATCCTGATATTTTTAGCTGAATAGGGATATTTGATATAAATCTCAATAGTTTTTACCAGATAAATGATTTTTAGAAATTAAGATGAAGCTAAAAGTAGGATCGTTTTGATGCAGAGGCGCAAAAAGGCTGGAGGTTTGTTGCTGCAGCTACCCATTTCACGTAGCCATCGTGATGCACTTTGTGGCACTAATGTGGAATTTGTCAAAGATTTTTCATGCTCAAGCCTTTTTAGCCAACTGTTTTGGCATTCTTATCAAAAACAAAACAAACCATTTGCCCATCATCTGAGATACTGAACATGACTCATTGGGCTGTTTATCATGTTACCATAGCCTCCTCCCCTTCACTAGTGTAACTCCTCTATTTCTTTCCCTCCATCTTGCCTCTGTTGACAGAACTGTTGTTGTAAGTGATTAAGAGATGGGATGGGCTCTTGTGTGTTTTTTCTATTTTGCTTTTGTGGAGCAGAAACAAGCGAGTCACAGTCAACACAGTCAAGAGAATTACTTGAAATTCTAGCCTCATGCTATTTTAGCCCATCAACAACTGTGTCTGTATAAGCAAGACTGTCTGAACTCATAACTTGTTTGAAAATATATTGATATGTTTCAACAACTGGATATATCTCCCTGCTCTAGTAATACATAAAACTTTAATGTCTGTATTATTGCTACAATTACAAATGTTCTGTATTTGCGCTTTTCCACTGCTCTAAGATTAACAGGTAAAAATCAGGATACTAACTTAGATTTCTTTGAGAAAAAACCTGTTAGGAGCACAGATACTGTGTAAACAATGACCATCAGCAAATGGACATAAAAACTGAGCTGAAGTTCATTTGCACTTTTAATATTTGCTTCTTTATCACTTCTTGTCATCACTGTTCTAAAAACTGTTATTGAGTGTTGCACATTTCTCTGATGTTCAGACCCAAAGCAATCGATGCTTCTTTTATGTTAAAGTATGGTCACAGCTGTTGGAGTATTTCTGTAGGAGGACTAAGCATTGGTCTGATTTCTCAAGGGTTTCCATATTCAGCTCTGAATTAAAATGACCCTTCTGCAGACTTAAACTCTAGAGCCAAGTGCCATCAATCAGATCATTAGATGGTTAATGTAAAACCTTGGTAGTAGCAGCACTCTTAAGCATTTTAAGCTTGTTGAAGTGGGCTATTCAGTAAAGTAAGGTAAAGTAGGGTCTTTGCTTTGGTCTGAGAGAAGAGGGGTGGTCAGTGTGGCTGAGGAACACACTTCATCATGGCAGGCTTTATTTGGCAGTGGGTCAAAGTTACATTTGGTACAAAATGAGGGCAATTTGTGACCAAAATCTAACATGCCAAACACGAAAAACATATGTGTTGTGTCTTTAATCAAGTTTCCATTTCATCTTTTTTTGTTTCAGCGGCAGGCTGCACATTTGAGGAGGATTCAGACCCCAACCTGTGTGACTTCGCCCAGGGGGAGGAGGATGACTTTGATTGGCTGCTGTTTCGGACATACAGCTCGCCGTATACCAGCTCAGATCTTCTACGGGGTGAGTGCTCTGCTTCTTACTGCTCTGTAATGTGGATCTGTATAAACCATGCACTGTGACACAGAACCCTCATAGCACATCCAGAGCTGCTCTGATGTTGCATACCTTGTTGTTTGCTTCTGTAAATGATAGATTTGTGTGGGAAGCGATGTAGCCAGCATATTTAAAAAACCCGACTCTATAGATGTCCAGGCTCCATTTTGCATCAGCTCTAATGAAGCGCTCACCCCAGATTTGTCTGCTTCCCTGCTAACCCCAAGGATAATTTTATGTTAACATCCTCACAGGACTAATGGAAACCAGCATTTTCCTGCCATCATCCTCTCCACTGCTGTTTGCCAGAGGGAGATGGCATGCATAGTTTATAAGGCGCTCCTCCATCTCTGCATTAACAAATACCTACAGGGGTCTGACAAAGAGTAGAGTGCTGTTTCAGCTTCTCAGCAGAAACACCATGGCAGCAGTGGGCTCTCTGCTGGAGTGCTGCTACACTGAAAACTCAGCATGATGAAGGAATGGACCAACCAATAGGAAATTAGACCTTAATAAAGTCATTTGGATGAGAACAAAGGATGAAAATTACGAAAAAAAACTGTGCTGTCCAAATAAAGGACAAAAACAACAGAGAATAATTGAAAACTTTTAAAACAATAAAACAAAAGGAGTTTATTTGTGGACAAGAGTCATCATGATCCTGAATTTAATACTTCAGCATGGCACAAGTAATAATAAAACTTCTTTGTGCATGTTTTGAAACTAAACAGAAACAAAGATCAAAATTTAGGCATGAAAGACTGGGCAATTTTACATCACAGGTGGTTTTCACATCTGCTTGATCACTTTGTTTCAGTTTTGTTGAAAAAAAAAAAAAGCTTCAAATTTGAACTTTTCTTAGGACTGTTTCACGTTACAGGGCAGCATTATATAGGCAGAGCTGGCCCTTTGTCATGACATCACAGTCAGATTGCTATGACTATAAGTCCCACTCTGCATTATGTGAAGGATTAATGAGGTGGTCAAATAACGTATTAACAATTATACAGATGAACATATTTATCATTGTTTGACATACCTTATGACACCAGTATAAACAAAGTTAGTGCACAAAGAAGATGAGCTTTTAACCCTTGTCTACAGCAGTCCACATTGGACACCAGATTGCAAGGTAACTTGTTATGCCATAACACCTATGAAAGTCTCTGCAGAGAGACTGTCAGTGATTTGGAATGGTAGGGAGCAATTTTACAAAAAGGATAATTTCTTTTGAATATGCTGGAATAAATTCTGGGAATCTTTACAAGTTTTTGCATCAGTTGATGTTTTTAAGTCCTGTGATGATCTGCTACAGGGATGGTTAGTAACGCTATCTTGCTGCCATTTTTATGGTATGCTGTGTCTGTGTACAGAAAGGGAGTCAGTGGGTTCTAAAACATTATTATTAAGAAGTACTTTGTTATCATCCTGGTTGCCTAGTTGCCATGATGCAGTTATTATTACTATCAGTGTTGCAGCTCATGCTACTAAGGCAGTATGATAAATTAACTCGTCACCTTGTTTGCGTTGGTTGCTTAGTTGATCGTGTCCTCACTGCAAACCAACTGTCCAGGGGATGATTGGAAGCAAGTCGAGACCCTCTTTTTCAGGTGATCTCAATGCAATTGTTTGCAATGAAACAGGGATCGATTGCTTGATCCATATATGTTGAAACAAACTGTTCGAATAGGGAATGTATAGGAATATATTTTTCCTGCAATTTCTGTTGGATTTTTTTTGTCCTACAAAATTGTTTCAGTGAATGGATTTTTTAAGCTGCAGTGCTTCCCTTTTGAGTCCATCATGAAAGAAGTGAAAAATAAATTGACTTGTTTGTGGTAAAAGTATGTGGTAAAAACGTGATCAAAGTATCAAAAACTTTGACAGCCATAGTTCAGATTATAAAGGGCTTTATGACAAAAGCCCATGTACCCCAAGTGGATATTGTGGTATTTTTAGTTGTATTATTTTTTGCTTTCACTTGACAGAGGAGGGAAACAGTGTATGGAGTCTGAAAAAGAGCCAGACTCTGTTGATGGGGCTCACTGGCAGACACTCAGCTATTGTATTTTAATTAGGGCTTTTCTCCCTAATTATGTAAAATCCATGCACAAAACCAAAAATGGTGTTTTATTGTTCTGTAAATAGATCTCATGCATGGAGAAAGTTTTGTCAGAAAAGAGACTTTAATCTAATAAAAAAGGAAACAAATATTTGGGGAGCAGAGGAGGGCAGCGCTGAGCAGTGTGTCTGCATGTTTCTGCTTGACTTGGAGCTTTCTAGTACTTGTAGCCATTGCAGCCAATGGCAGAAAATTATGAGGGTCCATCATAATTAAGCAGCCTGAACCATGAATGAAAAAGATGAATATGATGGCAGCTTTCAGTACCAGATCCTTCTTCCTGGTAGTCTTTGACATCACATCCAACATTTGCATGTTAACTGTAAAGATATTGTGTCCCATTAAGGCTGCTGTTGCAACAACACACACACAATTATCTGGCTTTAAAAACAATGGGAAATATTTGAGAAGAAAAAGTTCCAACCAAAAATATATACATTTGTACTGCAGAATTTGTGCTTTTTAAATTAATCTATACATTTCAGAACATTATCAAAACATTGTTACTCTTAAAACTCCTCGTAGTACCTTTGAAATGGAAAAAACATTTAAAAATATATGAAGGCAGCAGAAAATGGAACGTTTTTGTTACAAAATAATATTAACTTTTTGATATCCTGTAAAAATGTCTAAACATCCTGCAGGGATAAATGCTGTTACTTTCTAAAAGCTGTATAGATTTGATTTTGATTCATGGGACTAGAACTCCCACCTGTCCTCCAGCGCTGATCATATTAAAGTTTTAAACTCAATAAATCCCAAATTCTTAATCCTAAACTCTCAAACTGCACCTCTATACCCTCACATTATCAGCATTCGAGGGAGAATCCGCCAGCAGCTAGCAGCCAATTCTCAACAGGCGATGGGATAATTAATATTTTCCCCTCTGGGTTTAATTAAAACTTCCTGCCATGGCATTTAAACTGATCGGGGGGCCTCCAGTGGGGCAGAGTAAAACTGGTGGAGTGAGGCAGGTACTGTAACCTGCGCATAATGCAACTGCTCGATCGATCAGCTTTGAGGACTGAAAGACAAATGAAGTTTAATTTCCAATGTGCTCTCTCTTCAGGCCTGCAGCAGCATCACTGTAATGCTTGTGTGTGATTGGTGTCTTTTTGTATTGACATCATGGTGCCTTCATTATAGTTACACCGTGACATTTTCATTGTCACAGGAAATGTTTTTTGTCTTTCCGCCTCTCTTTCTCTCTGAATGAATCCTCCTGTGTTGACTTCTAACCATGTCTCACATTAGGCAGCCAAGGTGGAGGGATAACAAGAGTTTATGAGATAAGGCTATTTACATTGGACCAGTATTAACTTTGTGGAGCTGGGAAACTGTGGTGTCGAGGGAAGATTAGTAAACACAGCTGAGATAGCAGCAGCTTGTGGCTCCCAGGAGAAATTACAGACTGCCGTTCCCATGAAAGCGAGAATTGCCTTGGAGAAAAAAGGAGAAGGGAGATAAAATGTGGTGAGATCTTTATAAAAACTGCACATTTTATCACTTTCCCCTTTATTTTGAGTTGAATCTGAAATGTCTGCTTGCTATTGATAATCTCCACTACTCTTGATGTTTTAATGAATCAGCTCAGCTTGTGAGATGATGACCTTGTAAAGATGAATGTGTCTGCGTGTCAAGTGAACCCCCTCCTCCTCAGAAAAGCACATTTATCAGGTTGAAATGTTGTGGGTCCGCAGCAGTATCCATTACAGGGTATCAGGATGGTCTTAAAGGAAAAATCCATTAAAGACTTTTAAAAGCTTTAAAAAGAGATTATGGTAATATATCTCACTCTGTTTGTCCTCCTTGTAAACTGTTGTAGTTCTTCCATTCTTTTCAACAACAGGTCAAATGTGCATTTCCAGCACAACCGTGATGAAGACTTAAAGCAGCCTTTCCAGGTCTTTGACATAAACAGCCCTCTAGAAGAAAAACAGGCCTCTTTTGTGCACTCTCTGCCAGCATGCATACAGGAGCAAGAGCTGTCTTGCTCTTCCAAAGTCATTTCATTGTGCTCTAGATTTTATTCAGGAGATACAGATATGATAACCAGGAACAAAGCAACAACTTTTCATAGTCCTATGTGCACTTTTGGGAACTAGTGTAGATTAGGGACTTAAGTGTGCCTGATGTAAAAAACAAAAAAACAAAACAGTATTTCAAGAATTGGTTTAGCTCTTCAGCAAAATAGTGCTGCCCTTTTATTTTATTTATGCTTGTTAAAAATAATCATTAATGTCTTCATAAGCATATCAACCTCCAAAAAGGCTTACTTCTTTTTTTGACCTTAGATGGACAGTATTGAAGTAAAGCAATTTCAATCAGCATAAACCCATGTAACATCTCTATTCCACGATCACTTTTACTTGTCTAAACCAAGTGGCAACCTCTGGTGAGTGAAAAATGAAGCCAGTGTCAGTGTGCAAAAAACTGGTACTATACCATACAATATGCAAGATAGGTACTTTACATTTGGATTTTATTTTACAAAAACTACAATATGATAACACAGTGGTCCCCAGACTTTTTCTGTCTGCCCCCCACTTTTACAGATGAAAGGGCCATGTTAAAAATAGGTCCTATAATTTTAGAATCAATCAAAACATTTCCAGGAAAGTTCAAAATAGCAGCTTAAAATGCTTCTGCAAAACATAGAACATTGTAGTAATTATGAAAATTCCAAATGTATGAGATAAAAGACAATCAATTGTAAAAATGAAGTCAAGGGCAAAATATGGCTCATATTTACTTGTCTTCAAGTAGTTGTGATGCCTATTTTTGATGCAACTTTGTCTGGTTTGTCTGGAAGTCTTCTTACAGAAGTTGCATCCTTTGCTGATGGATCAAATTACGAGCAGTCTTTTAATCTAGTCTTAAGACATTAACGTCTAAAGCCCCTCATGATTTTGTTGACATCACTGAAGGTATGTTATCAGATTTTTACAGCTTTCTCTGAAGCCATAAAAAGACTTTATACTTGTATTTTCACTATCATCATCACTCCCCAAAAAGCTCTAAAAAGACTTAAATGTGTAAAAATTGTGCATCTCCTCATTAGACTCAGTTTCTTGGAGTTACTGAAAGACTGTCAGTTGGCTTCTCTGAGCTAGGTGTTTGTTTCAGTGCCACTCAGAACACAAATCTTGCTCGGTTATCCACCTCAGCAGACAAAAAACTGCCTCTTGGATGTGCAGAAATTGAGGCTTTAGTTTCCAGCTGAGTCATACAGAAATCTTCCGACAGCTCTGAAATAGAGTGTTGAAATATGCCATAGCTTTTTTTTTATCACCATGTGCTGCATGCAAATCTACAAATCCTTTCACTCCCTATCTTTAAATGTTTCTGCGCTGCCCAGTGACACACACACACATGCACACGCACACACACACAAGCTTACACGCACTGAAGGTAACTTTCAGAAAAGACAAGGCCCTGCTGCTGGCTGCTCCATCTGTATGTGATACAGTAACAAGCCACAAGGTGAATTGATTGGTTGTTTTATTAGCTATGAGCACAATAGATCTTTTGTGAACGGTTTCAGACATGAATGTGCTCTTAAGGTGAATGAGACCTTGTGTCCCGGTAAGGTTAGGACTAAAATGAAACATTGCTTTGTGCATTATCTCGGGGTCAGAGCTTGGTCAATCAGCACATATTGTAGCAGCAGGCTCAATGTAATGACCTTAACAAAGCTAATTCATACAGTAAAATGCACAGTCCTCCATCTGTATCCCTTCCTCTAACAGTCGTCTGTGGAGGACGATGTCATATCTCCTGGCCTTTATTATCCGTCACCTCTCACCCCTGCCTGGCCCCCGGGCGCACACGCCACAGAGCGACTAGCCATCAGTGTGTGTCATTGACAGAGACTCGAGATGCATCTGTGTCTGTGAAAGGACGAAGCAGAGCGAGGAGACAGATTCATCTGCTGTAGGAGCGTGTTGTTATCAGAGCTGACCAGCCGTCCTGACTAGTTTAATACCCTATTACACTGCCCTCTGTCACCCTGTCTGCTGAAAGCATGCTGTACAACATATATTTTACTTTTACCCCATTTACTCAAATATGAGTTCTGCTCTTGTGACATTTTCAAACAGATAATATTCTTTTATATTTCCGGCTTGAAATCCTCCAGATACTTTTAATTAAAACAAAGTACTATTTAATAAAATCTTTTTTAACTCTCTCCCATGAGATAAAAGATGAAACACATTTAATACAGATAAAAGTATTGTATAGGCATGAATAGCGGCATTAATCGTTCTGGATTCTCTCGTTTTTAACCTGACACATCAGATGGACCATTCAATCTGACTATGCCATTCAGGCGACAGCTCAGAGAAAGTGTTTGGGAATGGGCAGAACCTTTTCAAAGCAATTCTGGAGGGTGATTGGACAATCGTTTCATCAATCACATTCATGCTGGGCAAATCAGATAATGTAGTGGGCGGGTGCTACTGCTGTGGTGTGTAATACTAAATGGAAGCCACTTTGTAGAACAAACTATCAACAAAACATGACAGAAGTGGAGCAAAAAATATCATTTCTTTCAAGAAGTGCTTTCAGTGTCATTGTTTTTTTTACATTCAATAAAGAAATACAGTCCAGATCTAATAAAACAGCTACTGAAGTTGTAAGCATCTGTGCTAATCTCTGTGTGAGCAGTCATTTGCTTCTGTTGTCTCGACCTTCTTCTCTGATTGGCATCCTATTCACAGTTTTTATTATGTGCAACACACTAAAGTAAACTAAGCTAAACTAAACTAAGCATTAAATAATTTTGACCTTTGGCCACAGAGAAATGGATACAGAAAATCTTCCTTGCATGGTAAGACCAGATTCAAATCGCAGATGGCTCTCTCAACAAGACTGAAGTTATTTGCATAGGTCTCCATGTGAGTTGCACTTTGGCTGGAGTATGCTGAGTCCCACATTCTGCTAACTTACCAACAGACTGGATTTCCATGTCCTCTAAGAGTGTTTACAGTGGCTAGCTTAAATGTAAAATGATAACTTGTATCAAAGGCTCAAATTGATTTGTTTTCTCCACCACTGAACAACCTGTGTCAGATATAAAATACTGCACTTTGTAGTAATTCATCTAAAATGAAATGGGACACTGATTCCAAGATATATTGATATGGCCTGAAAACGTTAAAGGTCCCATATTTTGCTCTTTTTCTGCAGTTTAACATGGATCCTTGATGTCTTCATGAAACGTCAGTTACATGCTTTGGTCCAAAAAGCCTATGAATAAAGCACAGCTGCATTCTTTCCACGCTCACGTAACCCCTCTGTTCAGAACGGCTGGTTATTAGGGCAGTTGCCTTAATATGTTAATGAACCAGAGCAGAGCCATGGCCAACACAGTACATATGGGGACTTAACGATAGACATGCAGCGTATCTTGAGCAAAGCGGAGTGTACTGACATTCCAGCCATGTGCCGCTTACAGTCCTGAACACACACGAACCACAAATTCATGCTGGTTACCAGATAACAGCAAAGCTCGTTTCCCCCAAACATCACAGGCTAACGCACAACATGCTAACCTCGGCCTAGTCACCGCAGTGGGATACAGCTGCAACTTAGCCTACCTTCCGGGCTAACGTTAGCAAAAATGGAGGGGAAATGGGATGTGTAAAGGACTGATTATGTTCAGCCGACTGTTAAACGTCTCTTGACTAATGTAAGAATGCTCATACACTGAAGTTTATCCTTCAGACTTTCAACAAGTAACATAATCATTGACGAACATGTTGTGCACCTCTGGTTCACATCCCCCTGCTGTTAGCATTAGCTCATAGCAATGAGCAAAATAAATACTACATGGCATTAAAATACTCACATTTCCATCATCAGGTTTGGCAATGGATTGTTGGTACTGAGCCCGGATTCAGGAAAAGTCTAGTTCCCAGTCCTGTGTTGAACTGACTGAAGTTGAAGAAGCAGTCGGACATGAAGTGACACACATAGAGGTTTTAGACGACTGTAGCTGGCTTATTCCCTTCAAAAATAAAATTAATCCACTGGGCCCTTTGATCCTCCAAGGCTAGTGGCCTATATGTGAAGATATATGTGGCTGTTTACAGCCAACAACTGAGCAGTGATAGGTTTTGGGTTTAGACATGGTGTATGCCGATCTCTCATACCGATACTTAGGTAGAGGCAGGCAAATGCAAATAAAATGCTTATTACGTAACAGAATATCCACAGACTCAACAGCTCGCCAAATACCATGAGTTTACATTCATGCAGCCTGCTAAATAACGGTTTTGTTGTTCACTTTTACATGTTGTGGGCTGGGAGGAAGGCCAAATACCCAAAAATGTGTTTAAAAGCTTACAAAAAGTGATTTTTGCTCAGTATGTCCCCTTTAATATGAGATGTGATTAAAATGTATGTGCTGGTGTTTTGAAGACAAAAATTGCTGTATCTTTACAGATTAGCATAGAGGAATTTTTAAAGGGTATTGAAAAGGGTATTTTAAAAATCATAAAACTCAAATGTATATTTTCTAATAAGTTTATATTTGTTATTTATTCCTCATGATGGTAGTTGCCATTTGAACTTGTTTTTCAGTCAGGGTTTAGCGTTCCTGTGTATCAATCCGTCTCTAAGGGGGTTAGGTATATTTCTGCTGTTCAACTTTAGAAAATAGAAAAAAATAGTGAGGATTTGAAAGGCGAGCAGATATATGGAGCCTGAAGTCATGGTTGAGTAAATCTTAATAAAAAGTGAAGCAACGGCTTAAGCAGTGTATCAGCTTTAACAGGCTTGGCTTCAAGGATAAAACTGTGGGATGAAGAATGAAATAACAAATGAAAGAAAATAGCTCGTTGTTTACGTTCAGGGATAGTACTGCTTCTTTTGTTCATGAAAAGATGTTGGAGAGAGGGAGCTGCTGTATTATTTTCATTTAACCCATGTTATAGAGGACAATTGTTACCATGAAGAGATTAGCCTGTGTGTGTGTGCATGCGTGTGTGTGGCTTTGTTGCAGTCGAATGTTCCACCCACTGATTTTTCTAATCAACACACCTTCAGTCAAAGAGGGAGGAACTAATTAGTGAAAAAAGCAGCTGGAGTGTGGGAACAAAAACTACAGAGGACTGGACACAGCCACTCATAAGGATAATTACTTACAACTCATTACATCAGGACAAAGAAGATCATATCTATTGATCACTGATGTGTAATGTTGATTGACTGAAGCTCTTTCAACAAGGAAAGCATAGCTAACATGCAGTCCACCTCATAGATGATCCAAAGTGAAACAAAGTTAATGATGCGTTTTTCAGGGATGAGAATCAGCTTCCTTTATTTTTTGTCTCAAGGTGAAGAGGAGTCATTCATGTAAACGTCAAGGAATAGGGCCTTCTTTAGGTGGAGTGGAGCATATTTCTTTAAGTTTATGAAGCACTGCGTCTTGGAACATGGCTGCCTATGCTATGCTATCTAGACCACTGGTCTTTAAAGTGGGGGTGGGCCTCCCCTTGGGGGAAAAAGGAGACTTCAGGAGAGGTGCGTCATGAAAAATCAAACCAGAAAATACTTTCCATCTTAGCCAAATTCTGCTATACATGAAGTAAATATTAAATTTTAGCCCATACATGTATTATAAATATTAGCAAATGGAGTACAGGGGAAGGCAGCCAACAACTACTGCTATGTAAAATGGGTTTTTGGGAATTGGTCTTAATAAAAACAAACTGACCACTGTCTGCATTTTGCTAAGAGTTGCTGTCTATATCAGCAATTTTTGTTATTTTCATAGAGAAGACAAAGAGGCTATGCTTGATTTAAGATTGCCATTTTTGACAGTGCATTTTTCTTTGTTTCATTTTTAAAGATGCAGACAAAAAAGGGAAGACAAAGACGTTAGGATCTACTAAGACTCTAAAAATAATATATTTATCTTTTGAAGACTAGATGGTTAAAAAAAGATACAAATAAATACTTTCTACAAAAAATGCTTGTAGATGGAACAGATGCTCAAACAAGGTTGTTTCAGAATGTGATACTTTATAAGTAATAATCAGTAAAACATTTAAATATATATTAATATATTATATTTCAATTTTTGAAACCATATTTCTATTGGGCCATGTAGGCTGATGACAGACATTATGTTCTTACAGGGGTGGCTCTCTCCTTCACACTTTGAATACTACTGATGGTGCGCAACCCTGGTGCAAAACCAGGTGCAAAGGTGAAAGAGGATGGGTCATGTGCCTTGATTATGCATTCATGTGTTTTTGGCGTAACATAAAAGCTCAACCTCTTTAAAAGCAGTGCAGCCTGCTGGCTCATGTTTTCTTATTTTCAATGGTTTAATTGTTTGGTCCATTTATTTCCTCCGCTTTTCTTGTTTACTTTATTCAGATTAAAGTTATATTTTGCTGAAGCGTTCCCACAAGATAACGAAATAATCAAAAAGACGTTCTAGGCGGTTCAGCATCAGCTTTAAAGAGGAACATTAAGTTCCTACTTGCGTGTCAGTCTTTCGATGTGTGTGTTTCTGTTTGTTTTTGGAGTGTATTATGCACACTGAAGAGAACATAAGAAGAACTCCTGGAGACAAACAGAGGTACGTTGCCTCTCTGCCCTTTAGTTGATCAAAACCCTAATCAGAAATAAATTAGTGTGTGTGCTGTTGGGCACTCAGTGCATGAAGATCAAGCCTACTAGTGGACATTCTTTGTGATCTCTTGATGTGTGCCCATCATTTAAATGTGTCCGATAATGTCACAGTAATGCTGGGCCAAAGACTTTGCTCTCTAGACTAGCTGGTTTTAGGTGGTCCAAGGCAAAGCTTTTGATGGGTGTCCTCAAGATGGGAACTGCCATTTTGTACTTGACCACTCTTCGTTTCTTGTCAAACATACCTCTTGGTGCTAATAGGAGTGAATGTTCATTTGATAACATGTTTACATGGAGTTAAAATGGCATCTGCACTGGATAGAAGATAGAAAAGACTGAAACCTGTGCTGCATGCCAAAACACTTCGTGCAAACTTAAGATAGGGCTATTGTTTCATTGTTTTCAGAGCTGGATATGGTAAGTCTTGCTGATGTTTACTCTGTCAACACTTCTTTTATTGTGATTTCTGCTAACTCACCCACACACCAGCTCACACACACTACCTCATGGTTGGTAGGTAGGTACTTAAACCCCCTTTTTGGCTGTAGTTTTTGTCTAATTAGTGTCACTGTAGAGGGACAGCTGGAGTGCTTTCCTGTGTGCGGTTGCTGGTTTAACTACATAATTGAGGCTCTGAAGCACACTCTGGATTGTAGCCAAATAGAGCTACTGGGTGAATCACCTTATCTCAGGTGAGGTGAAGAGACTGGTCACAGCATGAGAGTTCAGCTCATTAGAAAGGCCAGAAAGGTGACAAGTGCAATTTAACTGCAGATATATGAGAATTTTTTTTGCTCATGTATAATTGGGGATACGTAACAAACTCCAGCAGATGAAGTTTTATTGTCTGTCTTGTGCTTCAAGATTTCTTGGCACAGTTTGTAGCAGAATGAATCGTGATGTTTGCTGACCTGAAGGGTTACATCATGAATACATGTGATCTGACTTTTCACGTATTTGCTGTTGGGAAAAATTAGTATTCACAGTTTATTTTATTTTAAAATGCATTACTATGTTTTTAACACCTTGAACTCCCTATATTATTGAATCTTCGTAAGATTTTGAAAAAACAAATAGTAAGAGTCCACAGTCAAACACAGAGCTCTGTAATCTTGAGAACAGTGCTTTCAGCTCCATGTAAATTAAGGTCAACATGATTTGAGAAGATTTGTTAGTTTAATTTATATTTTTCTCTTGACCTTTTGTTTTTTAGGTGATACTTATTTTATTAACTGTGGCCTTTTCAGTTCATTTTGTTTCTATTTTGTAATATATCCTTATTTTATTGTGGTTGTTGTTAGTTTTAGAGTTGTTTTTTGTTTTTTTTATAAACCCTTTTTATGAAGAAAACTAAAGGTGCCAGGGAAATAAGAAATTCATGAAAATAAAGTATTTTGGCTTTTGTTTTACTTTTATCTATCCATATTTGATACTTTAATAGTACAGTTTAAGACCTAAAATATAGTTCTGTAAGGCCTTGACCAAAAAGATCAGGCCTTTCCATACTGCCCTGCTTTAGTTGGGCAGGGATGGGGTTGGGTAGTCTAACATATATTATATATATTTTAATGCTTAATGTTAAATGAATATTTGAGATAGGCCATAGAGATACATGCTAATTGTATATACAGTATATAAGTCCATAAGCCAAAAACCTTAATTAACCTTGAATATGCTGACATAGAGTGGTCATGCTGACATGCTGATAAAAAGCTTTCATATATTATAAAAGAATTGAAGTTTGAAGTCTTCACTGATTAGTACTTAAAGGTTTGTGCTCCCCAAGGTTCACGTTTTAGTGATGGTGACCTAGTCTCCTCCATGTGACATGGTCTTTGGATAACAAAACGTGGTTGTCAAGTTAAAGTATATGAAATGTCGGCAAAACAAATTACATTTTAATGACAGGCACTAAGTTTGGACCCATGGACCAACATAAGTTGGTTCTGTTCTTGGCAGATAATAATCGTAAAACATTGATTGGGGGTATCAGCATATATGAAAAGTTTTTTTTAAGATGTTTACAGCATATTTTTAGCCATACATACTAGCCATAAACTTTTAGGTATATTGGCTCTATTTTTGACAGATTGCATGACTGTATCCCAATGCCCTACCTTATATATAGTAGTAAATTGCATTTATTATAGTGAATACATAGTACAAATGATTATTTAATGTTCATCACTAAATATCCACTATTAAAAACAGTACATTTTCATTTATTTATTTATTTTTTTTCCTGTTAGATGTCGGTTTCTAAAACAAATAATCTCTGAAATTAAAATTAACCGATCAATTCTAGCATGGGAGAGACTTGGTGTCCAACAACATATGTATCCAGTGATATCCATGTTGACTAAAACAATTTATATCAGCATATTAGAAATCAGTAATAATTGATTCCTCTGCATATCGTTAAAATATTTGCAAAAACACCTAACACAGTAATCATTGCTTAGAGAACAGTACATTCATTAAGATGTGTGCAGAAGATTCAATCAGAGTTTTTGGGGTGCTTACTCTCCTAAACTCCTCTCATTACGATCCATAAATAATAGATGATTTTAATATCTTTTGATGTGTTAACGGCTGATATAAATGAGTGAAGTCTGTGTAAGCTCACAGCATGGTGCTGTGGTCACAGAGATGGTTGCAGAACTGTCTGCAGTTTTGTATCATCTAATCCATCTAAGGCTCGGTGTTACATTCTTAGTAAGCAGAAGATTAACAGAGTTAAAAGCATCTTTGTGATCAGATGTGAACACTTGAATTAACTTTAAAGTCATTTCTATTCCCAACGGCTTTGAACGTGTTCTCCAAATATTTGAAGTTGGCTTTCTTCTCCTCTTTCCTGCTAATCACACATTCCCTGTCTGTTGATCATGAGGCTGGAGTAGGCTTTGTATGTGTGCCTTCTGTGGAGACTTTCAGTATGTGAGTTTGGATATTTCCCAACCTCTGTGCACTCCACTGCTCCCCTGTGCTCCACTTTGCTCCAACTCTGTGAATGTTCACAGATCACAGACTTCTGGGCTTTGGCGAGATATGCAAAACCAGAACACACAGAATCCAAGTGTTTCTAAAAATTCTCTTTCTATATAGGCCTGCGTTAAGTTACCTCTACACACATGAATAAGAAATAAATGGAAAATATACAACAAAGTTCCTCTCTTACTCATTCATGATCCATTCTGGGCTACATTTGTTTCAATAGAGACAGAGGCGTCTCTGATGTTTTTGTCGCTGCTCAAATGCAAGCAGCCGAGCTGTCAGAGTAAGATGTATGCAGATTTGTTCATTAATTTAAAAAATGTTCTTATTTTTTTGACAGCTCTCTTTGCTTATCTTTGCTCAAAGCAGAGCAGTTAGAGACAGAAGCAAAAATCTGCACAGATTTTTATATTGTCAACCTTTTTTTCTCACAATCAATCATGAACTGAACTGAACAGGATCATAAATTATATTGATTAATTACAACACCAGCTTGAAAACAGACTCCTCCTGAAAACATCAGCAGTCCTTCACTGTTTAGTGTCTCAGTTCCTTTCTTTTGAGGGTTTTTATACAGAGGAAACTTACCTCCTTTTACTTTGCATCTTCTGTGTTAGTAACGAAACAAAGATTTTATTCAAATGGAAGATTTTTGATAACTGTTGTATTTTTAATAATGCTTACAACAATTTTATGATCACTTAATTCTCAGGTCATATATTAAGGTATTAAAGATTTTCTTAATACTCAATATTTTGTATTAGAAATTATGTGTATGTCAACAGCATGCCCCCCAGCATGAGAAAAATCTTTTCTCTTCCCCCCCTTCTTACTCCATTTTTCAGAGATGTGTCCTCAAACACTGTTTGAAAAAAAATCTCATAATCAAGTCAGCAGGGCATGTGCCACCTCCTCAAGACACAAAACATCAGATTCTTTCCTGCAGAATGTACTTTTACTTTAAATATATAGTTAAATATTTGATGTGGCAATAAGTGACGTTAGCATTTGAATTGAAAAAAAGAAAACATTGTTAGACTATAAAGTCTTGCATTAAATCTGTGGCATGAGCAAAATAGACAAGTTTTCCACAAAAAGATCAACCCAAACACTGAATGTACCTGTAAAGACATGGAACTAAGAATATTTTCGCTTCACTTCTGACATGTTTTGCCTTTGGTTTGTTCTACCAAGTGGCTTACGCTATGTACTTTACACCGTGGCAGTTGGACCCGCAGTTGCATGTGATTGACAGAACGATGACGGAAAGATCATCTAATCACCTTCTGGATATACTATTGAAAGGTTCTGCCCATTCCCAAACACTTTCTGGGGGCTGTTGCCCCAATGGATTAGTGAGCTATATTGAACAGTCCATCTGGTGTGTTAGGTGACAGACCTACATCAGCATAGCTGCAGTCTGCTTATGGCTTTCACAAATCATAAACTTCTGCCAGAATTTTCTTTTCCAGGCACACATTCGTGACACAGTGGAAACAGTTTTGTGACCCATTTTAGTGTTTGGATCCACATGTTGAGAACCACAAATTTAACAAAGCATTATTTAAATAAAAAATCAGGTCTTAAAAAAACACCCTAAGAAATACAAATTTAACTTCATATAAATTAGGGATTCAGAGACCTGCCAGCCGTCAGCATTTTAATTGCAGGTTAATCCAGCTGATTAAAAACACGTTTTCTGCTTATTAAAGGTTTACTATGTGCACTCTACTTCTGCTGTTTGAAATATAATTATGTTATCAACAAAATTGGAAACACCCATGAGCTGCATAATAACAGCAAAAAGAGCACATAAGGGAGAACATTTAGAAGTATGAAGCGGAGCAGTATCTTTAATGAAACACCAGTTCAAACTTGAGCCATCCTGGTTTATTAAAATTCTCGACAGAAACGAGCCCTTATACCACTAAACTCATTTCGCTGTGGGATCTCAGCGCTGCACTTATTATTGCCAACTTGCTGACTGGCTATATGAATGTCATTATTCTCTGGCATACACTTTATTTTCATTGTCAGGTTGACTGCTCTTCTAAGGGGAAATAAAGTGTTGTGGTGTTCTCTCATGGGAGCAGGAAGCTACTCCCATCTGCTTATAAGTGCAGTGCGCTGTTTCCAACAGGGACCCTCATTCATACCTCACAGTTCCCACTGGGAGGTGTGCTTATGCTTTTAAGGAGTCACAAAATGGCATCAGTGTGCAATAGCTTGTCAAAATCATCCATAAAATCATCCAGGAGTACGAGTATGTTTTATTTATTGAGACATTTATGAGGCTTACCATTAAAAACACTAATTTAAATGTTATATCATTGTGCTCTCATAACATGCTCATTAAATGTTCCCATTTTAATGATATGTTTAAAAAAAGAATTTGATCTATAAAGCATTAGGACTCTCTTTTTAGTTACTTATTTGGTGTAGTACCCTAATTAATCTAAACATTTTTAAAAGAGAAACTTTTTTTTTGTTGTTTATCTTGCTCATATTTTGTAGTTTGCACTGTTTTAAGGGAAGAGTCCTGGGGTTGTTGATTGGTTTACTTTTCAATGAAGGGAAGAAGTTCCTGGTGGGTTTGAACCTCAGCTGAACTGAAAAAAAAAAAACTTACCACAGATCAAAAAGTAAATGAAAAAAGTCGAAAGCAACTGTAAAAAGGTGAACATTTGAAATGAAAACATGCAAAGTGTTATTAACTTGTTTAGGAGATTTTTGAAACATGACCGTAAAGGATGCCAAGTGATCCTCACTGGGAGACACAGAGGCGAGTGGGTGCTCCTTGCTACCATAGCTCAACTACATTGCACATAAACAAAAAATAGATTATGGCTGATGCTGGCAGCAATGCATTTTTGACCACCTTGCTATGTCATTATTTGTGTCTGTCATTGTGTAATTAATGTCCCCCCCAAAATTTATTGTTTTCTCTCACATAAAGTCAAATTCTACTTGAAAAAATCCTTGCAGTATTGATGTAATAATTTGTTCTTGCAAAGTTAGAGCACTTTCAAGTGTTGTCACTATACTAGAGGTAGAAGGATCCAGAGAGGAAAGAAGAACTCTCTACAGATGGCATGGGCAGCATGTCCATGTGGTGACTGATCGTCTATGGAGAGACTTAAAAGTTTCAGTGCATTTTCTCCCCAGATGAACTGGGTGGGTTACGATTCTTCAATCAAGAGCTCTGAGTGTTGGTTTTTTCATCTCCATTTGCTGGAATAACATTGATTGGAGAAGCTGAATTGTCATGAGGCGCTGAGAGGGTCCTTCATTCCTTCTTCCCCATGCTCCATCTTAATCTCTTTCCTGACGTTCCCCTCACACACACCTCCTCTCAGGTGTAATTTAATTCAGCAGCGTTCCCATAATAACTCTTGTCGTGCACAACACCCCATTGGTAATTGATATGTAGGCCTGGCTTCTGGGTGGAGCCATTTGCATTAAATTGTGTTAACTGATATGATAATGAATGTGAAAGGCCTGATGCAAGCAGAATGACTAACTGGAGATGGATGGCTACTTGAATTATACACAATAAGTAATATATTATATCAAGTCTCAGGGGATCTCTGCTCCATCTGCATTTGCTGCCTGTCTTTTGCAGGCTGGATATAAATAGGTTGTATCACATCTGGCAGCTCCTACCATGCTCGTTCTCTTGGCTTTATCTAATACTGAATGCAGGGAAACTAAAACTGGAGACAGGGCCTCTTGAACATGGCAAAAAGTATAATCCCAGTTATTTAGGCTGACATTGAGATCAGAGTAATTTAACTCATAGCATTTTACCACTGCATCTGTGCTCGAGTTCCAAGTTATTAAATGAATCACAGCCATTTAGCAAATTCTGCATTATGTTGCATTGTTCCAGGTTGGATCATTATTAAGTGTCAGTTCACCATTTCATATTTGAAAAGCTAAACTATTTGTAATTTCTTTAGTGTTTAAGTATCATAAGCACAGACTTTGTGGGAAGGGCTGAGAAGATCTCAGCTTAATCATAATCTATACATGTAAATGAAATATGCATATTATCACTCTTCATTTACAGGCTGTTATTCATACCTGTGCAGATGTGGTCGATAAGGCTGCTATTTGGGTCTCTAGAATTTTGCTTTTTGTAAAGCAATATATTCATATCTTTTCTCATTGGTTATCTGGTTTCATAGTTTTTGGTATCTTTTTGTGAGCATATAGTATCCAAACTGAGTCGAGCTGAGCCGGGCAGATAACAACACTGCACATGGAAAGGCACCAATTGACTGACTGGTTTTCTACCCAAAAGTCTCTTTTGCCTTCCACACACTAAAACCTTAACCAAAACTTAAAGACTTTACAAAGACTGTGGTCTTACACCACCTTGAATCTTGAGACAAATTGTCTGCAACTCTCAGAGTTTTTAGTTTCAGACTATAATTTTAGCAAAGACCAAGACTCTTAAATGATGTCTACTAAATGTTGACTACTATCCTTGCACAGCAGCTGGACCTGCGTGATTCCATGTCTGTAATCAGGCATATTCATCTTGCCAAGCTCCAATCTACAACAATTGTGAGTGGCCCAAAGCAGGACAGCTCGATCACTTGTATTAATTTGTATTTTCAAATTTGGGTCTTAACCCCTCTGAATAGAAATTATTTGTATAGGGGACTGTTTATTAATAGATTTATGTAGTTTTGTTGACATGTCTTTCCCCTCCTACCACAATTGTCAGGAGAAGTAAAGTATAAGGATTTCATCAATCTCCATTGAGTATGCTACAGTCAGTTGTCCAGTGAGCTAACCACAGTCCTGAATGGGGCTGTGGTTGTTGTTTAGCCCATAAGCTTTCTGCTAAAGATAGGTGTTAAACAATATGGTGCAAAGTAAATCCCTATATGTTTGATGCTGATGCTGAGGTCTGACCCCTGGTTATCAGTCGCTGATGATGATGTGATGATGATATTGATTATTGGGGTTTATTTTGTTAATTTCAAATTCAGAATTACTGCCATGTTTGCAGTTGACTTCTGACACAACAGGTCGTTACATACAGCCTGAGTGCTTTTGTGCCCTTCAGTGTTATCCTCCAGTCCCACAGGTCCCATACAGGCAAGCAAATACACAAAAATGTTGATGACACCAACGGAAACAAACATGAACGCAAAGAACAACAGCAGCTATATCTCCGGCTTGAGTCAGTGTGTTGTTGTGAATGTCAAACAGACATTTTGCGGACAACACATTCTGCAGGAAAATGATACGACTGTTCATGTCAGGCTGGAATAAAACAAGCTCACATACATTACATAAATCCCATAACTAAAACTTTAACTAAAAAAATTCATTCAGTCAACCAGCACTAGAGGTGAGTCTGAATAAAATGAACCATGCTTTTTGTTAGGATTTGAGCTCTTCCTGCATTAGAGATTGCTAGAAATTAAAAAGGTTTGAATTTTCTGTCGGTTGTGTCCCAATCTGCTCAGTATGCCATCCATCTTTCTTTGACAGACTGCAGACAATAAGCCCCTCAAGCTTCACCAAACTTTATAATTCTCTATTAACACATATGAGAGACTTATTGCCTCTCAAATGAGTTATTACTTCGTGAAAGGGTCCATTGAAGACAAGACAGTAGACTAAAACAAAGATGAATTAGTCACATTAAGTCGTTGACTCTTCATATTTAAATCTCTTTGTTCGTCACTCTTGAATCGCTCAGAGCATTCAGATGGCAAACTCAGGAGCCTTTGAAATAAGCGCTACTCCTTTAGAGAAGCGCTGTCTGCTTTTACAGCTTCTATAGGATTACTACACTCCATTCCTCTTTTACTGTCTTTGTTATTTCTGTTTTCTACTCCCTCCATCAAGTCTTTTCAGTACCACCTACCTTCAGAAATATCGACTGCCATTATAGAGAGAGAATGGCATGAAAAGGCGACGGTCTTTCACAATTATGACCAAAATGTGGCTGCAGATGCCTGCGGGAGCCACAGCTTGAAGCCTCACAATTGTTCTGGAAAAATAATAGACAGAATATTTGCAGTATAACAAAAATGATCAGAGACTTGTCGATGTGTCTCCATCATGGCGTGGCATCCTCTGTGTTCCAAGTGTTGTTTGTAATCGGAGTGAAGAGCATGCCCCTCCAAGGAACGCTCCCAGGGTGTTCAGCTAATGACTGCTGGGGCTTCTCCACGAGGAGCTGTCTGACAGTGTTTGCTCACATTAGTATCAGACGATGAGAACGATGACAATGGCACACGCTGAAAATTGTTGCTGCAACAAAGCAATATGTGCGTGAGTGAAGCTGGCACGAGAACTTCAGTGTGTACTCATGACCTCATATATGCTGACTTATTGGAAGGAGTTGATAGTAGGGCTGTTTGTTAATGGCAAAAACCAGAATCACAATTATTTTGCTTATTAATTGAAATCCTGATTATTAAAAGGCAATTACCTACAGATTTTTCATCTTTGCCTCACTAACATTTATTGCTTTGAAACACTTCAGCCAAAATATGACTTAAGTTTATATTAAACAGGAGAAGTTCAAAAATAACAAAACATTTACAGGTGGAACACTAAAACACAACAAAAATCAACTTCATGCTTTTCTTTTTTGGTAAATATTTTTATTTATTTTCCATTTTCAGTAAACAAGTGAAATAGAAGAACAATTTAAACCAGAACATGAACAATCTCAGCAGAAAATTAAGAAAGAAATAGAAAAATAAATAAATAGATAATAATAATAATAATAATAATAATAGTTAGCAAGCATCAGTGGGGTGTAAATTTACATATATGTGTTTGAATGGGAGTAAATTTAGTTAGTTACTTTCCACATCTGCTTTCATGTTGAATATACAGGATTTATTATTTTGTACATGAGAGTCTTAGTAGCTGCATCACCTCTGTGTCTGTTTACGTGAGGTTTTGAGACGCTGCCATAAAGTGAAATGTAGAAGCCCTGCATCAGTTTTATTGTGACAGTACGATTATGAAGTTCTAGCCCCCACTGCTTTGTTGGCCGCTCCCTGTCACCTTGCTAAGGGCCCTCACTCTCTGAGGGGAGCGATTGAAAAAAGCCATAATCGTAACTTCAGTGGAAAAACTCATATCCTTTTATATGCTCTGCTTGTAATATTTTTCATTGCAGAGAAAACAGGGAATTCTAAAATCCAACTTGTGGGAAACATAATGTTTCAAAGCTGCTTCTGTGACTCCTGCAGGGAGGCGAGGCTGCTCTCTTTACCGTCTGATGTGTTCTTTTTGAGGTGGCGGGCGCGAGCTGTGATACTCAGCTGGATGTCCCTCACACAGCTGCTGAACGCTCCCCACTAAACAGCTGCAGGATTTTCACTCAGCTTAACCTAATTTATACAAGGCCTCTCTGGGAGAAGAGCAGAAGTCCCGGTCTGGGACATATTTTTACACAAACACTCTTCCATTTTAACCAGGTCTCATCTGTCCTCTAGGTGCATATTTGCACCTGAATCCAACCTCATTGGCTTCTCTCACTCTAAGTTCCAGTCTTCCCTCTTTGTTTTTTTTCCTAACTTATTTGTCTAAAGATGGGATGATTTTACCCTCCAACAAAAGTTTTAAAAATAATCATGATTTCTTTGGAAACTTACTCATTAGATTTCCTGTGGGTTGAGGGTGGGTGATCACAAATCAGCATTTTGACTTTTTAGAAATACTACTGAATATCAGATAGAGTTTATACCTGTTCAATGTAAAAATGAACTTTCAGACTCCAAAAAGAAATCATATCTGCTTGTATGGAATCTGTTTCTGTCCTTTATTAAAGGATTAAGTGTGTCATAAGAATCAGTCCCTGCACCTTTTATGAATTTACAGGTCCAGTGAACATAAATATTTCTGCTTGTCTATTTTTATTTATTTTTATTTTTACTTCAGGGTCGACACAGTGGTTACAGTCGACATGTAGTCTGCTTTAGTCTTGATTTTACAGTTTTACTCTAATCTATCTGTCTGTCTGTCTGTTTGGCAGTCATGGAAATTGAATAATTGGGATGTAAGATTACTATGCAGCATGACATGTTGCACTTGCTATGTCTTGTTTTCATTGAATTTTTGGGTATCAGTATAATTATTATATTTTGGATTATTGATTTTTATTTAACCTGTAGAATGATAGTCTCAAAAATATTAACATTAAGTCAAATTATGGCATGCGGTGCCTGTTGTCAAAATGGTGAGTAATCATGTTATATAATCTTGATCTCAGTATCCGTCAGAATAATCATTATACCAACCTTTTCCATAATCAAACAGCCCATATCTATCTATCTCTCTATCTCTCTATCTCTCTATCTCTCTATCTATCTATCTATCTATCTATCTATCTATCTATCTATCTATCTATCTATCTGTGTCTGTCTGTCTGTCCATCCGTCTGTCTATCTAGATATAGATATATATTTATATATATAGATATGAACATGTAATATAGATATACACTGACCATACTCCACCCTGACTGGTCTGTGGTTTACAGCCCTGCACTGTGAATTCTGACACCTTTCTATCAGAACATGTATTAGCTTCCTCAGCAGTTTGTTGAAACTGTTGTCAAATATGCATTTTATGTTGAATTGGACCACATGGGCCAGCTTTTATTCCCCATGTGCATCATTGAGTCCTGGCCACCCATGACCCTTTTCCCAGTTCACCACCGTTCCCTCCTTGGATCACTGTAGATAGATACTGATACACCTCACAAGAGCTGCAGTTCTGCAGATGATCTGACCCAGTCGTCTAGCCCTCACAATTTGGTCCTTGTCAAACTCTCTCAAATTGTTATGCTTGCCAATTTTTCACACTTCTAACATCAAATTTGAGGAAAAGTCATTCACTTGCAGCCTAATATATCCCACCCCCTAACAGGTGCCATTTTGTAGAGATGATCAGTGTTATTCACTTCACCTGCCAGTGGTCATAATGTTATGCCCGATTGGTGTTCACGCACCAAAACATATGTGTGACCTTTTGCTTTATTTTTACTTCAGCATGGAATTGCAAATATTTTTAAAATGACACTGCAGCTCTGGTTGTTGCTTTAGAAATGCTGACTCACTCTGACTAAAATTTCAGCACTAATTCTCCAGAGCAGCAGGCTGTCTGTGTCAAGGCAGGGGCAGCCGGGCACCAGCTAACGTCGCTCCAAAATCCTGAGTTCAGAGTGTCGCTTTTATTTACTAATTTGTCTGCTAGCATGTCAGTCTCTAGACTCTTACTCTGTGCAACATCTCTGTCAAACTTCAGGTTCTCTGCTGTCAGACATCCTCTCCCTGAGCTTACTTTTTGGAGAGCTTCTGTTTTTCCTCTGAACTCTGCGTCAAGAAGAAGACCTGGGGAAAAAAAAAAAAAACATGGACACAAACTTACTGCAGACTACAGCAGAGCCAATTAGAGACTAATCTAGCGATGCACAACAATTTCCACAGTGCGACGGCCTATCTTTTTTAATTGAATTAGGAGGGGAGTGAAATAAAGCAGATATTCACTCCGCATTTCTCCGAGCCTGATTACAGACAGCAAACACTGTTAGAGATTGCTGTGGCATGGTCAGAGTAGTGCTATTTCCTGCTACGATTAGAGGGCCAGATAACCAAGATTTATTAGCCAAACAGTCCGACAATTAATTAGGAAGCGAGGCTGGACTAATCTTGTTTCCACGGGTCGAACCTCCTTGTACTACCAAGAGGAGCATAAGAACACTTCAAAGACAGGAGAATGAGAATGCTTAAATCAGCCCCAGTCCAAAAGAGCGTGTTGTTACAGTAGAGCTTGTTGGCTCTGTGAGTGCATGTTTGATCAAATAATGCCCTGCAGGAGTTATTATTATATACAGTGTATGTTTATATGGTTGGACACATGCAGGGCTGTTTACAGTGGCTGACTGCAGCTGTAAATCTTCCCTCTGACGTATAAAGTGTGAAGGTTTTAGCCTATTCCACAGTTCAAAGGCTTGCCTCTAATGCTGCTGGCTTTAGGGCTCTTCCTCTTTTTCTTTTTTTCCTTCCCCTGCCGCTCTGCTTGGCTTCATCTTGTGGAGACCTCTCGCCCTGGGAGGCTTGGCAGGTCGCAGCACCACACAGAAATGTACAGTCTGCTCCCTTTGTTCTGAGCACTCATGGCATTTGGTCTCATAAGACCTCAGGCTCTTTAAACGCAACACACACCAGCAAGCAGATGGCTGGAAAGCTTTGTTTTGGTCATTAATGAGCCATCTACTTTGGGACTAGTGCTATTTCTTTTTTATTACAAAGTCAGGCAAAGGCCAGGACAGAATTCAGCCAAGGGAAACTGGTGAGGAGAGGATACGTTGAATTTCGGACTGGAAATTATACACAACTTATGACTGAATCACGTCAGAGTGCAGTTAAACTGAGGGACTTTTCTCCGGTGTAGTTACAGCTTATTATGCACTGAGTGGAAGTGAAGTGAAACCTGAACATATGGTGTAAAACCCTTGAGAAAAACTGAATATGCTGTCATTATGACCCACAAGAACTGATGTGAAACACACACATGCGTGCACACACAGACGTGTTCACAAAGTGTCTTCTTGTCTTCTTACTGTGCAAACTGTCTACATCGGTGACTCTCAACTGGTCCAACCACTGGATCCACTACCACCTCTTCAGTGAGCAAATCTGATACAAATTTCTCCTGATCATCAACCACTGAAATGTATTGAATGAAAACTGCTGCAGTTAAAACTCAGAATAAACAATATAGGACAGTGAACAAAGAGAAACATGTACGTTGAAGTTGTTACCTTGAGATCCTGATGAAATAATACATTATCAAGAGCATATCAGCTCTATTACCCCACAAATAAGTGGGAATTAAAAAAGATAAAAACTGAATAGAATAAAATGTAATGATAGATGTCCACTTCGGACTTTACCACATATTCTTCTTTCCAGGCAGACATTCGCGATCCATTGAAAGAGCTTTGTGACACACTTTTAGGTTTTGACCCCCTTGTTAAGAACCCCTGGTCTACCTGTCTTAGGGAACTATGAGTGCTCTAAAAGTACGACTCTCTGCCAAACTACTTGCCCTATCTCGCAATGTTAAGAAATCCTTGAAAAAAAATTGTGGGTCTGCATCCAGATTCTCATCAACACCAAAATCTAATCACTTCTTCCTTGTGCCATGATCAGCATTCCCTGAAAATGTCTTAAAAATCTATTTGAGACTTTTCAAGATAACCCAATGACAAACAAACACAAGCAAATACACAACCTCCTTGGCTCAGGTAAAAATTAGTACTGCAGGGTATGGCAATATAAAAAATAATGCTGAGTATCAGTATATGTTTTTATATGTATTTGAGGAACTAGTATTTTGTAAATAAACTAAGAAAATGGCATTTTTACATGTTGTACTGTTTTAAAAGAAAAGCCATGTACACATTACTGCATGTAATTAAGTTTTATTAAAGAGATTTATTAAATAACAGGCTTGAGACATACAAAAATGCAGAAAATAATGTGAACAAATTCATATTTGAGACATCAGCTGTAAACTTACACTACAGTGTCAATGCAGGTATCAAAAGATTCTCAGATTGTGAAAGAATCTCTGTAATAGCAATGACTTCAGCAAAAATGGACCTCTTCTATTCCTGGGAATGACACAAGAGGAAACATTTTGACCTTCATCTCTGTTCTTGAGTCATAAATGTCAAAGCAGTCAAATGTCAGATTTAAAATGGTAGAAATATTCCTCCCCCACCCTCTCTCTGTATCCTCTAGTTTTAGTGTTAGCCTCCACTGCACAGTGAGTAAATAAAATATTAATCACGAGTAAACAGTTTATTCCTGCCATTCTGCAAATCATGTGTTATGTTTAGATTTCACCCACAGTTTCAGGATACGCTTGAAAGGTTTATAAAAAAAGGAGATGTCTAACTGGCATCTGCAAGTAGTACGCATATGCATCATGATGCAATTGCAAAACACTGCATTCTTAAGGGTGTTAGTTACTCATATTTACTAATAAATTATGTATCACCTAGTAGATGGTCTGTTTAAAGTCTAAGAGAAGGCCTAGAAATGTCTATATAAAGAAGCAAAAAAGCTAGCAGACTGGAGTATAACTCCTTAGTAGAACGGCCTACAGAAGGAGGAATCATGGTGTGAACATAAAGGAGGTTTGTGTTTGGTTGTTCTTATAAAAACACCACACTCAGCTACTTTTCCAGAATAAAAAAGGTTAAAACCAGGCAGATCGGGTGTGCACCTGCTCAAACCTGTGAATCTCAGGTCTTTACAGCTGAAGTTATTTCCGAGCTTTGCACTTCTTGGCTGCATTTACTTTCGAGTCAGCTGGTGGATCCTCACGTCTCCTTCCATCTGGCTCTATTGTTGATTGCAGACAGACCGGCTGATGAGCGCAGCCTGCATGTGGAGGCAGAAATAGGGCTCCGCACTCGAAGGAGCTCCCTTTAGGTCGGGTCTTGGCAGGGCTTTTCAGAGCTGCTCCCTCACAAACCCTCTGAAAGGCGAGCGCAGCAGTCTCCTCGGCTGCCTAATGGCCGTGCTGCTGCTGCTCTTCAGACTTTGGCAGTTGACAGTTTCTGATCCTTTTTAAGCATGAGATAAAGCTCTGGCAGACATCAAGAAGTGGAGTCTGAGTTGTCCATGGAGAGCTGGAAACTGGGAGACTTTTTTTTAGGATAGACAGATTTTTTGTCTTCTGTGTTTTATTGATTATTTTAAAGTGAGTGTTGAAAAAGTGTTGGGACTCTGTCGTAAAAACGAAGATGGAACAGCCTTATAAAATATCACTTTTCAAAGTTCTGAGTAAAGTTCTATCATGGCAAAAAAAATGTCAGTACAAGAGTAAAGAGTGACATGCTACAAGATAATAAGGCTTTAATACTTCATTTGGCAACAGAATGACATTGGAAATCAAAGAAAGAGATCAATTTGACAAAACTGCAAACAGGTTTTTCCAGGTAGTGAAGGAACTACTCATCTAACAGTCCATCATGATTCCCTTGATTAACTGCAAATGAAAACTCTGACTCTCTCATCTCTTACATTTAACTGTCGATAATTTTTATTTTTGATTGAAAAAATTTTGTTATAGAGGTTATGCATTGACGCCGCAATTTGTCACTGTCAGTTCGACAGGCTGATTGGCAGAGAGCGACGTGAAGTAATTTATATCAGAGGTAAAAAAACAGTGAAACATTTAAACTCATGTGAAATGTGGTGTGTTTTAGACATTTTCAGTAGGCCTAGTTATTTTTGATTATGTTTATTATAGAAAATGAAGATTCTAGACTGATTTACATTTAAAGGTGACTGAATTAAACTTTTGCAGCCATAAAGTTTCGTTATAATGCAGCACTTATAAGCCTGAGTTATAGGACGAAGTCCTGTAGTGACTCTAATCTGTATCTGTGTGATTTTGTTTTTATCCAACATGATATCAAAGTATCCAGGTTTATCCAAGCTGAAGGTTTTAACATCCATTTAACTGTTGTTTCCTCTCTTTTATTTTTATATGTGACACATGAACTGGTCAGATGCTTTCATTTAATGAAAAACAGCGTCAATCAATGGCCAAATGAAAGTTAAATCCAAGGACTTAGGTTTTTTGAAATTGTTAATACCCAAACCAGCAGCTGTATTTGGATTTCTCTCAATTTAATGTCAGCTACAAGCATGAAAACATGATCTGTTGTCCTTAGTGCCACATCAATTAAGATATTTATGTCTAATTTTATGAAAAAAATTAGCAAAAATAACTTGAAACCAGCAGACAGGGAGAGAAGTGGGGTTCATGTTCATCATTACCCGGATCCATGTTCGCTGGGTGATTTGATACCAGTTGGTGAAGAATCGCTGTCCCATCTTCATTGGAAACCTGATGTTACAGCTCCAAATTTTTCAATAACACCAGCTGAGGTGAACATTATTAAATACTAACAGCAAAAAACTTGAACACTTCAGTCAAATTAAAGTGTTTGGCTGTTACTGCCCTCTGATTACTGTTGTCAGTCTGTGCTTGTTGCCACTCAGTGAGTGATCTTCCGTGACGTCATGTGCATACTCTCTGTATACATAGTCACTTTATATTCTACAGCGTGTTGTTGTCCTAACTTGATCAGTATCGACCAGCTCTTCAGTCCAACTGAGAAGTTTTCTTAATTTATTTCTATGGGCCATTTGCCTGAACAAATGTTATCATCCAGTGTTCAGTGAATAACAGTTTGTTTTTCCATGCGTTGAATATATATCCAATCCGAGAGGCCAGTGCCATGCAGTAAGAAAAACAAGCCGATCACATGTGACCAGCTTTAATTGATCCCCTCAAGATACAAGAAAGAAAAGACAGACAGAAAACAAGCCTCCAAATCAGAGTTTAATCTTTGGCAAGAAATAATAAAAAAGACCAAACTGGAAGGAAAGCAGAAGGGCAACCGACTATACAGTAAACAGAGGAGAAAGCCACAGAGTTTGTGGAGTTTGGATTCCAAAATGGTTCCCCTCGTGTCTGTTTTAATCACTCTTCATTGTGTTTAGTGTGCACAGTTGCATACCTAAGGCGGTATGTTGAAAACAAAGGCTCAGTGAGGACTTGGCTTTGCTGCTCTGCTGCTTTACTGCATTTCGGTATTTTTCTTCTTTAATTCAGAAGGTTTTTTTTTACTCTCCCTCTCACAGTCTTCTCTCCTTGTTGTCAGGACAAGGATGTCACAAAGCAGACAGGCAGTACAAAGAGGGCCGCAAAAAATCGTCTCTGCTCTAACCCAGCAGAGGCAGTAATCGATGGGACGTTAAACAGAACAAACAAAAAAGAAAAAGCTCACTTTCTGCCAGACTCTTGGACATCACAACCACTTCCTCTGTGAAAGAAAGTCCTGTCCTTCCTGTTGGATGCAGATGTGATTTTTCAGCTGTGGACGAAGCTGATATGTGATATGAAAGCATGCGTAGCGTCTATTGTGTTAAATCTGGTGGTATAATTAGTCTGCAGTGTTTCCAGAGTCTTCTGTTGTTTCCACATGAGCATGTAGACACAGCAGGTGTTTGTTTTCGTACTAAAGGCATTTCTCATCAAGTGACAGCCACGGTCACTGTGCCGTGCTTATGGTCCACTGAGGCATAAATCATTCAAAATCTTACAGCATTGTTACAAGATCTCTATTTAAACCCCTGGTGCAGTTTCAGGCTGATTTTTAAACAGACCTAAAATAATACTGATAACTCCTTATGAGCTACAAAAGCAAATGAGGCCGTCGAGGCCAGAGGTAAATGTGTGTGTTTCTCATTGTTATTTTAAATGTCTGAAGTGCATGTTGTGGGGAGAAGTGTCAGATATTTTTTACAAAATGACTCGATCATAAAAGGTTTGCAGGGTATCTGTGTGGTCAATGGAAGTATTAAAATTCATTCAGTTTAGTGAATGTAAGGGTCCTGTAAAATGATTAAAAATTATTGGATGCAGAAATTGTTGTATTTTTTAACCTTGTTTTCAGTATTAATATTCATCGAAAGTATGTACTCTTGAAAATGAAATTCTTTTTTTATAAATTGAAATTATTATTGAAATATATTATTTAACCCTTTAACGCCTTTTGTATCACAATTTGATACATACATTTATGATACCTCTATCTAATCAATATGATCAACAAATTACTAAAAAAACCATCTGAATACAATCAGATAAATGATAAAAATATATATGTTAAATTTTATGGAAATTTAGGTTTTTGAGGATTTTATTAGAAAGTGAAATAAACATTTCAGCTACAAAAAATTAGAATTTTCTGGCTATAATTTCTGTTTTCAGGCATTAAAGGGTTAAAATGATCCAAAAATTATTGAGAAAATCTTGAAGTTTAGTTTTATACAACATAAAAAATCATGTTTAAAAAGTCGTAACTTGGAGGATTTGAACTGTTCTGGGTATCGCTAATAGTGTCAACTATTATGTTGTTTTACTTAAGTTATTAGGATCCAACTAGTAGGCCACTTAGGCCTTCATGTGGTTGTAATGTTTTCCATTCACTTTTTTTGTTAAAATAAGGTGGATTTCTTTTTGTGGTCTGATCCCACTTCATTTTTTCTCTAGTTTTTCTGGTGTTCTTTTCATAATTTGTTTGTCCCTTGCAATGTTATTTTGTAAGATTCTATCTGGTTTTCACCCGCTTAAAGGGGTTTATCTAAATAAATAAATGTACACATAATTGAATGTCCAAACTCAAAATGTAGAGTCCATTAAGTTTGAAATAGCCTATTTTGTGAGAGAAAATTATATCAGATGAAGCCATTTGCCTTTTATCATGCCTGCATTTGGCAGTCCAAACAAATTACACATTTTACCTGAGTAACAAGCAAAAGATTGTGGCCAAGAATCATCACCATCATTCTTCCAGACTTTAAAGAGATGCCTTCATCCATTTGGGCTATTTAGAATGAAACAACTCCCTGATTTAGAGAAGGTGATATTGTTTGTCCATCAAGAACTAGGCTGCACTAGACAGATGCAAGCAATTTTCAAGCTAACGAAGTTGAAATTTAGGAGATTAAGTGTTCATATTTTGCCTTAACTTTGGTTTATATATTTGATGTCTGTGCCTACAAGATTTTGTTCACACCAGCTTGTTGTTCTAAAATCCCACCAGGTTTTACATGAGTACCCTGATCCACTTTTTTTTATTTCACAATATAAAACTGTAATTTTACAACAAAATGCTGTTATTTCAAAAATTAATACAAATAAGATACGATATATGTATCTTTATTTCTGAAAAACAACCACAATATTCCAATACCAATTCACCACATGTATTTGCCTGTAATTTACTGTGAAATTGTGATAATAATTTCAACTGTGCATGGGGACAATCTCCCATTTTTTTCCTTTTTCTTGTTACAAGATTATGAGCATCACCCACAGGGCTTCTGTTGCAGCTAAGCTCATTACTTCTTGACATCTCCCTGGGGTGAGACAGCTACACAGCAACATTCATTTCTTGTTTCTGATCACTTGTTGTGTTGCAAGTCTATTGGCCAGGACAAGACAGGACAAGATTTTTGTAGTTTAGACTTACATTTTGCCATTGTAAAAGAAAGGGTGATCAGGCTATTACATATATACCTGACAAAATCAGTGGCGATAAGAGATGCAGCTTTGTTAGGAAGCCCTAAAATCAACACCCAAAAGTACCTCACAGGAGTTTTAAATTCACAGAAGCATCTTTTATTACAGAAAATCATCAGCCAGTTTTTGATGTTAGTGCTGTGGCTTTACACATTTCTCAGTGAGGGTCATTGCAGTGTAAACTTAATCAGCCTTTCTTTCCCAGCAGACATTTTGACATGTCACATTAAGGAAAAGAAAAGGTGTAATTAATTGCTATTAATGGCTGCCAGTATCAAAGGAGCTTATTATTCCTGCTGTCACACTGCCATTGTGCATTGTGAAACTTAAAACAGAGACATTGTTAAAAATTTCCACTTGGGTGCACTGATAGCCTAATGGTTTAAGCACGAACCACATAACAATCCAGGGTCCTTATTTTGATGGGGACTTCTGTGGCATGTAACCCCCGCCTCCTTGTCTAATGTTTCCTGCCTCTGAGGGCTATGGACCTTAAATAGAAGTCAAAATGTTACACAAAAGGACAGAAGAGAGACGCTGTAATTACAGCTTTACCTCAGCCATGTTACATTATAGAGCCTACCAAGTATTTCCTTTGTTTTTAAATATCTAATTTTACAATTGTGGACAAAATTGTTGGTACCCTTCTGTTAAAGACAGAAAAAATCCTGTGGTCAATGAAATAACGTGAAACTGACAAAAGTAATAATAAATAAAAATTTACTGAAAATTAACTAATGAAAATCAGACATTGGTTTTGAATTGTTGATCAGCAGAATAATTTTAAAAAACTAACTAATGAAACTGGCCTGGACAAAAATGATGGTAACCGTAACTCAATGTTTTGTTTCACCACGTTTTGAGGCAATCACTGCAGTCAGGCGATTTCTGTAACCCTCAGTGAGACCTCTGCACCTGTCGACAGGTATTTTTGCCCACTCCCCATGAGCAAACTGCTCCAGCTGTCTCAGGTTTGAAGGGTGTCTTCTCCAAACTGCATGGTTCAGCTCCTTCCACAAATGTTCAATAGGATTTAGATCAGGGCTCATAAGGCCACTTCAGAATAGTCCAGTGTTTTTTTCTTAGCCATTCTTGGTATTTTTAGCTGTGTGTTTTGGGTCATTATCCTGTTGGAGGACCTGTGACCTGTGACTGAGACCAAGCTTTCTGACACTGGGCAGCACATTTCGCTCCAGAATGCCTTGATAGTCTTGAGATTTCATTGTACCCTGCACAGATTCAAGACACCCTGTGCCAGATGCAGCAAAGCAGCCCAACAACATAACTGAGCCTCCTCCATGTTTCACAGTAGGTACAGTGTTCTTTTCTTTGTATGCTTCATTTTTGCGTCTGTGAACATAGAGCTGATGTGACTTGCCAAAAAGCTCCAGCTTTGTCTCATCTGTCCAAAGGACATTCTCCCAGAAGCTTTGTGGCTTGTCAATATGCATTTTGGCAAATTCTAGCCTCGCTTTTTTAGGATTTGCTTTCAACAGTGATGTCCTCCATGAAGTCTACTTTGGCTCAAACAGTGATGGATAGTGTGATCTGATACTGATGTACCTAGGCCTTGGAGTTCACCTCTGATCTCTTTGGAAGTTGTTCTGGGCTCTTTGCTTACCATTCATATTATCAGTCCCTTCAATTTGTCATCAATTTTTCTCTTGCAGCCATGTCCAGGGAGGTTGGCTATAGTCCCATGGACCTTAAACTTCTGAATAATATGTGCAACTGTAGTCACAGGAACATCAAGATGCTTGGAGATGGTCTTATAGGCTTTACCTTTAACATGCTTGTCTATAATTTTCTTTCTAATTTCCTGAGACAACTCTCTCCTTAGCTTTCTGTGGTCCATGTTCAGTGTGGTACACACCACGATACCAAAAAGCACAGTGACTACTTTTCAGCCTTTAAATAGGCAGACTGACTGATTACAAGCTTGAAGACACCGATAGTGCTTATTACAGGACACACCTTAGTTTAACATGTCCCTATGGTCAAATTATTTTCAATCTTTTCTTGGGGTACCATCATTTTTGTCCAAGCCAGTTTCATTATTTAGTTTTTTAAAATAATTCTGTTGAACCACAATTCAAAAGCAATGTCTGTTTTTCATTAGTTGATTTTTCAGTAAATTTTTATTTATTTTTACTTTTGTCAGTTTCAAGTTATTTCAGTGACCATGTGGGTTTTTCTTTCTTTAATGGAAGGGTACCAACAATTTTGTCCACATCTGTGTATCCTCACCATAACATTGTCCTCTAAGGTAGGAGTTGGATATCAGCCATCTCTAGTTGCACTTAAAGTTATTTGCTGACACTAGGACTGCAACAATTTTCCAAATCCACCAACATTACATTAAAGTTGGGATATGACACTTTGAAGTACTTTGTGATCTGTGTGGGTGGAGTACCAGCTTGTGATGCTATGGCTTTCATACCAAGCTGTGTGTCTATGTAACCACGTGTGATTTGTAAATACTGCATCTATCTGCTGCACCCTTGTCTCTCCATGAAGAGTTTAAATGAAAAGTTGATGAAGAATCGAAATAAACCTACCAGCAAGCAGCTTGATTAATTGAAAAACTGACATAGGAAAACTTCAGAATAAAAGCAGTCTTTATGTACAATGGGAGTTTCTTTGCAGAAAGAGCAAAATGTGCTTTAATTCTGAAAGGCACAGATGGAAAGTGTAATTGTACTCTTTCTGTTTTGTCTGTGACAAATTTTACGGCTGTAGGCATACAAATCTGCTAAAATATGGTAAATATTGCTCTAAGTTTTTCGTTTCTCTGAGACACAAGTAAAACTTGCAGAAAAATTGGCAAGCCTAGGTTTCTCCAGATTTGGGGCGTGGGGGGTGCACAGGAGGCGTGCAGCTCATGCTGGCAGTCTGAAAGCTCTGTCTTGACAACCTATTGCTGAAAAGCATCCAGTTTGAAACAGCTGTAACAGCTGTCAAGTGTGTAGCTCCTGCCTCTTTCTAACAAAGGTCTGTCAGTGCATCTGCAGACTGAACACAGTTGTTCCAGCTAAAAGATTTGCAAGATGGATCTGCCTGATTGCAGACATGGAATAAGGCAGATCCATCTGCACTGCAAGGTTAGCTATGCCATGACCAACTACCAAAGTGGAAATAAACACAAACAAAAACAATAAGGTATTACAACCCAAAGTATCTGTTTGTCTGCTGCAGCACTTTTATTACACAATTTATACATTTTTTATGTTGTTGCACCCTGAACAGTACTTCTCTCAAATACACACAGTTAGAAAATACTGCTCAGGTTTCCGGTAGCTTGATGATTAAGTCTGTGATCTCAATATTCAGAGGCTGTTGTCCTCAAGGTAGGCAGTCAAGGTTTTTATCTAGTCTGTGGCCTTTCCTGCTTGTTCCTTGCCACTGTCCTACGTTGATAAAATAAGAATCTCGAAAGTCTGAAAGAATAAGAATCTGAAAAATAAGTAAAACAGTGGTAATGCAGCTGGTGTTGAGCCATACAAATCCCTGCTATCAAGTCTCAGATTAAAAACAAGTCCCTCCTTGACATTCAGTTATGTAGAAATACTCAGAGTTGTCTCAAAGAAACACTTAAAAAATAACAGTGTTTGTAGTTTATCATGAGCAGTCACCTTGACAGTGTTCATGGAAAGATCAGTCTAATTAAGCAGCTCTGTATTTTGATGAATTATTAGTTTATTTGATATCAGTGCTCGAGAAAAAAAATCCTTGAGCCATAGACCAGGACACATTTTTTTTGTTAGAGAATTAGGCGCCCAGGTTTTACTAATAACATTATCAAAGTCTTTGTTCTGTTCAGGCGTCCCTGTAAGTGGAAAGTATTACCTGGTTTAACAGAGATTGTCTCTGACTGTAGCTTTGATCAAACTAAGATCTACTTCATGTAGACGTCTAAATTCATTAGGTGCTCAAAGAGGTTTCTCTGGTACCACTAATGGCTCTCAAAATGTGGTTGTCTTACATTGTTATGAAATATCTGAACACTGAGTTACCTGTTCAAAATATTATTTCAATCCTTTAGGTCAGGGTAGGTCTTTATGAGGAAGCAGAGGGTCTGATACTTGCAGTGTTAAGCAGCTGCTGTGTTCAAGCTCTGAGACGTGTGTAATGTCTGAATATTTAGTATCACTGGAAGATACACGTATTTTTGTACAATAAAATTTAAAGCACTATTTGATATGGATGCTAAGTCAGACATGTTGGTTTGTTTTAAGACATGAACTAATCCCTATCATCTTTGAATGATGGCTGAGTTTTAGTTCATTCTGATGTAGCCAGCCAAATTAAAAGAGTGAAACTGAAACCATCTTTATTTGTCCATTTAAGTCCTGTAAATCCATCAGATATCTGTGTCTGGTCAGTCTCAGTTTAATCACAAATAGTAAAGCTGCATTCACACACTGATGTTTTGGCCAACTTTTGCTGATGTAGAGAGAAATGCCAAGCTGTGTTGAGCTAAGTCAGGCCATGCAGAACTGAGCTAATGTCAGCTGGGCAAGGCTGATGTTGGTTGCACAAATAGGAAAATTTTACATATGCCTAAAAATTTCATGTTTAATCCAACATGCCTGTGAACACCAGCTAGATTTGACCTATGCTTACATTTGCTACCCTTGGTTACCGCTGCCTCATCTCTGTCAGCTCCAGCTGCTTTCTCCTCAGGGCTGGACTCCCGTTGAGGTGCCCTTTTTTTTGGTACTGGCTTCTGTTGTCCTCTTTGCATGGTGTCAGAATACTGAGACCTGCAGGTGACAAAATGGTTTCTACTTATGCTTTTTATAGTGTTCTTGAGTGACGTCATATTATGTTTGTAAAACGTTCAGCATCACCAAGCTATGTTTGGCGAAAGTTCTCCTGAGTGCGTAACATCCATGTTGGCAAACATTTAAACTCTGTCTACAATTGGTCACAGGGCCATTGGGAAACCTCATACTCCACCAGCAGTTCTGCTTTAGATATTTTTACCTGCGTTGAACACAGAAAAGTTCAATCAGTAGTGGATCTGCAGGGCTTGCAATGCTTTCTCTGGCCATAACAGAGGCAATGGACAACAATGAATGTTTGGATGTTTAAAGTAAAGCTTGCAAACCTGAATTTTTACACAACAGGACAGGTTTAAAGGCAGAGGTGTTTTTAAAAACTTCACAAGATTTTTAGACTTTTTATACAGTAAAAAAGGGAGAGTGGATGTTGTCATACAAGCAGCTTAGGAAAGTGTAATGCATTTTATGTTTATGCTTTTAATGTTCACTTTACTTGCATATATTTATGTTTTTATTTAGTGGTTTATGTTTATGGCCCTGATGTGATTATGGTGTCAGCTTCATGTGTGTTTAAGCTCAACAGTATTGCTGTAATTTGCAGAATCATGCTGTGCTAGGTCTTAAGGCATTTTTACCTTCTTGGTGTTCATGAGTTAACGTTACTGGTTGTTGTAGATTTGATGGCATTACTATGGTTATGATGTAGTATAAGTGTGTCCAGATGTGACAGAGAATTCTGTCATAATGCCTCATAGTTATTAGTAGACATTCCTTATTTCAATATGTAAGTGTATTAGATGTTGATGGTCAAAGTTCAAGCATCAATTAAGGCCATCAAGTTATAAACCATAGCCCTGACATCATGATGAGTAGGGATGGGGATCGAAAAGATTTTATTGATACCAGTGCCATCAAAAATTCTGCTTATCCCTCTGTTTTTTTAATGATTCCCTTATCAGTTTAATTTTCTGTGGGGGCAAAAGCTGGCCTACATAGATTTTAAGTGGCAACAATGTTAAACACATGAAACAACCACATAACACTCCTGATAATTAATGCCATGCTGCATATTAAAATGCTTCTGCATTGTGATGATTTTCCACCCACTAAACATTGTGCAGTAAGTGTCTTTTAGCTGGAATTCAAGCCACAAATTTGCCCCTTGTCCGCCATGATTTTTGACTCATTTGGTATCATTTCTGCTGACTGCCCCTGATGATAGCATGACGTCTTTGATTTCCAAGGCATGCAGATTAAAGTGGAAGGAACTGATTAGGGAATTGTTAAGAAAAAAGACTGATGATATTGATTCCTTGAGTAACTTGCTATTGATTCTAAACCGAAATTGTTTTTTGTTTCCCATCCTTAATGATAAGGTTATCTGGAGATGATTAAGCTAAAGCCAGACAACACTGAGGACCCAGGTGAGATATGCATGGCACACCAGTGGTTCCAATACATGTTTAAGGTTAAGTTTTTAAGATAAATAAAGACATTCTAGTACTCAGAACCCCTGTCCATGCTTTCAAAACTAGCTCTAGTACATCAAAATAACAAAAGTGTGATCGAATCATCCTCAGTGAATGTCATAATATACACCTGTGATTGTCTTTACTTCATCAAACTGTCATCCAGTTCAAAAGCATTCAATAGCTTTTTTATTTTACCTTCCCCAAAGGTGTTGTGCCAACTGTTTCGGACTTCTATCAGTCAGCTTGAGAATGATAAAAAAAAAGAAACAGATGTCTGGTGCTTTCATATTAATTGTCAACATTCCCATTAAAAAGTCTGCAGCATTCTCAGTGGAGGCCAAGGTCATGGCTCCAGTAGCTGTCACAATGATGAGTGGTTCTTTCTGCGATAGAGCGTCTGCCCACCAAACAGGGGGGGATTGACAGTTAATCACAAGCACATTACACCTTCGGGATGGGCGGATCTGCTGCCTCCTGCCTCTGGCTTCAGCCTGCCTGTCATTATGATGACTCTGCGGCCTATCGGTGTCGGCCTCACATTTATCTGCCAGCCACTAGACTGTGGCCTCGTCCTGGGCTGAGCCTGGCACCTGTCTATCCATCAGCCTCTAAAGCCCTCCTGTGACGCGATGGACACGGTCTCTTTTTCTGCACAGTGCCGTGCCGCCACATGGCACCACTATTGTTCACATTGTTACGGCTAAATAAATGTTACACAAAGTGCGGACATGGAAATAGTGCATTCAGTATAGAGCCAGATGAGATGTTTGGTTATTGTTGGAAAGCTTGCAGAGTTTATCAGACCGTAAAGTGTTTTTTGGAGGGATGTTGTGGGTGGACAGCTCTGCTGATGCCTGCGTGGAAGGCTCTGTTAAACAAGTTGAGTTATTACTAAAAAGCACGCTGAAGGCCATTTGAGCTGCATCTGTTGACACTGCTGTGACACGAATTCCAAGATTAGCTGTATTTGTGCGTGTGTGTTTGAGCAGAGTGTTTGTGTGGAGAGAGAGTAGCAGACTGTATATAGGGTTGTTTTGCTTGAATGGCTTATTATGCTGATTTATCTCTGTTGACTCTAATATCCTGGGATATAGAGTGCCTACAGCCATACAATTAAATCACTACAGTGCTGACTTTGAGTGGAGCTCTAAAACCTACAAATATCTTTCATTGTACATGTAGCATGAAAGTAATGTCGAGAAAAATACCAGAAGTTGCTCTGGACTTTGAGGCATGTAAGCATTTGCCAGCTATCATTCCTCTCTCTTGTGACGAGCTCATTAGCTCTGTGTCAGCATAGATGACCATACCATGGCGTGCGGTATTATGCGGCTTCCCCGGAGTCTCTCATTCTACCACAGGGGCTTGTCTCCATGCTGACATGCTAATGGGATCAGTCATTGATAACAAGGAGCTAATGAAAATCTAATCAGAAAACTCGCTGGGCTGTTTTTCTTTCTCTGAAAGTCGCTCTGCCTTTTCTCTGTGTCCTGCGAGATTTGCAATGTCATCCTTGGAAAATATTATATTCCTGCATAAATTTGGTCTTTTTCAAGAAACCCTGGGGCCAGAAATTAAGCGTTTAAAAGAGATTTAAAAGCACAGGTTGTCTTTCTACTGCGGCAGTGTTAAATTTAGCTTTGCAAGAAAAACGGGCATACAGGAAATGAGTTAATGGAGCCCCATTAATTCAGTCTATTTTAACTTTCTCCCCCTGGGGTGTGGAGCGACAGGACAAAGAGTAGGTCAATGCTGCGGCCAAAAGGGGCGTTAAAAATCCCAGCAGGAGAAGTCAGACAGACATGAAAATAAAGATTAAGTGTACACTCATGCAACAGCTATGGAAATCCATGTTAGGGCTGCTCTGTCATGATGGGGGGGACAATGTGTTTTACATCTTGTGTCGATTTGTGGCAGTATGGCTCAGGGGGAGAGAAAGCTAACTGGGATGAAGCCCAGAAGGCCTGTGTGCTATGGTGAAATAAATGGGCAGGCTTTACAGAGAAATGTGTGAATGCCCTGTAGGCGTGTAATGTAGGACAGGGATGGAGGGCCATATGCGCCTTGTCTGGAGTTGAAATGTCGAAGAGCTTCACCTGAGTTACGGTGGAACATATGCTCTTTGGATTATCTAACATAGTCAGACATCTTGTAAATGCCAAATTATGAATGTCCCTTCAAACAACCTGAATTCAAACCCTGTCAGAGAAAAAGAAACAGTGATTTATGGTTTTATATGAGTATCTATCAGTGTTGATACAGTTTTATGCTTAAGGCTGACTGTATGATTTGACCACACAGCCATAAAACCTCACAGCGAGTTAGCCGACAAGCATGACAGACTACACAGTGATACCGGCTAATGGATCATATGCTGGCTTTTGGTAAATGCTAGCAGTTACTCACCAAGGTGCTAGAGTACCTCTGCTATTTCTCTCCAACATCTGTTTTTTCCGACTGTGATGGTAGTTCATCTTTGATACAGACAGTGCAGATGTTTTGTATTCTGAGCTTGAAAAACTTTCCTTTCTGTCTTATAGTTTTATCAGCAACGACTTTATCCTTTGCTTTGCTGTTCGGTCTGTTTGCATCTGTGGTAGGAGCACAAACAGAGTGCTTTGTCCTCTCACTGGTCCATGACTGTGAGTTGAAGGAACAGATAGTAGGAGGAAAGGCTATTTTTATTTTGAAAGTCCGGCAAAGGCACCCATCAGACATAGTTTGGGCAACCAATCAGTGCAGAAGGAAAAAGAGCTGCATTTGATCCTTCATAGAAAGGGTGTCAAACCCAGTCCCAAAGATTGGCCAAGATTTAAAACAGGATCAACATTTATTTAAATTCTAAAATGACTATATTTTGATCAGAAATATAAAAATTGAACAGCATTTTTTTTGGGGGGGCAAGATTAGAAATCACTTAAAGCACTGACCAGTGCATTCATCCACTGACCACTGATCAGTGTGTTATTAAAGCATGGGAGGGGTTGGTGCAAAGGACCTGCATGACAGCTGTTGCAGTGAATTGTGGGATTTGTAATATGAATGGTTGGAGTGCTATTTCACAGAGGGTCATTGATTATAGACCTCTGGAATTATTTTACAGGCCTTTCTTTTTAATGACATTGACCCACAGTCCTGGAGTTTGACACGTCTGCTCTACAGAGACAACAGTTTAACCTGAATCAAATCCTTGGTTAATGCACCCTCATGGCCATGATGCAAATGGTTGAACATATCGGGACATCAGACCTTTAAGGCTACCCTTGATGAAGTCAGTGGCCCAATTTGGCCTCCCCAGTCATGAAAGTCTGGCTATGCCACTGGCCAAGCAGATGAAGATGGATAATTGATTTTTGTCAATTTAAGCCCAAAATCTCTGTAAAAAAATTGTCAGAACTGTGACACAGTGTACCACCAGTAGTAAAACTGTAGCTCTGTTTTACGGCTACTGCCTTGCTCTTGAAATGCCCTCCAACCCAGAAGTAAACAAAGGACACTGCTTAAGGCATCAGAAGAAACAGATTGCACTGGAAGTATCTTTAGAAACAGTGCAGTTTGGCAATATTGTGATCCAAATGATAATGAGTAGGTAGTAGGCTGGGTCATGTTTAACTCTCAAATAACCACTCGACCCAAGCAGTAACTAACCACATTTGACACAGAGATATGGACGTTAAACTGGGAGGAGAACAAAAGGTAGCTGTGCCAGCATTGGCATTTGCAACACTACAAACTGCAAACAAACTTCCCATTGTTGACCTGCCTATGCTATAATTTAAGGATTTAGAACATGAGTGCTTAATTTGGACCATAGTCTCAGTGCTTGATTAACCTTAGTTTTTCACAATTCTAACTTACATTCAGCAAGACTTTAAATTTTCTGACTGGAAGCATCCCTATAACAGTCTGTCAGTGCATTTAATGCCTCATGGACACATCTCACATCTCACTTACCTAATGGAGAGAATAGGCTATCTGTTGATCATGATGGATGGTGTTATAAAAAGACCTCTGAACTCATATTAAAGCGCAGCACTTATCAATATTGTATTTGCTGTAGGCTAATTGTTCTATAGGGGGAGAGAACATGTCTCTGAGGGCTGTCTGATTTGTTCTCTGAGGGCGATGACCAGGCTGATAAAGTGCTGCTGGGTGCGTAAAGGTGAGAGTTATGGATTACCACAACAGCCTGGAGCCAAAGACAGGCAAGAGGTCATTAAGGTCTTAGCCTCTTTTTCTGCACTGTCAAACTGGGAGTGGGAGTTGCACAGTCATAAAACACCGCTTTAATGAAAAGACTATATGATACTAAAAGATGGGGCATGGTACCATACATTACTACACAACCTGACATGACATGACAGGAACATAGGAAACACTGCAAAATGATATGTCTAAAAAATACATTCTGCCAGCTATCCAGCTATAGTGTTAAATGGATTATGTGTCCATTTTTTTGTAAAGCTCAGCAGAGATACTGAGAACAAAACATGAGCAATTAAACAATGATCATCAAATAATTACCGGTACAGTCTATATTCACCTTAATTCCAAACACTTCATTTTGATAACCACAGACTCTATCCATAATCCCCCTGTCATTCAGCTGAGAACATTTCTGCTGCCCTGAAGGCCCTTTGACATGTTCGTTTTGCCCTATATCAGTGAGTGCTTGCACTTTGTCCACAGAGCTAATGGTGATGCGTGGCTCATTGATGAGAAACTTTATTATTATGTTTTTTTCTAGAGACAGAATTAATCAGGGCTGCGTGGTTATCTTATTTGTCTGACTGTGTTAGAGGTTACAGCCCCAAGCACATGGTTGATTACATCCTTGACCAACCTTCAGAGCCCTCAGGGGTGATCTTAGTCTTGTTGTTATGTGAAAACACACACATTCACACACACGCACACACAATCACGCACACACAGACATAGAGAGAGATCAGGCTGTGAGCAGACATGGCAGGTAGCAGACCGTTTAGAAAGGAGATGGAAATCAAACGTGAATTTTTACATGATGTTGATTTAAGTGTGAAAAATGGGAAATCTGTTGATTTGAAAATAATATTTTGGGTAAAAATTGGTCCATATCAGTGGTTATTACCATAATTTCTGATAGGGGATGGATTGTCATAACATCTTTATTGGTTTAACACATATATTTTTGTAGCTCATGCATGTGCCAACACTAGCCTCAGTGATGGGTACAAAGAAGCTCCTGGATGTAGCAGAGCTATCCAAAACAGACTGCTCAAATTGATTCACCCTGACTCTTAAAGATCACGTATTGACGCTGTCTAGCACAAACCTCCCATTTCCTTTATTTCTGATTTTCTTTTTCATAAATCAGTGCTATTGGTCACCACCCATGATGGTGAGTGAGTTCTATAAAATTTTAACCAAATTTAATTAGCAATGTTGGAGATAGGAGGTTTGTGCCCAACAGCGATGATATTGTATGTAATACACTTTTCATGGTTATTATACCAGAATAAGAGTTCATGGCCTGTCTCTGACATGAGAAAACCCCTCATCTTCTTCTGCTGCTTGTCTTACATCTCAACAAAATGTGTGTTGAGCCAGGTATCTTGTATCTAGTTGAAGAAACATACGTCTTCATGTCTGTTTAGCCAAGATAAACATTAGAGCACAACCATTCCCAGGCGCAGCTTATGAGGATTTACTCTGGAACAGCATGTTCTGTGCATAAATGAAATAGAGAGGTATAAACACAAGCCAAAATACAATGTCTGAGTGGGTTTTTAGGCAATCAGTCACTGCCATCAAAGAGCAGAACCAGGAGGACACACACACACACCCACACACACACACACACCAGACCAGACAGCATGGCCTTCTCCTCTCAAAGACGCCCTTAACATTTATCACCACCAAATGCCTTTATTGTTTGTCTGAATAGAAGCTCTACACACTGTAGGAAAGAAACAAAAGTAATATCACACATTCAGGCCTCATAGTATAAGGAACTGGGTGAACCGTGTGAGCTCACAGGGACGTATTGCAGACAAGAGTTAATTATGCCATCACAAGCTCATTTTAAAGGAAAAAAGGCAGTTGTAATGCTTGAATTTAATTGTGTGATCTCTTTTAAGTTTGTAATACTGCAATATTGCAAAGAAAGAATATTAGTATGTGTATAAATATTATTACACAACACATCTGTGCATCATTTGCTGCAAGACCTCATTTAAAAATAAAGAAATGGGGCGAAAAAAAGGGGGTAGCATATTTTTTTATCAGTCTCTCAGTGCTCAGTTTTTTGGACATTTAATTAATTCAAGAGGACAAAATTGCAATTATTGTGTCCATTAGCATGGCTGGCACTTAAAGCTGAACTAATCACTTGTAATGCGTCACTAATTTCCTTCATATGGTGGAGATTCTGGGCAGTATGCAGGGGATTTTCTTGTGTTTTATCCCGGGCAGCAGCAGACGTCACCTCTGTCTGCCTGGCGGGGGCTTCCGATGGACAGCTGGTGTGACAGAATCGCTCATGCCTGAAACAGGAAATGTTTCATCCTGAGTTGAATTCACTTGGACTGAAGGGGAAAAAGTGGTTCTGTACTTATGTCCAAAATACTTAACTCCCATCAGGACTCTGTCATAGTTAAGTATAAATGGTCTAATGTGCACCATGTGTTTTGTGAGTGTGCAGGACTCTGAGTGATTTGACTGATTAGCCATCTTTGACTCTTGAAGGGGAAAGAAATCAGTGAACTCTTTTGGGGTGATTGTGTTTAAGTGCTTGGTGAGATTTTCCTCAAACCAGGATGTCAAAGTAATAGATTTCAAAGCTTTTTGAATTTTCTTGAGCATGCAAAAAAGTTATTCTCTGACATTATAATGATGAAACCTATTAGCAGAACCGTCCAGGCACTCCACACAGCTAATACCCTGGAAGTCTGCATGGCTTTGCAATTTTACCCAATCACCTCAACTTTTCTGCAAAATTGACCCATCAGCCATTTCTCTCTGACTTTTTTTTTTTGCAAAGCTACCATAAAATCATGCATCTTATGCCACACCAATCTTAAAAAACTGAACTGATTTATGGAAAAAAAAGACTGGTGGTTAGTGGTGGGTCCATTTACAGAAAAGCCAATTGGCGTTCCAGAAATTTGACTTTTATGTGACACAACGCCGTGAAAACCCCAATCAGAGTGTATTATAAATCAGGTGTGAACAGCTGGCAGCCCCGGGACCACATGCAGCCCCCTTCCTAATTCAATGTGGCCAACAAATCAACTTTAAAAGACCAGTTGCTTATCAACCTGGGAAAGCATGACACAATCTCAGATCTAAACCCAAATTACACTGAGAATAAATGCTGTTTGAAAAGTTGGGTCCAGTCAAATCCATATCATTAAGACAACAGTAAGTTTTAAGCTACCATTAGCCTGTTAATGTCAGTTATTGATAGTATCAGAATCACCCTTAGCTGTCAGTGTTTTGGGGCAAAGATGGGGCAATGAGGAGATAAAATGCTTATCAAGTTGGCACAAAATGTATGTCAGGTATGTAGTAGCCTGTTTGTCACAACTTTATGTGTATCTTACTGTCACAGTAGAGCATCTGGCAGCATTAATCTGATTAGCACCCATGTTGGTTAGTGCAACTTATTGGAAAAAAAATAGCTGTTTCTCATTTAAAAAAAAAAAAAAAAAAAAAAAAAAAAGTGTATATATATATATATATATATGTATATATATATATATATATATATATACACTAGCCTGGGTAAAACACAATGGTGGCAGCTTTCCCATAGTGCTAAGCAGTTGCAAAGCAGTGTTAAGCAACTGCAAGTGTGCGGCATCAGCTATTCAATGGTATTTCAGTTTGAAAATTAAAAAATGGTTAAAATAATTTCTAAAGAAAGCTATATTGTTTCTTTTGTTACATTATAAGAGATTATAAATAATTAAGTGAAAGTATCCTACAATTTCCTCAAAGTTTTGCCTTCTGGCAGTAGAAATAAAGTTGCCCCAAACATTAAGAACAGCTCAACTTATGGATAGTTTAAATTATTAGGAGCTAGTGACTGAATAGAAGAGGGAGGTTCTCAGAAATGGCCAATGATAATTTGTCAATTTCACAGAATTTCTATCAGTTGTGCATACCAGATATTAAAAATACGACAAGCTCCTATTTAGAGTAATAAAAGATCAAAATAAACAGACATAGTCTAACAAAAAGAGCACATACACATCCCCTCCTCTCTTTTCTCATGTGTCTGCCTGTCCGCCGCTCTCCGGGGCAAATCTGGCAGTTGATCCTGAACTGCCTGGAGGACAATTCAAAAGGTCAGCACCAGCAGACTGTTGAGAAAATGCACCTTCCCCACCTCCCTCTCTGCTTGGAAAGAAGACAACAACACTTGCTGACATGGACTTATCTCTCTCAAAAGCTGGACGGCACAGGCTCTACTTGGACAAAAGCACCACTTGTATTTCATTTATTTTTTGCTGGAACATCAGTCCTCGGCTGGGCCCCCTGACTCTCACTCTCTCCATTTCTTCCCTGGATGTCCCTAGAGGCATTGGTAATGGTCTACTAGCCGCTCTACTTCAGGGCGATGAAGACCTGCAGAGAGACCAGTCATAGCTCCTTGGGAGAATGAGAGGATAAGACAGAGTTGAGTGGAGAAATTGAGGATGAGTTAGTTAAAGTGGAGACAAAGGAAAAGTGCCAAAAGTGAGGTTAGATTTCTTTTTAGACTTTTTCCATGGTACAGCCTATGTCAAACACATTTTTCATCTTTTGATCTCATGTTTGCTTTGTAAGTCATTATTCAGATATTCTGAAACTCATAAAATTCATTAAGTGTGTAAAAGTATTAATTTTACTTGGGAAAGATATGAAATTTTAGACAAATTGAGATGTGTATTAATACCTAAAGCCGCTTTCATACACTGATGTTTTGGCCAACTTTTGCTGATGTGCAAGGAAATGTCAAGTGGATTCAAGCTTGTCATCAAACACAGAACTGAGTGAAGTTCAATTGGGAAATGCTGATGTTTTCTAGGTACCTCAGAATATTAAATGCATGCTTAAACATTTCTGACGTTTGAATCAACACGCTTGCAAACACTGGCAAAACTTGGCCTCCACTTGCTTTAACTACCCTCAGTTATAGCTGCGTTCATCTCTGTCAGCTCTAGCTGCTTCCTCCTGAGGACTGGACTCCTGTTGGCAGACTTAAGATGCACTTTTGGGACAGCTTTTACCTAAATTCTAATGAATTCTCGATGTCAACATATAAACTTTGATATGTGAATAAGCCTTAAATAAATCTGCAGCGACTTTGGACATTGCCCTCTGAACTTTTCCTTCCTAAATGTAAAGCCAGAGAGGATATTTTTGCAGAGTTTGACCAAGATCAGAAAATTCTTTTTATCAGGTTCACAAGAAAATGATGATCGTGAGGCCCTTGACTGCTGACCATGTACCTTTAAATTGTAATCTTCTGTCAAAGAAGATTGAGTGAAGCTAAACACAAACACCTAAAAGTATTCTTGTATTCTTGGGATCTTGCATTCACAAGCCAAGAATGGCCCAGTGACTCTGTGACCTTTGACCTCTGATCTCTACAATCTAACAAATTCATTCATTCTGTCATGCTGAACAATGATGCAAAGTTGAAAGGTATGTTGCTGAAGTTTTCTTATGCTATTGAGTTCGCAAGATCGCACTCACAAGCCAAGGGTAATGATGAGGCTCATGATGAACTTTACCTTTGGCCCATGACCGGCAAAGTCCAGTAATTTAATTTTATCAGAGAGTGAACATTTGTTCAAAGTTCAAATAAAGTTTCTTCAAAAGTTCCTGGAATCGGGGTGCTGGTATGATGGAGTGAGTTGCAACTATACGCTTACCTTATATAGAGGCTCTCATATCATGCCAAAGTCCTGGTTTTGATTCTGACTTGATTCCCATCCCTTGATTTCCCCGTCTTCCCCTTTCTAAGTCCATCTGCTGTCTCTCCACTATCAATAAAGGTCTGAAAGTCCAAATATATCTCTAAAAGAAGTTCCTGAAATGTTGTGCCCACAGAAAAATGTGGATATGTAAAAAGTACGCCATAAAGAAGTAGAAAACGTTAAGACTTTCTACAGGATGTGCTCAAAACCTTCCACACGGGATGCTTGGAATGAATGACTTTCATTGTCACATAAAATTTGAAAAAGAATTATGAAAAGATATCTGTATATGTTTGGTTCTGAAAAAGATCTTTAAAGTCTTGATTTCAAAGAAACCCCGAGTTGGGTTAAGATCTTAGAAATTTAATGTAACAATAATAATTAGAACACATTTTCACTATTCGCAAGTAAAAGTAAATGGCAGAGTTCATGTTAGTTGAAATTGATGTCTGGCCAGTTAGAAATACTGCCAGAGGGAGTTTAGTTTCAAAGAACAGAAGATGTCAATACTCTCTGTACTCTGAATATTTTAAAAGTTGTGAATGAGAGAGGCTGCTTGATGGATGATGGCAGGAATAATGAAAAATGATATGAAGGCCAGAGAATGAATATGATAGAGGTGGGGCTGTGAATGTAGGAACAAGTGTGTGGGGGGGTGAAAATGAGATTAGGTTCCTCACTTCAGGTGGTGTGTCAGCCAAGAGAATGGGAGAGCTGTCAGTCGACCGTGCTGATGTAAACCTGCTCGGCTGCTCTATTGATCTACCTGCAATAGAGAAGGCTCTAATGCAGCTCACACCCGTGTTTTTGCTTGTCTGACATAATGGTGGGTGCACCAGCAGACATTTGATCAGATGAAGTGTTTGGATATTGAGAACTTGAATATACAATTTATATAATGTTCATACTATTTTGCTGCATAATGTCCAGGGTTTTGCGCTTCCTCATTTTTCTCACTTAATATGTTTGAATTTTTCCAGAAGCCTACTCCAAAATAGCTAGCTTAGCAGCTTTCCATTAATGACAAGTTATCAAGTTTTAGATTTTTCAATAAGTTTTATAAGTTTAACAGAATCAGGCAAAAAGGCTGTTTGCACATTGCTAGTTTGATGGCTCTTGTCGTAAAATCCTCTTTAACACATAAGAGCTACGTTAGTTTAAATAACAAGCTAGCATCACATAAACAAACTTTGTTTCTTTGAGCATGTAACTCTTTGTATAGTCTGCAATAATTGACTGCTAGAATATGTTCATAATAGCTATATGTTCTAAAAAAAACTCTAGTATTCACATACAGAGTGCCCCTGATCCAGCTGTATTCTCAGTTTGTCTGAGATGCTCTGTTGGAGCTCCTCTCTCAGGCCCCTTTCGTTGCATGGACCCTGTCCTCCATTATTGATTGACAGGTTCCTTTGGTGATCATTTTTTTTTATTTTAGCGCTGCCCTGCACCACGTGTCAACCAGTCTGGGTTCAATAAACAGCCTTTGCCCTGCACTCGGCTTGCAAGCCCGAGCCAATGTCCATAAACTGCTATTAAAACAATAGGTGGAAATCACACTGGTAGGTGTATTTACTACTATTGGCACCATATAAAAGGGGGAGAGATGCTATGGGCTCTTTATCAAACAAACTAGCTACAGCTAATGAAGACTGTCAGTGGTCATTTTTATTTCTCCTTAAATGATAGTGGTTGCGGCTTTGATTTGTGAGGCTATGGTTGTCTACTTTTGCATCAATGATGGCTGTATTTTTTTTTTTTAGGATGTTATCTTATTTTGTTAACTTTCACCTATATTTGCTTTGCAGTAAGTTGAGCTCAACAGTCAGCAGCAAAATAATAAGTGATGTCTAAATACGTTAATACAGCTGTTGGGTTCAGGCATTTTGGGATGGTATGAGGTCATTTGTTGGGTAAAAAAATGTTATAACTCCTCAATCATGAGAGTAGAAACGTCAAAAAGAAAAAATAATGATACTTTTAACACCAAGTTATTAAAATAATACAGTACAATAAAATCTTCTATTTAATATCATTAAAAATACCAAGCTTATAAAACAGATCTTAAATTAGATTATCCAGCCAAGGGCTTCAAAGATGAATGAGCGGAAAGAGATCAGCTTATCTTCTATCTGTTTTGTGCAGCTGCGGTAAACAAAGTGCCACCTTACTTTCTCTTTGTCTGTATATGATGGTGCTTTTACCCTTTTGTGAAAAAAAATGATTTAATTTGATTTTTCTGGTGAACAGCACTTAGAAAAAAATTATTTTAAACAACCGTCAGTGACGAACATTGTTGTAGTTAACAAAACAAGAGAACCTTTAAGAATTTAATGCAAATGAGTTGTCTTAAGTTCAGTTTAATTTCCTGACCCTGCAGTTTTCTTTACTGCAGGTTGTCTATGAAATAAAAACATAAAATATTTTTTTCGAGGACTATTTGTTGTTGTTTTTTATGCCATGGTACCAAAACAGGTATCAAATATATATTTGTTTTTACAGGTATTGTATTGAAGCATACATATCTGGTATTGTGACAGCCTTAAAAGAAAGTATCTTGTATCTTCTCTAAATTAATAGATTTGCTTACACAGACTCTAACAGGATATAATCAATTAAAACCTGAACAAACTTGCTTCAGAATATTAGGACAAGTCTGTTGTGCAGCTGTTCTTTTCCAGCAGAAGGTCAGCCTCCCAGCAGGGTTGCTGTCTTGCTTGTCATTGTGATAAGTTGATTAAGTCCATGTGGTGTCTTATTATTGGTTTGTCCCTGTGTGAGATCTTCCATTAAAAGAGAACTTGTCTATCCACTCAATGGGATTCTTTTTATCAAAGCCTCCACCAATGTTTTGACTCAATAAAATCCAGGCTTTCCTCAAAATACCCAGAGGGTCAGGCGGATTTAAAAACATTCGGAAAAAATCCGACAAAAACTGTTTTTGTTGCTGTGACAGTGATTGCTAATAAACACATAAACACATTAACACCATTAGTCTGGTGTTAGCGAAGAGGCTTTTATGTTCAGATTGAAAGCTCTTATTGCTCTGCGAGCAGCTTTAATACATGATGAGGCGGTTTTACATTTGTCAGCCGATTTTCTCAATGTGAGGCAAGACATCAGGGAAATGACAACACTAATGTGCCTTTCAGACCAATGACCAGAGCTCCTCTCTCTCCCCATTTCAGCACTATTTATGTACTTATTTAACTCTGCTGAAGGTTACTGCAGCAGCAAATTAATAAACATGGGGGGGTGGGGGGATTGGACCCTCTGAGATTGAAATCCTTCATGACCTTCTAAGAACGGAGCACAGGGTTGAATTAAAGGTGCTGGGTGAAGAGAGGAGCATCAAGGCTGGTGTACTGGGAGTGTGCCAGGGTTTAGACTAACAGCAGTGCAACGGAGAAACAACTTCAAGGACATATCTTCAGCCTAAAAAATCCACTGTAATCAGACCTCCGGTCCCCTTAGATTTTTGTGAGTTTTGATGCTCGCTTTAATTGGCTGAATCTGATCTAGCAATTTCACCCACCCAAACTAATTACACACTCCATAAGCAGGATCGCTATTTTCCTTGATAGATGAAGAACTTCTATGAAAATCACTTTTTGTCTATGTAACTGGCTAAAACTAGATTTTATTGTATTTAAATGTGGTTCATCTCTTTTTTGGGTTTTAAATATGACTTGGAAAACATCTCAAGTTCTTAAAGATTTGAGCTTAGAATGGTTATACTGTATGTTACTACTCTGTTTACTTAATGAAAAATAATATACACAGTAGTAATAGGTAATTCTTGTTGCACACTTTAAATGCATGATAAAATTTGATATAGCTTAAATTAAGTACACTAGTGCTTTATTATTGTGCAATAATGACCTCTTGAACAGAGAATGAATCCAAACTTGTTCTGGGTCCACAGCTCTGTGTTTAAGTTCACACGGTTAGATGGTCAGAGCTTCCTTTAGCTTGATCATTTTTCACTCTGAGTCTCAAAGTGTTTCATTGGTTTTCTTTCTGTCATGGCTCCATAGCTTCAGAAACGATGATGTCATGGCCTGTCTCTTGCTTAATCCGCATGCGTGAACTCTGACAACAATGAAAATAATGGCAGAATACGGTGTTGTTATCATGCTGCCGGAGCTACTGAGTCTGTTATGGCTTTTACAGCCAATTTTTCTGCTCCTCTACAACCACCATGAGCAACAAGAGGACATGGAGAACACCATGCACCAGAGTTCGTTGTTTGTTTCTCATGATGTATGTGCATACTCCATGTCTTCTCTGGTTTTGGTGTATGTCTGCAGCAGCATTACAGTGCCACTTACTGTGGACAGACACATTTCTTGAAACAATGCCATCTTTACAGAGTGGGTTTTCAATATGGAAATGTTTCAATCTCTGTGTTGACAGCGCCTTAAATGGCTACAAGGTGCTGCCTTGCAGTCGTAAAGGGTATTTCATGCTTTTGAAATACAGCTGGATGAAGTTTTAAGCTGAAATGGCCACATTTTGCCACCTGCTCCAGTGGAGGCAAACACGCTTTGGTTGTTAAACTTGACCTGTGCATTGTACACTTGGACAAGGACAATTCTTCAGATAATTGTCTAATAAAGCTATTACGAAAGCTTGACTTAACTGAGTATAACAGCATACTGGCCATTTCTTTTGGGGTTTTAACAGAGTGTAATAGTGAGAAAAAAACCAAGCAGAAACTAATAGACATAGCTGAAAATACAACATCGTTTAGCTTGAAAAAACAAAAATGACATCCAAATCAATTATCAGTTGCACTCTGTAAAATGATGTTGGCTGCAGAATAATTTTTGTTTTCATTTATTTTCATTCTGTATGTCTCTCAGAAGCTTGCTGGTTAGTCAGGAAGGGAGGATTGGAAAAGAATCTGGCAAAGAGCATTTTTAGAAAAAAAATCTGCTCTGAAAGTCACCTAGAAAGCATTTTATGTGAGTAGTTACAGTAGATATAATAAGTGAATGTGATGGAGGGAAATGTTATTCATTCATGTGCGTGTGCTCACATACTGAAAGCCGTCTTTGCACAAGTCATTGCTCTCATTGATAGCTTTCAGTGACATGGCTGTGACAGAGGGCAAAAAAAAGATCAGGAGGAAAGCTGCCACTATTAAACAATACATGCAGCACCAGCTTTTTAATTTCCATATCTTCAGAGCGAGTAGCAGAAAAACAGAGTTGTTACAGGTTACATGACACCTGGAATACTACTTACATAACTAATAAGCAACACATTCCTTACTGAAATGTCAATGCATGGATGTTTACACATCAAAATAGTGGAAAATACCTCTCCTTACACTGCCGCCAGGATGAATCAATTAGGCCTTACAGCCTAGCAGTCTAGCTCCTCCCCCCTGTCAGTTGGTCAGAAGGTAAATGTACAAAAAAGACTTTTTATTCATTCCTCATGTTTTATCCTCAGCATCTCCCATGTCACAATCTTGGTATATTGTTGAATTTTCCTCGTGTTTCTCTGACTCCTGCTTCCTGACCTTCACTTAATGTAATGTTTCACGAACTGGACCCCACCCTCTGTTTGTCATCCTCCTCTCCTCCTTTCTTCGTCTGCCTCAGATAGTGTCACCTCCAGCCCGTGACCAGGTTGTAGTCCAGCCATGCCCCGTAAGAATTATGATGTGCAGGATCACTCCTAATCTTGTTATGGATGTTTTTTTGCCCTTGGGGAGGAGCATCAATAGATGGATGTAACTTTATCAGATTTCACGGTGCTTTGGAGTATAATTCATGAAAGATGCTGTCTTCTGTGTGGAGAGGGTCATGCATGGTAGCACTAAACACCACAGTTTGATCTGATTAGTGCTTATTTGTTTACCAGCATTAACCTTTATAATGGAAATGTGAACGGGGAAAGTAAAACAGGAAAAAGACGCAGGGAAATTCAATTAAAATATCAAACGATAACAACAAAGGTAATTCTGACTGAAAAGCTAGGTGAGCAGGGAGAGACGTGATCTGCATGGTTAAAACTATGCTGGATTAATACAGCAAATGCACAAATAAAGTGATTTTGAAATATTTTTAAAGCTTATACTGATCTGGTCTTAAACTGGGTTCTATCAATGTTATGTGCTGATACCACAGCAAGCTTTCTCATAGGACTGTCAGTCTACAAAATGTACACATCTAAGCATTTATCCATAAATTTAAACATTTGTACAGCTTTGGCTGAGTCTAATCTTTTAACAGTTAATGGACCATTTATGTGGTTTTACTTGGTTATGGTGCACTTTGTGAGTGTAGCTTAACAAAGGGCTTGGCGTCAGCTAGCAGTAGCTTGTGGTGAATTTACATCAGGGGTATGGATGGACAAGTTTATGGAACAATTTTGGTCTTGGGAGATAAAAACTTAAAAAGATGACTATCAGTGTTTGCTGTTAAGAAAGCTTCTTCTGATATTTACACCTGATATATGGGCCGTATAAATATATACAAGCATATACAGTGCTTGACAAATTTATTAGACCACCTGTCCTAAAATGAGAAAGCTTCAGCTTTCAAAAATTAGTTTAAAGCATAAAACATTAACATTATTGGACATACATTTTGAACAGGAATTCAAACTAAATTCACCTTTTACACCCAAATTTGAGCCGCCTCACTGGGCTTGTCTAAGAAGTCAGTAAATTAATTAAGCAGAACATTAAACCATTAAAACTTTTTTTTTCTGTTCAGCAATGCAAGTAAGTAACTATAATCTGACATCTTAATAGTTAAAAAATAATAATGTGCTTTACTATGTTTTCATTTTTTTTTTTTTGTAAAACAGTAATTTGGAAAATTCGTACCTAACAATAATAATCTATTTTAGCATTAAAAATTAAATTTTGGTTAGAGAGCTTCTACATACTGATACACTAGTTTATTATGTTATTGCCATACAGCCTCCACCTACATGTGTATTTTCTGCTTGTCACAGGCAGACGCCATGATTGTTTTGAAAGTTCGCTCTGCGGCCTGTAACACCTCCTCACCCCTTCAATCAGACATAGTCTGGGCAGTGCAGAGCTCATAGACTCTTGTAGCTGTGTCCACTGAACTGTATTACTGGAGTGTCGGGTTACACCGAGCCCGCAGTGAGAGAAACACAGCTTTACAAAATGTATTAATAATTCAAACAATAACTAACATAATTACAATGGACTGTGCTTTTGTGGCTGGATTATTGCTAAAACTTAGTTAATTGTTTAGTGTAAAGAGCAATGACATTAACCACTAAAATTCCTTTGCCTCTGCAGCTATATGTACATCCATAAACATCTGTGTCAGTGCTTAACAGATACTGTAAAACTTTGTTGATTCCCAATCAGTTCCTCTGCAGTTCTTTTAAGAATATAAATCATTTATAATTTTAACTCCTGGCCCATATTATTATGCTTTTGTTGCCCAAATAATCCTCCCTGTAGTCAAATGGTCAGCGCAATTAGTTGATGGTTCCACTCAAAGCACCAAAGTAGTGTATACGTTGTGAGGAGGTTCGGTAGATATCAGAAGTATTGGCACCAGATGTCATCCCTGATCTTATGGCATAATGAAACATTTTCCCCAGTTTGCCAGGTATCTTAACTGCATCTCTGTATTTCTCTCCATCTGTTTAGTCTACTTTTCACCAATATACATGCTGAGATGTGACTGTGATATTCTCTCCAAACTGGTGAATTGGGAATGATCCAGAAATATTTTTCATGGCAGTAACATCCATCTGCAGGAACAGCATAAAAAAAGATTATTAAGGAGTTTTCAGTTTGACAAAAGCTCTACTATTTTTCATTTTTAAAATTTTACAAATGCTTGTTAGATAAAAGACAGAAACTGAGCAGATGCCAAGCTGAAGGGGTGCTAGACTTACAGCTGAAATTACTTGAGTTTACAGAACAAAGAGACTGACCAAAGTCAGGCTAGACAAAGGCTTATGTGCAGATGACAAACTGAAGGTTGCAGTCAAAGTGTGCTATCATGAGAATCAGATGAATCTAAAGATTTCTTCAAGTGGTAGAGCAGAGTAATCATTTTGTGTGGTCAAGGCTGTGACCTCTTCACTTCTCTGTAATTACTCAGTGGAAAGTAACCAGTACTTTATGAATACTCCCTCTCCTGAATTTGTGTCCACCATCTTGAAGGGAAGACTGACATTTAAGTTTATGTTAAACCTGTTCAATATTTGAGATTTACAGTGTTGACATGCTTTAACTTGTTGCACTTACTGCACTCGACCCTTTGTTTTCCATACCTTCCTTGCTCACCGTCACCAGGTTTGACAAAGTCTCTAAGCCACTCTTTTCCATTTGAGACAACTGAAAATATCCTGAAATTTTGCTAACGTCATTTTATGTTTAATCAGTTGGTTGTTTCATAAATTTGACCCTGGTGTTTAAAAAAGACAATGATACATTAGTGTGTTTGAAGATAGCATGAAGTTACTTGAACTTATTTTAATGGTTAAAAATACTCATGTTTGTTACTGGGGATGTTGCCTAACATTAGCTGTCTGCCAGTGGCACATTAACAATAATGTGTGTTGGACATTGACCAGTATTACCAGAGCAGCGATAGACATCAGTGTTAGTTATGACAGTTGGCTAGCATTTCAGGATAGTACAATAAACATAGCATTATGCTGTCATTACTAGCAATGCAGCATTTGAAAGCTTACTGTGCGGTAACTTTAGAGTTTTTAACATTATCAGAACATCATGTGGTGTTTGCATTAAAAGTTTCTTTTTCCCAAAATGTTTGTAAGCATTATTTGACTGTCCGTGGAATTTCTTGTTTGGTTGTTCACAGGGTTGAATCAGTCACAAATCAGCTAAAAGTGGGCTTCTGACCAGAACAAGAACAAGATGAGGAGCACTAATCAAAGATTGTGGAATATAAAGGGTGACCTAGTGTCACCTCCTCCATCCCACACAGTGTCCTTTGTTTTAAAGGACGGACACCCACATAGTTATTGAAAGAGCTTTTGATTAGACCTCTTCTCAGGATTGTGTGGGTGTGTAAAATTTTCTTTGACTGACAGCTTCATACCCCTGTGAAATTTGTAGAACCTGTATTTGTAGGAGGATTTGTTGACCTGAAATCATTTAATTTTAGTTTGTCCTTAACAAACAAAAACTCTCATCATAGTGCCACCTATTTTCAGCCTCTCTCAGGCTAATCAATCAGAGTGATTAAAAACAACCGTGTGAGTGTCCAGGGTCTTTAACACGAGGACATTGTTTAACATAAGTGCGCCCCATGAGGTGTTTGTACTAAACTTCAAATTTTCTTCCATTTCATTAATCAATTTTACATAACAAGGGAGAAATCATAGGTTGCAAAAGAAATGGATGAAGCCATGTGATATCAGCTGTTTGATTATCAAATGAGCCTTTGAAAAGCTTTGGATGCATTGTACTGGATGCTACCATACTGCACATGTAATCTCAACCCACCTTTAGTTCAACCCACTCACAGACAGAGAGGCCATGTTGATGTAATGTATTATGAATATAAGAAAAATCACCCCCCGTAAAGTGAGATTGCATAGATGTGTTATAGTTTTTGACTGAAGCCATTTTTTGAATAAGGCTGTAAAGATGTGTATCAAGGCGGTAAAAAAAAAGGTCTTTTCCCCGACACAGTCATTTCAGTTTCAGGTTAAGTGGACACTCAGGGTACCACAGGTTTTAGCTCTTTGGGCTTTCATTTTGGGAGAAATGCTGTCAGAGTTGTGCTTTCTGGTTCTCATTGTGAGGTAATCGCAAAGCATTCTGGGATCGTTAGCAGTTCAAACCAGGAAGCCTACTTTTAAGTGCTCTCGTAAGATTAAATGTGACCCATGAATTGATAGCGATAGTTTACCGATTACTAAATTTTGATTTAAGTGATAGGAGATCCTGTATTAAAAACCAAGAGTAAATATTGAAAGCAGTTGGAAGTGAAGGTGATTTTCAACCTGGCATTGAAATGTCCAATTTGCTTACTCTATTATTGCAAGTCGTAGAGTTATGTGGGGAGTTGAGGTGACAGAATGGCAGCTAGAGAATTTAAAAGGTCCTCCACAAGTAAGCAGCATAACATAAAAATGAAATATAAACAGAACATTACAGAACAGCAGAACTGAATGACAGGTCCTGATTCCTTGGTCACAAGTCTAACACACATTAACTATTGTTTCCAATGCAACAATTAACAAGCTCTGTCATCAAAGTTGCCACAAAAAGGCATGTTCATCTATCACTAAAAAAATCTTTGTTGGCTTTGTTAACTAAAATAGCTGAAGGAAATGTATACACTCAACTAAAAACTAATGACCAACACCAGAGCCAAAAAAAGTTTATAAACAAATAACTAAAAACTGATGGCAACTGATGTTTTGTAAATTCTCATTTTCGATAATTAAAAAACCTTGTTAATGTTGTAGAATCTGCTGTAATACACTACTGTGTTGCCAAAACACATTGTAACAGATAAAAAGTGTTCTCTTTTTTAAGATAGCTTTTGGTTAAAAATCACTTAAGATCTAATTTATTTTCCTTTTTTTGAATCCACATTCATGAAATTAACAGAGATTGTATTCATGTGATGCAAATTTCGACAACTTTGGTTTAAGTTGGATTGCTCAATAGATTCAAGGCAACACCACTTTGCTACCGGGAAAGACATTTCTCAAATATTTCCTGCTTATCAATTAACTGATTCTGAACATCAATACAAAATCAATTTTGGCATGTTCTGTCAAAAGACAGCTCCACATGTGTTCATAAGTATTTGTCCACCATTGATTGAACATTTTTAATTAATTGCCAAGTTTCTTTAGAAAGCATTAAAAACTTGGAATGCTTATTCTGTTTTTCCACCAAAAGCTTTACCACACTCAGCCAACTGAATCGGTGTGGCTGCGCCTGACTTCAGCTTCAGCAGACCAAACAAGTCTGGTTGACTTGAAGTTCAAAGCACTGCTGGTGTGCCAAGATGAAAATGTGGTCACAGAAACCTGATTTTAAAATTTTGGTTAACCTTGAAAACCAGACTAATTTGTCTAAGTTGGTCTGCTTGTTTGGTTGGTTATTAAATGTGTTTGATGTTCTTGGCAACAATTGAGCTGTAACTATTTTACCTCTAATTAAAACTCTCATCTTCATTAGTTAATTTTATTTCAGCCTGTTTTTTTTTTCCAGTCCTCTGTTTTTGAAGATTTTTGTTTTTTTCCCCTAAGCAAAAACAAGTTTGCATTTCAAGTGAAGTTTAGCCAAGAATAAAAGAAAAAACACAGAAAAATGTGACCTTTGGACCAAGACTTTCACTTGATTTTACCAAGTCATGCAATTTATTATAAACAGGCACCAGTGAAGAAAGCTTAAAAAAAATACATGAACAAAAGTAGTCCTTTACATCAGTTTACTTTTTTGCCTCTACCAAAATTGGCAGGGTTTATTGGACAAATGTACCTATTTTTATAAAGATGAAAAAAGGTCTTGAAATTTTAAAAATCTGATGGAAACTAAAATATCTACTTTTGTTATCTACTTTCTTAGAGAGCCCTAAATGGAACAGCATCTGTGCATTTTATTTTACTCCATTTTCCCCATGATTTCAAGGAACTTCTGTATATTTATACCGGAAATCTGCACCATATTAACCTGGCACATCAGATGGACCCTTCAATATATTTCACTAGTCCATCTAGGAAAGAGCCCATAGAAAGTGCTTGGAGAGGGCTGAACCTTTCATAAGTATTACTGGCAGATGATTGGATGATCATTCCCTCATTCATCTTCCATTTCGTGCCAATCAGATAATGCTGTAGATGAGAGCTACTGTGTTAGAGAATGTGAGCCACTTTATAAAACAAACTCTTGTTAAAATATGTCAGAAGTAGAGCGCTACATTCTCTCTGATTTATGAGATGTGTCTTTGTGTGCGAGTTTCAGAACCAAACCACAAATCTACTCTCTGATCTTTAATAGTTTTTGTCTCAGTGGGGCAATTGAGTCCATAGTGGATCTTAGCAAATCAGAGGAGCTATCGACAAGCTGATCCAGGGAGAGGAGACTATAGTTAATAAAAGAGTTTTCAATTGGCCAAGACACTTAACTTTAAGCAGCAGGAATTCTAGTCTTCACTGTATTGTCACAAAAAGCAAAATCCTATAAGACAATGTTGAAAGTCACTAAGAAATGATCAGATAGCAGAGGATTTTTGGAAAAGACTTACTTTATCAATATCAAGGCTGTATGCTTGAACAAGGTCCAGAGTGTGGTTAAATGATGGGTAGCTTCACGAACAGCCAGAGTTAAACAAACTGAGTCTATAGGGGACATGAAAGCAGAGCTAAGACTAACACTTTCCTTGTCAACATGGATATCAAAATCTCCTGCAATACATACTTTATCAGAGCTAAGGACTAAGTTTAATGTAAACTCAGTGAATTCTGATAAGAATAAAGAATAAGGGCCTGTTGGACGGTAATTTACTGCAAATAAGACTGACTGGCAGGTATTTAAATCAGCACAAGATAAGCCCAGAACAAGGCTTTCAAAGGAAATGTTATCAGCCTTTGGTCTAGGATTGAGAAGGAGACAAAAGTGATAAATAGCTTCTACTACTCCAACTGTGGCCTGTGTCTCATGGTTTGAGTATTTAAATGACTGGTAGGGGTGGATTCATTTAAACTGTCATATTCCTCCTGGCACAGCCACGTTTCAGTTAAACAGAATAAATCAATGTGATTTTCTGATATAAAAAGATTCACCAGTAAAGATTTGGATGTCAGTGATCTGATATTTAAGAGACCACATTTAATTATCAAATGTTTTGGTGTTTCTACATTTGAGGTTTTAATTTTAAATAGATTATCATGATTGACACCTCTTTTCTTTGTTAATTGTGTTAATGCCTATGTGAGATTTGGGTTGGGGAACAGACACAGTCTCTATGGAATAATTATTTTATTTATCACTATCATAACTGTCATAACAGCAATGGCTGGAAAACTGCCCTGAAACAAGCGCAGAGGAGCGTGGAGGACTGCAGGTCTGCGACCTGGTCTCAACTCTGAGAGGTGATGATTTAAACTCCACCATGTTTCTAGATAAAAGAGCTGCACCTCCCAAAGTGGGAAGAATGCCATCTCTTCCTATTAGACCAGGCTTTCCCCAGAAAGATGTCCAGTTATCTATGAGACCCCAGCCAGCAGTTATGTCGACATGCGGCTATACATGTCTTCGGTGGTCTGATTTTGGAGGGGACCAAAGAATACTACAGTGTCTGATATCGTTCTAGCAATGGAACACACAGACTCCACATTAACTTTGTGCTGACATGAATGATAGTCTTATCTTAGATTTAGACTTTAGATGCTAACTCAGGCCACACTGGCTACAGCTGGCTGGCTGGCAAATGAGGGTTTAGTCTCAGAGGTTAGAGCCACTTCTCCAGATTGGTGACCCTCACCTCCAGAGCTAAGAACACGGTAAACTAAATACAATTACCGTTATCGGTAAAGGAGGACAATGAATAACTGACCATATGGCATTGGGCAGGAGAGGAGGAAGAAGCAGAGAGAAAAGCCATACTTCACGGCTAAATGCTAGGATAAGCTAAGCTAAGCTAAGCTAGGACTGTGAAGGCCACTGCAGTAAAGTGAACTCATTGTCATGTTTTGAAGATGATTTGAGCTTTGTGACATGGCATGTTATTCTGCTGGAAGTAGCAACCAGAATATGAGTAAACTCTGATCATAATGGAATGGATATGGTCAGTGACATTACTCGATTGGTACAAAGGGGTCCAAATTGTGCTAAGAAAATATTTCACATATCTTTACACTACCAGCTTGAAACACCAAGGTAGATGGGATCCATGATCTCATGTCTGCCCACCCTTTACATCATCTGATTGGCCTGTAATGAATGTGATTGACACAACGATCCCTGCTTATATGTTTTTGAAAGTTTCTGCCTTCACTTTTTTTTTTTTTTTAACTTTCTCTGGGCTGTTCCCAGATGGACCAGTGGAAAATATCCTGTAGATATATAGAACAATCTATCTAGTGTGTAGGGTTAGGAGTAGGAAATAACTTGTTAAAAATTCTTACCAACAGTGCCCATTTGTAAAAAACAAAATAATAAAAAAAAATAAAGAAAAAAATAAAAATAAAAAGAAATACCCCTTGAACAAAATGAAAATTGTACACTGAAAACACATAATTTTGACAAAACATTTTGAATAGACATTCTTGAGATTAATAAGCATATTGCTGTTAGTAGTTTTTATGGAAAAAGAAAAATATAAGGTTTTCTGAGCATTAGGCCTTGCAACACTTTTTTCATCATAATCAGCCTAAAGTTTTGACAAGAAAATGTGTAACCCTACAACTTCTTTATTGATACATTATTGTATCTTAAAAACTCCATATAAATATATATCCAAGTGCTATAATAACCTAAATCAAACTGTATTAAGTCAACAGAGCCATGGTTAATCTCACTGAATATCAGCATCACCTTACATTATGTGTTCAGGATCTTAATTTGATTCTTCAGGATGCATAATTCATGAACATTTCTTTTCCCTGTGTCACATAAGCTCACATGCAGCACCTTATTAAAAGATGACTTCGCCCATCTTCATTTAAATCTCAAAGAAGGTTAGGGAGCAGCAGCAAGACTGCTTCATGTGTCCCTGCATCACATTAAAGTAAATTGCAAAGTCAACAGAAAGGTGTTAATAATGTCCATATATATAAAAAAGAGGGCACACTTCCAGGTTATAGCACACAGTAAGGACAGTGTGGCTGCCACACTTCAGCCCTTTGCTATTATTTTATGACTCTCCTGAGGGCCTGCGAGGTGCAGGAGAGGAGACAGATCCTGAAAGATCTAATTAAGCAGAGCGAAATGAGAGTGCCGAGATCTGGAGCCCAGGACAAGACACAAATCAGGGCCTGTTGACAGGCGTGGCTGCAGGGCAATAAGGGCTTTGCAAGAAAATGCTGCACCCTTGTCAGCAGATAATGACCATCTCTACTCCTGTTCGGTCCTCAGTTTAACTTAGTTTACAGCTCTGGGCCAAAGGGTGTGAATCTTAGACTCATTATGTTGAACATCAGCCCATGAATTCAGACATTTTGTCTTATTTGCTCTTAAAGAGGTAATTAGTGTTTTCTCAGTAAGTGCAAGAGAAGCAGATGACTGCATCAGGTGTCACTTTTTCACATGGTAAGTTGAAAGAAGAGCAAGAACCACTTTACAGTCATTTAAAAAAAAATGAAACATTCGTAAAACTGAATTAAAACATAATGATATGAACATTATAACCCCATATGTAATTGAAAATAACAAAGACATTATTTTGCTTTTTTTGTAGTCACATGACCCTGCTTATGAGCAAAAGTCAGAAGGGTCCATATGTGAAAACACTGGTTAGAATTTATTTGGTACAAAAGAAAATGATTACTAAAAGTTAGAGCATTTGTAGATGTATGTGATTATTAGCCAGAAAAGGGATCCTCCTATGGGCTTACCAGCTTGCCTGGGGTGGAGGCTGTAATTATCTGAATTGACTTTTCATTTCAGATATTGGTCTGTGGTAACACACAGCAGGCCGAATGAAGGCTTACAGGGGTCTTGAGCAGAAGTGAGTAGTTTTGCTTTCCACAGTAACTTGTTAATATACTGCATTCAAAACTGAGACAAACAATAGAATTTCAACTCCCTTTCTGTCCTAATCTTTTTGTCTTGGGTGATGGGTCAACTGTAACTGGAGATGACAAGTAGATTGAGAGCTGGTTATAACAAGTGTTATGCTGGTAGACAGATTCTTCTTAGAAATTAGAAAAAGAAGGGGGTCCCCTCATTCCAAGTATTCTACTGAATTGATGCATTGCATGCTCTACACCACTGCATCCGACGCTTTGCATTGCACTTGGTGATGTATGGCTTGGATGCAGCTGCTCAGCCATGGAAACCCATTCCATGAAGCTCTCTGCGCACTGTTCTTGAGCTAATCTGAAGGCCACATGAAGTTTGGAGGTCTAGCGATTGACTCTGCAGTCAAAGCAGTCTGTATGCCTAGGTGCTTGATTTTATACACCTATACCTGATTATTTGGATGGGTGAGCGAATACTTTTGGCAATATGGTGTATATACATATATAATACTATAATTTATTATTTTATCTGTATTTTAATAATTATTATTCAATGATTTTCTCAAGTGTTTGTATGCATGCATGGATGGATGTGCAAGAATATATTTGGGTACATATCCAGATGTATGTTTATACTGATGTGTAGGTATGTATTGCATTGTATTGCGATTATTATTATTATTATTAGAGTTTTAAATTTAAAATTATTAGTAGTATTATTAGTATTATTATTAGTATTATTCATATTTTTTAGTTTATCTACAACCCATGTTGCCTAATGGAGCTTTATGTTGATTTTGTTCCTGTCTCCTCATCATGAAAATGAACAGAATGGGGATTTTTCATGGTGTAACTCTGATATAACTTTTATCTTTTTTGCTTCATTTCCTAGCTCCTCATATACACTTACACAGCTATGTTTACTATCCCTCATGAGCAGCTTTTCTCCAACATGCAAACAATGTTCTCCTCCTTTTCTTGATTTTTTTCTGGAAAGTGAAATAGGGCAGTTTGTTGCTCAGTGACAAGTTAATTTCTAAAAAGTATCTAAAAATGAAGAATTTTATTACATAATTCATTCCACCCCACAAAAACGTAATCTGAGTACTCTTAATTTATAATTTTGTAACTTGTTAGCTTTGAAGCACAGATCTTGAGGCTAACAGCTCTTCTGTGTTCTTGGACCTGGATTAAAAAAGTAATATTGAATGACTGCCGCCATGAATTTGCATGTGTCTATTTGCCTGTTTATTATGTTGACATTTTAACTCTGAAGTATCTAGCTTCAAAAAACAAAATGTAGAATACCCTCATTGAGTGACTTTCCATATTTTCAGAATTGTTTCATCTCTAACCTATATTTATTTTGAAATGTAGCTGATATATAAAGTAGGTAGTTCAGTGGTTGTAATGTCTCTTTTCCCAAAGTGCTAACTGCATTCATGAGCACTGTCCAACTCTTCTGGACAGTAGATGGAGGTTTTTACTCCATGCCACCTGCCATCTCTCTGTGAGCTTTCCAAACTTTTTTGTATTTATGTGTTTCTTCTTTCAGAACAAAAGTGGCTCCTCTTTTTCCTGATCTGACTGGCCTGCACAAACCTAAAAAGCACAAAACTCTGGCTTTTTGCTAGCACTTGTCTATGCAGAAATTACTCTCTCCCCTCCATCTGGAGTTCTTTGAAGTAGTGAAGACTTCTGCAAACAGCCTCTCAGTTGTTGAATGAATTATGCCGATTCCAAATTTGGTGCAGGCAGGTGTCTCAAAATAGGTGGGATAAAGGATTCCAGTTGCCTAACAGATATATCTGTGCACCTCATGCAAGAAGGCTTTTGTCCTCAGGGTTGGGGCCTTTGGGCTCTTTCCTGTAACCCCCTCACTCCCTCTGCCCAGTTTTTATCTTTAATATATGTCTTTTCTAAATAAAGGCAGAAAAAAGCCACTTGCAAATAGCTTGTCAGTTTTAAAATGACATCTTTTAGTTTTTCTCAGTATTTCTGTGCCTGGAGAACAACCAGGGGTTTTGTGTTCATACCTTACACGACATATATTTGAATGACAATTTTTGATAACATTACGTAGTAATGTGTGCCTTCTTTTGTTGGAAAAACCTTCCCTATTTCCAGACTGTGTGGGATGTACGAAATTCTGTCTGTGTCTGCCGATCGAGCATTCACATGCTGTTACATCTGAAAGCAGAATAAATGTCTTCAGGACACCTGGCGCCGTGTCTTCCACTGTCTGCTCTCTTGGGCTCTTTTCTGACGGAGAGCAGAAAGACCTTGGAGTACAAAGACAACAGGCTTGATTATGTGAGTACACAGGAAGGTCTCCCAACATCGCTGTGCTAATCACGTTAGCGGGCGCAGACTCAAGGCAGGACAGATGCGAGGCAAAGGGCAATGGGGTTATGTTATCCTGATTAGAGGAGGCTCCAGGGGGTTTGTGAATCTGGTTTTCTACCTCTGCGTCACCTTGCAGTGGGAAAACTGCCGCTGGTTCTTTGTCTCTTGCTCAGGCTGTCGGCTCTTTTCTTCCAGCTTTCTTTCTCTTTCTCTCTCTTTTCAGTGTTCACCAGAAGTGGTTCCTCAGCTGGCAACAATTTGTGTCTTTTTATTCTACAGGGCACATTTCTTTTTCTGTTATCAACCACCCACACACTCCAATGAGATGTGGGAGAATACTTTCATTTTTATTCTTGTTGATTCACCCTGCTCAAAGTGGTTAAAAGCATATTTGTTCCTTTGTGATATGTTAGCCTTGGTTTATACAAGTCTGCCAGTCTCCAGTCCCCAAGTGCCTTCTACAAACTTTCAACACCTATCTGTAGAACTGCACCACTTTTACAAACTGTGCTGTACAATTATTCACAGAAACAAGACTTGAGTAAAAACTGTCCTTTTCAAATTTTGCAATCTGTTTTGAAGAAAAGGAGAAAAGAGTTCAATGTTTCAAGCCTCAATTTCATGCTATACAGTGCACATGTGTAGTGCATCACTTCTTTATACTGGTCTTCGGTTTTAATTAAAAGGAAATGTATGTAAATATAAATTACATGGGCATAAAAACCCCTGATAAAGACGTAGAATGTTCTGCCTCTGGAAAAAATGAGTTTAGCAGACTGTGCTGACTGTCAGACTGTTTGGAGGCTTTTAATTTCCGATTTAAAATGATTCAGTGCTGCGGGCATTTTAGCTGCTTAACTTTCAAAATTCATGCTTCACTGCAACAACTTGTGGATGTGTTTCTAATGAGTATATGACAGTCGGTGCACAGGGAACACATTTATTTAAAATAAACCTCAAATTACAATGCATTTGAGGCAGAAAATAGCCAATACCTGCAAGTTGAATTATAGATACATTGGTGTTAAATTGAATCATTCTAACTTTTAATAACTTTAATATTAGTATTCAAAACATGACATCTTCCCTCAAGCAGACAGAAGATAGATTCATTTTTAAGAAGAGCTTCTGCCTGGCAGTTGTATGCCTCTCAAAGGTGTTCAACTACCTGCCAGTGAAAGTACAGAGATGAAACAAGAGGAAAGGGTAGGGTTGTTTCTATGGAAGTGAAATTGGTAGAAATCTTATTTATTTATTGTGTGTATTTGTAATACTCGGAATTACCAAACTTTTTAAGAGTTTGAGGGTCAGTTGGTGCGTATAATAATGAATGACCTTTGACTGCCATAATCTAATTAGTGCAGTGATTTATGCAAAAAAATGGTTGGTTAAGATGGTGGGAGGATCTGGGTAAGTGTGCTTTCATTAAAACACTTATCCCTCCACATATAAAACAACACAAAAGAGGGATGTGTCACCCTTTAGAGACTGAAACATCAGGGCTCAAATTATCAGTGTCTTGTTCATTACATGTGCAGTGCAGGACTGTATTTTGCTGAAGTGGGGCTCTGATAAGAAGATTTTTTTTATGCAGTGTGAAGAACAAATGCTTACACAGAGGTTTTATTCTTTCCTTTTGCAACACTAGTTCAGACAGAGGGTGTACCTTCTTAAGGTGTCCGCCTTAGTTTTGGGGTGCTGCTGGAAATACTGCAGTTTGCTGTTAATTAAAATTGTAGCCATATGCTCATTTTGACTTTAAAAAAAAAAACATAAATTGATTAAAGAAATATTGTGCTCACAAGATTTGAAATTACATTGGCCTTGACCCTGTACCTCCAGAATATACTCACTTAATTCCTGAGTTAATGAGCTTGACCTTCAACCTATGATCTTCAAAACTACATTAGTTTTTCCTTATGTCAGAGTTGACAATTGTGCAAAAAAGTAGGGATGCCCTGATCAGGTCATTCTTGGCCAACACCTGTTTGTGAGACTGTCCGACACCGATACCGATCATGTTTAATTTGTTTTAAACAATTGGTTGAAAGGTTTGCTCGGCAAACAAAACAAAAAGATCTCAATGAGCAATTCAATAAGTATCCTATGGTAAGGACATCTTATTTACACAATAAAAGTACTCCTTTATCACTTATTTTTATTATGTGAATAAACATAATTATTGACAGCCGGACTAAAACTATTAATTCAATCCAACAGGCAAAACAGTGCAAATAGTTTATTAAATAAAAGGCAATATACTTTAAAAAAATAACTCATAAACATAATGTAATTGATGTAAATGTAACGATGTCAAGAAAACACATTTTACCCCCATTCAACTTCATTTTATTCAAGGTTGAACACATTTCCAAATCTTAAACTCTGTAAATTATATTTAAACACATCATGTTCTTAGCTCCATCTAATAATCATTTTACTGAGCCAACCTGAATGCATCACAATGTTTCCGACTGGACCTCAAATGCATCTCTAAACACCTTGGGCATTTGTTTTGGAGCAATGTGCAGCTGGTTTAATTTAGCTTGATAGCTTTTATCCTGTTGGTCTCAGCGTGAATTTCAGTACAGACTTAGACACTGGACTAATATTTTGGACTTAATGGACTGACAACAAAGTTTTGGAGACTCTTCTACAGCTTATTTAAGAGGATGACAGAGCATCAGGAGTAGCAGACGAGCAAAGGGTGTCCTTGAGTAAAGACAAGGTCAATCCACAGGTGATTGGTGGTAGGTATCAGTGTTGACAGGCGTTACACTTGACCTGGACCGCTGACCTCCAAAATCTAACCAGTTTATAAACTTGTCAGAGAAGACATAAAAATGCCTCAAAGATTTTTTTTCCAAATATGGGATTTACTATCAAGGATTGAACATGAGGCCCTGTAACCTTTACCCATGACCTTTAAAATAGAATCACTTTATCATTAATTCAAAGAGGCCATTTGTGCAAAGTTAGGAGGAAATCCCTTAAAGCGTTCTTAAAGTAATGTGTTCACAAGCCTTGGTGTCTGTGTCCCTTTGTCTGAGTGGACATTTGTGCAAAGAAAAACCATCATGGCTTTTTTTAATAATTAAATTTAAAAGCAAGGGAGGAACATTGAGCCCCGGTGACCTTGACCTTTGACCTGTGACCTCTAAAACTAAATTAAGTTGTCCCTGAGTCAGAGTAGATATTTTTGCAAAGTCTGAAGAAAATGTCTACAGAATTACAAGCCAGGGATGAACAAGACCTCCAATGACCTTGACCTATGACCTCCAAAATCTATAAGCGTTATCCATGAGTCAGAGTAGGGTAGATATGTGTACAAAGGTTGAAGAAAGTCCCTCAAAGAAATCACGAGATATAATCTTAATAAGCACAGGAGAAAGATAAGGCCAAATGACATTGACTGCCAGCCTATGGTCTCACCTGAAGCAGAGACAGCGTGAACATTTTTGCAGTTTCAAGAAAATTCCCAAAGCTTTCTCAAAGTTGTGTGGCCCCTTCTGTTGGTTGTCTGGATCTAAACAAATGCCAAGTTGATTTAACTAAATAACTGATGACTTCCTTCTTCTTTTTCCAGGCTCCTATATGTTGGTGAACTCCTCCCAGCATGCCGTGGGTCATCGTGCTCAGCTGCTGCTCCAGGCACTGAGTGAAAACGACACTCACTGTGTCCAATTCAGCTACTTCCTGTATAGTCGTGATGGCCACAGTCCAGGGGCCCTGAGGGCATACGTGAGGGTGAATGGTGGTCCGCTTGGTGTTCCAGTCTGGAACACGTCTGGGTCTCATGCTAAACAGTGGCACCAGGTGGAGTTGGCTGTCAGCACTTTTTGGCCAAATGAATACCAGGTACAATTCCAACTTTGCTCCCTGATGTATGATTAAAAAAAACTTTCTCCTTCACCCTGGTGAGTTAAACATTAAAGAGAGATTTCTGTTTCACAATGAGGATCTGTATCCCCACTGACAGGCATCTTGAATGGCAGAAAATGTAATGTTACAGCTCTATTGAACAATTCTCATTCTCACCTCAGGCTAATTCTGGCGTTGATTACTTACATTTGCAGTTTAATTAGCATTGATCCCCATGTGAATCCAGTCAGTGTTGGTGCTAAAGGGCCCTAACTTGGTTTTTGGATATTCTGTGACTGAGACCTGTGCTGAGTGTTCAACAATCCTTTTGTTAGCTATTACCTACTCACAGTACAGGGACAGTCTGATGTTCTATGTTCTGTAGATGGCATACTAAGGCACAATGGAAATCCATCAATTAATCCAATTTATTTTTTGCTGCAAACCTTGCAGAGCTGTCAAGAAGCCATTAAGTTGAGTAGTATTTATTTAAAAAAGAAATGTCAGTCCCTTAGACTAAATTAAAGCTAAGCCTTGTAAGATCTGACCTTTAATACTAAAAAAAAAGGGCCCTTGTTGAGGTGTTAGACAGGTATGTCATTCTTTGCCTTATTTATTCTTACTGTGCATTGGCTACAAAATTACAATGCACTATTTGCAGATGACACTATGTTTGTACTTACAGCCTGAAGAAGTTCTCACTTTGACAGGATTTAAATCTGAGAGCCACATTTTTGCACGTTAGACATTTAAGACCAGACTTCAGACTTTAACTACCAGTGAACCTTAAAGATTAATTTATGATAATTTAAGAATATGAAATTAAGAAAATTAAAATATTATCAGAGCCCCGGAGAAGGGAAGTGTTATCACCATCCGGAAAAGTTACACTTATTAACATGCTTTTTATTACTCACTTCATTTATCTATTAATTTTACTTTTCTCCCCAGAGGTATCTTTTTTAAAATAATATTTTCAACCAAAGTTTTTAAGTTTCTCTGGAACCAAAACTTGACAAGAATATAAAGCAATGTACAGTATATAATACTTATGGACTAGATTACTAATTCTAAGAAAATCCAGCCATGATGAAATTCTTTTGGAAGGCTCATTCATTTCTTTTATCACAACAGCTGCTGAAGGTCAAAGGTCACATCTTATACAAAAACATTTCCAAATGTTTTTTTTTAAACAGACAACTGTGTCTATGGCTGGTTTAACCCCAGATGATGCTATAAAATTAGACTGTATTTTGCTTTATTTAAATATTTTACTAAAACAATTTTTGAGGCCATAAAGATCTTTCTCTGATGCAGGATTTTGTTCCCTGAGCCATAGGATGCTGACTGTTACATCAAGCACGTGCCCTCTTTTAACACATCTGTGGAACCACAGTAATCAGTCGAGCACAACATTGGAAAGGTGAAGCCACATTCTCTTCCAAAGAAGGGTGTGGACAACTCCTGGCAGGGCTGAAACTGAGGGGTTTAAAGATATGTCAAGATCAAATATTTTAGTGGACTTTTAGTCAATATCTTTCAAAAACCTTTTCTGGGGACATTTGGCACCAATCCTAACTTGTTGAAAAGAAGCAAAATGTGCGACCTTTCAGATCAAACTTGCCTTTACACGTCTTTTCTTTAATACCAAAGTATTCCTGCTCTTTTTATATAAAAAAAATAATATTCCCTACTTCTAGGTACCTAGCTGTAAGGTGATGCCACCTCTTTAATAAAATGATGGTATATGGCAAGCAACAGATACACAAAGTCCATTTGCACTCGAACATCTCTAAGTAAAAGTTTTGCTGCTTTTCTGTGAGTGTTCAAAAGCAATATTTTTAATTCACTGAAAAGTTATTGATGAACACATTTTTTTTTACATAATGACCAAGGTAGAATAGAAATAACTTTGTTTGCGTTGAAAGGGCTTTTTGTGACTCGATTTTGAGTAGGCAGCCCATTTTTAAATGGGCCAGTACATTTTGGGGTTTCTGGGACTCTTTCTTAACACAAAAATGGCTTGGATATCAATTGCTCTTTGTTGCTTTGCTCTCAAATCTCTCGAGGGAATTCAAACACCTTTTAACTCACCAGTGCCACCTTACCTTCACTGACAAATCGAAATCAAGATGGGACAGAACTAGTGACATAAACTCTGTCATGAATCTCATACTCCCCTTTTCAGGGCACAGTATCCATAAATAGAGCCATTACTGATGTCAAAACAATATTCCTTCTTTTGATTTTACTTTTTTTGTTAAATTTCCTTGAATTCCGCAAGTATTCACCATACACAACAAAAGATGTCTAGTGTCTTCAACTGGAACTTTTGAACTTGTGATGTTGTATCTTGAAGTCATTTACACATAAACCTCCTTGGTGTACAGGACGTAACTGAAAGGAAAAGACTGTAGCTTGTAGCAACATAAACATGGATGCTGAAAGATCAATTGTTTTTCTAATGGCTTTATATACAGAAATGCAAGCATAACATTGTTTCTTTGTACTGAAATGTCAAAACTGTCAGATAATTGAGGCTGATCTATCATGGCTTTTATGGTTTCAGTTTAGCAATCATTTCCATAAATTAAAAAAATTATATATAAAAAAAAATATCCAATAGGCAGGGGGGGGCTTCAATAGAGTGGTGCCTGGATTACGTAGTTTTGTAGGCCTACCCTATAGGCCTACATAGTATTTGTTCCCTCTGCAAAAAGCCTCTGGAATTTCTTCAGGAGGGTTTTTGGATTATTGCTGATGACATGTTCAGTGGTGAAAAAAGCTTGTGAAACATATGTTTTTACCTCAGCCAAGGAGGTAATGTTTTGCCGGCGTTGGTTAGTTTGTTTGTCTGTTTGTCTGTTTGTGTTCAAGGTAACTTGAAAAGTTATGGACGGCTTTGGATGAAATTTTCAAGAAATGTGTGGAATAGGATAAGGAAGAAATTATTAGATTTTGGGACTCATCCAGATCACCATCCAGATGCAGGAATTTTTTAAAAGATTCTTTAACAATGTGAGATAGGACCATTTAGGACCAGCATCCAGAGCTGAGCTCTGATCTCTGTGTTAGAAAACAGAGCTCAAAATCACTCTTCTGCCCAACCATCACATCACAGACAAGTCAGGAATGCCATACTATCCTACTTTCTCTTTTCTCTCTATTAAGTGTTGCAGCAGAGTGTGAATGTGCCCATATACTTAGCTGTTTTGTTCTCTCATGCACCCTGCGTGCACTTTCACAGTAGAGTGTGTGCTTTTTTGTGGATATCACTGAAAACACTGAGGGCTGAAAGATGAGTCAGGATCTTTTACCTTTGAGAACCTCAAGCTGGAAATAGAGGATTATGAGGTAAGAAGGCAGTCAGCGAAGGTAATGGATCTGAGACTAACAGTTGAACAAGTAAAGATGGTGTTGTCTGTAAAATAACAGGTTAAACCCCTAATGGACTTACTTTTATGTAACATGGCTGAAATCTCCATGTTCACTTTTATAGGATTACATGTGTTCACTCACTAGGGCCTGTAGTTCAAAATCTAAATGATCAGGATTTGGAAATCCAATCTTTTGTATTAAAGATTCAGGTAATCCTTTCTCCCCTCTGTTTTTTCTTTTCTGAAGCAGCGTTGGACTGTAATGCACAGAACTTTTCCAAATTTGCCAAGATTACAAAACACAGATTATCAGAGTTCAAAATGGGACTACATATCAAAATGTAGGCCATCGGCTATGTAACAGGTGGAGCAACATTCATAGGATTACTTTTTAAGAGACAGATTACTGCACAGTATAAAAGTCAGAAGTCTATATTAAAACAAATGGTGCAATATACTTTTTCACAATCACTAAATCATATTAGCTAATAATAACTTGTTCTCTATAGATAAAATGAAGAAATAAACTTGGGGAATAAAAAGTGAACTTTAATAGTTTATACCAAACAGAGGCAGATCTGTGAAATTCAAACAAGGAGGAAAAAAAAACATCTGATTGCAGGCTTAAATAAAACAAGGCAAGGTAAAGGAATGGTGTGGCCAAACAGGCAGATTGCAAGTTTAAGTAATATGAGACTTGGAACAATAAAAAACACAGTAATATTAAAAAAAATGACATTAGATGATGTAGGATGACAATATCACATCACTGGAGACAAAACAAAGGTGAGAAGGAAAAAACAGATAGAGAGAGATACAGATGAATGAACTAAGACTGAGGTAAATCAGAGAAGGATAATAAATAATAAATGGGTAAGATGAGCACCAGAAATTAAGAAAATAAATAAGTAAACAAATCAGAGAATTTTGGCAAACAAAGTTAGCATCATGTAAAAGCAAGTCTATGAAAGTGAGTTTTACTGATTTTTTAAAAGGTGTCACTGACTCTGTTCACCTTGTCTTCTTGGGCAGGTCGTTGAGAGGCTCTAATAGGAGATGCCAGATCACCTTTAGTTTAAGTCTTGACTGGAACAACCAGGAGGCCCCCTGCTTTTGACACTTAAAACCCATTGACACAAGTCTTTTGTCTGGATTTACCAGACAAAAGACTTGACTATTAGATATTTAGACTGTCATGACCACATATGTATTCAAAATTTTAATGCTTTTTCATATCTTACGTGGTACTTGTCCATTATTTTCACCAGTGCATAGTTGTAGTAGTTTTGTCCTCTTGCCAAAAGGAGGGTGTAAGGTATCTAAATGCTGTGTTCTATACAGCTGACAAAGACAAGGAGAGACACATGATAACTAATTTTACATCTCTTAACTTAAGTGACAATCTGTTTAACTGAAAATAGTCCCATAAATTATGAAATCGAGGATCTATTTTACTTGTAATCTCAAGTAAAAAATTCTAGGAAATCAAGACATTGAAATCACAACAATTAATGCAAATTAAGCCAATCTTAACAAATTTAGCATGGCTGCACAATTTTGTCAAATCACTGCTACTTCTTTCAAGTTTGAGTAGTCATCTTAGCTTTCACCCCCCCACAGCCCTGCACCTCAGAATCAGACTCCAGTCTGACCTCTATGTCCTCTGTTGAGAGGGACGCATGGCTCAAAAAGATTACATTAACAGCCAAAATCACAGCTGAAGTTTTTGAAGAGCAGTTACCTGATGTCTTACATAAAGGCAGGGGTAAACTTTTTGCATTAAATATACAGTCTAGGTGCAATACTACCAGCAGTGTTGTGCCTGAACCTGAAAAATAAACATGTTCACTGGACACGCTCATATTTCTGGTGAACAATAAAATAAACGCTAAAATTTCCAACCTATGAGTGAAACATGAGTGCAGTTCATTTTGAGGACAGTGAACAACCATCAATTTTTCCAAAGGCAGCAGAAGTGTAGAGGTCTGTAAACTACCCAAGTACTTCTCTGTGAAGTGCTGTATGGATCTGCATCATCTAATAAGATAAAATGTTCATATAAAAACATGTCCTGTGTGTTTTCAAAGTACGAGGTCCACTGTTAATACTCAATGGTTAGACCAGCAACAATTGAAAATAGTGCTTTTATTCTGAATCACTTCCTGTGCAGATAGTGACAGTACCTGCAAACCTTAGTGCTTGGAATCTATTAACTTTATTTACACTCAATATAAGAAGAGCCGGAAAACTGTTTCTACACACAGTTGTGGCCTCTCTCTCAATTTCTGCTTCCCTCACCAACTTTTCTCTGCATGCAGTTGCTTTTGTACCTGTTTGAAAAGCACACATATTTAATGTTATTTGCATTTTTTTTCCAGATACTTAATTTTTCCAAATCTGCATCATAACTTAAACCACATTTGCTGGCAGTTGATAGCAGATGTGACATTAAATGCAATAGGTCTAACTTGATATATTTCTAAATAAGATTGACATATTTCCCAGTCCTAGTTAAGTCTAATCAAATGTTTGAAACAACATTCACTAAAGTCTAGTCCCATTATGGTACCTCTGAATAATGGTGTTTTAAACCACTGATCCTCATAAAGTCAAAATCTTATCAGAAAACTTTGAAAAACTTGTCTCGGGTATTTACAACGTTAAAAAAGTGTTGCGTTTACTCTTCTAAGCCTGTGCTTATTCTCAGTACAAAACGAGCCAAACAAACTGCCCCTCCTTACCCCCCCATCCCTTTCAAAGTCACATATAGCACAGCTTACACTGCTAATCCCCCTGCAGTCAAAAACCTCATCACTTTGGAATGACACGGGGTCTCGCCTTGCAACACGTCGCTGCCTTCTGTTTCACAGACACAACAGAAAAAGGGTAAAAGGCTGAATGTTTGCTTTAATAGCATCTTAATGCTAGCTGTCCTCTGTTGTTAACCAGCAGGCATCCAATGAAGACAGATAGTTTATCACTGAAAAGGAGAACAATGGGAGGCTGCTTTAACACCGCTTTCTTCAGATTCATCAGACTTGTGGCTTTAACGGATGTTAGCTGCCTCTTGTGTGACTTTAAATACTAGAGGCTTTGGGTTCTATGATCTCTATGGCAAGTTTAATTCAATCACTTTGGATTTTAGGTGATAGACAGGCAGACATACCCTGTCATTGTACTATAGCAGAGGGCTCTTTTCAAGCTGTGGCAGAAAAGAGATACTTCTTATCATTGTCTCTTGGGTAAAATAAATCTCAGGATCATTCATTTTATAGATATTTTTCTATCCACGGGTTGTCCCTGCCTTATTAGATTTCAGGTCATAATGGAGCTTCCATTTCCTTGCCTGCAGCACAGGGATACAAAATGTCAGTCTATCCCCTTGCACTACATGGATTCAGATGTAAGAGATAAGTCTCAACATTGCTCACCTCAAGGATCAGATTTAGGTGGATATGCAGTAAGTTGAGTTTACCGCACAAACAAAGGCTCATTTAAGTAAAATAGAAAAGCCAAAGCAAACTTGTAATTAAAGCCATCACTACAACAAAAGCTACCATCTTGCAGTCCTGCTGTATGCCTCCACAAGGTAAACAAGCGCAGGACAGTTAAAATGTAGTGGCTGGTCAAGAAGGATGATTGGGTTTGTGTTTGTGCTGGTCAGATGTGTATAAATCAAGGGAGCAAGGGTGAACATGTAGCTCAAAACCCTTTGTAGAACAAAATATGTTTGTTTCATTTATGAATATGAGTAGACATTTGTTCAAAGTTTTTAAAAATCCCTCAAGACATTTCCTAGGTATCTGTCTCACCAATGAAGTTTAAACATAAGGCCCAGTGACCTTGAACTATGACCTTGTAAGCACTTTGTTGTTTTGATGTGCTGTATGAAAAGGCTTGCTTAAAAAATAACAATTTAAATAGAACAATAACAGTTTAGAGTTAAACATTAGGCCTGATAACCTTGACTGGTGACCTTGGAAATCTGATCAGCTCTCTTACTGGTCAAACAAAACAAATGTGCAAAGTTTAACATACATCTCTTAAATACCTAACTTTTACTTTTGACCTATGACCTCCAAAATACATTTTGCTTGTCCATGTTTCAAAGAGGACTGTTGTGCAATGTTTGAGGAAAATTGATCCAAGTGCTCTCAAGCTATCGTGTTTACAAGAGTTGAATTTACAGGAGGATCCACAACTTTGACCTTTGACCCCTGACCTCCAGATCCAATTAGTTTGTCCTTAAATCAAATAGGACATTTGTGCAAAGTTTAACTTAAATCTTTTAAAGCATTTTTAAATATAAGCTACACAAGTGAGAATAAAAATAAAATACCTTGACCTCCGACCCCTGATCTCCAACATCTGATAAGTTTATTCTTTGATCCAGAGAGGACATTTGTGTACAGTTTTTACAGAAATTCCTCCAAGCATTTTATTTGTAATTATTTTGTGCCCTCTGAGAAGGAATGAACATCAGTCTCCATCACCTTGACCTTCACCATTGTCCTTGACCTCCAAAGTACTCTAAGTTTATATTTAACTCATTGGACATTTGAGCAAAGTTTCAAACAAAATATCTTCAGGTTATTCTTGGATATTTCATTTACAAGCCATTTACAAGGTTCCACAACCTTGACCTATGACCTCAGAAATCTAAATGATTCATTATTGAATCAGAGCAGACATTTGATCAAAGTCTATAGAAAAGTTTGTGAAGCACCCTGAAGAAATCACAGTTACATGGATGGCCTGGCTGAACTAATAGACAGAAAGACAACCCGACAACACAGCGCCTCAGGCATTGACTAATGCTGCGATGGAGGCATGTAAAATTAAACAAATTGAAAAGGGTAAAAAAATATTTTAAACTTAATTACCACCCATTTAAATTTGTTTTTCTGCCATGTTTTTATTTTTTATGCAAGACTTTCTGTCAACATTTTCATATAAAATTTTTTTCCCCAAGATCATGCTTCCAGCAATATTCTCTGATGAGTTTCCACTTTATATTAATGTCTGTGTTGACGAGCACTGAACAAACACAGCCTCCTCCTATTACTGAGGGGAGAGTTGGATGGATTTTTTGGGAGGATATCTTCGAGTGTTAGATCACCTTGACATGTCTCAATTGAAGATGTCATGTGTGTGTGGTGTACTTTGCCATATTTCTCCCTGCCTGTTATTGGTAGAAATGTTTGCAGTACCAGGAGAACCTTGTTATCAAATATTAAAGATGTTATCCAGCCTTCCAAGACTGACAACTAAAGCTGAGACGTGTTCCCCTTCCCCTCTACTCCATCTCTCACTTTCTTCTCTCTGCTCTGTCTCCTTCAAAATGTCAGAATGTCTGTTTCCCATTGGGTTTCATTACCTTTTTACATGTTGATGTTAAATATGTGACTAATGAAATTTATTTTTCTTAAGTCTGTCTAATTAAGCAATATAATACGAGTTAAAGTGCTGCTGTAGAGAATGTGAACACTACCGTGGTGCTCCACTTACTCCAGCTTCCTTACCTTCCTAACTCTCACTCTCTGTGGAGTTTAGGCAAAGTTGACTTTGAATGTCAACCATTGATTTGTGAAACTATCTGGTGTATCAAGTTACCAGGTTACTCCCAAAGACCAACCATATTTGTTAGATTAAATGGTGGCATGAAGTTGCCCTTAGGTTTGAGTGTGTGTGAATGGTTGTCTGTCTCTGTGTGACAGCCATGTGATTGGCTGGTGACCAGTCCAGGGTGAACCCTGCCTATCCCCAATTGTCAACTGGGGTGGGCCCCAGCCCCTCGCAACCGTGTTAGCAACAGTATAGATCAAGGATGCATGTTATTGAAGTTTTGCCAATATCCCATATGCCAATATTTCTGAACTCAGTATGGCAGATACTTATATTGATACCTTTATTTTTTTGTCAAGGTAACAAAGCCTTCACTTCACTTAAACTGACTTGTTGCTTTATATGGTTACAGTGTATTTATTTAGAAACAGATGTGAAGCAAGGAAATCACCAGTTATTTTATAAAAAAAATAAGAAACTTTGGAAATAGGCATTCAGTGATGATGAGGTAAAGCATTATGGAACATTTATATTTCCTGACAACATTACAACTTATATATCTGTGTAATATGGCCTATTTGTATGTTCAAAATATTGGTTTTAAATATCTGCAAAATGGATAAATGGATGTAACCAAGGTTCTGTCTTTTTATGGGGGATTTCCAGAGAAGCTGCTTTCCATCACTTATTGTCTTAATGCTTAGTCAAGATCTGCTGTGTAGCTCTAAAGATTTAAGGTTACACAACATTTTGTAAGAGGCTCTTTGTCATTTTAAAAATGATTTAAGGTAATTTCATCGAAATGGTAACTTTCAAAAGCTGTTTGAACTACTATTTCTGAAAATGAGTAGGATTCTGGAGGAGAGGGGAACACCCTAGAAAAACACTGATGTGCAGGAAAGGAAAATGAAAAGGTTTTAGTCATGCAAGACAGTCACACCAGCTGCATGGCATAAGTCATAAACCCTTCAAACTCCCTGACAGAAGATTCCCTAAATATTTCTAATTTTGTTCATTGTTGATTTTGCCTTTTTAAGCCTTTTTTCAAATTAAGGATAGTGGATAGAGTTGATTAGGGGAATGGCATGCCACTGTTGTGACTGTTATAAGATCCCCTGCGATGATGTGAAAAATACTTGGTGACTGGTTGATGCTAAGGCCCCTGTTTACATGATGTTTTCACCAGAAACGGAAAGGTGTTTCCTTTGCGTTTTAAAAGACGATCCGCGTCCACATGGAGATGGGAGAGTGCCTGAAAACACTGTAGCATGCATGCCAAGCCAGTAGATGGTGATGTAGGTTTGTGGAGAAACAGCAGCGTTACAACACACGTACGAAGAAGACAAACTTTAACAATGGCGAGTGGATGTACGAAGAGGCAGGAGTTTCTTGTCTGGACAACAAATCTGTCTGGAAAACAAATCAGTCTGGATAGTTTTGTCTGGATAACAAACCCAGCACAGCAAACAGCACACATGTTGCTCGGTAGATGGCTGAAGCTGTCGTTGTTCCTGGTATGCGCGCTCAGCCTTCATGTGAAAGAGTACTGTGCATGCAGCGTGAATCCCGTCTACACGGAGCCAGACAGCGATACATTTTCAAAACTCTCCACTCTGGACCATGCTTTCAAAAATTTGTGGATTCAGGCACTCCGGGGACTGTTCTTGTGAAAACGGGAGGTGAAAACGCAATCAAAACTCTCGTTTTTGGCTGAAAACGATGTTGTGTAAACACAGCCTATAGCTACTCCAATAAGGGCAAAGGTTAAAGTACATTGGATGATTCCTGTGAGGAAAGGGCCATCCCATGCATAAAATGGGCACATTTATGACTCCCATCGTCTTGTAATTGGCTGGTGATTGACTGGAACCTGGCAGGCCTTCTCTACGCATTCAGCTGGAAGGGGAAATTAAAAGTGGCTGCATCTGTATGTCCTTGTACCCAACTTTGCAGGACATTTTTCCCGAAGGACTTTCAGGCAAATAACTTCAGAAAAGAGTCTGGAAAGTCAGAAAAATGCACAGGCACATGCAGCTCACACACTTAGTTTTTCTCTGACAGAGAATTGTTGTCAGTTTACCACATTCTGTTTAATCGCAGCTTCAGCTTTGACCTTTTTACCCAAACTTTGTGAATCGCAACTTTCCCCATGACACCATCTTGTTTCCTGATTAGGCTCATTTTGTTCAACAAGAGTCGACAAATTTGAAGCCATTGGCACATCAAAGACTTGTAGATGAGAATAATCATGCCCCAGCTCTGTCTGATATAATCTCCTGTTTTTGGTGCTGCAGCCTGCTGTGAGCTCTTTGAGCAATGCCTGTGACTATTAGAAAAAAAATAAGTAAAAAAAGGAGCTATATGTCTAGCACTTCCACCATATTTTCAGACCTAGACTTTTATCCTCTGACATTTTCCTCCTGAACAGATTTACTTCAGCATGTGACCTTTTGTCTGTGAATACTTATGGAGTTATTTATCTCTGACTGCATATAATGGTGAGTGAAAGCCCTCGGTGCCTAATGGTGGAGGGAAAAGGTAGAAGCAGCTTTATGGAGCCAGATAAATCCTCTCTTGATTTGTATACATTACAATTGCCTCTAAAAGCCAATTTTACAGGGTAATGTAATATGTTCTCCTAATGTGAGTTTTATATCAGCCATAAATCACTGTGCATCACACTTTACTTTTTTCTTCAGGAGATGATTCCTGCATTTTAATCTCATAGAAGTTAAGTATCCATTCATTTGAATAAAGTTTGGGCAGACAGAAAGTTTCATTGGGAAAGTGGCTTTCAATAAAAATCTGTGAGGGTTGTTTATTGAAATAAATGCTCTGAACGTCTCCCTCTTAATAACCTCCTACCCTAATGGCGAAGAAGACGGCAGATTAACCGGTAATCAATCTCTTATTGAGTGTTTTAGAGCAGCAGAGAGTAATGACACCTTCAATCAGGCTTGCAACGACGATTCCTTAACTCTTTCTTGCTCCCATTAGGCCTAATCAGTGTTTTAGATAATTTTGATGTTGGCTAACAACACTGCTGCTGTGTGCTAACACAACCTTATTATCATTTTCAAGTGAAAGGATGTTTTGATCTAATTACTGCTGTAAATGTTGCATGTTTATTGGAAGGTGGAAAAGAAAGAAAAGGATAAGGTCCAGGTAGGTGAAAGAAATAAGTCTAAATGTTGCCTTTTTCCAAGCTAACATGGTCCATTCCTTTGAACAAATACAGTTTTTTAACTGTCTTTCAAAACCCTTTTACTGATCACTGCACTGTTTTTATGAGCCAAGAGAGAAAGAATTTCTCTATTAAAGAGCACATATTTGCCTTAAATCACGTTCATATATTCATTTTTGATGGCTTCTAAGTTATGTTAACAATCACTGATGGGATTCACAAGATTGGCACATCACATTTTGCAACATAGTTTGCATCTGATATTGCCCTGCTTTTGAATTTTGAAATGTTATTGTGTTTTTAAAAGGACAGTTGACAGCAAACTGCTAACAAGGACAGCAAAACGGTCAAAGACCCTAATGCAGTCATTTCTGATTGCTTTTGCTAAACAATAATACATATGCAATAACCACAGTCATTAGCAACATCTTGATTATGTAATTTGATGAAGAGTGAATGTAACGGGATGTTTCTAACTGCTACTTGCACTACAAACAGGGGAGAGGGAGGAGTCCTGATGCCATGTACTTTTTTTTTTTTTTTTTTGTTCATAGAAATGTTCTTTCACAGGACAGAGACATGTTTAATGTACTTCAGGGCTTATAAGCATAATACAGGCTCTTTAAGCAATGTTAAGTTATAAGAAAATTGGGAAAATATTTTGCCCAGTTTCCTCCTCCACCACTGTCAACAAGGGCCTGATTGGCTGATGATTTTCGTTTTTCAGCAACACTTGATGTCACCAGACCAAATTTTTACCCCCCCCCAGAAATCATACATGTAGCACAAGTTCGTGGTTAGAACTTTAACTTTAAGGGCAGTAGAGCCCAAACTGTGTGGATATTCATGTGGACTATTCATGTGGAAGCGTGAAGTTAGATGGCTGTCAGAAAAGAGGGAACACTTTGTTGATCTCTTGGCTGTCTGTCTTAGATAATGCACATTACTACAAAATGAAGCATTAACAGTATGATGCACTGGACTGTGAGTGGTGAGAAGTTTCAGGAACAGCCGAGGAGGGCAATGGCACTGAAAGTGTTATTGCTCAGCAAGACCTGGGCCAGTTAGCCACATTGAGCTTTTTTGCTCTAACGTTGTGTTGGACCTCAAAAGGTTACACGCTTAAGAGCTGAGACTCTGGTTTTAGGTGAATGAATCTGTGAGGAAATCATCAGAGTTGGCTATCGGTAGAGTATTTCCTGATTCTTGTGCTAAATCAATTCTTTAAACAGTGCTGATTCTTGGATTGATTGTTTTAAGAGAAAAAAAGAGCTGTTGTAGCATTTACTCTATTGCCTGTATTACTGGTCTCTTTCAATAAGGCAGTCCATTTAGCAGAAAGGGCAGAGAGATCTTTGTTTCTGGCATTTGTTGAATGGTACCTAAATTTAGCAGAAAAATCGGTATTGTAATTCATTCATTGTATTGAATGTACCAGCACGTGTCACATTGAAACTGGATTCTGGTGCCCTATTACTACTGGCCATAATGCTCTTTCAGGAGAGAGAAAAGCAGCAAAGGTATGACAGAAAGGAGAAAACAAGAAAATTCAAAAAGTGAAGTGAAAGGAGACAGGAGAATCTAGAGCAGGTTTCAAAGAGAATTGACAACCTGAAATAGGGCAGAAAGTGGGAATGATGAAAACAGGAAATGTTAATCGACCTTTTTAAAACAGGAAAAGAAGTGGAATCCCTACGCTCTGTTTTCAGCAGTGTCTGAAAACACAAGAAAATTGACTGTCAGGAGCAGATTGGCCTCTGTGTTGTTCCATAAGCTGGTGGACAGCGACCGACTACATTCAGAGCAGCGTCACCTCCCAACACTGAGAGCAGCAGCCCTCTCTCTCCCTCCTGCTCCCCCTTTTGAACTTATCTCTGCTTCTCTCTGCTCACAGCCTTCCCTCTCTCCTCACTGGGCAACACCTGGTTTTCTGCGTGTCGATCTGTCAGGAGTTTTTTAACTGACCCCAATCTTCTCACATCCCATCATGAAGTGTGGATGTACGTGCCTCCAGGGGTGGTGCATGGCAAGAGTAGCTGTCACACCAATTGTTACTGTAATCACTTGTTGTCCTCAGACTATCTCTGGAGGTGGACTATCTCTGTCCTGCTGACTGTGGAAGGCAGGTTTCTGATCCAGAGGTCATGAGATGTTGTTGTTACTCCAGTATTGGTTGAGATAACACATGTGGAGTGTGCTGGGGAGGATTATATCCATGCTCTCCTGATCTGGGATTAGATTTTTTTTTTTTGAGTTAAATGTACCATAAACAAAGTGTGTTGGATAGGTTTTATAATCTAAATAAAAAAGTAAGTAATACTAGCTGTAGTAAATTACATTATTTTTCATTAAAATATTAATCTAAAACTAAAAGAAACAGTTTAAGGGATAGTTTAGGATTTTTTGTACTAAAATTTTGTACAAAAAACATATCTGACTTGAACCCACAGTTCAAGTCAGACATGTACAAAAAGACACACATTAGCAAGTGGTAAGTGATAGTTAAGATGGATGTATACATCTATTTTAGGGGCAGTTTACACAACAATGAAAACAGAGTTCTTGTTGGGTTTGTGCCTTCCCTTTAAACGAGAACGTTGCCCGGAGTGCCTGAGTCTGCAAACATTTGAAACCAGGGCCCAGAGTGAAAAGTTTTGAAAAAATATTCGTTTCCATCTCTGTCTTAACAGAAATCAGCGTTGTCAGGAAAACGGGGATGCTTGGCGCATGCAGAGTGCTCTTTCAGATAAATCTATGTAATTTTTTACCTCGGGACAACAACAACAACTACAACAACAGCTACATGGGTGATTACCAAGCAACATGTGTGCTGCTTACTGTGCTCAGTTTGTTATCGCTCCCCCAACAAAATGTGGATTTGCTGCGGCAATACTCTGACCAGCGGAGACGCATTTGTTATATTCGCCAAAGAACTGAAGCCTTGGCAAATGAACCGAAAAGTTTGTCTTCACTGGAAAGCATTAGTGCGCAGATCCGTATTGTAAAAACGCAGTTTCATTACAAACCTACATCGCCAACTACTGGCCTGGCATGCATGGTACCACATTTACAGTCATTCTCGTGGATCCGTGTGAAAGCACATCGTTTTCACACCGTGAACGCGAAGTGCTTTTCAAAATGCATAGGAAAAACCTTTCTGTTTCTGGTGACAAAGTTGTTGTGTAAAAGGGGCCTTAGTGGGTGAGCCTTTTGAGTCAAAGCAAAATCATTCACATCCAATACTTCCCCTGAATTTTCTGGAACTTTTTAGGGGTCTAGTGTGTGTAAAAACATTGCTGCTCTTGAGTTGTGTGACTGATGTACTGAATATGTCTGTGTAGATTCTCATTCATCCAGGTCATGGTCATCTTGAAGATTGCCTTGTTTTTGAATCTTAAGATGTACTGAATAATTTCAACTTCACATCCAGTAGCTGGTTCTTTTAGGTTTTCCAGCCTTGCCTCAGAGTTGCTTTTTCGTTTAGAATAATAAGATCTACTTTTGCATAATGCATGCATACAAAGACATCAGACACACATCCACAGTAGTTTAAATGATAGAAGGTTGCCAGCTTTCATGTGTGAAAATGTGTGGTGTCCTCAGTGATTTTTCTGACCCCTCGATGGAGGCCCTGTTGTAATCATTTGGTTAGAGGATTATGAGAAACAGTAACTCAAAGCTGGCCTTCGATCAAACCTGCCGATTGAGGGCTGTCCTTGCTGCAGCAAAAAACAAACATCACCTCTGTGTCTCATAACTCTCTCACTATTCCTGAGGATGGTGATTTGATATTGATTAGGTTCCCTGAGAGCCCGCCGTTCATCCAGCTTATTGTCTACAGGACACTATACGGAGCTTTGTCCTCCCCTGAGTCTTGTGGCCCTGTACAACCTGTATTATCTGCTCTTATGGCTTCACGGCAGCCTGCGCCCTGAATTGAGAATAGAGCTCATGACTCAGGCGCTGCATTGTGTGCCTCCTGATAAAGCTATTATTTCTTTCAGCCCTGTGGACTCCACAAAAAATGTTTCCATCTCTCTATTTTCATGCTTCTGTCTTTCCATATTTATCTCATTGTCTGGCTTTTTGTTTTGGGTCAACAGATGTGCAACAATGTGGCGATGGAGTTGTTGGTAATTAATGTGCCTGTCACCGAAAGGGGACAAGAGCAATAGAAATAGCACAGCTATTCATGTACTTTAGGAAATTGCTCTTATGCTCTGGCTTTGGGAGCAGTAGGTTATCCATAAGTGTCTGGTTTATCTGCTCTGATTGTTGAATAAAATCTGATTATCATGTTCTCATATTTTGCAGGTGCTGATTGAGGCAACAGTTTCCAGGGAGCGGCGTGGCTACATTGCCTTAGATGACATCATGGTGCAGAACTACCCCTGTTGTAAGTGACACCTTGGACAATTAATTACTGTTACAAGAGGTGCTGGAGGACCAAATGGTTCAGTGTTTTGGGTTAGAAATGAATAAAACTTAACAATGACCCCTGTTCTCTGGATAGGGTCAGAGAACCAAACTAAAGGCTACCTGTATATTTTTGATATTTCATTCATACAAATAAGGGCCTTGGAAAACAAAGGGAACTACAAATCCAGTAGGTTACCTCAACTCACTTGTAGGTCTCATATTTGATCCTTTGTAACAAGCTTACACTGGTTCTAGCTGGTCCCAAGACTGTTAACATATGTTTTACAAAGTGACAAATTTACTCATCCTACAATCCAGTGTTGGAGTTAAGTCGTCAATTCTTAATTCTGCAAGGAGTCCAAAGTTTTTAATTCTGGGCTTTTAAGTCCAATTATAGTTCAGAGTTGAGGTCTCAAGTCCAAGTGTCCAGAAATAGACTCCATGTTTAAATCACCAAGAGCAGAGTTCCAGATTTTCCTACAAGGTGACTCTGTCCCCTTCAGAGAGTTGACCTATACGGTATATCCACTGCTGCTTGCTTTACCTTTAGAAAATGTGTGCCCAACAGCCTGTTTAAAAAAGTTCTCCAAACGATGTCATTAGGGAATGTATCACCTCCTTCAGATGGGGGACACTCTGAACCAGGTGTGTGTGCAGCCCATAGCTGACTCCAGTGGAAGAAAACATTTGTGCACAGTCTAGAGAGCCAAAGCCAAATCCTCTTTTTGAGAGGGGCATTGTCTGTCACAGCTCCTAAGCATGTACACTAAAACAGCCTATTCTGAACAGGGCTTAAGAAGAGGGGTTGTATGCACTGCCAGAATCCATCATCTTACCAGACATGTTCGGGGGACATCTGGGTCTGCTGTAAAATTTGTGACCTTTAAAATTATTAAATTCTTGGGGCTGTTTGTTTGTGGGTTTTTTGATTAGCAAGTATGAAACTGCTAACTAACTGACTAATGGTCAGTCCTAAGATGGTTACTGCATCGTGGCTGAAAATCAATTCTCCTATGAGGTCAACAAATTGGGTCTCTACTTCTAAACCCACACAGCTCCATTTACTCAAAGAGCTCAATTTTCAAGTAATGTGAGCATAATAGAATGGGAAGAAGAGCAATGGCTGATCAAGCTTTTATCCCGGGGCACCCTATAACAAAAGCAGTGCTGTTAAAACACTATGACACCTCATGCCAACACTTTCTACCATGTGAAAACACATCTGCCATCCTGCCTCTGGCATCATCTGACAGCCAAGTGCACTTGTTAATTTGTTAAATCTTTGAATTCTTCTTTTAAGGATTCTCTACTTTTACATCTTTAGCTTGACCTTGAGTGTGGTGTAGATTTTTCTTTACTAACAAGTGCTACATTTCAAAGCTCCATGAGCATCCCTCTTTTCGGGGTGTTTTTTCTTCTTAGCATAGACCCCCTGCAGCGGTCCTTTTTGTGTTAGTAGTATAGAAGTGACAGTAGCAGTTCAGTGTGTTGTCAGCCACTAAGGAGCCAGTGTAAAACATATTCAGTAAGCCCCCTGAGCTTAATACCTGGACAACTCTCCCTGTGACACTTCTGTTCCCTGTGTGACCCACTGCCAACCATAAGAGATAGTAGCACATTTTACAGACTGTTCACACTACTTTAAGTGACTTATATAACTGACTCAACCTGGAAAAGGTATTTTTATCACATGGGAATTTACTGTTATATCCTTGTGAATACATCTAACATGTCCACAGTCCTACTCTGAAACAGACAGCATTTTCATGACCTCATTCTCAGGGTCAAATACTATCACGATGACATATTCGAGAAGCTAAATTGTATAGATGTTGGATGTATCAAATAGGCTATTTATCAATGCAATGAAAGTGAATATCCAGCAGTGCGTTCAGCTATATAAAACAAGAGCATTAAGTTTTATCTCAAAGAAAACAAGACATTGCTAGATGGAGGATTAGCATTTAACCACTCCCTAGCCTACATAACACATAGCATCTTTTTAGATAAGGAAGTAAGCTCTACACCTAAAAGCGATTAAAGGAAGGTTTAATAGATCCATATACAATATGATAACAAAATGTTCCGTCTTTGAATGCAACTGTTAATCACTATTTTGGTAACACTCTTTGTATCATTCTGTTAAAAGCATACTAATCTGATTTTGTTGTACTTGATACGGTGTACACCATCATTCTTGAGCTGAAATACAAGTTAGATGGATAAAAGGAAACATTAATTAAATATATAATAAAAAATATCTGTTGGTTGCACGCATCAAAATTAGTGAATATTTGTGACAATAGAAGTAAATTTAATCAGTTTGAACATTAAATATCTTTGTTTTGTAGTGTATTCAATTGAATACAGGTCAAAAAAGGATTTGCAAATCATTGTACTTTTTTTTTTAATTTATATCATACATAAAGTCCCAACTTCATTAGAATATGGGTTTGTATGTATATCCAATGGCTTAACAATTATCCAATCAGATAAACTGAACGTTTTAACATTAATCCTGACCTAAGTTGTTCGTGTGGACTGACTTTTTTGTGTTTAAGATTTAAAAGTGTATCAGTGATTTTATTTAGCAGCACATGCTGTGATAGTGTCACATAACCCTGCTGAACGTATACCACCCCGTCAGCCACGCTGTTTCTCCCTGAGACGGCAGATGGCATCTTCTCAATGCTCCCACTGTGCCCATTAAATAATTAAGACTCTCATCAAGACCTGAACATGCCTTATGATGTGGCACATGGCCAGCCTGCACTGCTTGGCAGCAACTGTTCATGGAGAGGAGGAGTGAAAGCTGGAGGGAAGTGTCACATGGTGAAAAAAAGTCATAAAATACAAGCTCAACAAGTTCGTTTTTGTAAATTCTTGATAAAGCATGGTTGACATTCTTGTTTTATTCTCTTGAGTGACTTTGGAACCAGTGTTGCACCCCAATGAAATATTTATCGCTCTAAAGAGTCCTGAAGATAAGATCTGACACATTTAGCTGTATAACACTACAGCTCTTGCCAAATGGAGGTTTTTTCTTCTTTCCATTCACACTCATTACTGTGTTTGTTTATATTTGGCTCTCAGGCATGAATTATGAATTAACCTTAGGAGGGAGAGTCACTCAAAGGAAACATGGCCGCCTGTGGGGTACAGATGTGAACAGCCACCTCTTACTACTGTACACAAACAAGCTCAACAAATTGTCACATCCCCATTTCTACCAGATAGCAGTACAAAACCAAGCAGGAGATGTGTGGGACCCAAACATTTGCCTCTCCCTCATGCTTCAGCTTCACTGCTGCTCTGCCACATCTCCCTGTCAATCATTTAGAGTGACACGTGGATTTCTCCAACCCCATTTCTCAGAGATGGCAGACAGCGCTGCTGGCGTTTACTCAGTGATTTCACTCTGCAGGGGTCTGGATCTCACTCCTCTATTGTTAATCACAGAGTCGGGTGAGAGGGCTACTCCCACACACTGACTCATTTGTAGCTCCGCACAGCATGCTGGGACATTATTAGTCAAAATGTGGAGGACTGATGCTCACTCTGGGGTTTTTCTTTCTCACATTCACTCCTACATTTGGCTCATCTATAGATTGCCTCCAATTGGATGTTAATGGTGTTTATGATAATGGGCACTGAATGACCCTTTCTCAACATTTTTGTGGATAAACATTGTGTTCTGACTTTTGATTTTTGTGTTGACTTAATTGCAGTTATACAATTACCAGTCAAGTTCCACATGACCTTCTGTGAGCTGCAAAGATTCTGAATTAAAGAGTGTGACACAACCTCTGCCTCCACTCAGTCAATACAAGTCAATTCAAGTCCATACATTCTTAACAAAATTGTTCAATACAGGGTCAAAAACCCTCTCTTTTCTGCTGGATCAATTTTAAACAAAGCATGGAACAGACATTTCATATAGAGTATTGTGTTATAAGGTGATGGAGATGAAGATAAATGACAACATCAACATCAAGAAAAAGACAAAAAATATAAATAATGGTGAGGTACGCAGATCATAATCAGGTTCTGTTAAGCCCTTGTTCTGATGTTTGTGTAACTCAAATATCAATAACATTTGCACTTATCAGTCCCACAAATGACTCGCATGGATCCTATCACATAGCGTCAGTTTATTGTTCAACATAAGCACATACAAATCAGTGTTTGCAAGTGGGACATATGGCTCTGAGCACATCAGCTGTGTGCATTCACATTAAACTGTAAGTTGTTAGCTTTAGAAAAAAAAAAGTCTTAACATGCAGTCTGATAACACTGCCTTTAGCAACAGTAGGACAGTCCTTACCCTCATCTCATCTAACTGTCCATGCAAAGTGCACCCAAACTTTGTAGCAAGTCATACTACTGGAAAGAATTAATCCAGTGTTTAAATCCATGTTACTATTAGTGAGATAAGTTCATGAGCTAACTTAGCAAACAGACTTTATGATGTGTGTAAGCTTGAAAATATGACTGGTGTAGGAATGAGTCCGAAAACTTGGAAATCAGTTAGCAGTTACCTCCTCCTGGTTCCCAAGCTCAAAACAATATGGGATGTAGAATACCAGTGTTGGATGAATACCTAGGGATGGGAGTCGAAAACCAATTCCTGTTGAGAATCGTTAACAGCTCCATCAAAGTATCGATATCATGAGTCTTTTTGCTAATCGATTCCCTTATCAATTCCTACCACTGACAGGGTTCAGAAGTGGTCAGAATTGTGTCTTATTTTCTTACAAACTGTGCCTACTGCACAACCTTAAGTGAGTGGAAACACCAGCAACTTGCAGAAGCAGTTATCTGTGCTGTGACATGTGTTTAACATTGTTGCCACTGAAAAGCTACAGGCCAACATTTGCCCTCACAGAAAATCTGCAGGAATCAATAAGGGAATTGTTAAAGAATTGGATTGATTAGCAGGATCGTTAATAGTATTGGTATTGATAAAATCTTATCAATTCCCATACCTGTAAATACCTGAAGTAAAGTTTGTGATGAACATACACATGAGCTTTTAATGTTTAATGGGGGACAATAAAATGCATCTGATGTTGCCTGCTCCTGAATCTTAACCACGTTGTGCGTTTAAAATGACTGTTGCTAATGAGTTGCTAATAAGGACTACAAAAATGAGTAAAGCAAGTATTTCTAATTGATTTTTCATAAATAATAATTCATACACTATTTCCACCAACTTGATCAGGTCATTTGATTAGGAGGAATTGTCAAACAAGAGGTAACAACAAGACATCGTACATTGGAAATATTGTAGATGCTTCTAAGTCGAACTGCCATGCTGTAGTTCCATGGTAATTTAATAATAGCTTTTTGCTTTCGATGCTAACATTCAAGCTGATTAAAATGACAATACTAGGTTATTTTGTTAAGATTATTTCAAAGAACAGAACACGTAAGTTTCAAAATTCTTTGTTCGATACAGAGCTCATTATCAGATGATGATCCAAAACACTGTGAAAAATCCCATTAAATATTTAGTAGGCTTGTAGTTGAGAAAACCAGTGCAATGCTAACTTCCACTTTGGCCTACAAAAATATGTCATCCCACTGAATGTAAAAATGGAAATGATGGCATAATCAAATGTTACATTAGAAATAAGAAAATTCTGTTTTTCATGAAATCTTGAATAATTAGAGCTGTTTGGAGGTAAAATATATTCACTTTCACGATTAATTGAAGCTCTTACCTGGATTACGATTAATGAACGATTATTTTATGCTATGCTGGAACAAATTGGTGGTGTTACCAGTAGTCGTCAAAACAGTCTTCCTGCAGAATTTACATTTAACTTCTTTCTGCTCGATGTCCTCTGCACAGAATCCAAAATGTGCCCAAACAATGGAGACGGCATTTTTCTTGGCTACAAGGTCCTCTGATAGATTGCCGCTTGTCTCCTCCATGTTGGCAGCGTGTCCTTCGCTCTTGGCGAAAGTGAACGCAGACTGTATGGAGGGAGCGCAGTCACGTGACTTACACAGGGAAAATAATCAAAATAATCAACATGAGTAAAATTACTTCGATTAGAGGGTCTTAATGTCGGTTTTGATTATTTTTCTATTAATTGCCCAGCCCTAGGCAGAACAGAATATTAAATTTGGATGGGAGGCAAGGCAGACGGTAATTAAAATCACTGACATATCTTTATTAACTTTGATTTACCTTTGCCAAATAGTCATTTTACTACAGTGACTCAAAACACATCACAATGTAACTTTATTAGGCATTATTTTGTTCAGATAACCTTTCTGGTTTTAACACAGACCACAATATTAATATTTTATTCTTAAGGAGCATGATTTATTACAAAGTTTAGATGGTCTAACTATTCCTTTCCATGGCTGCTTTAAGTGGAGGATGACAGACCAGCAGCATCAGCCAAAGATTTGACAAGGTTATTCAAACCGATAATAAAAGGTGCTGCGTTTAAGGTTGATATTGTTCATTATGCTCATGTGCATTGGCGCTATGAATTTAGTTTATCTAAAACTGTGGTGTCCATGTGCACACCAGTGACTCCATTTAAATTAGTTGATTATAATGATTACAGTTTTGGTAATGAAAAAAATGCAGAACAAGGATCTCAGAGGACAGGTTTCAATTTCCATTCCATATCAAGAAACGTAACAAGAACAATTCGTTTACTGCATCAGCAGATATTTGTTTTTGGCTCTACGAAAATAAGATGTTCATCAGGACTTGTCTGGTGACTGTGTCCACTAATAAGTGTAATGACAATTGTTTTCCGTATTAAATAAAACAGACTCGTTAAAAAATATTCAAGTTCTTTCCGTGGGACTGTCAAAGGTTGTTTTTTTTTTTTCAATTTATTTTTTTATGTTAATCAATCTGATCTGCAGCTGCTTCAGGTTGTCATAAGTACTAAGTAAGCTGATTCACAAAGCCTATTATCCTCATAAAGAGGATGGCATTCAAGTTATCATTTATTATAAATGGGAGCCTTCATGTTATTTTGCCTCAAGTCGTGAACAGCTAAAAAGTAACAGTCTTTAGATCTCATTGCTTTTCTCTGTGTGTTTTTGTCTCTTTAGATAAGGCACCGCACTTCTCCAGGCTCGGAGATGAGGAGGTCAATGCTGGGCAAAATGCTACTTTCCAGTGTGTTGCAGCTGGACGAGCTTCAGAGGCGGAAAAGTTCCTGCTGGAGGTCAGTGCTTTAACGGTGGTGTTTATTACTGCAGTGACCCCTGTGTCTGCCTGCAATGCCTGTGGATATTTTTACCTCAGAAACAGCCAATGATACAAAAGAGGAGCGAGTTTGTGGTGTTCAGTCCTCCATGTTTTCGAGGCCCTTGAGGTCAGGTACACAGACTGAGATGGTGGACCTCTAAGCTTGGACATTTAGAATGCACCCAGTCCCTTTTCATTTACTAATAACCCCCCCCAGAAACTCCAAATCACACCACACCAAATCATCTGTCTTTTTGTTGTTCTTATTAAGTGTAAGTGTTGTTTTGCATCACTTTGAAGCTGTTGAGTTTATCTTTGTTACATTTTGTTCATGACTTTTCATGCCGCTTTGTACTTGCTCAACACATCTTTGAAGTTGTTTTTGCATCTGTTTGTGTTTTTGCATAATGGATATCATTTTGCAACTCTTTAAACGCATTGTGTGTCTGTTCTTTTTTGGATTTATATTCATGACTTCTGTGATTATTTTATGTCACTTTGTTGCCATATTTCACCCCTTTGTTGTAGTTTTTCATCTTTTTGTAGTTGTTAAATTACAGGTTGTCGAAATTTTTTATATTTTTGCAATACTACATCTGATATTTAAGGATTTGTTAGTCCCAAACAGGACCAAGGATATGGCAGGAAATGATTATAAGCAGCCACATTTTCAACACAAATTCACCTTGAGCGAAGAAAGTGAGAGAAAGAGACGGCATGCCAATAAAGCCTTTTAAAGTTTAGAATTCTAAAGAGAGAGCTTGATTGATGGATTACTACAATCATTAAAACATTATTAGTCATTGTTATTACATATGAAAATTTGTTATTGTCTTTTTAATACACTATATTGCCAAAAGTATTGGCTCACCTACCTTGACTCGCATATGAACTTAAGTGACATCCCATTCCTAATCCAAAGGGTTCAATATGACGTCGGTCCACCCTTTGCAGCTGTAACAGCTTCAACTCTTCTGGGAAGGCTGTCCACAAGGTTTAGGAGTGTGTTTATGGGAATTTTTGACCATTCTTCCAGAAGTGCATTTGTGAGGTCACACACTGATGTTGGACGAGAAGGCCTGGCTCTCAGTCTCCGCTCTAATTCATCCCAAAGGTGTTCTATCTGGTTGTGGTCAGGACTCTGTGCAGGCCAGTCAAGTTCATTCACATCAGACTCTGTCATCCATGTCTTTATGGACCTTGCTTTGTGCACTGGTGCACAGTCATGTTGGAAGAGGAAGGGGCCAGCTCCAAACTGTTCCCACAAAGTTGGGAGCATGGAATTGTCCAAAATGTCTTGGTATGCTGAAGCATTCAGAGTTCCTTTCACTGGAACTAAGGGGCCAAGCCCAGCTCCTGAAAAACAACCCCACACCATAATCCCCCCTCCACCAAACTTTACACTTGGCACAATGCAGTCCAACATGTATCATTCTCTTGGCAACCGCCAAACCCAGACTCGTCCATCAGATTGCCAGATGGAGAAGCGCGATTCGTCACTCCAGAGAACGCGTCTCCACTGCTCTAGAGTCCAGTGACGGCGTGCTTTACACTACTGCATCCGACGCTTTACATTGCACTTGGTGATGTATGGCTTGGATGCAGCTGCTCAGTCATGGAAACCCATTCCATGAAGCTCTCTGTGCACTGTTCTTGAGCTAATCTGAAGGCCACATGAAGTTTGGAGGCCTGTAGCGATTGACTCTGCAAAAAGTTGGCGACCTCTTTGCACTATGCACCTCAGCATCCGCTGACCCCGCTCCGTCAGTTTACATGGCCTACCACTTCGTGGCTGAGTGGCTTTCTTTCCCAAACACTTCCACGTTTTTATAATACAGCTGACAGTTGACTGAGGAATATTTAGGAGCGAGGAAATTACACGACTGGATTTGTTGCACAGGTGGCATCCTATCACAGTTCCACACTGGAATTCACTGAGCTCCTGAGAGCGACCCATTCTTTCACAAATGTTTGCAAAAGCAGTCTGCATGCCTAGGTGCTTGATTTTATACACCTGTGGCCATGGAAGTGATTGGAACACCTGATTCTGATTATTTCGATGGGTGAGCGAATACTTTTGGCAATATAGTGTATATTTCTATATTTCATGGATTGCGTGTTATGCTTTGGCAACACTATTTTTGCAACATTCATACCAATAAATCTTCCAAAACTGAACAATCAAATAAACAAAAAGACAGAAAGAGAAAAGTTCCCTTAACCTGCTGGAAAATTATATTAAATATTTTGGAAAAAAAACAACCCAAATCAAAACAAATTAAAGTCAAATTTGACCCTAAATGTAATGCAGATTGGCATTTTACCTGAGCACTGGAGAACCTCAGAGGAGGCACAAAGATTGGCAATTGAGGCAGATTGTTCCAAAAAGAGCTGACTATCAGAGGAAGACAGACTTTGCCCCCATAGGACACCCAATAGGTAGAGACAGGGCTCCACTTCCTCACATCCTGCCCTAAATGTCAGGCCAAGAGATGAACACTATTACCAAATAACAACATACACACTCTTAGGGTTCAAATATACAAGTGATAACCAGAAAATCCCAGATTTACTAAAGGAGATGCAAAACTGGAGTGTGTAAGGACCAGAGCACAACCAGTCACACCTAAGAACATCCAACCACACACAATTAATGCATATAAACATGCACACACAACCACAGACACACAAAGACATGCCCACATACACAAACAAAATATATGAATAAAAAAAGATTGTACACCAACTCACGTTGAGAGAAAACCAAACACAAACTCTAACAAATAAACAAAACTCCATCCCAACAGACTCACAGATACATATGTACACATGGCCTGAAATACACTTTACACATACAAACACAAAGCCACACATTTTTCTTTATTAGATATATTATGAACCTTACTTTTATTATATTGGTAAGTCATATCATTATTATCAGTAATAATCCATCATTATTTCCTTTTTTTTCATACATTTTCTTCATGTTTTTTTTCTGAAATGCTTTGGCAATACTGCTCTACAACATTCATGCCAATAAAGCACTTTTGAGTGAGACCGGGAGGAAAGGTGTACAGAGGTGGGTGCTCATTATTGAATTAAAAATAGAGGGAACAGCCCCACTAGTTACAGACAAGCAGACAATGAGAAAACATATAATTTTCTGATTGTTCTGTTGCCAGATGGAGAATGAGTTTTGTTAAGTTACTTTAGTATTTATTTACATGCTCATAACAACATTAGCTTCTGCTGCAAACAGAGAACAGAAGAGCAACAACAGTGTCACTGGTGACTGTAAGCTTCATATCTCTACACACTCAAAGCTCATGGACTATCCCTGATACCAAACTGAGAGAATACAGATAGAGGGAGAATTCATTTCTCCCTCTATCTTTAATTCAGAAATTTGACGGATCAACTTTTACTTGAACTGGAGAAATATTTGACCCGCAGGATCTACACTTTTACTGAAGTTGTCCACTTCTAACTGGTTTCCACGGCTGTTAAAGCACAAACTGACTTTCTGACAGCCCCTCTCTAAGCAGATAACACTTCCTGTTCCCATTTGGAGTTCTTCACAGTGACATGGTATTCTCCTAACTAACTAAGTAACTAATTTGGTACAACATATTGGGTGGCTTTCTCTAAGAGGCACTTTCTCTAAGATACAGTGAAATGTAAAAGACAAGATGTTCTGTTCAAAAAATGACCTGAGGGTCATCTTGCTCATGCAAAACGTCATTACCTCCACCAAGGAGGTTGTGTTTTTGCTGATGTCTGTTTGTCTGTTAGTAAGATAAAAACTTTATGGACAGATTGAGAAACTTTTTGTTGGGAATGTTGGTCACGGCCCAAGGAAGAAATTATCAGATTTTGGTGGTGATCCAAATCTGAATGTGGATCCAGGATTTTTCTTTTTAGCTTTGTTAACATTGCAAAATAGGGCAATAGTAGAATAGAAACACCTTGGTTGAGGGTCGTCGGCTCTCAGAACGCTTCTGGTTTTATTTCTTTAGGTCTCTGAATGTGAAGGTTACGTTAACGTGTACCTTACCCATAACTAAAGACTCAGCCCCACATTGGTTGGTAACACTTGTCAACATCACCATTTATTTTGAATAGGTTGATTCCTCACAGTTTTCTTGTCAATACTCTTGCATTGTGAAAATGCAATATAATGTTTGTTGTTTTTTAAGTAGTTCAAATACTTTAAAAAAAATCAATTGTGAGTACTCGAGTACTTTTACTCAAATAATGGTTTGTTTGAACAACTTTTACCCATATTGGAGAGATAACTGGCCTCTAGCTAGGGCTGAACTCTACTAGGTAAAATAATATTGCAAAATTTTTTCCTCCTGCCACAAGTATTTCATTTTTAAGGGCAATTTCCAGATAAATGCTGTGTCTTTTTATGTGTTACAGAGTCCTCACAAATTACTTTGGGTTCTCACAGAATACACATACAGAGTATTTTTAAATGATGATAAATGGAAGACTTAAGAATGAAATGTTCTGTTGAAAACCTTTATTTGACTAGATCGCTCTTTGAAGTCTAACACCACTGTATGCATGATGAGTGTCATCTGTCGCATTTTAAGTGCTGGTAATACGATTCCTCTGCATGTATCATGGTTTCTGAGGAGGCCTACTGACAGTGATATATGTATGATAGACTTTTACTGCACAAAGTTAAGGGCACCAGATAAGTTGCAGGTTTTGTTTCCATTAAACACATGTGCTTTGTGTCATGTGGCTTACATTGCACATCCTGCAATGTGACGATTGAGCATGCGCACAATGCAGTTGTGATGTAAAAAGGATATTGTTTGTCCCTATAAGTAATGAAGTAGTGTTCTCTTCCGCTGAGAACACACTGCGCACTTACATAATCACTACAGTAACGTTTATCCTGTATTTGTATCATCATGTTGTGCTTAAATAAAGATGGCAGAGGGAGTTCTAACACTGTAAAGGCCATTAATGCTCCTGTGCCTCCTCACTTTGCAGCCTTTGAAAAGTTACACTGCTAAAGAGATCATAGTGTTCCCTACTTTCCTCTCTGCCTCCAGTTTGCATTCAGATCATGTGCTGTGCTTTGGATATCCTTCTTTTTATCAATAATGGCTTGTTCTGTGAAGGTCAGATGGGTCATACAGTCCTTACCTCTGTTGGGAATAACTGGGGAACTCAAAATCCTCCTCTTTATGTACCATTGAATTAAAGACCAAACATCTTAGTGCTGTAGGGATCGTTTTCTTCCCCCTTCTTATCGTGTCATTACAGTGCGCAGCCACACATTTATTACTTTTGCCAACATCTTACCTCCCACCTCATCCAGCCAGTGTTAATCACGGCTGACCCTAGGCAAACCTACTGTATTGTTTGAAAGCAGGGAGATGTGTGATTTATGTAATTGAAGCCTCCTCACTCCTACCTCTTTGCACGCTTTATCAAACCGCCCATTTGGTCACAACACGAGGATGAAGACAAATTGTTTTGGTAATTATCTGGCATAACCACACAGGCATCTGCTGTAATGAGATCTTCCGGCCGCTGAAAAGCCTTCTCTATCTTTTCACTGTTTTCTTTGCTGTCTTTCTGTCCGCTGCATACGTTTGTCTTAGCTGTTCTGTCCATGCTGGCTTCTATCATTCTTACTTACTCTTTTTGTGCCCTTTTGTGCTAATTGTTTCTGTTGTACCAGCTGCTGCACCGTCTTGGCTGCACACGCCCACCAGATTAACAGACCGTTTTGTCATTTCCTCGCCAATTAGCTACAACCAGATTGTTTACATTAGATCTCCAATATCCATCTTATTTGATTTATCCTGATTTAACCCAGCATATTGTGATCCACATGCTGGGAAGTAGGCTTGGGAAATGTTTACAGTTTTAAGATATATTTTCAAAAGAGATACAGGGTTCCAGCCATCATCACTACTACCACCACTGTTTTATGAGAAACTAAACTTATACAAACACAGAGTCATCTAGAGGCCAAAACACAAAACTTTTTAACGTGAGTTTTACCTGACTTCTAAAACAAAATTTATCCGTTATCAACTATGTCAACCGACATGTTTGTGTCTGCATCCTGTGTGTGGAATCACAGTAATTCTGGTGGATTTGCACACGGCCCATATTGTACATTAAACCAATGCAGGGTGGCCATTATTCAACCAATGTTTGCATAGTAAACAGTTTCTATAGCCTAAAACTGATATACACTATAAACAACAATCTCAACCACCAGTTTGGTGTAAAAGCACTATGAGTTCTCAGACAACTAGAAAAGATTTATATTAGCTCAGTTCATTTACTATTTCTATTTAAAGCAAAAGTGGTAAAATGCACTGACATTGATACCTGTCTGATAAATAGCAACAAGAATGAAAAGTCTTAAAACTCCAATTTTTATCATCAAAAGCTGCAAGCAAACTCCTACACATTGTCTAATAGCACAAATTGACATCATTTGAAAATTCTTCTTCAGGTTTTGCCAGCATACTTGTGCAACACAGAAAGAGCTCTCTTTCCTGGGAAATATAATGACTGATAAATATGTTTCTACACTTTTTTGCTCTCTTGACATAAAAACTATGGACATTTTGTCATGAAAACACATGACTGAACATTTTAACAACATCAGTAAATGGATAATTTGCATAGTTTAGATGGTCTGCGGTAGTTTGTATGCAATAGATAATAATGCAAAAAAAAGGTGTTTAGGACTTCTATTTTCACTAATTTGGTATTAAGCAGGTACCTACATTATTTGATTGTCAACAGAGTTTGATTAAAGTTTTAAATACTGGTATTGTGACAACCATTTGTTATAAGTATACTTATGCCGATAGTTTCAAACTAAGTGTTGCCAAAATTGATATTGATACAGATATATTTTGTCATGTGCATGAAGCCTCCACTTTACTAAAATTCACCTGTTGCTTTTCTTATTGACAGCCTATTGGTATTGGAAAAGATATGAAGCAAGAAAAACAACTTGTTTTTCTTTTAGAAATGCACTGATATTGTTTTGATAATATTGTGCATACCTGAAAAAAGATATTTAATTTCGCTCAGCTTTACTTGTTTGAAAAAATGAAAAAATACCCAGTGGATGCAGGAGTGGATGAATAACTGCATTTTTTGTCTTCACTTGCGGTCACAAGATTTGTTTTCTGCTGAACCCTAACTAGCGGGTGTGTGTTTATGTGTTTGTTTACAAAGCCCTTGTGTGAGGTTTGTGTGGTCTGTGGGTTTTTTGAAGGCCCAAATCAGATGGACAGCCCACACCAAAGGCCTCCCTGCTGGCTGCTGGATGCTCAAGTAATTTAAATTCTTTGTTAAAACTGCCAGTAAAAAAATGATCAAGATCCAGTGTAATGTCCACCGTTTCACACTAGAAGAATGGCCTGAAAACATGAGAAAAACTGTCAGAGTGGATGTGTTTTGTTGAGGCTTCCCAGAGTTGACGGATGCTTGTGGTTTTAATGGTGTGTAACAATGTGAGAAATGCCTCTCACAGTGCAACAGCGAGGTGCATCATGCAACATTCATGTGTACAGCGCTCTTCCAATGTGAAGACCTCCCTCTGTTTCCCACTTTCTGCCCCAACTCACTTTTGTTTGTGCTCTGTTTCGGCTTTATGCTAAAACAAGCACAAGTCTCACGGCCATTGTCTCTGCTTTATTTTGTTTTGCTCCAAAACACAAAGTCTGCGTGCTGCTTTTCATCCATTAGCCCCTTTTTTCCTATACTGATTAAACCTTAATGCATTAAAACCCATCTGCCTCCCTGTTCTAACTGCTGAGCGCCGAAATGTTTTGGTTCAATAACACTGCACACTGAGGACAACTAAGGTTGTAGATGGGCTTCATTAAGGGATGACACTCACAACATGTAGTACCCCCCGAATCACCATTATTTTAACGAGATTGTTTTTTTTTTTTATTAAGGCAGGTCTGATTGTCATATTTTGTGATTTAAGCAGAGAAGTGGTCTTGTCATTTTAATTAAGTTGCACACAGTAGGACAATCGACCCTTTAAATCACACAGCTCAAATGAAAGCTGACCTGGATTACAATAATTAAAGGCTGTTTCTTTACCTTATTAGCTTTTGGTCCCAGGAGTTCACTCAGCAATAACTGCTTACAGGATTTGCAGTAGGAAATAACTGTGTGTGTACAAGGGTTGGTTTAGTTGTGTATACAACTTTAATAAAAGGACATGAATATATAAAGCATATGAAATAAATTCCATTGTTTTTATGTTCAACAACAAACCTGATGTGATCACTGTATAAAAACAAGAAAGACTCAATTGCAGGAGAATAAGGGTGGAAAGAACAGAAAGGATGAAGACTGAATCACAACGAAAGTTTAAGACAAAAATTTGATATCATGATCAGACTCTAGATACTTAATTTATCCTTTAGGGAAAATTCAGTCAGTCAGATGTGTTACAGTTTCTCATAAACTTAGTATAGCTGCTAAAAATACAGAAACATGAATTAAATAAGAATAAAATAGGAATAAAGCAATAATCAAAGTGGTAAAACAGGAAGTTACAGTCTGTCAGACTAGAGGTATTGCCCACCCATCCCACCCTCCCAGGGGGCTGCTATGAGTAGGGTTGCAAACGGGTGGAAAATTTCCTGAAACTTTTCATGGGAAGTTACACTGGGGAGTTTGGAAATAGTCTAAACTGGAAACTTTCCGTGGAAATTATTGGAATCATATCCAAATTACATTACATTTCTACGTATATATTTTCAAGTAGAACTTTATCATTTTTTTTAACATCATTGTCAACTTCACTTCATTTTTTGGCTTCAATTGCCTCGTGTTCTGGGCCCAAAAATGTGGCCTCAACAGTTCTAGAAACATCTGTGATGGAGGAATGCACACTACGTGGTGTGGGGGTGACTCTATACCCCTGCAGGATGAAGTTAGCCATGTGCATATGACTGAGGAGTAGCAGGGATATTCTATATACTTTCATGAAAGATTATGCTCAAATGTACTTTCCCCAACCTTTATTTTTTTGAAATTCCAGAAACTAAGTTCTAGCTTCAAATTCCCAGAATTTTGCAACTCTAGCTGTGAGGTGTGTTGGTGGTCTTTTTCCATTTGGCACAATTGAAAATAATTCCCTAGTTATCTGCTTGTATTCATATTTGAATCTTTTAAATCGGTCTTCATGCAAGAGTAAAGACAAAAATACTCTTGGGTGCATGTAAATAACTCTTTTTTGATAAAACTGTTGAAAACATTAAAACTATTGCTAATGTATGATCTTTGTAATGTTGTCTAACATATCTGTCCACATAAACAAAATGCTTTTATTTTTTCTGCTAAGTAATATAAGAGCACTATAAATCGTCAGTGTGACAGTGTTTTCTCTCACTGACATATATATGCAAGTTTTCTATGTAAGTGTCAATGCTAAGACAGACAAACTGTAAATATTATGACCACAGAGGCCTAAACATGCGGGGTATCAAGGAAATTGAAAACTTGTACAGGTACTAAAGAACATACTGTACACTTACCGCATATGTAGAAGATACCTCATCTGTTTTCAGCTAACAAAACAATACTCATCCAAAAGTCCCATTGATTTTGGAAGTAAGTCACGTGGAAAAATCAATTACTTTCACTGCACAAAAATTAGAGCCAAATAACAGTTGTCCCTATTCTGACATTTTATACAAAGTTAAAAGATTAAAATCTGCAGTTTTCAAAGCCTTAAGATTAATGGCTGTGTTGTGTCAACTCAGTTCAAGAAGTTCACTCAAAGTGCTTTATAAGTTTTTCTTACCAAGATAAAATCATGGGCCTTAGTCAAGACAGGAAAATCAGTTACATAAAATGAGTAAGAAGATGATATGTTCCTTCACAATGAAAATGTTTGAAGCAGCTCCAGAACTGTGGTGAGATAATCTATTAATTTAAAAAACACTTTTCTTCACTTCAGTTCAAAAGGGCTTTGCAGGCTATTGAATGAATCTTTCAAGTTTTCTATTTGTTAACATTTCATCTGACATGCCTGTACTGACTATATATAAATATAAAGCTATCTAAAAATCTTGGGACTGACCTTTGCACTTTTTTTGAAATATCTGTTAAGTTTTTGAGGTCGCTCAGTAACTTGATGCAAAGTGGTTGGACTTTAGACTATCATTGATTATATAATAAATAGCTTTGCCAATAAAAAAAAATAAACACCAAATCCCGCCCACTCAGAGGCAACAAAACTATTTTACTTCCGCCCAATCAGCCTCTTCACTTCAAAGCAATAGCAATCATGCCCACATAGTCCTGAGAAGTCATCTTAACTGTGAAATAATCTGTTTTAGAAGATTTTCTAACACGTCGAGATGATTTTTCTATCTCAAATGTTCAAGGATGCTTAGTGGCACACTGAACTTTGATATTCTATTGAAATTCAGAAAATTTTGAATCATCTTCCCAGAGACTTGAAGAGGCTTTAAGCCACTGATTATCCACACTGCTCATCCGTTCAGAGGTTGCAGGGGTGCTGAAGCCTAGCCTAGCTGTCATTGGGCAAGAGGAAAAGTACCCCTGGACTGGTTACCGGCTAATCACAGAACTGACAAAGAAAGACAGACAATACACCTAAGGGCAATTTAGAGTCACCAGTTAACCTCATGAGCATGATTTTGGTCTATCGGAAGAAACCAGAGTACCCAGAGAAAACCCACACATGCACGGGGGGAGCATGCAAACTCCACATAGGAAGGTTTTTTTTAACTGAGGAGTCGAACCCAGCAACCTTCTTGCCGTGCTGAATCGGCACTACCTGCCACACCAACATGCGGCCAGTCCTGTAGCCATAACCTTAAATGAAAGATCGCTGTTTCTTGGATGCATTTTGATAATCCCCATTTAAAAGACAACTGTTATCTGAGTTATTCTCCTAAAGGTATGATATTTAGAATTCTCACACTGAGGTGTCTTCATTTTACAAAAGGTTTTATAGTTATTTTTGCTGAATACTTACATAGCCTACAATATGTAGTCTCAAAGTCAGAGAAGTCATCAGTCTTTCTACTTGCCCTAGTCCATGTAAACATGGCAGTCGCCATAACAAGGCATCTACAACAGACAGGGTTTGCTTAATCATCACTGTGGAAAGACTGTATGACACAGTAAAAACAGCTATATGTACCCTTTTATGCTCTTAACAATTACAGGAGATAATTTGTGTGCATGTGCATAATGCCACATCCTTTTTCAAGACAAAGTGTGTGACTTGAAAAAAACAAAAAAAAACAGCTGTAATGTCCTGTTCTTAAACCCTGTTTCTAAGCATTAACACAATTTTAGATATCAAGTTGACTTTAATAAAGTTCCCCCAATGACACCATGCATTATCAGCTTATCCTCAGTGATGCCCTGTGGTTCATTTATGTGTTCGCTTTCCACTTGTTGAGTATCCCTGTACACTTTATGCAGTGAAGTTAAATAAACAGAGGCATATTAACTGTAAGCTGAGTGGCTTCAAACTCTCTCTGACAGCTTTTCTCACGACAAAAAGCAAGAGTAATATACAATTTAGCATAAAAATTTGGATTGAAATGAAAACTCAACTTAAGACAAAAAGTGATGACTAAGTAGTTTTGTTTGCATGCTTTATATCAACTAACAGGGCGGTGTTTTAATGCATGTTTATCAGTTTTAAAGCATAATATGCATACAGATTCACTTTAGCATGCGGTGGCAATGCTATTCAGCCACTTGGATAGCTAGGTTAAGCCTCTATATGTCAGGAGATTGTGCATTAAGAAGCAGAAACGTCTACTAGAAGCTGCTGTTAAGTTTCTGTATTTCATTCATTTTTGTGCTGTTCATTTGCGATGGACATTATTCTCTGCCATCAACTGTGTTCTATCCTTATGTGCTCCCTCATTTACGTGTGCCTCCACCCCTCTATGTGACTCCTAAAACTATTAGCAGTGCTAGAATGCTTTGCTAGTAGTTCACAGCCTGAGCCAGGAAGGCTACTTCTCACAGCTTTTACCGCTCATTTGATAAAATTCATACATGAAATAAAAAAAACAATGGTTTAGTGTGTTGTTGATACAAACACATCTTACAGCATGCAGTTTTTATAAAGGAAATCCTCAAGTTAAAAAGAATAAGCAGGAGAGGTGGGTGGAGCTGACAACATGTTTTTTTAATGGCATCTTTTGTTTTTGTTTTGAATGAGATAACCTCTGCATATGGAGTTTATGTGCAATAGCCCTCATTCATCAGTCTGGTGTAGAAACTTGCACAGGTTTTTGGTGCAACCAGCTCCCATGTGGGATTCATGAAACGTGCGTATTTGGCCAATCCCACCATACAAACCACCCTGTGCTGATAAATGTGGCTGCTGAAAACATTCATAATTAAAATAACACACCCCTATATATCCACAGTTAAACCCAATCTACAACATGTTTTGGCATAATGTGGGTAAAAACGTGAAACTTCTTTGAGCTGGAGGCTGACACTGTCATTAAAGAAGAATACAGGATAAAACATTCATATTTGGCAGCATGAGAACTGAGATTAATGGGAATCAGAACCATCATGGCTGCTATTAAATACTTGAAATCTGTTTTTGTTTGAACATACATATTTTTTAATGAAAGTCAGACTTTATTCAGTCTAAATAAACACATTTATTTCACTATTTGTAATTATCCAAGAACATTAACATTTTAACAGACTCTCATAAGCAACTTATTTAAGAACAGTTAACAGATCAACAGATAATAAATTCCCACGGTGAAAGACGTGGTGTATATGAGGGGTTTATAGTTCATAGTTATTAGAGCAGGGACAGTTTTGCATGGGAAATCATGCTCATAGAACACACATTGGTATTTACAGAGAAATATTCTTTTAAAAAAGACGAAAATAACAAACGTAGTGTTACTACTCTTAAATAAACTAAGTTACACTACATTAGATAATCAATTTACTTTTCTGTCTTTTCTCTCCATTTCTATGCCTACGCAAGTGCTCCTTCACTCTTGAGTGAGGCAGCCTTTCTAATTTTTAAAAAAACATAATACAGAAAACATTTGATTATTAAATACAAACATAGGGATCAGCTGGAAGCTCTCGCTGCTCACCAAAAAAATGAACACTTTGTTAGGGTTGGAGCGTAATCTAAAATACATTTTGTATGATGTATTTAAAATTCCTTTTCAGCTTTGATCTGTGAACCTGCCAGTCTAGAAATGCACAGTGAGTGTAATATAAAGATTTTTCTTCTTCACAGAAAGACTTCTTTTGCTGCAGTCAGTCCACTCAAATGTAAACTTGCGAACACGAAATCAGACCCGACAAGGGATATGAGCATATACGCCCACATTCAATCTGTGTGTGGCAACAACCATTCACCCACTTTTTGGTCATGTACACTTCTGATGAATAAGGGCCTGTGTGTTTGAAAAGAGGAGACTCAGAGGTCTTTCACAACACTCAGTATCACTGTGCAAAATAACTTTTTGAACATTATATCAGGGCCCGCAAATATATTGGCTGGTCGATTAAATCGGCCGATTATAGCCCTTTTTAAAGTATTCAACATTGGCCAGAGTTTTGCCGATGTAACGCCGATATATTCTTAATTTCTCATAAAACAATAAACACTGTTCAGTGTCCAAGCTGCGCAGAATGATGACGTTGCGAAAGATGGCGGTGCACGTTGTTGGAGCGGCTCTGAGCTCAACTGATGCTGTGTGTATAGATGATGGAGTGTTTGGGGCAAAAGTCACCAACACTCACACAGAGTTGCTGAATGTTGTTTTTGCCTGCAAGGCCGACATAACGAGTGACTTCCAGCGTGCAATATACCGCTGCTGCTGGACATAGCGAGAGCACCGGGATCTCTGCTCAGCTACGGAAGCTTAACATCGGAACTGGGAAGAGGGAAGTGGGAATGACTTCATCTCTGAGTTATCAGCGTTCCAGTAACAAAGTCGGAAAAAACGTGTCGATCATCCAGGCTATTGTCAGCCATTGTTAGCACGCCCTGCGTTGTAGTTCGCACATACCACATGAAGAATGTAAATAACACTATGGCAGCATTTCCATAAATATAAGTTGAACGATACTTTGTATACGGCTGATTTAGTGCGACAAACACGAGTCAGAACTGCTAATAAACGGATTATTACAGGGGCTTAATAACTGTTTACACTGGGGCTGCCATCTTTGATTGTCAACTCGGGGTTGGTGAGGATCCCCCGAGTTCCCAGTAGGAAATTCCGACCTCGCGGGGCGTTCCAGTTGAAATTTCCCACTCGGAACTCGGAAATCCCGACTTCCCAGTACAACTGGAACCCACCAATAGCTCTCTCGGAGCTCTGCGACGTCATCAGCTGGCTTCACCAGACTCATCCATGGGGAGCCGGGGACTTAAATCAGACCTGCTTTAAGAAGTTTGTGCAATATGTGCAGTGTCCCACAAAATATTCTGATTTCCTCACACATATGTCTTCATGTTTACAGTGAAAAAAAGTGGCTCTACCTGCACGAAAACCTACTTCTGATTGCACTATTGAGGACTCTGGGACTGAAAGACAGATGTGACCAGATAGAGTTCATAATTCATCGATATATTTACATTTTAAATAAGGTTATTTATTTTATTTTGCAGAAATTTACTGCAGTTTTGCACACTATATTATTTTGTACTTGAAAGTTCTTTGTTTTGAAAGTTACAGAGTAGAAAAATAAAAGATGCCTATGAAAAGAATGCTACCTTAGTGTTTTTGTTGCTTTCCTCTCACAATAACCTGTTTAAAACTTTTTAAAAAGTTGTTCTACCTGTACAAAAACCTACCTTCAATTTACATCGATAAGAAATACAAGATATAGAGTGACTCTTTTTTAAGGTTATATAATTAATTTCCCAGAGGTTTAATGCTTTTCTGCATGTTTTTGTACTTGAAAATTCCTCACTGTTGTAAAGTTAAACAAATACTCAAGGACAAAGTATTGTAAAACGTGTTCTGCCTGTAAATTATATATTTGTTGTTGTAAGTTTTAAGGGACCGATTGTTTTTTTTAATTCATTTTATATTTTATTAAATTAATTGGCTGATTAATTGGTAATCAGTATTTTTTTCTGCCATATATCGGCATCGGCATCGACCTCAAAAAATCCATATTGGTTGGGCCCTACATTATATTATGTAGTATGGAGAAAGTTTATTACAAAATTCTGGGGGCATGGAGTATGATCAGATATAGCAGTTTTTTCAGATAAGAAGTGAAAAACAAATAAAGCCAGAACCTTCTATTTAGAAAAGTTATTTTCACCTCTAACGTGTTTAGCCGAGTTTGTTCTATGAAGTGGCTTACATTCCGTCCTTTACACTGCGGCAGTAGCACCCACCTACCACATCATGTGATTGGCCTGTAATGAATATAATAGACGGAACTATGCCTAATCACATGCCTGATATGCTTTTGAAAGGTTCTGTTAATTCCCAAAGACTTTCTATGGTCTCTTTCCCAGATGGAATAGCAAAATACATTGAATAGTCGATCTGGTATGTCAGGCCAAATCTCAGTTGCATCTTGGGAAGTGCAGGACGCAGCATTTCAAATTTTAACTCATGCCAGAAACTTAAGTAGCAGTCAGAATAATCCATCTTCTGCTGCTTCAAACTGTCTTTTTTAAGTCTCAGTGTGCATTTAAATCAGTGGCCTTTGTGTGTGTGTGATGCCCGTCAAACAGTGTTCAAAAGGACTTGTACCTTTGTTTGTGTGAGGCTGAGAGAAACACACTGACCCGTCCTGTTTTCTCTGACCCTGTCCTTTTTTGCCTTCCAGAGACACAATGGGGACATTTTAACAGCAGCGTCCGTCAAGCACTTGAGTCACTGGCGCTTTGTGGTATCCTTCCAGCTAGACAGCGTCCAGCGAGCAGATCAAGACCTTTACCGCTGTGTCACTCAGTCCCCCAGGGGCTCCGGGGTCTCAAACTTTGCTGAACTTGTAGTCAAAGGTAAACACTCTCCTCTTTTCTTCTTTTATTGTTCTCTTTTGTCTTGTATTTCTGTCTTCAATGGCATCGGTTTGTCTGCTGTTTATATAATAACAGGATTTTCTGCTCTTCTTGGCCACAGTAGTTTACTGCATGGGATTTTAATACGAGCTGAAAATGAAATTGAACCTGACAAGCAGTGAAAGCCATGAGAGTGAACACACTTTTCAAATGACCCAGTGGATATTGCATGATGAAGAAAATCACAGACATCTATTTCAAATTGATTTTCATACAAATCCTAAATGACAAATAGCACACAAATAAAGGCTCAGAGGTTGGTGTTCCTCCACGTTTTTGTCTGGGCTGCAGTTGTCAAATAGGCTGCCATAGTTGGCTCCTCAACTCTCTGTCAAAAAGCTGCTCACTTGACTTGGACTCCTGCAGACCCTGTCATATCATGAACCACAGATGGTGACCTCACTCCCATTACTCACTTCAGCCCCCCAGCCTGACACTGCTTTGACAGCATAGTAATGACATGGCTGTGGGAGGGTTTGATGGCATAACAATCTTCAGCCCTGAGCGAACAGCAGATGTGAAAGGGGGAGAAAAAAGGATGTGAAGGATACCAAATCTGCTTGTCTTCCACTGAACACTGAACACTTCAGGGTGAAAAGGAGGTGTTTTTGGAAATAAATGCAATATAGCTACAGTATGTTGGTCAGCTCAAGTTTTTGTTCTACTGGTATATCCACTTAGTGAGTTATACCACAATATCTGGAAAGACATTTATTGTTTTCAGAGGATTAATGTTATACTCCGGTAGTTCCCAGTCATCAATCACCAACAAAAGGTGAAAATTCAGTTTTTTTATTGTATGACCAAATGTATGTATATTTTAATGTATGACTCTTTAATGTACTGTTATGCTGTGCCTCTAGCTGTGCTTGTTAGTTCATCAGAATCAGAATCAGGAATACTTTATTCATCCCCAAGAAATAGTGAGATACATTTAAATATTTAATAAGTCAGGATAAAAATAGATAAAGCAAAAACATTCAAGTGGAGAATTTCCTAAGAAATCACAGTTATAATAGTCAAATCAAGTAAAAGAATAGTTATGTACAAAGCACAGAGACTTAAGACTACTTAACAGTTTACACAGTAGAAACACTGATGCAATTACAGGGTTTTCCCAGTGGCGATATTGCATTGAGTATTGCATTTAAGGCTGTATAAATGTAATGCCCATTCAAATCAGTAGATCTGATGATATGAGGGCTGTTTAAGCATGTAAACAATAAGATGATGGATCTAGTAAAAATAACCTGCTTCGGCCCATTGTTCATACCTCCAAACTGGTCCAGAACGCAGCAGCTAGGCTTTAAACTGGTTTTAACAGCCAGCATCACATCACTCCTGTCCCCGCTTCTCTTCACTGGCTTCCTGTCAATTTTAAAATTGATTTAAAATTTATACTGATCACTTTTAAGCCCCTAGAGGTCTGGCCCCAAATTACGTATTTGAACTATTGACTCCCTATGAGCCAGTCTGCAGCCTCAGGTCCTCGGGCGAGGGTCTCCTGGTTGTTCCGAAGTCAAGGCCAAAGACTAAAGGTGATCAAGTCTTTACTGTCAGAACTTCTTGACTTTGGGACAACCTGCTCAAGGAAATAAGGTGCGCTGAATCAGTGACATATTTTGAATCTCTTTTTAAAAGTTATTTTCATAGACTTGCTTTTTTTATTATTTTCTTATTTATTTGATCCTTTTTTTTATCAGTTTACTTATTTCACAGTTATTTAGTAATTTATTTTTAATCTATTCTGCTCCCGTTTCCTTCACTGGTTTCTTATCTTTCTTGGTCCAGTTTTTACCATCTTTTCATATTCTAATTTACTCAGTTTTATTTCCTTTATTAACTCTAATCTTCCAATCTCCCTGATGTGATGTCGTTATCTACTGATCTTTTTATCGTGTAACTGTCTTCTTCTTTTCATTATTATCATTGTTTTAAAAAAATCTTCTTTATTGATAATACTCATGCTAACATTTCGATCATACTAATGAATTATATCAGTATAGTACTTCAAATGTTTCAAGTTTACTGCTTTCACTCCTGTTATCTGCTTTAATTTCCTTTAACGTCTGAGTTTGAGTTTGTTCCTGCCATCATGTTTGACTCTTTATGGATTTTTTTTGTTTGACCAAACAGCTTACACTCATTTTATTGTTCCTTGGGTTTGTGACTTTGTTTTCTCTGTTAAGCACTTTGTTATCTTCTGTTTTAAAGGTGCAATATAAATAAAGTTGCAATAATGATAATAATGATACTACTACTACTAATAATAGTAATAATACTACCAACAACAACAAGAATAATACTATTCATAATGATAATTATAATTATTATTTTTACATTTATTATGGTCTGTATGCTGTTGTTATCATGTTTTAGTTAACATTTGCTGTGCCTATTATTGACTCGCAGTGCACTTTAAGTGACTAACAATGTTTTGGGGTCATCTGGAACAAGCAAAAACTTAAGCAAAGTCAATAAAATATGTGGTCTTTAGATAATAAATACAGTATGCCATTAACAAATTTGCATGGTGTTATTGTCAGCATGCTGATTTTAGCATTTTATAGTCCCTCAGCTTGCATTGGTTCACAATTTTACCCTCAGTCTGTTTGTAGATAACCCTTCTATATATTTATTAATAATTATTTTAGCTTAGGATTGTGATTCAGCATGATCGCTACAGTACAAAAGCATAATTTACCAAAATATTACTCAACCCTCTGACTAGCATTTGCCAGCTGACAAGGAGTCAATAAATGGGCTTGTCAAAGGCCATGAAATCCCATTTAGAGTGCTCACACTCTCAGAAAATGGGGAATAATTTTATCTGTATGGTTGTTTCCTTGCTTCTTTTTTCCATAATGAGGACAAAGATGTTATTTTTGGCACGGCTCATTCTGCCCCTCGAGTGGACTTGGTGGCTGGCTGTAAGTCATGTTAGACTCAACCGGCTGCAGCTCTATAATCTATTTCACAGGAGCGGAGAAGGCGTCCTTAACGAGACTTTCATAAATCCCTTTCCCCCTATGCTCCACTGAGAAGAGCCTAATCATCCCCTTAATGAGATAGATCCACTCATTTCAAGACCATAGATTCCATATGAGAATCATGATGGAGCCCCTTTATGCCCAGAGAGGACAGCAATAAGTCCAATTAATGAATAAAACATTTCTATCTTTCTCCTTGAGGTACTGTGTGCCTCCAGCTTTTGTTGTGGCCCAATGGTTGTTATATTGTGATTCTGAGCACATTTGAAGATGTGTTTTTAGGGATATGCGGCCTGTTTAAGCATAAATCTCTGTATAGAAAAACCCTTAATTAAACACAAAGTAGCTCTGAGAGGGATGTTTAGTTTGAGAATAAGTGTTTGTGGAGGGAAACAAAGAAAAGCTGAGTCAAAATACATAGAGAAAAAACACTGCAAGTAAACAAATATAATGAAGAGGTAAAAAGAGTTGAGAATTCCATTGTAAGAAAAAAATAAATAAGCTGTTTTATATTCTCTCTCACTGTTACCTAAATTTACCCCTTCATAATGGATGCAGATGATGAGCAGTTTCAGGCTCAGTCCAGGTAAAAGGAAGCTCCGCGGGGTGGAGGTGAGGTGCTGGTTAAGTCGGGAGCCCGCAGAGAAGAGGAGCGGTAAAAGACTGAGGCGCCTCTGCAGGGATAAAGGATTAGTCACAGCCACAGATCTAACTCTGATCTTTTTCTCATGCTTTTGTTCCCGCTTCTTTTGCATTCCCTTCCCCTCCCTCACACTGCTGCCCATGTAATTGTTCAGTCGCTTGGATCTGCCAGTGAATGACATTTGACCGATGGGCTCTGGAATTAATCTTTGGTTTTGGCAATCTTCACCCAGAGTGATGCAGAGTCTTCCATTGCGTCATTGGTGGCCGGCTCTGATGGCAGCAGAAAGATGTACAGCAAATAATCCCTTGGTCACAAAGATCATACAGCCAGTGTGGGGCACGCACAGCTGTTTCTTCACTCAGTAGTTTGTGCAAATGTATGCAAGGCTGTAAATGCCTTCTTAACAGCCTTGACTAATCTGCTGTTTGAACACAGTTTGACCTTCTCACATCCTGCACTCTCTAGGGACTCATTTAAGACCCAGTGGGCTTTAATGTAATGAGAAATCTGTTTGGATGCAGTTAATTAATAAAATTAACACCACAGCCTCTCCTTCCAACTATGTGTAACTGTGCCACAGGCCTGCAAACAAATAGTTTCCCTGATAAAAACACATGTGAGGAGAGAAAAATAAGAACCCTTGCTTTTTATTTCCTCTCACAGTACCTCCATCCCCCATCGCACCTCCCCAGCTGCTGCGTGCCGGCTCCACTTACCTGATCATCCAGCTCAACACCAACTCTATCCTGGGAGATGGCCCCATTATTAGGAAGGAGATTGAGTACCGTGCTAGTCAGTCTCCGTGGTCAGAGGTGCACGGAGTCAACATGGTCACCTATAAGCTGTGGCACCTGGATCCAGACACAGAGTACCACATCAGCGTGCTGCTGACTCGGCCTGGAGAGGGAGGAACTGGACCACCTGGACCACCGCTTGTGAGCAGGACCAAGTGTGCAGGTGAGACTTAATGTTCTGATGTTGACATTTCCCCATCCTGGTGCTGTTTGATGCCTGTCATTCCCCACTTTCTCTCCCCATGATTCCGGACTCTCTGACACTGACTTTTCCAATAAAGTCTGTAGAGCTTAAAACATAAATAAAAAGATAAAATAGAGCCCCATTAAGCCTGCGAATGTTGTCAGGTGGCTTTAATATTGTGGTAACGCAAAAGACTTCACAAAGAGCAGTGCTTTCCTATTGGTGTGTCAGGGTACAGTGGTGTGCCTCATGGTAAGTCTAAAGCCCAATTCACAGTGCCTTCATGCAAAAGTGCCACAACGAGGTTATGCTATAATTACGTCTGGAGACATTTACATTAATTCCATGAGGCTGTAATATCTGTCAGTTCACGCTGCAATATGGCTTGGATGCACGTGACATAGCGCATGCCTCCACATACACACAAAGGCAGCTCGAACTCACTCACAGCTCTCCTGTCTTTATTATTTATTTATTCATTTATTTATTATTTCAGCCATGCAACAGCTATTGAACTGATTCTTAATTTACTGTCTCAGATTATTATGTATGGGTTTTTAAACTGGCTCTTGAAATGGTTCGTGTTTTTTGTGCTCACTTGGGACCATTGCACTGCTGGGTATTTTTTCCTCATACACCAAGCTTAACAAAGTTTTTGCAAGATTTACAATTTGCTGTATCGCCTTGCAAACTCATCATTTTTTGCTTTCTTTTGACCACTACTTGTACCGAGCTCTTCATTTGGGTTATTTTTAGTAGAATTTTGTAGTGGGTTCTGTCTGGAGTGTGCATTTCTTTATAAAACATTCATCCATTGTTGTTGTTGGTTCGTCACCGCCTCCTGTCCCCCACATCTCCGCATCCTCTCTTTTTGCATTATCTGCTGGTTTGGCAATGCAGCAGAAGCACAGAAAAAGTCCAGGACAATTGCAACAGAATCCAATAAACTGTCTGGAGTCCTGTTTGAAAATATGGACTGCATTTATAGACAGTTTACACTCTTGCCCTTCAGGTTTTTGTGCTCCTCTGTTCACCAAAAACAGATAAAAATTTTGTTTGTTTCACAAGCAATAAGATTTTTAAATGAACAAAGAGAAACAGTAATGTGTTAGTGCATTGTTTGAGTTTCTAGTGATGTTGATGTGTTTTTATTTTATTTATCAGTGTTGCTATTGTTTTTTGTCGCCAAGTCTCTATGATTCCTGCTACACCCTAAATTCCCTACAGGGACATATAAACTAACTTATTAACTAACTTACATCGCTTATTCTGTAACCTTAAATGAGCAAGATTATTATTACACAACCTACAGCCCTCTACTGGCATGGTAGAGTATTCCACTGAATTATTAGTTTGACTGTCACTACATTGCAGCACAAATGCCCAACAGGTTCGGTACCAAACCAATTAATTAAAGCAACTTAATTGTTTTATCCTGTAACAGTTAAGAAAAATTTCTGATTTGAAGCAATCAAGAGTCCCAGTACAAATCAAATGTAACTGTCTAATTAAACTGTAAAATATTTCTGTTTACTGCCAGGTTAAAAAATAGCGTTGTTAGAATACTTAATGAAATTATAGGCCCAATCTGTGTGGGTTAAATTTTTGAAACATGTTTATGTTAGATTACACATTAATCTAACATTAGAGCACAGCACTGGAAACCTGTGGCCACATCTATTTCTTGAGGTGGATGTGATTAGATCCAGCTCATGAGAATTTTGCTGAGACAGCTTGTTCTGAGCAGGACTGAAACAAAGGGCTTTAAAGGGACTTTTAGGTAGAAACTCCAAAATGATGTTCTGGGGAAATCTGGGACCAATGTAAATTATTAAAAAAAACTTTAACATATGTGACTTTTTAGAAGGATACAGTGTACGCACAAACTGGGGCACGGCTGATATGGCCATTAGCAATGTAGCTGTTTAACAATAGGTTTAGGACCAAACTCATCTCCACCTTTTGTTTTTAGTTTGACAAAAGCTAGTTTATTTTAACTTGCAGACTGCCACAGATTGGCCTCAGAAGGCCCCTTTTGGGAGCAAATAACGAATGTCACTCAGACTTTGTATAATGGTCACTTTAGTCTGTGGTGCAGACATAGACCAAGGCCCCAAACTCATAGTAGTAACAAATCTTATTAGCATCAGCAGAGGCACAAGAGACACATCATGAAAACACAGCAAGAGCTTCACGTACTTAAACAGAAGCCACTGCCAGCATCTGCCCCACATTTCACCTCAGTTAATGCCTTTGATGGTGGATCAGGGCAGAACAACTTTTCCCACCAGTACCAATGCCATGTGTTTCACATTACAGATGGGGCGTTAAAAGGGTAATAAATATCTCCATGAACTGGCAATATGTGGTGGCTCTTAGCTATAATATTAAAGTCAAGGTACTACTTACACTTTTTATAGCCTGCACTTTTTTATTTCCATCCCTCTTGAAGATCTAGAGTTTTCCCTTTTCATGTTTTTGGAGATTTTGGGGGGCAAAATAGAAGAAAGTAATGCTTATTTAAATAAAAAATACTGAAAAGTTAGGAAAAAAAAGATTTTTACAAGAGAACTGTGTTTATTAGAGTCCTCATATTCATCTTAAAGACCATACATATAGAGTGTTATACATTCGGTCATTCAGCACCATTTAATTCCATATTTTATAACTGAGCTCAGATCGTGGGTTCAAATAAGTGTAACACAAACGTAGCTATCATCATCATCTACACATTTATTCATAAAGCAGAGCTGCATGTTTTAACACCTGACTCTCTACATAGAGGTGCTTCTGCTAGTACAAGCTGCTATTCACTGGCCAGTAGCTGCTCTGTTAGGTTGAAAACACACCACCCACCACCCGGCTTTTATCCATATGTTGTTTGTTTTACGCTGAATCATGGAGTATTATCTACCTTATCACCCAAATCATTTTCATGGTGTTCTTGCACTCAGAGGCTAAAATGGTCTGTGTACTCATCCATCTTCAGGGTTTTGTGTTCGGGCAAAGACAGTTGTACTGAAAAGACCCATTATGCAACACATACTACTTAGGGGAATAACAGAGTGTACTGTTTAAGTGTCAAAGCAACCTAGAGCCATGGATAAGAGGAAGAAGTGTCTAGCTATTCAGTAGAAACTACATTCATGGTGCAGAGTGGTCTTTCATACAGCCTTAACAAGGATACTATGCTATAATGTTTAAAATGTATTATACCCATAATGTAATCTAGATTAAAATTAAACCTAAAGATATAGTATCCGGTCTGCGCTTATTAATTACTTGCATGAAAGCACATCTTGAAGTCCAGATGCCCAACAGCCAAACACCATAACTTCAGAGAGTTTTAAATTATGGAGCCACATCTGTCACGATAATCTGCAAAATTCAATCAGAGAGCAGCTGATAGACAAGTTTGGACTCAGCTACCGCATACACTTATCTCATAAGAGAAGGCACACTCTGTATCAGAGGAAGCTCTAAACTCTGGAGCTGAGGAGACTGAAAGGGAGACTTTCTCACTGCAAGCATGGCACGATTGGTTCGACAGTTATATAAAAGATAACAGCTGGCTGACTGGAGTAGTTAGCCTCAAGGACATTACTTTGGTATCTAATAAGGAGGAGGGAAAAATGTTACACATCAAGCACAATAAATGGACAAGAATTTGTGCATGACACCGGGGATGTAGCTGTGAAAACAAACACTGTGATTTGGTGTATCAGTTTTGTTTGGTCAGTAAATAGAAGAAAACATCGCAACATTAAAGCTCCTGTGAGGGGTTTTAACTGATTATAAAACACACTTAGATTAAAATGATTACTCATAATGATCAATAAATCTAACCAAGACCTGCAGTGACAAAAATGGTTATGTATTTTTAAATATTTTTAATACCGTGAACTCAAAACAGGGGGTAGATGATATTCTCCTTGACAAAAATTTGTAGTCTTTGCACAATGCTAGGGCAGCATGGTGGTGCAGCAGGTTTATGCTTGTGCCTCACAGCAAGAAGGTTGCTGGTTCGATCCCAGTGTCGTTCAGGTTCTTTCTATGTGGAGTTTGCCTTACCTTTGGTATGAGTATGTCTCTCTATGTGGTCCTGCAATCAGCTGGTGATCAGTTCAGGGTGTGCACTGCCTTCTCATTGTCAGCTTGGATAGGTTCCAGCCCCCGCAATCCTGACAGGGATAAGTGGAATTGATGATGGATGGAAGAACAATGCTTTTAATAGTACCAAGACAAACTAACTGGCTTCTTTATAGCTAAAGGCTGATGTGTAAACCTGTGCCATGAAACTGCATGCCCACAGCCAACATCACAAAGTGCTGATAACAGGCAACCATAGCACTGTATAGAGATATAATGGACACAATTCTCTCTGTTGAAAGTGAGCTTCCATGGTTCAGAAAAAGAAAAAATCTTGAAATGAAGATTGATAGTTTTCCTTCACAATAAGTCCTTGCTATTTCTGTAAAATTCACCTTAAATGCAGAAGAGTGGAATACAAAAAATAGCGTTAAGTAAAAAAACACTCAAAAAGCCCAGGCTATCAGAGTTGAAGCAAACCAAAAATTGTGACCAAAACTACTGGAGTGTCCTTAATATTCTCGTATGCTTACCATCATTCTGACTGCTGTCAATTCCTTCCCCAAACCCCTCCCCTCCTTCCTTGTAACCCCTTTCCCGACCCTGTGACAGAATGACAAAACTTGACAGGAGTAATTGGAGAGGTCTTTCGTCTTCACTGTTATTCATATAAAGTGAAGGACTCATTTGGACACTCATTTGGACAAAAGTGACACTCCCCAGGGTGTATTCACTTAATGCAATAGTTCACTTTGTTTGAAACTGGAATATATCAGGTACTTGACAACAGTCAGGTAAGTGACCTAAAAGGCTCCCAGCAGTGCTGTACTTTTAAGAAGAATGAGCTGAGATGACCAGTAAGGTACACTGCTGTTGGTGGGTACAGTTATTTCACGTAATTGTGTGAGTTTTACGTAAACATCAGACATAAGATTAGGTGGTTTATATGTATGATTGAGGAAAAAAAAAAAATCAGAGCACTTTCTTTATCCTCCAAGAAGACTCTTTCTTTTGTACTATTTTACGATGCAGCAAATGACTATGAGGTATCCTGCATGTGTGCATTGATTCCACTAATCTGCTGTTTTGCCACTGGAAGACACAACAACAGCAAAGGAAACTCATACTGAAACAAAAATGAGTGATTATGGCTCAAGTGATGACGACATTCCTTGACGTGGATGTACAGTATGGGGTTACCTTTATAAACCAGAGTATATAGAAGAAGTTCCTCGGAGTGAGATTCAGTGGACCGAATCAATGTGCGCAGGTGGAAGAACATACACATTTGCTGCATCATAGAAAATAGCCAAACTCAGAGACTCCCCGGTGGAAAAACAAAGTACTCTGAAATGTTTGCCTTATCTTACATTTGACCCAACATAGTTTGTTGGCTAATTTTTATGTAGAACTCACACTGAAGCAAAATAGGTGTATCCTCCAATGTACCTGAGTAGTCTCATCTCATTCTCCTTAAAGGTACACTGACTACAGTCAAGTACTTTATACAACCCAACTTCAAAAATACTGAAATATCTGATTAATGGCAAACTAGAATTTCTGTTCTGTGGATAAATTTCTCATGACGAAGAAAAAAAAAATGCCTCTGAAAGCAAAATTCCAGATTCATCTAAAGAGCAAACCAGCATGCCTTGCAAGTTGCTCTTGGTGCAGACCAAGAAGTTCTTTGTTGAAAATTTTTTTAATCACCATGCAAAGTTTTTCCACAAAACAGAAACGCTGAATACACTACTGAATACACTTTTATTGTAAGACTTATAAATGTAAATGATTTTCATAATTCTGAGCTGAGCATTATTTTATTCTAATTAATGAACTGAATTGCTGTTTTTACATAAATGACTTTCATGAATAAGGAAAAAAACATTTAAAACCCAAAAGTCTGAAAAACAAAAAAAAAGGCAAAAAAGTAATTAATTCTAATTTGCTCTGTGCTTCTGTTTTCTGTCGGATGTTTTCCCCTCTACTAATTCTGATAAAGAGCTACTTCCACTTTTAATTACTAACTTTTAATATCAACAGCTAAAGCACTGGTGTAAGTATGAATTATTGTCCATTATTATCCATTTTTATCTTAAAGTTTTTATTTTTATTTACCTCTAGCCTTTAGATTAAACTCTCAGTACTGTCTAATAAATTATGTGAACAACATGGACGCTGAGAAGAAACCAGTAGGCCATGCCCATGCTTACTTTATTACAAGTGCCCACACAACCTGCAGATCAAAGAGTCCAGTGTTGATGCAGACACACACACAGAGATGCGGGTGGTCATTACTGCTCACCACATTTTAAAAGTATATGCAGGACTGACATGGATTGGAGAGCTTTGTGTTACCCTGAAGACAGTCTGTGGCTTCGTGTCTTCCATGGTCATCAGTCTTCTCTATGCCCAATGGTCTCTTCTGCACATCATCCCTCACACATCTCCCTCCCTGCCTCCATTGGAGCCCCCCCCCTTCAGTGACATATTAAGGCTCCTCTCCTCTCCCAACAGCCACAGACACCCACCATTCATCAGGCACCGTGACAGAGCTCACAGGCCGCCTGCTCACCCCGCCCCGACTCGAGAGACACAGAAAATTCACAATAAAGAAGTATACAAAACAAAGAAGTAGATATCAAGAGAAAGACGGCTGGGGTGTGGGAGTGTGTGTGTGGGAGAGAGGATAGTTCTTAAGAGAGGGGGAGAAACTGTTTAAAAATGAATCCAGTGACTATGTGAGAGGTGAAGTGAGAGAGGCTCCACGGCGTAGGGAAATTGCTTTTGGAGAAGCTGGTATTGGTGTTTGTGAAAGTGACTAATCTCAGCCTTTAATGATGTATTTACATTTCAACCACTGTGACATTAGCTTGTTCAGCCATGTGTTGGATAAGTAATACTGTCGTGTTTGCTGAGCTGTTAAACAGGACATTTAGATGCAGTACTAGTTCATTCCAAGGGAGTATAGGTGAAATTATATTAGTCTCTGTGTCTGTGCCGGGTTCCCCCTCAGGTTGCTGCAGAGGTCTGAGTGACTGTTAAGTTGATTCATTCTTTTATTCTGCTCTGAGGCTTTATCTTGTAGGACCCTGCTTTGCACCAGGTCATACTGAGCTGCATACATGGTTGGGTGGATTTCACATGACGTCACATTAATAAACGCTTCCCTGGCAGGCAAGAAACATTGCCCTCCACTTAGCAATTGAGAGAAGCTGACGATCCCTGTTGCCACAACATCTTTAAACCAGGTTCATTTTCATTGTTTTAATAAAATATAGTTATTTTTCAGTTTGTTGCACTGACTGATAAGGACTTTTATGAACCCTGCAGAATACAATGATTTGCAAATCCATTTAGACCTTAATTCAATTGAAAAAACAACAAAGACAATCTATTTAATGTTCTAACTGAAAACTTTGTTTTTTTGCAAATATTCACTCATTTCAATTTTGTGTTTGCCTGCAACAAAGCTTTAATAATTAGTGTCCTCAGTTCCCAAACACTTATCAAGGTTGTATAGAGGGAAGTTAATGTAACACAGTGGTAAACCTGCCACTGTCACAGCTTTTTTGGAATGTGTTTCAGGCATGAAATTCAAAATAAGAGAACATTTGCAAAAATTAAGCATAAAGTTTATTAGATTGAACATTAAATATTTTGTCTTTATAGTGTATTCAATTAAACAAAGGATGAAAAAGGATTCGCAATTCTGTTTTTATTTACATTTACACAATGTCCCAACTTCATCAGAATTGGGGTTTGTACTTCTACAGTGCCCCACCTCAAACAGGAAACCCACATAGGTGCAAATATTGTTGCTGCCAGATGCTTTACTATGACTGCAAGTAACAAAGACAGTAGAGCTAAAAACACATCTTCCAATCTTGAAATATTTTTTACTTCGTTTATTTAAAAGAACTCATCCAAAATACTGCCTGAAAGTGGCAGCTGATAGTGATACTGTTATCCTTGTTATACAATTAGAGATTGCCAATGAAGAATTCCTGGGAATAGGGGAGAGGATTATTAAATATCACGCTATGTAAACTAGGGCTGGGTATTTCCGGCAACGTAATGATATGATATTTATTCCAATACCAAGACCACAGTAAGATATGTATCATGATATAATAATCGTGGACGCTGACCATGGCTTTTACAGAACTCTTGACAACTTTTGTACATTGCAAAACTGCAAAAACAGGGTCTTATGGATACTTCAACAAAATACACTTAAATTTTAGGTATTTAAAGATCTTAATTCTGAAGTCTTTAACTGTAAGTTGATTTTTAATGCTAAATCTTTTAAATGAACACAACACAGGAAGCGCAGCAAAATTTCATTTAATCCATGAGCGATGACAATACACCCATACTATTCTGTTCATACACAAAACATCACTATTATCAAGCAAAGGCTTAAAAGTGGCAGCAACAAGATGCTTTTTTGCAGCAAAAGAAAAACAAAAATTATGTCTGATATAAATGCCCATCATATTGAGCAACTTTAACTTCTTTACAAGTTATAATAGTGTCATCCGCATACAAATGAAAGTTTGCTCTAGAAAAATTTTGACTGATACTGTTGATATAAAGTGGCGCCGAGGCTGAGCCCTTCAGCACACCATTGTTTGTACTTGAAGATATTTAGAGGTAAGGCCATCACCCTGAACACACAGAGATCTGTTTGATAAATAATTAACAAACCAAGAGACAGATTGTTTTGATAGGACATTCTTGCACTGTCAAAATGGTGTGATCAAGAGTATCAAAGGCTTTTCACAGGTTGATAAAAAGAGCCACACAATGTTCCTTGTTGTCCAAACGCTGATATTGTTTCATATTTTCTTTCACTGTATCTTTGTAAAACATAATTCAGTCTTTTCTAATGTTACTACTTTTATTGTAAGGTACTCTGGGCAGCATGTTTGTATGAAAGATGCTATAAATAGAATTTGTGTTAGAGTTGAGTTTACAGTAGACTGTAGCAAAGGAAACCCTCTCCACCTGCTTTATTTCACCTCCATGACCGTGTAGGAGACTCTAATCACCACCTGGTTCCCTGAGCTCCCCAACCCAACCTCCAAACCATCTGGACTACACTTCCCCCTGCCGACCCCTCATTCCACAACGGAGCCCTCCCTGCCCTCCTTTGCTGTTGACCTGATTAGGTTTAAAATCGAGGAAGTACATGTAGGGGTTGTTGTGATTTCATGAAGGTGCCAACTATCTAGTGAACAGATGGAATATTTTGACTCAGAAAGTAAAGTGAATTTCCCCTCTAGGAGCAGTGATTTTCCACCATGACCGATCTCCCTCTTCCATGGCCATGCTAAATATTTCCCCTCCCTCACACACATGCTGGTTAGCCAGCGACACATACACCTCTTACCAGGGCCGACCCGTCCTCGCGTTGGGTGCTGTAAAACTAATGGCCGTGAATGTGAACATGGTCTCCGCCTGGCTCTGATGGCCATCCAGGTGTGCTTGATGAGCCATTGCTGTGATTATCAGCACGCTGCATTAGCACAGCTTGAAGCCCCTCAAGTAAATCACAGAGGAGAGGCAAGCATTTGTACTGCAGGTGGTCCCCAAACTACGTTAATGGGCTTCCACCTGCTGCTGGGTCACTGAACCTTCTGGAAAGCCTCGAGTCATGATGCTCCTGCTCGGTTCACACTGGAGCATGACTAAAATTAACCACATTAGGAGCACAAATGATTTGCCTTCCTTGGCATATCGTTTATCGTGTCTCCCTTTCAGAGTCAGAATCCTCGGCCTATATGTTCACATGCAGGGTGTTTAGATTTACGCTTGCTTGCATTTTTTCTTGCACTTGGGTACAGGCGTGCATGTCCACATAAATGAGGCTTTCCCATCTGACAAAGTCATACCAGATCCTGTCCCTTGGTGCATGCAATCTAAAGCAGCTCTGCTCCATCCTGCTGCCGTCCCATGTCACAGTTTGCTGGGCGATAATAAACCAGAACCTGTCACATCCACTTTGAATTCCAATCTTCGAGGATCAACATGGTGCTCTAGGCTTCGGGCCACAATGGGACGGCTGCAGCTTCCACGCCACGTGGTAAATGAGGATGGGCGGGTGCTCATGGCTGACTGACAAACGAGACGAGGCAAGGGGAAGGGGCTGGCACAAATGCCCACTTTGAGTGAAAAAAGAACCCACAATGAGCACACTGTGGCCTTCCTTGGCGGCCCTTTCATCAACTCAGCAGTTAAATGCCTCTCTTTATTTAGCTCTCAGACAGTGCAGACTATCAATTGCACCATTAAGACAATCTTCAGTCACACTGAGCAATGGAACATTAACATTTTCTCGCTGGGTGCAGTCTACTACTTTGCGATTACTGTACCCACCCATTTCTCTACCACCACGTGACTCAAGAGGTTCAGATCAATGCTTGGGTCATATTTCCATCCAGACATAGATACTAGACAGCATATTATAAGAAATCTGGCTATAGCATAATGTGCTTGGTTATGTTAGCATTTTTAATATTGAATTGATCTATTGTTTATTTAAGATTGTCAAGCCTGAGGTTAGTAACTATATACTACACAGTAAAACATTTATAGGCTGAGCTAATTTGCAATGCTACTCCCCAGGTGAGCCATTAAAGCACACAAAACTTAACAAAAAATGCAGAAAACAGTAACAAACAAGCTCACGAGTTAATAGACAGGACAAAACAGAGCTAATACAAACAATTATACAAGCATACAGAAAGTAATTGGAAATTTCTCATGAAGCTATGAGATTGAGTCCTCTTGAAAATGGTTTCAGTTTCAGTGTAATTGAGTCCAGTCTGAATCTAGTTTAAGTTCTACAGGTAAATCATTCCAGGTATGATCCCCTGAATAAAAAAAAACCCTTTGTCTCAGGGAAAGGAAAGACCTCAATGCTCTGACCAGAATCCCCAAGTCTAATTTCTTTGTCAGTCTCATAGAACAGACTTCTGAAAATTAATGTGATCTCGTGAGTCAGGCTGTAATGGCTGTCATTTGAATTTACACTGTCACACAAACACACCTAGATAATGCTGTTAAAATATTTTTTTTCTTTCACACTCTTCAATCAGACTTAATTAGAAAAGTTTTTCTTTGTAAGCTCTGCAGTATCTGTGCTGGGCTTTGACCTGGAAATAAACAGGATTTTCCCCTAAAGTTGAGCTTTGTATGCTTCTAGATGTAACAGTAGGGTTGAAAACAGCGGTTGTCTCATGTGTATACAGGGTATGCATTGATGCCGCACTTGGTGGGCCGGACTGGCAGATCTACCATTGGAGTCACCATTCTATATTTACCTTGAGACAGGTGCTGTTAATAAAAGCAAATGAGTCAAACCACCTCTGATATGTGAGGCCAGTTTTTCACCTTGCTTCTATCAGTCGAATAGCTACTTCTACTGCAACAAGGCACTATCTAAATGAATCTCCTGAAGCACAAATACGCCACAATGTTAGGATATAAATGTTGAAAATTTTGTAAGAAATGAGATAAAAAGGGGGTGATAAAGAGATAGGCCTATGTGATTATCACATTCAGCAAATGTGCACATTGCAGTGTCCTTGCATGGCCTCGGAGCGCCTTACAAATCCATTTTGTTAGATAATTCTTGTTTTAGTGCATTAGCCCCTGCTCGGTCATGCATTAGCTGCTTTACTTAAATTCCCTGCTCTAATCTGTGCTGCTGTGTGAATCCCACAGAGTGTGTGAGGCAGTGAAGAAATGAAGACCTTGGCCAGTAACCTCAAACTCTGCTGATCTCTCCCTGTACCCCATATCGCTGCTGTCATCCCCAGCCTCCCCGGCCCATTACTCAACATGCCCTATTAAAAGAATAAAGCCATATAATACATTATGTAGCATATTGCTTGACAAAAAGGCATTGATTGTGTTAATAATGGCCTCTGATAAATGCCCCCATTGATGCTTAGGATGTCCTTGCTCCATTCAGCTTCTCTTCAGTCTTTTTTGGACGTCCTCATGAACACTGGCTGCTCTGTGTGTCTGCGTATAGAGGCTCTCTGTGTGGTACGTTTGGATATCACAGACAGGGCTGTTGTTCTTTGGTCTGAGTCAGTGAAAGTCAGGGTTAACCCCGGCAGTGACCAGAATTAACTTGGTGCCTTCTAAAAATATGCAACAGGCCATCGCGGTGACCCAGCAGTAAAAGTGACCAGCGGAAGTGAGTGCCCTTGTTCGACACTGACATTTTGTGTGTGTGAGTTTGGATCAAACCTGAGGGCAAAGAAGTGCAACTACTGGGTAGTCAATTTTCTCTGCAACACAGACGCTTGGACTAGTGGGAGTGCGACAGCAACCCGCAGCTTGTCCCATTAATTAGCACAATTGGCATGAATTCATGCTCTGCTATGGGGGATGTGGGTGGGATATGCTGGCAGCTAAATGTTGACCTCCATCTTGTAAGGGGGGGCAAAATGGTGGAATGTATGATGGGAGTAAGTAAAAAACTACAAGGGTAATCCTGGGACATGCTGTCTTTTGCCAAATCAAATATTTCTCCCGAAGGCTTCAGTACTTTTTAAATGACTTTGCTTGTTCTTGTCACTAGATCTCATGCAATTTCACTTTCCTGTTTCTTCATATCCTTCCTCCTCCTCCCAGAGCCGATGCGTGCATTGCGGGGCCTTACAGCGACAGACATCCAGCCCAGGCAGTTGTCCCTGCAGTGGGAGAATTTGGCGTTCAACCTGACACGCTGCCACACCTACTCAGTGTCCCTGTGCTACCGCTACACCACGGCGGGAGGTGGTGGAGGCCACAACACCACAGTACGGGAGTGCCTGGCAGTGGAACACAATGCCTCACGCTTCACGCTGCGTGATCTGCCACCCTACCACGGCATCCATGTCCGCCTGTCACTAGCCAACCCGGAGGGGAAGAAAGAGAGCAGAGAGGTCACCTTTCAGACGGAGGAGGACAGTAAGTCTCCGGAGGGGGTCACAGAAATAAATATTATGAAAACGAAGAAAAGGGAAAATGAGAATGTGACAAAGTGGGAAACATTCAGTGAAGAAACATAACCTACAAGAACTGATATAGTTAACACACTTAAAGTCATTTAACATCTTTTGTTCTAGGCAGAGCTGTAGCGTACAGACCAGCAAATGAAGCAAGAGAGTTTTTATAGCAGCCGCACCCCTTAAGAAGGATGTAAGGGTGTTTTACATTAAAGGGATAGTGGAATACAAGGGACATGGCAGTAGTACAGTGGTTCTTAAATATTGTGGCGTGGCACGCTGCTGTGCCTTGAGGCAAGTCTAGGTGTGCCTTGTTAATTTGTACAACCAGTTATTAGTACAACTAAACAGCAACTAATGAATCTGTTTTTTATTTAGTCTCAATATAGATGTTGGACGACTTTATTGATAAATGTTTCATGAGTAATACATTGTCATCTTATTTTGCATTTACAGATAAATATGTAGAGCAGACTAATAAGATATTATGACATACATTGAAACAACTTTTTTTGTATGGCTATGAATATGGTGTGATTTGAGATTTTGGCTTAGTATTTGGAGTGCCTTAGACAAAGATTTGCTATAAAGCACTGCAATAGTTAATACATTACCTACAGCAATTGCAATTAAAGCTGCCCCTGTGAGGAGAGAACCAACTAGAAAGCTAGGCCGTACATTACTGCTGTAGGGTCACAGCAGCAAAGCAATTTACACAATTTTAGGGAAAAAAAAAACCTTTTTAAAAGCAGCTTTGGGGCAATTGTCCACTCTTCTAGATATATTAATAACTCTTTGCTTTTCAACTAGCAGCCCCCTTCGTTTTGACACTATGTAACGTCAAGAGGAAGGAAGTGCTCCAAAACAGTGTCGTAAACGTGGCCTGCATGGTGAACTACCCCCCTGGTGCTGTTTTTGTGATTTGTTTTCACCTTAAATTAACTAAATCATTTGATGATATCCACCCTTACAGCAACAATGTACAGCCTAGATTCCATTATTGTTCTCTTCTAACAGAAGCAGAGCTGACCTAATTCACTACTGACATGAACCTCATACAACCCTGAGATCAAATATCCATTTAAGCTTGTCGCAAAGAAGATATTTACCACAAAACAAGGGCCACTCAGTCAAATATCAAAAATAGACCCCAGGCAACACTGTAGAAGACTACAGGGAAGGAAAGAGGAAAATGTAAACAATAAAAGAAAACACTGACATTGCTTATTCAATGTATGAGCTATTATGGGTGTCGACAGATTCAGCTTGGTGCAGTGATAATGTCGTGCCACAAAAACAGCGCGGAAGGTGTGCTGAAAACTGCCAGCTTCAACCTGGTCTATTCTCGGCGAAGCGCGCCCGGTGCAGTGGTAATTTTGCTGACAGGTGCGCAGTGCGCGCACGTCACCAAAATCTCACAGGCAGGTGTCCAGAGTGTCAGGCACATTTCAATGCAGTAAACAATCACAGCAACCACTATTTAATGTAACTGCTTGAACCAGCTCATACATTTGAATCTATATTAATTGTCCCGTCACATCTGATGTCAGATCAGAGACGTTTGTCTTAATGGAAACTCAACCTGACGGCAGCTGGAAGAGTGATGCAAACTAACGAGTTCACATCTCTCAGCCAACCACAAACAGCCACATCATCCGATACGGAGTATCCGGCTTCTCTCATCTCATGAAATCCAAAAGAAAAGAAAAAAGAGAGAGACGCTCACTGAATAAGTGTAAGTCACTCGGTGTCTTAAGGATTTACCTCTGATTGCCTGTATTTCTCTGTTTTAATCTTTATTCTTAACGTGATCTAAAAAGATGGAGTACATTATTGCAAGGAGGATGAGGAGGAGATACCGGGAGAGAGTATTTCACCAAAGGTTCCGCTATTTGGCGATGACAGACCAGGAATGCAGGTGGATCACAAGCATGATGAATGGATTAACCTGCTGCTGTGTTTAAATGTAACTGTCACTTAATTTGGTACTCCTATTCATGACACTGGATAGACGCGAGGTGGTCCACATGGTGACGCACATCGTGGCCTCCGATGTGCAGCCCGGTGGCCCCTGCGCACTCCCAGTTGCTGTAAAAGTGACAGCGGCTCTGACCTTCTTCGCCACCGGGTCTTTCCAGTACACCGTGTTCATGGTGGCGGGAATCAGTCAGACCGCTGTCGGTTCGGCAAATCATCCAGTGTCCTCTAGTCTAGTCCGACATGCAAATGCGCACATAATTTTTCCATCAACACCCGACAGGCAGCTGGAAACAAAGCTGGTTATGTTGCCAATAAACAGTTAATCAAATGTATTCATATCTTTGGTTTTGTGTAATCAGGAGTTACATGCCAAAACGATCATGATTCAATAGGGTAAAACAAGTTAATTTCACATGCAAACAATGAAAATGCGTCACTTCGGCACAGGTGCTTCTTATTTCATTGCCATTACACAATTTACTCATGTTGTGATCTGTCCACACCACTCATCTTTATTAGGCAGAGTTTAAATATGTTACTAAATGTGAGTGTCTTCCCAACTCTTCCCGGTCTTCCCGGTAATCCCAACTTCTATCCCACCAAAGCCCTCAATACTTATCACGGAGAGTGTGGAGGACACAATGTCCTCCGCTGAGCTCAAAGTGAGGCTGGTGGAGGGGTCGCCCCCCGTGGCCACCGTGTGCCTTCTTTGATCTGAGAGCTTCTGTTTGCCCCTTCTCCTTACATCATTGAACCATTTTTACATTGGGCAGTGATTCTCAGAATATGTGGGCAAACTTGATTGATAATAATAGTAACTTCCCCCCAGGCTGTTTTTGCATCATCAGCCCGTGGAGGTCTGTTCGCATTACCAGCCCCAGGTTGTCTGTTTAAGAGAAAAAGACTCCAGAAACTAATGCCAAGGCCAGGCTACATTTTATTTTGTCTGTTACAATGGTCACAGTGTTAGACTAGGGGATTGTAGATTCCTCAAACTGTGCTTTAACTTGAAGACAGGCACGACAGACTTTACATTACGACCAACCTGATGACGTTAAAAGCGTGAGAGGCAAAACTAAAAGAGGCACCATCAGTCTGTCATAATGGTTCTTCTACAACACAAAGTAATGACAGAGTTGTTGTTTTAAGGATTAAAAAAACTTATTTTCTTTCTCATAGTTCCCTCTGTTTCATCGTCCTTTTCTGTGGTTTGTTGAAGAGTTCATATTATACATTTTTGAGTTTTTTTATGCCATTCAGTGTGTTTAACATGTCTCTTCCTCATGATAGAGCACTTCTATAGTTAAGACAAAGTCTCATGTCATCAGGATTTCTCCCTATCCTCCTCTTTAAAGCACAAGTAGCTGTCAAAAACAGCTAGGACAGGGCTATCATTGTGAAATCCTGTTGTTGTTTCATCAGGAGTTTAGGGCTGTTGGCTTGAGATGGCAAACCCAGTACAGAGCAACAACTGTAGAGTGAATGCAGACTAGGTGATGGCATGGAAACAAGCAGTGCTCAAGTAACCAATTACTAAAGGATAGACCAGTCTATCAATGAGAGTGGACTGGGCCTACATTGGAAGGGAGCCTAAAAATGGCAGGAGCTCCATCAGAGGTTCTCAGATGGACTGCGAATACAGGTGGATCAGGGTGCTCATTATATGGAAACATAAGGGTTTTTGGAAAATTTGTCATTATGAACATACTATAGCAGCCATCAAAGTGAAATAAATGGCCGTTGAGACAAAATATGGACTCTCTGAAATTTGTGACTGTCCTGTTTATAGTTTTTGGCTAAGACTAATTATAGAGTAGGCTGTCTATTCTTTAATTAGTTATTCTTAATTACTTGACATAGGTCAATAGACTACAGTTATCCTATACAATACACCAATAGTATTATGTATCATGTGTCTCTGGTGTGAACAAATTGCAGGAAGCAGGACAAAAATCAAATGTAAAAGAAAATCAAAAATGCCATGCTAGACTTTCCTTCAGGGAGGTTTGGAGCATCCTTGATAAAATAACCCATTTTCAAGACTGATGGGCCCTGAAATCCTATGACTACTGGGTTGGGTAAAGTTGTGCTTGAATCGTACTGTCTGACCTCAGGATGAGGCTCTTTTCTCCAGCCCTGGATCTAATTCTGGGTATGTTTATGATATTTTTACCAGATGACCTGATAGGCAGGCTTGGGCCACAAACTGTGAGCAGGTCATGGAATTTAGTTAAAAGCCTAACCATTGAGTGCCAGTGATAGAACTTTGGAAGTGGTTCTGTTTGTGACAACAAGCAGCCATGTGATGTTAGTTGTGCAGTCCTTTGTCATTGTTTTTTTTTCATTCAGATTCGAATTCAGACAACTTTATGAATCCATCAAGGCAATTCAGAATTCAGCCCACCAATAGAAACCAAACAGACAAACATACAGTTGTTAAAAGCAGCATACAGACACACAGACATTGGAATTACAACATGGTTTCTGAATGGAAATAAAATACTAAACACCTTCCAAGATACAAAGTCAGTCACAGCTATTTTCATGGAGCAGCCTGATAGCTAAAAGAATAACATTATGAGAATATCTGTAGTTTTTTGTGGAGTAGCAAGATCCTTTTGTCCTCCCAGCATAAAAGAGAACTTTAGGGCAAAGGATGTGGTCTGATGGATTTATAATTCCTCTAGCCCTATTGGCCACACATCTTTCCACAGCAAGCTCAGATGTGTTTGCTTGTATCCAATTATTTTGGAACAGACTTAGACAATATGATTTACATTATTGTCCTTAACTGTCAAGCAACCAAACCAACAGAAAATAAGGTTAAAAGACCTTCAATAAAAGAATGATAAAACTACATCAATGCTTTCAGGGACAATGAAAGAGTTCAGCATTCACAAGGTACGTTTTCTGTTGCCCATGTTAAACAATTAATTTAGCTTTTTCGTTTAACTTCAGCTTTGTTTCAAACACAGATACTTATAAGTGCTGACTTCATATATTATGTCCAACACTTAAACACTTGGATTACTCTAAGCTTCATGTGCTAACATTCTGTTCAAAACCCCCCTGGGGTTATCCTCATTATATCTCAAGTTTTATGCTATAATTATACTTTGCACAGTGGTTTGAAGGACAGTAATGTGTATCTACATCATATCATTTAAAATTATGAATTATTCTTCTCCTTAGCTGTTGCTAAATTTTTTCTTGCTGTAAGCCTCCTTGCAGACACACCTTCCTGCAGTTTGATTGGCCCAGTGCTGTGCTCATGATGGATTCATTTAGAGTTTTGAATCTATGTGTATATATGTGTATTTTATATACTGTATGTATACAGGCATATATCTGTATCTTTAAAATGAGCAGTTTGTCTTCAGCCTGCTCTATTGTAAAGTATCTTGAGATAACACTTGTTATGAACTAGAGCTATACAAATAAAAATTGATAGATAGACAGACAGACAGTTGTACAATACAACATAGTTCAAGAGCACAACAGTTACCAGAGTTACAAAAGATAATACATGTTACTGCAGAGTTTTCTTAATTAATTAAAACACATTAACACTTTTCTTCTTTTCTTGTCTAACACACCTACACCTAGGTCTTTTCTTTTGACTAAGAGATCTGGTGTACATATATATATATATATATATATATATATATATATATATATATATATATATATATATATATATATATATATATATATATATATATATCATAAGATGCAATTTTGTGCTTCAGTCTTATCACATATTATTCCTTTGTGCTGAATCATTTTGTCTGTGTGCAGCCTGAGGGAGAAATCAATTCTGCCATGAAAAAATCAAAACAAACAAGATTTTACAGAAAATGATGTATACAAAGAACATAAAATAGATTAAAAAAAGGAGTGGGTAAGTTCTCTTTATTGGAAATATACAGCTATAGATACAGCATGCATCAATTATCAAAACTTTTTACAAAAGTCTTAATAAGCAGCTCTGCACTCGATACTAACTCAATACAAAAATAACAGTCGACTCAGCTGTTTGGCCAGCTTCTTGCTTTAGCCTCAGGCCTGAAGCTCACATAACAGTCTCTCTCTGTACAGTGCTCACACAGACCACAGGGACTGGGGCTGCAACAGAGTGAACCAAAAATCTGTTTACATACTCAGATATTGAACACTCAAGCATTCATTGACTTCTCCTCACTGCCACTCAAAAAACAAGTTTACAACCAAGAGTCTGACAAATTCATCAATATATTTTAACTTTCACTGAAGATTGATATAAAAATTGAATATTCTTGATCTTTCTTTCTTGTTCTTGTCTGTGTTGTGGTTGCATAATAGATGCAGTTCATAAATTAACTGTGCCCTTATCTGATGTTCCCTCTCTGTAGCTCTCTGGCTGTCTCATGTGCTGCATTGTTCTGTGCCACTGTGACATTCTCCTCTCTGATGTTGACAGGAGAGGCATGCTGAGGGATTATCACTTCAATTTTTCCAACAAATGTTTGTTCCCACAATTTCTTATAGTTCCTGGAGGCATTGCACCTGAGTCACTCACCTTCACCCCGTTGGATGACATGATCTTTCTGAAGTGGGAGGAGCCTGTTGAACCAAACGGCCTTATTACACAATATGAGGTAAGCTAAAAGATATAAATACAGATTGTCTTTGTCACTTTACAAAAACTAGTTATGTTGTTATCTTAACTAAATGCCAACTTCACCTGCTAAGATGGGGCCACCTTCTATTAATCCGCAAGCTACTAGGACACTTACAGTATGTGTTGAGGCAAATAATTGTAAAGCAAGATGAATGTAACTCAAGGGCTAACCGTTGTTCAGATTCATGTTAGTTTAGACTAAAATAAGTGAAGTTCAAAATTAGTTCAGGCTAAATTTAGTTAATGCTAACATTAGTTTTGCTAACTGTAGTTTAGGAATTAAGGACACCTTTATTTCAGAATAATTTTGGTTTGGCCTGAGTATCAGGCAGCTAAATGAAAAACAAGCTTTGGATAACTTTGGTTCAGGATCTTGACTAATGTGTAGGTTAACTTTAGGCTTTGACTCAAAAAAGCAGCATCCATATTTTTGTTACAAGAAGCCTCTACCGCAGAACAATTTTAGTTAAATGAATGAACTGGCCTGATCTGACATTGCAGGTGTATGAAGGAAACCAGTCTTGACTGAAAATCTGCTTGCAGATTTTGGTTTGGCAATAAGGGGCCCCATGCTAACTGAGTGGAGCTAGTAAGACATACAGTATGTGCAAACTAGCTTAAAGCGTGAATGACAACAGAGAAACACTGCTTACTGTTGTTTTCTCACTGCTTTAGGTGTTATGCTTTTAAAAAATGAAAATAGACTTAGGTTCTTCCATGGAGGCTTGTCAAGATGATGAAGTAGCCAGAACTAGACTGTACAGCTATTGCAAGCTACCATTGCTAATCAAGTTTTGTGCATTTGTCAGATGGGAAGTTCCAGTTTGTGCTCTTCAATTAAACAAAAAACAAAGGGAACATTTTTAAACCTCCTGCAGTAGAAAATTAGAGATAAGTTTAATTTAACAGAGTTTATATTTGAGCATCTGCATTTGTAAACTCCATCTGCTGAAGAAGACGTGATAGAACGTATGGCTCCATAACAGCTGCTCAAACAGACCTTTGCTTGAATATTTGGATCTGTAGCAGTATATTAGAGGAGTTTTCTGTCTTTGTATTTTAACCACATATTTTCAGGCATCTTTAAACAGTTTAAGCTCTCTTGAAAATGATATGTTCCTGGACTTTTTGTTTTTTTTCCTGACAGTCCAAAATAGTTTTCTCTCCATTACATTTTCCTTGAGGGCCTATGCTATTGGCACAACACAGTTATGAGCTCAATCCCCAAACCACTTATGTCCAATTTATATTCTTCCTCACCAAATCTTTTTACGCATGGTGGGCTTTGTCTACATGGTTGGACCGCTCTCACTGACCTCATGCTCATGGCCTGGCATGCTACATTGGTCAGTGCCATTAAATCGGAGCCCTGTGTCATTAATGGATAACTCCCTGTAGTACTGTAGGCCTCATGCTTAACAGGATAATGATTTTAGATGTACGATATGCCCTTAGCCTGTGTTAAACTAAAAGCAGGCAAACCTATCCTTGAGCCTGCTTTCCCTGGCCTCTACAGCAGTGTCCTCTCAAGGATATTATTAAATAGGATTTGCAGTTTGACATACAAAGTGAAGCCTGCATAGGATTTTTTTTTTTAACTGATCTCCCTTGGCTGTATACAGAGCTGAAAAAATCCTCTTCATTTCCCTCAGATTAAGCCGCTGACCACTCTGCTTGAGCCCATCAGCCTCCATGCTGTCCTACAAGTCCTCCTCACAGCTCTGTGCTCTGTTGGACATCTTTTATGTCCTCCTTTGTGGGGAAACACAGAGGTCCATCTGCACTTAGTTAGCAGGATGGCTTGTAATTCTATGTTCACATTAAGGAGGCATGAGCACACATTAAACCTGTCTTATTATGATAATCAGCCAAGCTTTCTACTGTGGATTTAGTGGCATCTTAAGTGTGTGTGCGTGGCATGCATGTGCAATATTATTAATGGCTATGTGATCACTCCTTCAAGAAAGTATGTATGTATATCCTAATATGCTCACCCTTGTCAGGTCATCTCATTTAGCTCTCCACTGTTCCAGAGAGTGTAAGTGGCCAGCCGCGCTGGCAAGGCAAATCACCTCTTAAAGAAAAGCTTACTATAACTTTTAAAGGACTCTCATGCTGAAACATATTTGAGTGTTAATGAACACTAATTGAACTTTTAAACACTTAACAGTATTGATTTAAACAGTTTAGATCTGTTTTGGCTGTGAGGCCTCCTCAGTCCACGGCTTTCATAATGCATTACTGAGTCAGAAAATCATTAAGCACTCCTGGTACTTTTTTGAAAAACTCCCGGCTCCCTATGTGACCTTCACTTAACAGTGCCAGCTCCAATCAAGTCCTATTCTCGCATATTAGAAATGAGCACACTGATTTAGAGAGGCAAATTTATGTCTTTCTAACTTTATTATATCAATCAAACATCAGAATGACCAATTATGACAGCAGCATTTGTGCTTGGTGTTAATGATCTCCAGTCAGTATGAAATCCAAAAATTAATCACTCAAAATCTGCTAGTAGCCACAATAATGAATCATAAATCAGTTCTGGGGTTATTCTGGGTTATTGTTTGTTACCCTGAAACCATTATCCCTCTGTTTTCTCTCCAAAACAGATCAGTTACCAGAGCATTGAATCGTCTGATCCTGGCATCAATGTCCCAGGACCCAGAAGAACCGTATCCAAGCTAAAGAATGAGACTTACCATATGTTTTCCAACCTCCACCCTGGAACAACTTACCTCATCTCAGTGCGAGCACGTACGGCAAAAGGCTTTGGCCAGACAGCCCTCACTGAAATTACAACCAACATCTCAGGTATTCACAATACTGTATAGAGTGGGATGTAGTTGGGATGTTTTCAAAAAAAGTGAAAAAAAAAAAAGAAACACTTTATCGTTTGTCTACAACAAATCACTAAGATTTTGACACAATGCCTGGAACATTTTTAAGAAAATCATGAAAAAGGTGGGACAAATCTTAAAAACATATTCAACAACAGTTAAATTATTTGACAAAGCCTTTGCACATTTGTTTGTGGGAACTTTCAAAATTACCTGCCATATGTTGAAACTGTTTTGTAAAGCCATTAAAAATGTATTTTTCTAAGTTATTTGTTGCTAACTGTATAAGCTTTTTTTTTTTTTCCTCAAGCATTTTTTTCATTTCAAGGATTCTGCTGATATCTTATGAAAAATTGTCTTGGTTATTTTGTTCATATTTAACTTGTGTCAGATTTCAACAAATTGTTTTAAACATTTTTCTGAATGTTTGAAAAGTTTCTGACAAAGTCTTAAAACTTGTGGTAACAGGTACTTTTTCAAACAAAAAATAAATGGGTGCCTTTTGATTAGCACTCATGTAAAAAACAAGATTTTTTCATAAAATCTTTTGACATTTTAAAATTCTTGGATAATATTTGAGATTTCTTTGATTAAAGTTTTGAAATTTTACGACAAAAATAAATAAATATGTCAGAAAATTTTGACATGAACAATTCTGTAAGATTAAGCATTCTTATAAAATGTTTTTAACTCCCATAGTATTGTAAACTTAATTTAACTTTTTTTCAACTTGGTAGCGGAGAAACGATGAAGCTCAATTTTACTTCCTTCAGCTGCACCATGCCACTCAGCGTAGCTCTGCAGCTTTCTCTACATTCAAGCAGTTCTGTTCCCTCAATATGTAAAAATACAACAAATAAATAGGAATGGTGATTTACTGACAAGTAAATGCACCTTGCTGAGTCCACTTTTTGTTTGAAACACTTCTTTTTTTTAGATGAGCAGTAAGCACAGGGGGTGGGCTGAGCTGTACTGTGAGGCACAGCATGATGCAGCTTTTAAGGAGGTATTATGGTGCTTCATCCCAAGAGATGGAATAGGCCTTTGGGATAAAAGACACAATGTGATCACCTGTCATTGACAACAGCCTCTCCGTTGATTATGCATAACACTCTGCCTCGATATAATCAAACCAATAAGTTTTAAAAGGTCGCCCTTGCACAGTGTTTAAAGTTATTAAAGTTATGTGCTATTCAAACCTAAACTGTTCTTTGAACCAGACTGTAAACATGTTTGGTTTTCATCTCTTAAAATGTACTTGCACGTTTTAAGGTGTATTAATTGGAGCTCTGGGGCTTTTTTTTTAGTCTGCTTTAACTGGACATTCAAGGATTTGCATTTTTTCACCCCTGCATACACTTTATTTTTAACGCCAGAGGTTGCCTGGTTTTTAAGTCACAGCCCAAACAAAAACCTACAAGGGAATGCAAAAGCTAAAACTGTCAAAAAGATCCAGAGACTGGCAGTAGAAGCTGCTCTCTCTGTGCCATCACAACCAGCTACACCAGACTTTACCAATTCAGTGCTATAATTAGGATCCAACTTTTATCCCTTTTGACCTCAGCATCTTTTACTCTTGCCTCTCTGAGGCAAAACTACTGCTCGCTGAGTGTAAGAGCTATTTTCTGTTGCCTCTCCAACTCCTGACACGCTGTCATCTTGCAGTCCTTGAGACATAAATTAAGTTGCAGGAAGGGAGGCTGAGGAACACCACAGAGGGGACACCGCTGAGTTTTGTGTGTGAAGAAAGATGCAGTGCATCCTGTGGACCAGGATGTCACCTCCGAGAGTCTCAGAGCTTATTACTGGCGATGGATATCCTAGCTTTGGTGTTTCTGTTTTCTTTTAATGATGCATTTGTGTCTGTTAAGGGATGGGATTACACCATAATACAGCCACTCCTGCTTACACCTTCGCTTTCCCTCCCTCCCCCTCCTCCTGCCTCCGTATCTCTTTACAGAGATTCCAGCTTTGTTTAATTATAGATTTAGTGCACAATCACTGCTTACTGGCTGTGCGTCAGGCAGAGCGTTGGCATCAAGCCAGACCGCAGATAGAGTCCAAAAGTCTTTGCAGATCATCTTCAACCTCCTCCGCTGGCCCACGGTGCAGAACATTCACTTACACTGAGCGTCTCTCAAATCTGCTCTGACAGCCAGCAAACACTGAACACCTTCAACAGCTACTACTGTCAGCATCTCGGAGCAAAACCCACCGCAGAGTATCCAGCCACACACTCCACTCATTCGCACGCACACATTTACTCTTAGGCGTGTGCACTGCTGCAGCTGACACACAACTGTCCTTCAAAGAGACTTTATCTGAAAGGAGGCGTCAAACTCTCTTTTAGCCCTACAAACCACAACAGACCCTTGATATCAACAAGGGCATGGGCAGTGTTTCTTTTTCTTTTGATGGTGTTCACACTTTTATGCTAACTTATCAGCTAACAATTTTCCTAATTTGATTGCACCTTAATAATTTGCTGTCTTTCCGCTCACTAATTGCTGACTGATATTCAAAGGGAATTGCACTGGCATGTCTTGGCCAGGAGGAGTGCGACTTAAGCCAGATTCTTTTAAATGAGATGCCAGCTTAATTTAGCCGCAAGTCCATGTCTTTTAATTGGACTCATAGCCAATACATCTTCTAGGGAATACAACACATTGTCCTTAGCATGAAGATAAGAGTATTTGTGATAAAAGCACAGCTAGAATTCATGCAAAGGCGACACTTAGGGGATAAAGATGCAGAAAGAGAGATGGAAATGGCTTTCTTTGAACACAATGTAAGGAAAAGTGTGTTCTTTTATGTGTTTAATGTGCAATTATTATGGTAGAGACCATGAGCTGGATAAAAGTTACAGGGTAGTGAGGATAAATTTCAATCAAACTGAAATTTCTTTTATTGAATAGAAAGGATACAATTTAATGTTATTTCTGTATAGAACACGAAACTGGTGTTCTGCACAGTCTAAAGCTAATGTTAAATTCCAACTCCTGAGGGTATTTTACTATACAGTGTGTATATATATATATAAATATATATATATATATATATATATATTTATATATTGTGTAATGAGAGAGTATATATACAGATAGACAGACAGACTGACAGATGGACAGAGATATTGTAGATAGATAGATATATAGATAGATGGATAGATAAGCCCGTGTCACAAAAATGCACTGCAGCAAAGCTCTGTCATCAATACATGTTTGGACGTGCTACCAGTGAAAGGTGCTGAAACGCTTTCACTTTTAGAGCAATTTTCTTGTTCAATTTGATATAATAATACAATAAATGAGACCTGTAGTTTACTGATAAATACGTACACTCAAATGACTGTAACTTTTGTTTTAAAGGCCTATTAATTCAAATATGACAGTTAATTTCATGGCAATTGGACCTGAGCAGCAAAGTATACACAGAGAAGTGTAGTGGGCAGGCACCATCCACTCTATGCGACTCACCATTGTTTTGTTATCAAGTTCAGCCTTTTGCTCACTGTAGCAAGCCGATTGCAGAGTGTAGACACTGGAATAAATAGAGACCTGTTGACAATACGGCACCGAGCAGCACTGAACTGACTAATTACTACAGAGTTGACCTGTAAACCAATCAGAGCTGTTTTGGCTAATGTGGGGAAGGGAGCCTTAAGAGGTACGAGCTCTAATAGAGAGTCTCAGACACAAAGATTTCAGCACTATCAGAGGTACTCTGAAAACAAGATGTTTTTTCGAGCATTAGTGATTGTGAACATACCATAGCATCAAACATGGATATATACAAAACCCAAGTGATGCCTTAAGACATTTAAGAAGATCCATAAAATCTTTCACTGAGGATTTGACCTCAGTGATTCTTCTGTGTTTTTAGCTCCAACGTTTGATTATGGAGACATGCCATCCCCGTTGAGTGAAACAGAAAGCACCATCACTGTCCTGCTGCGCCCCGCCCAAGGCAGAGGAGCACCTGTAAGGTGAGCAGGTCATTCCAAAATGCATATATGGGGCTTTTTCATAACCAAACTTGTGTTGTTAAAAGTGCACATCCACTCTATATCCAGTACTTACCAGGTGGTGGTTGAAGAGGAGACAGGGAAGAAGGTGAAGAGGGAGTTGGGTCTTCAGGAGTGTTTCCCGCTGCCCATGTCTCATGGCGAGGCACAGGCCCGAGGCACACCACACTACTACACGGCAGAGCTGCCACCCAGTAGTCTCCCAGAGGCCAGCCCCTTCACGGTGGGCGACAACCACACTTACAACGGCTACTGGAACAGCCCTCTGGACCCTCGCAAAAGCTACCTCGTCTACTTCCAAGCCATGAGCAACTTCAGAGGGGTGGGTGTTTTTTCATATCATTCCAGTGGAGCTGCAGATTTGGCAACTCTTCACACACTAATGTAGACATTAGTGCTCAGAATTATTCTGAGCCAGTGTTGAGGGCTGTTAATTAGTATCTGTATTTACCAATGTTGCGGTTGATGCTTTAGGACAGTTGGCATTGTCTGTGCCTACAACCCTTGAAAGCGTATTTGTGCGGGATGAGAGTTTGTTGGGTGAAAACATATCGAGCTGGCAGTGCCTGGAATTGATGCATGTTTCTATCAGACTGCTTTGATTCTTTGCAAACAAAGCATGTCTGAGGAAGGGAATTAGTCGCATGCTTTACTTACTTCTAGCAAAGCCGTGATTAGCTGAAACTACACAGAGTCAATAACGTACTTCACTTTATTCGTCTTATACTTTCTCCTGGTCTGTCCTCTTCCTTTCATTTTGTCCTATAGCTTCATGTCTTACACACAATGTTGCTTTCATTACTGTCCTTACCTAAATCCTTCTTTATTTTATGCATATAAACTATGTTGCATATTGAAGAAATATGAAGTTAGAGCAGTCCAAGGTTACCAGGCTAAGTGAAACACATGTCTGTGTTTGTGTCAGCATAACAAAAACTTAAATGAAATGTCCTTTGGAGATCTGAAAACTGGAGAGGCAGTGTGTTATTCAACTATCTTGTATCCCTATCCATTTTACCAAGCATACAAAGCCCTCCAGTCTACTCATACCCAGTGGACACCACATTACCTCTCCAAATTCCATTACAGGAAGAGCTGCTACCTAGGTGAAGCAATTACTTAGGGATAATTGGGCACAGGTGCAGATGATCAGAGAGGAAGAGAGATGCTGTATTAATATTCACACACTGTGCCAACACAGCAGAGACATGTTGCTGTAGGTAACACAGCCTTTGACGGATAAATACCTCCAAGCAGAGCTGTTGTTCTTTCTGGCTTTAGGAGTCCTGTTGGTGTCTATGTCTTTTAAAGACCCCCAAACTGAGCCTGGTGGTTCATCCTGACCAGAAGCATCTTTTTCCGGCCCAGTGGAGAAACATACGGAGGGACTGCAGTGTGAGCACTCTACACAACCAGGCTACTAAGCATGGGATTAGACAGGGGAGGCCGGGCTTTACCGGCGGATGGGATTAGGTTTTGTTTTGTCTGGCAGGGGGCCAGCACCCATGACCTACAATGAGTGGAGCGCAGTGCCAAATCCCTCAGCCAATACTGTCCCCCAGTCTTTTGAAAAACCCTGCTGCTTCTGTGCCTTGGAATACAGTTGCAGTTACTGTCCAAATCCAGGCAGGGGTTCCCTGTCAGGGCTGAAGGACTGAAACAGTTTCTCCTGAAGGAACAGCTAAGTCTTGTCAGGAAAGGCAGCAGAATTTTGAAAGAAAAACGGTTAATGCTGTACACTATAATCACTACCTTGGCTTTGTCAAGGTGAGTTGCATACATGGAATTGAGTATTTCAGTCATGAGCCTTGTCCCTGTTTTTGTTTAAATTTGGCATACATGGCATTTACATGAACATAAAGAAACCTGGAGTAATGCTCAGTTTTTATGTTAACATTTATATGTATCATTAGTGGGTGAAATGGTGACACAGCGGGTAGTGTTTGTGCCTCACAGCAAAAACAGTTGCTGGTTTAAACCCTGTGTCAGTCAGTCATTCTGCATTGAGGTTACATGTGCTTCTGTGCCTGTGAAAGTTTTCTCTGGGCACTTTAGCTTTCTCCAACAGATCAATTGCATGCTCATTAGGGTAACTGGTGACTCTGCATTGCTCTTTGGTATAGGTGTGAATGTGAATGGTTGTCTGTCTCTCTTTGTGGCCTTGTGATTGCTGGCGAATGGTTCAGGGTGGACCCTGCCTCTCGCAAAATGTTAGCTGAGATACGCTCCAGCCCCCCGTGGAATGAGCAGTTTGGATAGTTAATGGATGGATAATAATTAGTTAAGTATTGAACAAACATTAATAAATACTTGGCAAATCCTTAATAAAGCATTTACTATCTATTTGTGGATCATTAAGAAGCAAAGTTAGAATTCCTACTTCAGTGGCTGTCTCGCATCCAGTGTACCAAACCATAAGGCGTGTACATACTGCAGTATCCTGTTTTTCTGTAGTTCCCTTCGTAGCAAAGCAGTTTTTAAAAAAATGGGATGAGGGCATATTGCTATTTTCAACATTGGGACATGATGTTTACCTGCCCAGAAATAAATCAGGTTTTAATTTTTTTATCAAAACCATCATTCACATGCCCATGTTACTGCACACTTAAATAAAAAACCTTTGTGGGAGCAAAATCTTTGTTGTGGGTGGGATGTTTTCTGTTTTTTAGGATTTTTTTTTTTTTTTTTTTTCAGAATCTTTAGTTTACTCAGAATTTAATGTGTTTTGCCCAGCGGAGTGCTGCAGAGTTTCTTGGCATCCAACTAGTCTATAGCAGGACACAGACGCCATGTCACAGCAGAACTAAGACATCATAAATGTATGAATGTATGAGAGCTGTAGCTGGACATAGTGCTAATTACATGAAGGGATATGAAATAAAAGAGCACAACAAAGCTGCAATTCCAGTGCACATAAATCAACAAATAACAATGATTTCTCAAATGCTTTCTTTTTTCGTGTTGATGTTATCATTCACACAACAGAGTGATTTTTTTTCCATTTTACAGTTCTTTCATAGCCATCACATCCAAGTGTAAATGAAAAAGTCATTTAAAAATCACAAAGCTGATGTTTGGATTCAGCTCCTGCAGCCTTTTATGCTCTGCGAACGTTTAGCTTTAACAAAAATGTATTTTGTGTTGATTACTTTTTTCCTATTGTCGTTTTTCATTCCTGTTTTCTCCATGTGTAATTATGCCTTTCAGTGCCTCTCTTTTCTTGCATTTTCACATTCTGCAAACTCCGTCACAAAGATGTAAGTCAGCAAGAGAATTTGAGCACTATAAATGGTATATGTGCCTTTAGACTGAAGCATGAATACATTCAGCATGTACATGTTATTTGGGATATTTTTATAGTACGTCTTGGACTGTGTACATACAAGAGAATGTAATTACCTTATGCCGACTCATTTTGGAGGGGGAACAAACAGAAACAGCGTACCTGCTCTTGAACTAAAAGTGTGACTGGCTCTGAAAGCTGTTCTTCCTTCAGAGGGAAACATCAGAAAACAGTGGCTTATTTATTTGGAGAGAACAAATGCTGATAAGGGCTCCAGGATATAGTTGGGGTGACAGAGTTGTGTGTTGATGTTGTTTGCACACTGAACACTTCATTAGAATGTAAACAAAACTGCAAGCTTACATTTTTTATCACTTAATTGCTTGGTGTATTTGTTGAGAGGTCTGTTTGTGTTAGCATTGAGGGGATACAGTAGCAGCAGTGGGAATAGTTTACACGTCATGAGGCACCCATATTATTTGGCATTTACCCATGCTAATTATCTGCAGAGTGGCTGTCAAGCCTCTAATTGTTTTGATTGATTAATCTACAGAGGCCCTTAAAAAAAGAGGATATATACTGCAGCTTTGAAGGATACACCGTCATTTATTGCATCTATAATTAAAGCACTGCAGGTGTTAAAAAAAACACTGTAACAATGCTTTTAAAATTAAAAATTCTAATTGTTTTTCTCGAACAATTTACAAAATGCAAAATGAACAGAATAGAAAAAATCTAAATCAAATTAACTTTTGTTTTGACCACCCTCTACTTTCAAGCTTGCATCAGGTTATATAGGTACATTTGCACAAAGTCATGAATTTTGTCAGATTAGTCAGGTGTATGATTAAGCAATTATACCAAACACATGATGATCATTGTCATTTGTAGGCTGAAACACCTTCATAACTGAAACAGGAATAGCTATAAAAGCTTGAAAGTGGGTTAGGAACAGTTAAACTTGTCAAGAACGGACTTGAGACTGAACAACTCAAATGCAGACACAGAAGATTCGTGAGGCAAAAATCAGGGTTTATTGTCAGTCCAAGGTTTGGTACACGGCAAGGCAAAAACTCACAGGCAGAGGTATCCAAAAACACAAAGGTAAGAGCAGGGTCCAGACAAAAAGGGTCGAGGTCAGGGTGCATGAACAAGACTAAAGAGTGCTGGAACGTGACAAGACAACGAACCAGCGACAAGACAGAGAGAGACTAGGGGTTAAATACACAAAGTGATTGGGAGTGATTAGACACAGGTGCAAGGTGAACAATCAGGTAACAGCTGTAATGAAACAGGGGAAGGGCAGACAGGGACAGACCTAAAATAAGAAAAGGAAACTTAACAGACAGATGATAATAACAAAACTCTTTCTGTCTTTTTCTTTCTTTCGTTTCATAAAAAATTAGAGACATCCATCAGGGCCATTAGCCCATATCCTAGCTTGAGGCGTTTTGTCAGAAGTGGTCTTAATGGAAATATTGTGGTCAAAAAGCCATACCTCCAACTTGGAAACAAGGCCAAGTGACTCAAGATGCACAAAAATCTAGGAGCCGGGATTCAGAAAAATGACAGCAGGTATTCTAAACTGATGAGTCAAGCAATATGAGTACATTACCGAGTTTCTGCAGGTGACAATGAAGCATGGTGGAGTTTTCTTACAGATTGGTACTTCATCTCTGCAAATGGAGTTCGGGATTTGGTTGGGGTTAATGGTGTTCTAGTGCTGAGAAATACAGTCAGATACATTCCATCATCCAGTACCATTAGGGAGGCCCCAAAATTATTCTGCAGCAGGACAACAACCTAAAACATACAGCCAATGTCATTGAGAACTTCAGTGTAAACAAGAACAAGGAGTCCTGGAAGTGATGGTGTGGCTTCCTTAGAGCCCAGATCTAACATCACTGAGTGTGTATGGGATTACATGAAGAGACTGAAGGATTTGAGCAAGCCTACATCCAAACAAGATCTGTGGTTTGAACCATAAGTGCTCCAATATTATTTTTAACACTATTTGCTAATCTTGCTCACAAACAAACGCCAGCTAAAACATAACCTCCTTGGTGAAGATAATAAACTGTGTCTGTGTGCTTTGTCAATGAGATATCGCCATCACTGTGCTCTGTCACTTCTTTCTGTGGTTGCACATAGGATAAGACACTAATCTGACTTAGGTTAATCACCACGCCAAGTGGTGGTACTAATGGAAACAACAAATAAGTATGAAGATTTTCCACCTTACTGTAGGTCTTTTAAATGAAAATGATTTTTTGTATTTCAATTTGACCTTTATTTACCATTCACAGATTTAATCATGTGCCACACTTTGTGTAATTGGTATCAGCCAGTCTCACTGAGAGATTATCAGTATTGGTATTGACTGCAAACAAATGTAATAAAGGTAAATTAATGTTTATGTATAGTAGGTCATCAGGTGCTTGTTTCTTTTATTTGGGGGCTGCAAATCTGTAGAATTTGGGTTTAAAAATTTAACTGATGTATTTAGATAAATATATTGCAGCAGAATTTGCAGCTATGTGTTCTTTACTGCACTCATGCATTGTAAAAAACAATGTTCACAATTTTTTAAGTACTTATTTAATTTTAAAAGCAAGTACTCCAGTCCTTTTACCTAGGTTGAAATTTGACTGAACAGTTTTACCTCCATTGTTGTAATTTTGGTGTTGAGCAGTCAGTTATTCATTGCAAAATACCACAATTATCATATCTCTTTTGTCCAGGTTGTTTGTCTCTATTGAGAGACAGTGGATAGAGCTGGAAAGAGACTGAGAGCAGGGGCAGACGCCCTGTAAACTTTCCTCTAGCTGGGAATGAACCTGGGCTGGCTGCACGAGGCAACAGCTTCAGCATACTGTACATGGATCTGTGCTTGGACATAACCACCAAACTATCAGCTCACCCAACATATTACATTTTTGAATAGCTGTCAAATCGATAGCATCAATTAATCATTTTCAATTTCCATCCTTATTCCTAACTCTAATTCTATGCTTGTGGTGATTAAGCGTGCTTTTCCTGGTAATTGGGCACATGACTAATTGACTTCAAAATGACTGACATTATGAAGAGTTTTAGAAGTTTTAAGTCTTTCATTCTTCTCATGAAATGCAGGAAATCTTAGATGAAGGAATGAATTATAAACACAGACCTTGAATGCCAACACTCACAAAAATATTCCTATTCAGAAAGCTTTGGGTTTTCTGAAGAACAAAAAGTGGTATGCATCCATAATTCAAGCTAATTTGAGTGTCTTCTAAATGGAACAAAACAAAGCTGAGGGGATTAAATACCTTTTGCTGAAGGTAAACACACGTTCTGTCACTCTCTGAGCCTGTGCGGTTTGGTTTATGGAAATGAAACGACATTCTCTCTGACAGACAACATGTTTGTCTACAGTCTGTCTCCTTGTGTTTAGATCAAACTATTGGGTTAAGAGCTTGTCAAAGTGCCTGTCTGCTGGAAATGGATTTCAATTTTAGCAAAACCAATTTAACTTTAGTTTGAGGACAGCACTTTTTGCTCATTTCTGAACAGCTAAATTAGCATAATTGTCCCATAATGCATGAATTAGCATCTGTAAATCTTAATTTGATAATGCATCACCTTCAAGAGGTGGCAGGATGGAATTGGATTGCAGTCCTGGATCTCATTTGGCCTGTTTGACAAAGGTCCTTTTCATAACAACGAGATGTCATCAGCTGAAATTTGAATAAAATCAATTCCTTTTCATAGCCATGCACTGGTCTAAAACCCTTTTCTTAATTATGCTCACTGACTTCCAACCCTCCTCTTTTCTCCTTCAGTGAGAATCTCTAACCCTCTGCTCAAACTCCTCACCGCTGCTTTAAAAGGACTCTTAACTTAGTGGCAAGTTGTCCTTTCTGTCTCAATCATTTCTCCTGAAGCTTCTAACATGTGGGAAAGGATTATTTTCAAGAAGGGAAAAATGCAGCCCACTCCTGTTTACGAAATCTAACTTTAATCAGCAGACAGGGGAGACAGTAGTCTGGTCCAACATGTTATAACGCTGAGTCTGAATGCATTGTATGAAAATTTCTTTGCTGCTGGCTCTCAGTTAAAACAATAAGACAAGAAAGCATGTGGAAGCACTGTCAGCTCTGCCCACCTCTGCTGCTTACTTCTTTTGAAGTGAGGACTGACCTTTGTAATATAAATTATATTTTCCAAACATTTGATTAGTTTTAGGGAAGATTTGAACATAATAAGGGAAAAAGTTGTCTTAAAATAACCTTCCTGGTTTTTGGTTCCTGCAAGGTTCTCAAAAAACATAAATTTTGGGTCATGATGGAGGGTTGAAGGGATAGAGTTTACTCATGAAAAAGGAAGCCTGGCGACAAAACTTGCCTTTGATGGCAGCACATGTGTTCAGTGTAAGCAGAACAAAACATGAATGAGACACCTAAACAGGACTAAAGACAGCCTTTATATGAGCCCCTATACTACGTATGTACTACATATGTACTACGGCTGTCACTTTTTCCAAAAATCAAACCCAGTCAGTTTTCACCCTACTACCCGGAAAATTGGAACTCCATTCTCCCGACCTGGCTGCAGACCTCTCCTGGGGCTGGTTGGCTGCATGTCCTTGCATATGAATCTTGCCAGCTTGTCCAAGGGTTTTTTGTTGTTGAGGTCAAGAGAGCAATTGACGATCATGTTGTGCTGGGAGCGCTCTCTGTTGGATCAGGTGGTTCACTGCTCCAGGTGCCCTATTGCAGTATGCCAATAATTGCAAGATCTGCCAAATTTACCTGGATGTCATGCTGATATGAGAAATCAAAGGAGGTCCAGGAACAGTTGTAGTTTAAGAAACAACTTTATTAAACCTAATAAAGTTGTTTCCTGAAGTACAAGTGTTCCTGGGGCTCCTTCGATTTCTTCTAGCTTTCTCTCCAAGCACTTTGAAAATTGGAGTTGTGTCAGACCATCTGTCTTTTGTCATGATGAAATGGAGATATTCATGAGTATACATCTGAAAAAGTATCCCTCTCTAACGGTTTCCCTCAAGTGCCAAAAAGTCAGAAGTTGAAATAGCAAACAGAGACTACTCAAATTCATGGCAGCATCATTTGCATAATAAGCATTAGCATCAAGTCTGTTGGAGTTACAGTTACAGAGTTACAGTGCAGTTATGCAGTTGAAGTAACTGTAAATTTACATTTAAGAGTTGTTACACAGGGCAGGGCCCTAACCAGGGTTTTGAAATTAGCGAGGTCCAGAATTTGGTCTCCAAAATTATCATGTATAGGCAGTTTAGAGCATGCAATTTAATGTTTATATGTACACCTTGTACAAAATTACATTACAGTTTTGAGAATACATTTATTTTAATCTGAGTTTACTTTTTTTACTACTACTACTTCTGCAATGTTTATTGCTGCTATTGAATGATCTTACAACAATCATTTAGTGTTTTGATACAGCACCCAGTTCAGTAGCCTTTCAGTCTGTTAAGCTTTGCAGTGTACTCGTACCTCCTGTAGGGGGCAGTGTAGCATGATAAGGAGGGCACATAAGACATCCTAATTAAGTCAACATGTCTTGGCTTACTTTGTTTAGTAACTTTTTGACTTTTGATTTAGTTTCATGTATCAATTTCGCATGGAGATGAGAAAGTATGTTAAAGCGATACACCAGCTTTTCATTCTTTTCATGTTTTGCCTCAGTCCCAAGTCCATGGCAAACAGATGGACACAATTCTTTTTTTCTGTGTGTCCAGTAAAAAGAAAGAGACGGCCAAAGCTCACACACAGATAGTTAGCTTAGCTCAAACACTGGGAGTAATAGGTATAGCTAGCCTGCCTCTGCCTACAGTCATCAGATAAGCTCTTTAGCAAGTCTTTTTTTTACCGTGTTATGTTATGTTATCTTCTACTATAATCATATTATCTTCTTCTACTCATAAACAGAGGCTTTGTTTTGTTGACCTGCTTTTCCAGTGGTTTGCGCTAGGGATGTGACATTCACAAATGAGTCAAGTCTTTTGAACAGCTCTTTTAAGTGAACAATGTGAACCCACTTGAAGTTGTGAGGGAACTGTTTGTGAACAATTCTTAAATGCACATTGCCTGCAAACTTAAGAATGGCCCCCAACGAACAGCTCACTCACAACTCCAAGTGGGTTTGCATTGTTCACTTGAAAGAGCTGTTCAAAAGACTCGACTCGTTCGCAACTTCACATCTCTTGCGCAAACCACTGGGGAAGTAGGTCAACAAAACAAAACCTCTGTTTATAAGTGGAAGAAGACAATACAATAATAATAGAAGGTAATGTAACATAACACTGTAATAAAACAAATGACCTCAACTCTTCTTCTGTAAATATCATGAAAATCCAAATAAATAACTCAAAAGATTTTTCCACACTGTAGGTGGATACTACAACCTAGCTATATTAGCCATTAGCTTGGCTATTGTCAACTTCAGTTTTCAGGACCAGAAACAGAAAACATCTTATCCATTTCCCGCCCACTTCAAAATATAGCCGACCAGCAATCATACTCATTACAGTGATCAAATGCAGTATACAGTATGCAGTGCATAATGTGTACCATGTTAGATAGAATGCATTTGGCTGTTTCAAGAAAAGCACCAGAGTTTTACAAGAATAACATCGGATTTATTTGATATTTAAAAAAAAAACTGTTGAAAACGCTGTATTTGAGGTATTGTAAATATTCAAGTGAAAATATGTTAATTAAATAGTTAAGGGATTGGTAAATAAATTTAGACATGTCAGTGCTTAAGATTCTGCATGCTGTGTCTTTCAGGGAAGCAAACATGTTTTCATTTTCATTCAGGGTACATGTGTGTCAGCCGTGGCCATATGTATGTGTTTCAGATGAGCGTCTCACATCATCCTCTTTCTTTTTCATGTCTGTTTTGTGCAGAATGCAAATAACCTCCTCCTTCTAATGCCTGTTTTCTTTCTTTTTCAGGAATCCAGAATAAACTGCATCCGCATCGCTCGCAAAGGTATTTAAACATGAAGCTGTTTCCACCCACAAACACTGTGACCTTCAATGATTTTTCTACATATTTTCTGAAGTAAAACTGCTTTTCTGTCAGAGGACTATAAACAAAGGATGTACTCAAAGCAGCATTGTTTCATTTGGTCGATACTGCAGCGTGTTTCATCTCCCTGTAAAGCTCAAAGGTGAAGATCTGGACAAATTTCCTCTGACGGACGGTCGGTGCTGGTTGTTTAGGGGTGGGCCTCTGAGAAAAGGGCAACAAGCGGGGAGGGATTAGAGGTCAGCCTTTCATCCTGTTTGTTTGGGGGCAGACGCTGGGACACAGTATATCAAAGGAGGTCTCTTTGTTCTTGACAGCGGCCCCAATAGATAGCCACATCTAAAGGCTGAGACCTCAGCACTGTCCAGAAGGGTCCTCTGGATCAAAACTTCCAGATGGCTGTACCTTGGCCTATCACTACGAGAAAACCTTCCCTCCTCTTTTCCTTTTCTGCTGCTCCTGGACTCAAAGACACATGAAAAGGGTATTGAAATTGACTCTAAATCCTCATGGCAGAAGAGCCCCTCTGCCATAGTCCATTGTCAGATCACGGTGAATAAAAGTCATGTATTCATAGTTAGCAGTGCTTTGCAACAGTAGGCAGAACCTTGCAAGAGAAAAACTCTTAGCAGGGTTGTTTTTTTTTAAGTGAAGGCCCCATATTGTGCATAAAAAGCTGAAGAGGAGTGGCACTCCTTGAGCATAATGCTGAAAGGCAAGGCCATGCCTTTTCAGCTGAGCGTCTCACTCCATCTGCCCCACACAGACACCTGCCTGCGCATTGATTAATTATGCTTTCTCGCAGCGACAGGCTTTCCATTCCTTTTCTCCATCACAGAAGTGAAAAAGAAATGCACAATGGAGCTCTAAAAGTCAAAAAAGATTAATTCTGATAAGTAGAAAGGCGAGATATTTACAAAAGAAGAAGAAAAAAGAGGGGAACTTGAGGCAAGAGGGGATAAAAAGAATGAGAAAAGGGACATAATGGAAAGTAATGATTTATAAAAGTCCTAGCATTACATCATCCACATACAGGGTGATGTAACCTAAAAAAATACTTTAGAGGAGAATTGATAGGAGAGACATTCTGAGGGTGATTTCCAATTTCAAGGTGCTACAGGTCAGAGGGTTTTTTCCAATCCCTGTGATCCCTCCACCATCATCACAGTCTCTGCATCGTTGCGTCCTAAGCCGTTAGTATCAAGCAGCCCATCACAAGCAAAGTGGAGGCAAATGATTCTGGCTTGGATAACAAAGCTGGAGATTACATTTCAACTTCCAGGTGACAGTTTAATTAAGGATCCTCTGGCAGGCTCAGCACCACAATAGACTTCCATTCCTCCTCTAAATGCCAATTTCCAACATCGGAGCAGCTGGCAGCTGCATGGATTCATGTGGAAATCTATTTCATGCTCGTGTTTGGTTTATTAGAAAATTCCAGGCTAAATGCGGCAAAACCACCCTGTCTGTCCAAAATGTCAGAAATTGATTTCTCACCTCCTCATCAACATTTTTAGCCAATAAAAGGCACCCTATGATTCATATGCTGTTGTGATTTTAAATGAAGAAGCAGACAGAAGCAAACAACCACTCTGACTAAAGCCCAACAGTATGGTTCCTGTTGTAGAAATCCGTTTCAATTTTCCCAATGCAGGTTTAATTATCAGTCATAATGTCACAGTACCCAAGATGGACGTGCAATATGCCACCATAGTATGAAACAATGGTATATGGATCTGTAGGAGACACATGTTTGTGTTGATCAATAATGATGAAAGAAAACATATTAAATTTGTGATCTTTTGATGAAAAAAACAACACTAACCATAATCCTAGAGTGTTACAGTAATGACTCTGATCGGGGAAGCTGACTGTTACTATTGAAATATTTATAGTGTACTGCAGTTATGCTGAGTTATTTCCACCATTAGTCTGTAAGGAGATACAGTACATTCACTTTGCCCCTGAAATCGGAGGCTTCAATTTTTTTTTTTTTTATCCGAAAATGTTTTTAACTGATTGGACAAATAAGGTTAAAATGTCATATCTGTAACACGATTTCGCTTGGTTTGAACTAGGGCTGAACAATATATCATTATCGTATCGATATCGCAATATGAAAATTCGAGATATTAATATCGAAAAGCAACGATATAAACAATATAGATTTCCCCTGCGCTAAAACTGCACTTCCCACATTCTTTTGAATTATGATGTTTTGATTTTTTTGAAAAATGCTTGGCTTTCACCAAACCCGTAGTCATATCGTATCGTATCGATATTGAGATATTTGGCATGAATATCGAGATATGAAAGTTTGTCCATATCGTTCAGCCCTAGTTTGAACACTAAACTTTAGCAGTTAAGATATACCTTACATATCTGTGGTGCAAAAATACTACTTAAGTCACAACGTGACTACTTTTAGCTAAGGGTTTAGTGTTGGCTTTACACTGTAAGATAGCTGGCACAGCAGGCTGCAGATTAAAGCATTAGTTCTGTTTTTTTTTTTTTTTTTAAGTCGGATTGCTAGTGGCTCGTGGCACTTATAAGTATGATTGCCAATAAAGGAACTTGCGACCACTGTCCCTGTGGTGAGATATCCTGGGGTGGATAGCCAGTACATAGCAGTACATGGTGCCAACAAAAACCTCGTAATCACCCCACTCATAGGTAAAAACTACTCATAAAACTATGTTGGCTTGACTATATGCTGCAGTAAAATTCTAAATACAGGAGCTTTGTTGTGTAACGACAAAGCTCCTGTATTTGGAACTTTTGTGTGTTGGGACAAAGCAGTTTTATATCCCTTGGCCATCAGCTGGTCGGGTTGTCGGAAGAAGTAGCAAACACTGATTTCACTAAAAATGAACTAAAAAGGAGTGATTTTAATTCTTGTAATGATAATATGACATTATTTGTTGTTACGAGTGGATATCTTTATGAGCAGGAGTACACGGAGGAAAAACTTTTGCTGCAGCCTGTATAATGAGCCTTTCATTGCATCACAACATAGTTACAAACAAACACAGGGGCTTTGTCAAAAAAAAGCTTTAAACTCCAAAGAACTCTAACTGCAGCGTCTTGTTGAGCCAACATAGATTTAGTGTCGTTTTAACCTATAAGTGGGTTAATTATGAGGCTTTCCATGGCAACATGTACTGTAATGTACTGGCTACCAACCACCCCTGGAAAGTCTTCTCATCTTAAGACACAAACTACACTATATTACAGCATAATGATCAACAGTATTAACACTGCTAGAGAGAAGGTCCATGTACAGTAAGTTTTACAAGTTGAACAAGCTATAACTTACAATGATGGGGACAGAAGCAGTGGCCTGCGGGATGCTTAGTTCTCTCACTCTCAGAAAAAAAAAAAATCTGTGTACACAGTCTGGTATCTTTACTTTTTCTCTCAAATCTTCAGTGTTTTTTTATGTCTCATCAAATGTTTTTAGTCATTAGTGTTTTTCGTTGGCGGTTGGCTTGTTTCAGAGCAGTTTTGGCAGTAATAGGTCAAAACTATTCCCTGGGATGTATAAAAATAGCAATGGTATCTCTTGAATCACTATCATTAAAAACAGCTGTATAATATGCCAGTGTTGATAATCCCTTCAGAATACGTGTCCATTCAGCAACAGCACCTGGATAGTGCTGTGAAAATGATGGCTCAACTATTGTAAATGATATTGACTTCATTTATCAAATAAAGAACCACCTGAAAACTTTTGGAGTTTGCTGCGGGCCAGCTGAAAGTGATCCAAGGGCCTCATTTGGCCCCCAGGCCATAGTTTGGACACCCCTGATTTAGATGCATCTATTCTCATGCCTCATATGATGGCACCCTGCTATGGTGTATATTGAGCACTGCAGGTGGTAATGTAATCCAAAACAATGATCACTTCAAACACTTATTCTCTTGGATTTGGTAAATCAGTGATGAGAGATTATTTATAGATTAATGTGATAAACCATAGGCTCCAGATCCCTGTTGAGTATGCTATACTTAGCTAACCAAGGAGCCCACTGACGGAGCCGACGGCCTAGTTATATTTTTCACTTTAAGATTTCTGTTTAATAAAGCTGTGCAAAGTAAATCCCCATTCACACACTCATACACGTGTATGTATGAGAGGAAAAGCCTCAGAGGAAGCACAGCAATAGCATTGATTTGACTGGAAATAACGATTTTAAGTTGAAGCATACTGTTAGCTCCAGCCTGTGGTTTAGCACCTAAGCAAGCTTACCACAGCATACTCAGCAATACTCCCTGTCCTTGGTAATTTCTACCTGTTGTTGCCCAAAAGGACATGTCAAAGACAGCTTCTTGTTCCCTCCGTAAAGCCAACAATTTCTATTTCCACAGTCCTGCAGAGCCATTGTGTCCCTCACCCACCTGCTATGTCTACAAGTCTGTGTCTTCCTGTTGGATGCTTGTAAGCCTGTTGCTGTTGAACTTTGGCTGCAGTCATGTCAGTGGACAGCACAGTTTACAAGACTGTAGACTTACAACAATATTACACATATTTTATTTTGTCATTAGGCGCAGACTGAAGACGGACTGTTTTAAAGCTGCTGTATGTTATTAATTTTTTGTGTCACCGGCCCAAAAATCTGATTACGTGTCAACATCTCATTAATGAAGCCCCTTGAGAGATCATTAGACATCTTTGACCATTCCTTGCTCTGTTTTAAGCCTTTGGAAAATCTAGCAAGGAACACCCACTCTTCATCCAATCAAGGCTCAGTTCAGGGACAATGTTCTTATGGGAACATCTACTAATATGTGCTTGTTATATCTAAATAAGCTTTAGCTGTAGCATAGATCGTACAAATAATGCTAACTTAATGAAGGCACATGTGGTTTGTGGCTCTTTTCTGGCCGCAGGTACATAACTGGCATTATGGTAATAGCAGCTAAAGGCACACAAACACAGTGAATTGGTTTTGCAAAGGGAAAGGGACATGGCAAGGAGCACAACTATGAAAGGGTTGTTGCAGCTACTGTACATCCTAGCTTTAAAACTGCAAAATCATGCCCTAGGCCCAGCTTACATCTGATGACTGAGATCACAGGAGCGTACTCTGACTCCACCAAGACCCTTAAGATTTTACTCTGTCTTTGGTTATTTTGTGAACAAATCTGAAATTGCAGGAACCATTTTAAGGTCTATGGCTAGCATTATTTTCATACAGTGAGTAGTTCACTGTGCAACTAAAAATAAAATGCTCTGTTGCAGAGCGTGCAATCAGGTTGCAGGCAAGAGCTTAGTCAAAACTGCTTATCAATGAATGCATTTTTTATCCTGCTGTGGAAGTGTTGAATACTTTGATACTGTCAAATTTAATGAAAGTTTGACTATTAAAATTGGATACTGCCCTATTCCAGTTCAAGATTGAATATATCAATATAAGATTTTTTTTTAAGTTTCTGGACTATCCAGTTGGGAATATTTACTTCTGGAACCAGAGCTGGCAAAAAGTGGGCTCTATTTGTTGATGTTTTTTTTTGTTATTTCTTTTTGTATGGTGCACCTCCAGACAGGATGAAATCTTTAATGTCTCATCCTAAAGTTGCTCCCAGACACAAAGCCATCGTCTTTGTTGGTGTGTCTGTCAGTGTGAACATAAAAAAGAAAAAAGGCCCACAAAGAATAATGTTTGATTCAGTCTGACTAAACCCACTCCTACCACTGCTGCAAAGTAAAATATGAGTGTATCAGATGTTGTGTCTTTACTCTGAACAGCCCACACAGAAATGTCACACTTTTTGGAACAGCATGTTATGTAGAGGGAGAAATTTAAAAGGCAAATTTTCTGAGGAGTTAAAGAAGAAAGACTTTGCATCTAATGTCAAGCCAATGACTCATTTCCCTCTTTCAGATTTGCCAAATAGACTTGATTGAAAATCCTGCCCAGTGATGAAAAAATGTTGTTCTTTTATCTTTGAGAGTGCTGGAAAAGTGCTCACGGCTGCAGACGTTCGGGGCTAAAACATGCTTTTTTATTCTCCCCGCCCTAGATCTGATTCTTCCCGGCAGGCGGTAAGATAGAGCACTATCCTCAGGCTTGCTCTGACTTTCTGATGCTCTGTACACACTGTAGGTTTGCTGTTCCAACAGGCTCTAAGGGGGCTAGTTTCAGGGCTGTGATGGCCTGGAGGACAGGTTGACACTCTCAGAACCACAAGGAAAACTAGATCAGTAGGGCCCCCTTAACCAAGAAAAAGAAAGGCCTGCTGCTCTGCATCATTTACATAAGTATGAAGCATTATGCCAGAGAAATGAATACCCTGCTATTATGATAACGACCTCTCCAGCAGCTCACAGACACCAGGGCACCTTGAGATTATACTGCAGGGCTGCATGGACGACTTGTGATGAGAAAAAAAGTGATATTTTATTCATTTAGAAAAAGATGACCCTATAACTTTCAGGGCTTGTTTGAGTTGGGAAATATGAATGCCTTAAAGATGTATCATCGTATATTTTCAAATATGACGGGGGGTAAGGCAAATTACACCCTAAACATAATGTTTTCCAAGTGACTTTTAATTCACAAACAGATTTTCAAAGCCAGAAAAAACAAATCTGTTTTTTTTAGGACCAGTTGGAATGCAGTGCTTTGATTATGGTCATTATGCCTAAGATAACAAGCTCCCATAAAAGGTCCCATATTTTACAACATACTCCTCATGGCCTTTCTACAAACAATCAGTCCCCAACATGAGCAAAATACCTCCTCTTCCTTTTTTGATTTCTCCATGTTTCAGAAAATATGTGCTTAGACAGGCCAAACACCCCAAAGATGTCATTAGGGGATATTCCCCCTCCTTAAGGTGCTTGCACATTTAACACATTTGGTCTGGACCATAGATCTCTGGTTCACTTTTTTGGAAGTTCAGTTGATTTGGGTTAGTATAAACTCTCACATGACCTCTGGTGCAGATCAAAGAACTGACCTCTGGTCCGTCAAAAAAGGGGGTCAGGGTTCACTTCCAAGCAGACGAGAGATAAGTTTGTAGTAAGTGTGAGAGCAATATGCACCAAACAAGAACCAAACAAGGCATACAAACCAAAAGAGACTGAAATGTGGCTTGGATTTGGTCCAAAACAACAGTAAAGCTAATATAGCGTTCACAGACAATAACAAGCAGAGTGCAGCTATTGTTAGCATTGCTAGGACCAGTCCTCTTAGCCAAAAATTGTAGGCTTGTACATCACCTCAATCAATATGCAAGTTCAAACCAATGCAGCCTAAATGCAGCTTTATTTTTAGTTTATGGGACACAATCCTTTCAGAATGCTTTGAGCTGCACAATGTTATCACTTGTAGCCACTTGAAGCTGGCTATGTATCGCTGGTTCATAGTGCAACAGTAAGCCAGATGGCAGGAACCAAGTCCGCCACACTGTTTGTGTGAAAGCGACCTTATACTAGGTGTTTGTCCAGCAGGCTGTAGCCTTGAAAGGAATATGTCTGTTCATTTTTGTGAAGCCTTAGTAAACATTAGAGTACAGAGCTGGAATGCTAAAGCTTTATTCACTCCTTGAAATGGGTGCGGTCAGACACAGCTCATGAAGTTTTTCTGTATACTAAAACAGGCTGTTCTGAGCAGCGCTAAAACAGAGAGATTTATTAATCCAAAATTTAGGTGGATTTTAAGAAAGTCAAAATAACATGTTTTGAGGACAAATGAGGCCAGTTGTTAAAAATTGGTATAATAACCTTTAAGGCAGTCTTACTACCTCCCCCCACATAATAACTGAATTAAATGTTTAACATTATGGCAGGTCTATTCTCACCCAATGCTGATCGTGTTTCATGATGTAACTGCAGTAGCAGAGTTGGGAGTCTCCATTCGAACTGGAAGTTTATCTTCATGGTGCTTATCTTGTGAGTTTTAGAATTGCAGCTTGCAGTATCAAGGTGTATTTTTTTAACACCAGCCTGCTATAAAATAATTATCTTTGATTTTTGTATCATATCTCCCAGCTCTAGTGCTTATTCTTTTGCCTAATATTGTAATTACAATATCACAAGGTGTCAGATTATTGCTGCAATGTCATTCAATCTTAAATATTAACAAAAGATTGAAGCACAAAAAAATCTGAAAGCTGTTTTTTGAAGATAACTAATCTGGTTTAGCAAATTAGTTCCCATGCTTAAGCTGGCTTATTACAAAGTTGAAAATAGTTTCTTTTACATCAATTTATATCCATCCCTTTGTTTGTGCACTGCATTTCTTCATAGTAAACATTATTATATATCTTCTTGAGTCCAATTAGCTATTTGAGAAGCTTTCAGGCAAACTTTATTTCTGTGTGCCTGACAATCATTTAGTTAGTCAGAGCCTAGCTTATAGTGCTGCAATCTGGTGTGTTGGACGACACAGACACCTTGTCTGCATTGCTTAAAGCATCCCTTCTTTATCTGTGCATTCTTTCCTTTTTTTGCCAGCTTTTTTAAAAAATACTAGCATTATTGAAATGTAGAGTTGGCAGAGAGGAGACCATTATAATTCAGGCACTCTCCTCATACTGGTGAAGATAAGCAGTGTGAGCGTCTGCACTCTTGTGTGAAAAGTCTGCGTTTGTGAGGGAGAAACTTTTATGGGCATGAATGATAAGTTTTCAAGGCTGTGAATTTTTCAGTTCATTCTCAGTTTTTATATGCTTTAATGTGACACCCTGCTCCTTGTATTGGCATTGTACCCGTGTAACGTGTTTGTGTCTTTGTCCTAGCGGCCTGCAAAGATCACCGTAAGGCTCTGGAGGTGTCCCAGCACTCTGAGGAGATGGGCCTGATTCTCGGTGTGTGTGCAGGAGGCCTCATTGTCCTCATCCTCCTGCTTGGCGCTGTCATCATCATAATTAAGAAAGGGTAAACTTCTACTTATAAGCACTAAGCACAAATCATGCCTCATTATACCCCAGTACACCGCACATCACCCACATTGTTTTTCTCCTCTTGTTTTTGCTAATCAGTAACTGTGCCCACAAAACTTTTGGTAAAGGTCACTCTTATTTAAGAGAGAAGCTGGACCAAAAGCCAGAGCTGTATTGTTTTCAGTCTCTCATGACGCACCAGAGGGACCAAACAACTCTCATCTGTGCAGCCCATCTGAGTGTGAAGTATTTAATTAGACGCGGATGGAATTCAATTAACCACTTAATTATGCTCTCTGAGCAGAGGACTGACCCGCAAATGAGACGCTAATTGGAAGGGAAAAGGTGTGCTTTTAGCGATTATTAGCCAATGATCCCACAGGTCTACAAAAGATCAGCTACACCTCTGGCTTTGTGTCGGTTTAGCACCCTCCAATAGGGCCTTACCATTAACTGTGGAAAGAATTGGACAATGGCAGCGTGACGTCAGCTGTTTGGAAATTAAGAGGAATTTAGAAATGCTTGGTCAGCCTATCTGTAGATGTGGCTATGCTGTGAAAACCTTCTCAACCTTACTTTGGACCAACCTACCAGGAGAGAAATAAGACAGAGCAGGGCTTAATGTTGTGTGAGCTATAGCCACGGCCCTGAGGCTTGTAGTCATGCCCTTAACTGTGCATGAATGAAACTTTTCATTAAATCAAATGGGCAAGATATTAAAAGAAATTCTCTTCTGGCTTCATTTATAAACCCTGTAGGTTGGCAAGTGGCCTTTACCTGGTCTACGTGAATAAGATATATATGAAATGCCAATACTGACATGTGGAAACAATTGAGAGTATTTTTTTGGGCGGGGAGGGGCAAATTGTATTGGATCATTATTTCAGTCTTTATCTGCCTTTTGAGAGCTCCAAACACTGCTGAAACAACCTGCTTACAAATAGTTAGCCCTGCTTTGATGGAGCTCATACTTTCAAGTTCGAATTTATTTTCTAAACCTCTGCAAATGTCATGTTAGCACAAGGCTACAAGCACAGAGTCATCAAAAATATTCATGTCTTCTGATACGTTTAATGAAAATTTGAAGCAATTGCCTTCCAATACAGAAATCATAAACATTTTAGAAATTCCAGTTCCCTCATCTCTTAGTCCATGGGATCTTCTTGAATTAGTTTTTGGTAAGATGCCCAAAATAAACTTTGTGGTAAACATAAGTTTTAAGAGGAAGTTTGAATGTCAGACATTACACTTAAAAAGCAGTTTGGAATTCATTTAATAGTCTGCACATTTAACATTGTAACATGTATCAACTTTTTCACATAAAAAGAACCTGTAAAAATCTCTCCACAATCACCTAAAGAGCACCTAAAATCACCACAGCCCCAATCCAACTCTCAGCACTTAACAGCTGTGCACTGATAAGGCATCACCGGAGTTCCTTCACATCCACTGTACCACTCGTTTCAGCTGCTTCCCTCAGGCAGCTGCTTCAGAGCACCTTTGACTAAAAAGAAAACTTACAAGAACTCTTTTATCCCCATCAAAATTGGCATTGTAAACAAGGGTAGATAGTGTACTTTACACTCCTGCTTTCCCTCGTCTATGGATCTTTAGGTGTGACTTTATGTAGGTCCTTATAATTTTATGTGAGTCTGTAAGATTTTATGAGTCTGCATGATTTTACAAGTCTAATGGATCAGACTGTTATGTTGCTTGAACCTCTGACTAAAGGTAATTTTCTGTCACTCTGAGGTAAACAATGACATTTTCTAAACCTTGTAATCTGACTTTTTCATCTGCAAAGGACAGTTGTTAACGTGACTTTCTAGGACTGCAAAGTTTGTCTTGGACAAAAATATAATCAGTTCTGGTCTTTTTTTTTTTTTTTTTTTTTTTTTTTTTAAATGTGTTAGACTTACAGTTGATTGCCATGGTCACTAAATGTATCAGGTCACACTAAGTAGTCTTTCACAGAAGGGAGTAACATGAGTTTTTCCACTGTCCGTGATTACACTTATGCCATAAAACCTGTGAAAATAGTGTTATCCAAGGTTACCTTTAGAAGGCTGTCATAGCGTCGTGTCTAATATTGAATAATGCTGACTTCAACAGTCTCTTCCTTCTCTACACATTATCTGCTGCTAAGTCACCATGACGATCGCTTAGAGAGGATTGATTGATAAATTTGCTGTGACAGGAAACCTTGTGCTACAGTCCTTGAAGTGAAACACTGAGATGTATTTGATATACAGGACAGTTTCTCTGCACCTCTTTGTTTGTTCTCTGCATGGGGAATGAAAACAAGTTACAGCTGAAATCCAATTTCAACTTCTTTGAGGAAGTAGTATCATTTGCCTTTATTCTTAAATCGATAGTCCAACATTTTTTTGTTTTTGTGTCTTTTCTCCCTCCTGAGTCCATGCCAAGCAGATAGACACTATTCTTTTGACTATGCGTGCAATAACAAGTAAGAGACAGACAAAAGTCACCCACCGCTACCTAGCTTAGCTCAAATAGCTGGAAGTCAATGGGATGTATTAGCCTGCCTCTGCCTGCGGTCATCAGATAAACTCTTCAGCAACTCTAAACAGTCCTGTGTGCCTGTTGTGACTTGTTTTTTTTACTGTGTCATGTTACATTATCATCTACTATCATTGTACTATCTTCTTCTACTCCTAAACAGAGGCCTTGCCTTGTTGACCTACTTCCGCAGCGGTTTGAGCTCGTGATGTGATGTTCGTGTATGAGTTGAGTCTTTTGAACGGCTCTTTTAATTTAATGATGAGAAAAAATTGCCTGCAAATTTAAGAATGGCTCGCAAACGTACGGCTCGCTCACAAATGCAAATCGGTTCTCATTGTTCACTTAAAAGAGCTGTTCAAAGGACGACTCGTTTGCGAACTTCACTAAACCAAGCGGAAGTAGGTCAACAAAGCAAAGCTTCTGTTTAGGAGAAGAAGAAGATAATGCAATGATAGTGGAAGATAATGTAACATAACACATTAAGAAAACAAGTCACAACAGGCACACAGGACTGTTTAGAGTTGCTGAAGAGTTTATCTGATGACTGTAGGCAGAGGCAGGCTAATTCATCCCATTGACTTCCAGCTATTTGAGCTAAGCTAGTTAGCGGTGGGTGACCTTTGTCCATCTCTTACTTCTTATTGCACGCAGAGTCAAAGGAATTGTATCTGTCTGCTTGGCGTGGACTAGGGAGTGAGGCAAGACACACAAAAAAATAAATGTTGGACTATTGCTTTAACAGTTCGCTTAACATTGCCTTCCATCTAACTCCCAGTTGTGTGTAAAACAATGATGTAAAATTCTTGCCAGAGGCAGTCAGCACAAACTACAACAAATTATTTCATTAAATAATCATGGCAGACAGGGAATAGAAGTTGTGGCTTGATTTTACACAATATGATGGGGCTAAGAAATATATAAAACACCAGAAACACGGGAACATTTTCAACACAGCATGGCATCAAATATCAGAAGTACCATGTGTTTAAAGTTGCTGACATGGGACACCTGTGTAGAACAGCTTTTTTACAAAAAATCCACTTGGATTGAAAAGGTAATCAGTGAAGGATTGAATCAATAAGCAGATTCAATAAAAGCATTGGTGTTTTTGAAATAACAAAATGATCATATTGTGTTCATAGTAGGCAATGAGGTATGGTTAATAAATAATAAGACAGCACTCATGAGGATAACAACATGTGTTTCACAATCATACCCAATGTATATATTAATGGTTGGATATTCACTGCTGTAAGTTTCCAATAATCAACATCTTTAGTTAGCTGCTAGCCACTAAGGCAATGCACTTGATTTTGCTAAGGTGTCAGAAAATGACCTTAATTCATCAGTTTTTTTCAGTTAAGGTCCTTGTTTGTAAAGTTGGTCAAGTACTTTTATTTTAAAAATCCAAACCAGGGAAGTAATTATGAAAATTATAACTTTATTTATGCAGCACCATTTAAAGCAGGTTTAAAGTGCTGCACAAAACATTACACAAAAACAACATAAGGTAAATTAAAACTAGTAGATGCTTTCAGTGGCAAATTATACTATCACTGGAGAGAAACCAGTCACACATTTAGTTACAGCTCCAACATATTTGGAATCGGAATCAGAGATGTCAAAGCATATCTGATTTCAAGCACACAAGTTTTGTTTAACATTGCAGGCTTGTTTTAGGGTGAGGAGGGGTTGTATAACTTAAAAACTATTTTTGAATCCCTTTTGACAATGTAATAGTGCAAAACTTGAGCATAGAACAGAAACAAAACTGTGATATGATAGAGAGGACATAGCAATAATCTCTTCATCGCCTGGTCTTTTTCTCATTACTAATTAGTGGTGTGCTTCTGGTACTTTTTTGTACAGTTCTGATAGCAGACTTTCACTTCTCCTCCCTGTGCTTGTATGAAAAGACTTTTGCCAAAATCATGTTAACAATAAAGATGAAGATTAATTTCTCCTTTAATTTTTTTTTACATTTTCCGTAAATACAGAAAAAGTGTGTTTCTTGTTTGTTTTTTTTGTTTGTTTATAGCCACAATTACTGCAAGGTGAAAATCTGATACTGTGTCAGCCCTAACTGGTATTAATGAAATCCATTCAATTCTGATCTCTTGATTGGTCTCGTACTCTGACGCATGTTTCACATGATCAAGCTCATCAAAAGATGCTGTTCATTTCACTGTAATCAATACACTCTACAATCAGCTGACATTGCTTTCATCTTACATCTCTTCTTTCTCCTGATTTTTGTTTGTCTTTGTTTTGTTTTATTTTTGTTTCCTACTTCTCCTGCACTCTTGCCAGAAGGGACTACTACTCTTATTATCCGTAAGTGACTTTGCTTTCCATCATCCTGTGATCCATCATAAACATGCATGTGCTTTGGCTGTGTATGACATATTTTTCGACAGAAAACATGAGCCAGTTGGTCTTCTTTTAGACTATTACACACTAAATCTCCTAGTTCTTACTTCTGTCCTAAAATAAACATTTTTCTTCCTCTTCTTGTCTCCATCTGTTCTACCCGTTCTCCTACCCAAAACCTCTTCCATCTTCTTCTAAATCCACCAACAGGAAACAAGTGAACATGAATAAGACACCCATTACCTACCGGCAGGAGAAGAGCCATTTGGGCTCCATGGAGCGCAGTTTCACAGACCAGAGCACCCTACAGGAGGATGAAAGGATGGCTCTTTCTTTCATGGATGCACACACCTGCGGCACACGAAGTAAGACTCACACAGACAGCACAGTGCACACAAAGCCACCACAGCCACACAACACAATTTCAGACTTGATGTACATCATGGCTCACTTTGTGATCTTGTTGACCGTCACTCATTCACTCCATAAACATGTGAATCATTCTGCAATGGTTATCATGCTGTATAAAAAATAGTCTGTTCCACGGCTTACCTGCAGCTATTCAGTGAGTCACACAAGATTGAAAAAAAGGAGAGCTTCACAAGTGAGAAAACATATTTGAATGAATCAAAACAGATGAATTGTCACTACATTTTATCTTGATCTGCCATCTTACGTTGTCAGTTTAACCGAGAGGGAAAGACAGATGTGTTTACTTTGAAGTTGGTACTGATCTTGGTCTGCTTCATTCGTCAACTGGGACAGGGCTGCTGTCACATCTGTGTAAGACCTGTCATGAAGATGTTCTTACCAAGACAAACCTTATTAAGCAGTTACATTGCTGTATGTGTCCATTTAAACAAATTTGCTGTTAGTTAAGGTGTATATGTTTTTATGCATTTGTTTTGGTGGCAGCCAAGAGTGGGGGCATTATGTCATCAGGTTTTCTGTATGTATGTCTCCGCTGCTTTAATGATCTCAGAGGAGCATGGAGAGATATTCTTAAAACTTTCTTGAAGTGTCCACTCACGCTCAAGGCTGAAACACAAACCCCACTCCCAATGAAGTTTGAACACTGTGTGAAATGTAAATGAAAACAGAAAATAATGATTTGTAGATCCTTATCAGCTTGTATTCAATTGAATAAAATACAAAGAAGATATATTTAATGTACAAAATGATAAACTTTATGTTTTTTTTGCAAATTTTCACCAATTTTGAATTTGATGCCTGCAGCATATTCCAAAAATGCTGGGACAAGCACAACGAAAGACTGTGAAAGTAGATGAATGCTAAAAAAAAACCTGTTTGGAACATTTCACAGGTGAAAAGGTTGATTGGAAACAGGTGAGTGTCATAATTGTGTATAACATGAGCATCGCCTAAAGGCTCATAGATTCCCAAGGATGGGGTGAGGTTCCCCACTCTGTGAACAACTTTCAATTGCAAAGAATAAAGTGATTTCATCATCTACAGTCTATATAATATCATTAAAAGACCTGGAGAAATATCTGCACATAAGCAGCAAGTCCAAAAAGCAACATTGAATGCCTGTGACCTTCGATTCCTTTAACATACGCTGCATTAAAAACAAACATCTTCAAAAATGCACTTTTTACAAAAAGCCTTGAGAGATTTTGTTCAATTCAAACATCCACTTGACACAAGGATGAACCGGTTAGATTTTTGATGTCCAAGGTCAAGGTCAGTGTGATATCTTGAGGACACATACATTGATTTTTGTCTGACAGTTTTGGACTCTAAGGGTCAAGGTCACTGGACCCCATATCTATTGCTTGCCTGTGGTCGTATTTCTAAAATACTTTTGGGGACTTTCCTAAAACTTTGCTTAAGACAGTAAATCTTTTCTCAGATTTTTTCCAAGCTTTGTTTAAATGTCTGTTTTTGATGAGATGATGAACTGAATAGATTTTGGATGTTTTAAGTCAAAGATCAAGGTCATGGGGCACCATATTCATAAGTTGAATGTGGACGCGATTTCTCTAAAAGGCTCTGAGGGTATTTATGGCAAACTTTGCAAATTCTGGACTTCAAAGTCCTAGGTCATTCTTCCCCATGTTCATCAGTTGCTTGTATGCACAATATCTTAAAAAAAGCTTTGGAAATTTTCTTCAAACTTTGCTCTAAAGTCTGCTCTTATTCAAGGATGAATTGATTAGATTCTGGGTGTCAGTGGTCAAAAGTTAAGGTCATAGAGCCTCATGTCCATCCTCTGCTTGTCAACACTTTAACACAAAAACACTTCTTGAGCTTCAACTCTACTTTACTGTTAAACTTTCAGAGACACAGAAACCGTAAGGCAGTGCTTCTAGTTTAAAGCCATGGTGTGTAGTTCAAAATCAAGTGTAAGAAAACATATTTAATGTTTCATTTAAAACCTGTCTCCTATCTGAATTCTCCAGCCTGAGTCACACTGAAAGTACAAAATTGTGCTTGTATTGTAGGCGATGCCCGTAGCTCAGTGAATGAGGCCAGCAGTCTGCTTGGAGGCTCCCCGAGGCATCAGTGCGGACGTAAAGGCTCGCCCTACCACACAGGACAACTTCACCCTGCTGTCCGAGTGGCTGACCTTCTCCAGCACATCAACCAGATGAAGACCGCCGAGGGCTATGGCTTTAAACAGGAGTACGAGGTGAGAGGGCGCCATTACACTCCTCACTTACTCTCTGACAACAATGACAGCTATCACAGTTTACTCTGGCGATGTTAAAAAAACCCCAGCATGAACCAGTGTCAGACACCTTTGACTACCATGAAAGAAACTCGAGAGCAGCATTAATTCTGAGGGAAGTGGAATGTAAAGGACTGTATTTACAATGTGATTGTACTCTCAAGTGACCAATGTTTGCTGTAAATTCAACAGCATGACTAAAAAGTTTTTTGTTTTTTTTTAAATTAAAAGTTTAGTGTGTGCAAGAGGCAGTTTCACTAAAATGCAGTGGTATACCAGAGTCAAAATTGAGGTCTTGCTCACCCTCACGTCATTGTCATACTGCAATAGAAACTGCTCTTGTTACCTGCACATTTATATGACCTTTCAAAAGTTTAATTAGTTTCTATACTGAGCTTGTCAGTGATGTTATAACATCTCATTCCTCATGGGAAGAGGCATGATTTATACATATTTTCTCTGACATCCTGTGATGTCTGTTTGCTATAGTGTTCTGTGTAGTATTTATGGAAACACAAATGTCATAGAGAAGTTGTTGTGCAGGCTTCTTATCAGCACATAGCACATGAGAAGTTCCACTGAAGTTAGTTCAAAGACATTTAAAGACTGAAGCAGCTCTGCCTGCTTTTATCAGTGATGAACAAGGTCGACATCTTCATTAAAACTGCTAGGTATGTACTGTAGATGATAAGTGCATGCCTTATTGTTAATTAACAGTGGATTAGTTATCTGCCATTTAAATCATTAATAAAGAAGCTTGCAGATTATGCATGCAACATCTATTATTTTACCATCCATATATCCATGAAAAATGATGGATGGTCATGGACTTACTTCCCAAGGACAAATTCATGTGGTCCATCCATCTAAAAATTCTTTGTATCAGTCCATCCAAAAACCCCTGTATCTATTTGTCCATCCAAACATCCTGCTATCAAACCATCCAGTCATTTTTGTAGAATTTTACAGGCTTCAATTCAAAGCTGCATAAATGCAAAACTTTTCACAATCTCCATCCAGCTATCCATCCATCCATCCATCCATCAATGCAATTATCATACTGAGCTGAAAATAGGCATAAGGTAATACCGTGCTGCCATGACTCACTTTTTAGTACTGGATGAACTCCAAATTCCACAAGTTTGCTGCAGTTCTTGTCCTACCAAGGCCAGGTGCAAACACGCAAACCTCTTATTTCTGTGTAAGGATTCTTTCGTCTACAGCTCAGAGTTGTTAAATGAAAAGGAAAAATTCTTGCAAAGACGAGAGAAAAACTGCTCTGTATGGGTTAACTCATCTACCATAAGGTGCGGTACATAGGCTGCACTGGTATACTCCCATGTCTTTTTAATCATAGCCCTGCTAACACAGTAGAGCAAGCTGTCAGGTTAACAGCTTGAGAGTGTAGGAGTTAAAAAAAAAGTGAAAGCATTGTTGTTTAGGACACAACTCTACCTGGTGCCCTGGGGAAAAACAGAAGCCAGCCCATGGACTTGGCTCAAGAAGAGCCAACCTTAATTGGAAACATTGTTAGGGGGTGGAAAGACTGTTTTTGAGGAAGTCTTAAATCCCCAAAAATAAACCCCCTATTTTTCCAGGTAGTGCCTGAAGATTCTGGAAATGTTTGTGCTTGTTTACTCAGAGTAGGGTTTTCTATCAAAAAGTGCTCATGAAAGAACAGGCTAATGCCCAACAAGACGTACTACCAATTTTGATCTCCTCACGGCAGATAAGTGGATCACCTTCAAACCTTTCCTAAATAATTGGCATGTGGCAAAAAATCTTGATCTCTCTTAATAAACTCAAAAAATTGATAAACAAAAACATAACATTAGGTTTGCCCATCATAAACACAAAACAATAAACATTTAATAATAATTGAGAGCACTGACTCAACACAGTTACTGTACCGAGACAACAACCTATGCAGAATAATACAGAAATATGCACAACTGTTCTGATCAAAACAGTACCACATGGAATCTTGAACTTTTCATCATGTTGTTCTTGTCTGCTTTCTTTTAATAAACATTCATGATGTGGATACTTACAGGCAGGTAGGAAAGAACTGAAACTTTGCAGGAACTTGAAGGGTTTCTTTTTTTCTTATTTTATGGCAACTAAGGAAACTGGGCAGTAACGCAGATTACTTTAATTGCAAATCTGTTGCCCTTTGTTATTTGATACAACCAAATACTTATTTCATTGCTCTAACCAATTATTTTTAAGGTGCTATCTCTGACACTGTTCTGTTCACCTTGCATAGCAGCAATTTTTGATTCACAAGGTTCCATATCTAATCAATCATCACCATGTGTCCCTGGTCAGAAACTGAGTGGAATAATAAGTATTCTTTGTGCAGAAAAAGGCAGTGCATCCAAAGCTTAGTTTCTTTTTGTTGAAAGTCAGAAGCGACTGCCAGACTCTTACTGGCTTGTAATGGATGTGACAGAGAGAATATTTATACAATGACCTTCCAGATTTTTCCAGGTGGAAGTGAAATTAATCCCATGACTTTGAAACAGATCATATGGCTTCTGGTTATAACACTGTATGTAACAAATTATAACACAAAACCTTTAGTAATGGCATAAGCAGCTCCAATTTAAAGAAAACTATTTGCAATATCTAAATGGATTGATGAAGAGCCTAAATATGGAGTACATCTGTTACCTTGATGCACTGTGAGTCAACCGTGAGAGGGATGTTGTCTAATTACTACATGTGGTGGATGACTGCTATCTCAGAGTGGCCATTTTAGCTCTAAAATGGCTCTTGCCAGAGTGGTGTGGGAGGCCATCAATCCTCCTCAGACGTCATTTGCGCACTCTCCTCACCACCCAGTGAAATTAATTAGCAGGGTTAAAAAGGCATCTGGACCACACAGTTACTGCACATATGAATAAATCATCCTCATTTGGGCCAAAGGAAGACCTCTGTCATGATGGCAGGCCTGATGAGGTTACACTTCTCTGAAGGCTTCTTAGCTTTTTGATGTCAAATGCTAACAGATCATAGGGTGGAAAAGAGAAAGGATGAGTGGAATGACAAGGAGGATGAAAAAGTGCAAAGACAGAATTATGGGGAAAAGATCTCCCATGGCCTCCTATCTCCAAATAACATCCTCCCCATCCTAATGTTAGTATTTACCATCCTGTGCAAAAAAGTATACAATGTGAGAGCTATAATTCCCAAAGGTTACCATCAGACTGTGAAACACAGCATTCTCTTAACCACTGGGGATACTTGCTGTTTTTTCCAGCATGTGGGATGAAGAGCTTGGATCCTCACATCCCCTGCATAATTGAAGCTCCATAATGTTCCTGCTTATGCCCATATGAATTCCATCCATAAAGATCGGTCATATTCTTGGCTATGAATTCCTGGTGTACAGAATTAATGATGGCTAAGACTCTACTCCAACAGATTGACCATTGCAGTGCATATGGATGCAGGGAGCACTGATGACGGAGAATGTTTCTTGCATCAGAAGCTGCTGTGCTCTACAGCCATAGAGCAGTTATCAGAAGACTTCAGCTCTATGTAGGAGTACATGTGGGAAGTTGAACAAAACAAACAGAAAAAGATAATTGAGTATGTCAGCATTATTCATCAGTAGTTATCTGCAGTGGAGTGCAGCTAAAAACCTGTCATGTTAACACTCTAATACCATTTTCCATTAAGGGTTGGCTTTAAGGGCCTGGTTACACCTACTGGTGCAGTTGACCAACCCAAAAAGGCTGTGATATAATAACCTTTCCTTGGTCATACTTTTATGACTCATAATTGGTCTGTGAATGCTGTCCAGCACCTTTCTTTCACAGGAAATATGCAAGGACATTATACTGCTGTCATGTGTAGTTTTGACCAATCAAATTAGGTGATTTTATGCTGCCCAGGCAAAATGGTGAGGGGACAGAGGAGCGAGTGTGACATCATATCACTAAACTGGGAAGCTAAAGGATCCTTAGAAACAGAGAGAGAGAGAGCTGCAGGTGAAGAACAGGATAAAACAACAAGGTAAAAGCAAGACAATAATTCAAAGATTAAGGATCTCCTTTCCCCTTATCCACTATGACATACCACATCTGATAAGAGTCTCATTTGGTTTTGTTTAATTAGAATAACACAGCAGAAAAGGAAACAGGAGGCTGTGCTGAATGCCCCAATCTGGTTTAATTGACTCTTAATTGTCTAAAGAGCACTAAAACACAGATTATGTCGACATAAGGTCTTAGTTTGACAATGTGAGCCATGTTGTACAAATGTTCACTGCAGTTTGGGGCATGTTGGTCTACAGTGCGTGCTGTCTGGCTGGTGTTTAGCTATTTACACGGCAGAGTCAAGTTTTTGGTCTGAATTTGTCTCCTTTTCTTCCCTCCCCAGCCCTCTTCATGGGCTGTTTTTCCAGATGACTAGGGAAATATATTCTGTAGAGTGTACACTGAACTGTCTGTCTGGTGTGTCAGGTTAATCTGAACCATAACCCAGTTATGGCTCCTGGTTATGACCCACCAAGAACTGCAGCACTGTTTTCAGCTAGCTATTCTTATGAAATGCAACACAAATTTGTTTAAATGACAAAATTGCCCCCAGAATAACTGGAATATTGTGACAAAAGATGGAGCATCTGCAGCTTTATACTTGCTGCATAAAAGTGCGTAGGCACCCTAGACAGTGAAACATCCACCAACGGCTTCAAAGTCTCAACCTCCCATTTATTTATAATTTGGCTTTTTTTTTTTTTTTTTTTTAAAGACAGATTCTCAGCTGTAGTGCATAAATCACTACTACTGTCCACATTCATATCTAATACTGTAAGGGTATGCAGCTTAGATGAATGTAAAACTCAAAGATAAGCACTTTGCACAGAGCATTTACACAAAAGTGCTGCAACAAAGCTCCGTCATTATACTTCAAGACGTTATGATTAATTATGTGAAGAATGGTATTTGTGTTGATTATCTTTTGGGTGCACAGGGACAGCAGAGAGCAGTTAAAACCCATTGGCATTTCACTGAGCAGCGCTGAACTGACCTATCATCTCAGAGCAGACCAGTCAACAATCAGAATGAACTGGGGCCACATGGGAAAAGGGACTGTGAAGTGGCAGGAGCTTCAATAGATCATCTAATACCGAGTGAGAATACATCTGGATCAGGGGTAACCTCTCAAATTCAATTTTTTTTCTCATAATTTAAGAGCTCCTGCACTTTGGGATTGCATCGGTTATGATAAAAATAATAAAAGTAGACATTGGATGATTTTTAATTGTGCTGAAGCAATGAGGTTTTCAAGTTTCAAAACATATGACTACCTTAACAAGTGTTATTATTATTAATGAGTTCCTTGGGTCTTGTTGATGTAGCACTGCAGAGATTTTTAGTTTCTTTTTTTTGCTTTATTATACTTCAGTGTTTCAGTCCTGGAATGAACCTTAAACAGAGAAATGTTTTGTTTTGCAGAACAATGCTCCCCCCTCTCCTCTTGTTGTTGTTGCAGCAGCTGCTACCTCTAGCTGTACTTTTCAGGTCACATAATGAAAGGCCTACATCTCTGAATACCTTCCCTTAGTGTAGCTATCGCAGCTTAGACTCGTGTTCACTCTCCAGGGAGGAGTCCATCGCGGTCACCCTGTAGCATTCATGAAAAAGAGAAAACATCTTTTGTCTGTGGTTCATGGTTTTCCCCTCTGGAACTCTTGCTTGTAGACTCATTAAACTGTCCCTCACGGGCAAAACACACTCAGCTGAAAAAATCAATACACACCTCTTTGTTATTTTTTTCCTCTCTGTGCTCGGGTATGTGTTTTGATAGAGTGTCTCTCTCCATTATAAAGGAAAATGATGAGCAGTATCATATTACACTCCCCTGGCAGGTATAGGTTTTTATTTCCCTGAAGAGTACCTATGTTGTGTAAACTGATCAAGAATTTACGCCGAGTTGTAAAGGGGGCCTGTGTGTGGCAGCTGCTGTCACTGAAGTCATATTCCCACAGCAGAAGTATACAAGAAAACAACAGCGAAGATTTAGAGAAGAACTCAAACTTTTGATGTTCCACTTTTTACCTTAAGGGTGAGGTTATCTCTGATGATGGACTCATTGGGTTCAAGTTTAGTTGAAGCTGAGAGTTACTGCAATGATGTACTTACTTCAAGAAGTTACCCAATGACAGTTTTTTAGCATAAAAAAATATGATCTTTATTTATTTTTTCAAAAGTTTAACCATCACTTAAATTATCCAACTCTGATTGTATTATCATTTGAATATGATGATATAATGAATCAAACAACTCCGATCCTTGTCATTTTGAAAGTATGCCATAAAACAATGATACTACACAGCCTACAAACCTTTAAACTTCCCACATCAAGACTTGACTGGTATTGCCCCTGGACTGTAGACATCTGTTGATATCAAGTAAAGATCTGATATCTGTAGTAAATTTATACCTGTCCAGCAGTGACAGGAGACATTGTAATATGAAAAGCCGCACAGTTTTCAACTTTGCAAAACAAAGTTAAAAAATGTAAAAATAAATAAATAAATAAATAAAAACTGACTATCACAATCTGTACATTCTGATTTACAACATGTACACTGTTTAAAAGCAAGGATGCAATTAAGTAAATCAATAAATATACAAACAAACAACAAAAACGCTAGCGAGAGCATATTTAGTTTCGGCGTAGTAATGTGATATGAATCTGTTGCTGGTGCGTTTCAAAAGTCATGTGTTGGCAGACTGAGTAATTTGATTTGCTGTGCTTATCAGGGTCTCATGGCACTGAAATTCTTTCAGGCTTCCAGCTGCTTTGGATAATGGAATTTTTTGTGTCTATTCTGAGCACTCTGGCTTGACTGCTGCTGGACTGGATTTAGGTGTGATTTTAACCAATGTACCAAAAAATGTATCTGGATAACATTACAACCCTGCCTTTAAAATGGCATCTCAATCTGCTGTCACAATGAGCCTTTGTTGACAATAAGCTGTATTGTAAGCAACCAATGCTGTGCACTCCTTTTATGTCTTTTTCATGTTGCTGGCAATGTCTCTCAAAGTGTCATTTATTTAAGAAAATGCGTATTCTTGAGGGCAGCTGAAATTGTTTAGTGTTAACCATTGAAGTTTTTAGTTGGTAGTTCTGGACTGTGTAGTAAAGTATAGCTCTAGGCATCTTAGCTGAAGCTTAAAGCTTTAAAATCCATTAAGTTTGTCAACTGACCTTTTTACGTTTCTGTGTGGACATGCATGTTACTCTCAAACACACACACACACACCTCCACACGTGTTCAAATCAAATTTTTAAAACAGAAATAAGCATCTTTACAGCCTAGCCCAGAGATCAGCAACCTGCAGCTCTGGAGCCACATGCAGCTCTTTTGCCCCTCACCAGTGGCTCTCTGGACGTTGAAGACAAAAAAGCAAAACCATCAGTTTTCTTGCATTAAACTCTGATGTATTGGTGTTATTTCTGCATGTTTTGGCACTATCTGCAAAAATGTGTGTTATTATTATAATTATTATTTCTTTGTTTTTTACTTCTTGTCAACATTAATGTGCGTCATGTGTGCACCTCACATAGCCTCTGTGAGACCTGCAGCAGCTTACTGCTGCATCTTTAGCTGTGAACCTACCTATTACATAGTTTTAAACATTTTAAGTAGCTAATCTAGCCGATGTTTTGATGACCTCTCTTACTTTAAAAACATAAACTGCTGCTGTGAAGGGATGGAGGGTCACATTTTTTAAAACGGAGGCGTGTTGGTGATGAAGCTTCATACGAGACAAGAGAAATGGGGAAAATTCAGTGCAACTGTGACCTTGTTTTTGAAGTGGGGGGATTTTTACACAGAAATATCAGGTGGATGTTTTTTTTTAACTCCATGTCTGCTGTGTGATATGATAGCTGTCAGTCTCTCTCTCTCTCATTCAGTAACTACAAACTCAGGTGTGTGTGAGTTACTGTGTTACATGTTCATCTGACATATTTTTGAAATGACATCAAGATTGATTGTTATAAAAAAGAGATCAGAATGCAGGCAAGAAATGACTTAAGTTTAAAATGTCAGGGATAGACCCTCTGACTCCCATCTCACCTGATGATGTCAAATCAATATTTATGATTTTCATGAATAAAACAATAATAGTAAGAATAACAGACACAGGCTAATATTAATGGACTAAAATTTGTGTATTACTCACCATTGTTTTCATTGTAGTTCTAAATTCATTAATGCAATATAATATGGTGTAACAATAATACCAAATTAAATCAACAAAAATACATGACCCTTTATATAGCAGTCATGTCAAGTGGTAAAGCAATTTTCTTATAGATCTAATGTCATTATAATGATGCTGCTGCTGTCTTCATTTTAAGGCTCAAATGTGTTTTGTGGGTCCAGACAGATTTTTTTTGGCGGGAGTGGCGGGCAAAACGGGCGTTTGATTGGAAAGGTTCCAAAACCCTGGCCTAGCCCATAGCATTGTTTTGGGCTGAATAATAAATAAATATCTCAATGTCCCCTCACCGTAAGTATCATTTTTATAACCAAATCTGCTTTGATTTTATGCAGGATTTAAATTTATACATAGAGACATAAGTAAGATAACTACAAGCCCTCCCCTTCGCGCTTTTAATCAGACAGCTTTAAGTTTGGTCTTTGCATGCTCTGTTTGTCTGGTATAAGAATAATCCAAGGTGACTTTCTCATTAACAGCTCATTTACTTTGTTCTAAAAGAAAACAGAAAGCGGTAGCCTTTTTCTTTGGATCATTTCATGCCCACACTGCAGTACTGTAAACAAGCTGTTTTAGTCAGCTACTGACAGTATAAAGAGTGTGACAGGGAGAAGTCCTACTTGTTGTCTTGAGGACAGAGGTGCAGTATTGCATAGAGAACAAATGTTAAACACACAAAAAAAATATTTAGAGCTCAAAAACCAAAATATGTCCTATTTAAGTACAAAAAAGCAGCCAAAAGATTGCACTGCTCATAATTATTTTTAAATTGTATTTTTTGTGCTGGAAGTTGAGTGTAATATAAAATATATTTCAAGATGCTGTATCTAATAAAACTTAAAATCTATGAGCCTGTCAGTCTAGAAGAGAACAGCATGTGTGCACTTCAGTTTGAGTACACACTGAATTAAACTGAACAAATATATAAACTCCCCATCTCAAACTTTTGAGTTTTTATCAACATTAAGGTTATGCAATACATGAAGTGAATCAAAATTCAATTTTGTTAATGACTAACCTTCAGAGCACCATCCATTACATCTTGATATTGGCATCTGTAAAGGAGTGATAATCCTTTGAACACGATGGGGTTCAGCTTGAAGAAATTGAATTTTCAATAACTTTTGTGTCCACCATTCTTGCTCTCAGAGCAACACATCTCCTTCACATGGAGTTGATCAGGTTGTCTGTTGTGGCCTGTGAAATGTTCTTCCATTCTTCCCGGAGGGCCACACGGAGCTGGCGCACATTATCAGGAACTGGAACACGGTCGATCCAGAACATCCCAAAGATGCTCTATGGGCGACATGTCCGGCCTTTCATCCGATAGTGAACATTTAGCATGACCTGAGACATCTGAGGCATGATGACTTTTGACAAAATTTGACTTTTGGGGTGGCCTGTTTTTGTACCTAGTATAAGGAGTGTCTGGAAACTTCTCATTCTGTTTGAGCACAGTCTGGAAATGCCATACCCATGTACTGAGTGAAATCACTGCATCACTGAGCAAATGCTGACTGACAGAGAAATGGATTAAAAAATGGCACACAAATCAAGAGAAATATCCCTATCGTACAAGTAAAAGTCAACATATGTTCTTTTAGAGTTGTTAACTCCATGTGGCATCAACATTTGACATGGGACGTTTATATTTTTGTTCTGTGTAGTATTTACATACCTTAACTTGCCCATGCTCAAATTGATGAATGCAGATTGTTGCATGATAATGACAGTCCACCCAAATTTTGGTCGTACACACATTTGATAAATAAGGGCCATTGTGTTTTTCCTCTCCCTTCTCCTGAGGTGAAGTATTTAAAATCATAAGAAAGAGAAGATGAGTCAGTCAGGGAGATGAGTAATGAAGAGAGTTGAAAGCCAAAAAAAAAAAATCTCAATCAATTCAGAGAAAGATTGAGATCCAAAGAGAAAGAAAGCACAGAAAGAGGAGGGAAAATGAGGAGGAGGGTGTAATCCCAGGCAGGATTTGACTGGTGCTTGGCTCTCTGGGGGAGAACTGCGTTGTAATCCCCTGCTCAGCATGCAGACTTGGGCAGAGTTTCACCAAATTCCCCTTGTGGCTGGAAACCACAGGGGGTAGACTTGTATGAACATGAGTGTCTGTGTGTGTATGTGTGTTAATGTATCTGAAGGAGCTCATGCAAACTTGATTCGTCCCAACAGTGGACACCGTAAAGTAGTTTATAACACACGGGAGATAGTTGGGGAGTGTATTCATGCAGACAGGTATATGATGGGGAATGAGGAAAGGTTTACTAAGTGTGATATCTTATAATTTGGCTCTGCAGACAACTGGCAAGCAGGTGGTAGACAGTTTTTCTGCCTTCCATGCTAATTACCAGACTTACCAACATACATTAAAGTTATGAGTAAACTTAAAATATAGTTATGCAACAGTTACCATCTGTTAAAAGTCAGCCTATTGTATGGTAAACTACAACTAATTACACATCAGGACAGGGGAAACAGATTGACTTTTTTACTCTTTTGTGGTTCCTTTTTCCTTTCCTCATAGGGAGAGTTCAGTTTTTTTGAAGTGGGGTTGTATGAGCTCCATATGGCCACTAAGTACATAAGATGCAGTAGAAAGTTCTCTCCTCTCTCTCAGTAAGCCACAATTTGTAAAAGTTTATGACGCAGAGCCAGCCGCAGACAGGGAAGTATTGTACCAAATACAAAGGGTATTTTCTCTGCCTACAAGAACTCCCATCAACAAATAGTACCACAGTTTACGAGTACGCTACCTAGAAATTTTTTGGAGTGCATTAACTTTCCGGAAATATAAAGTTTATCTGGAACTAACCGACTCACATCACGTATTCCTACACGCAGTTGTCGTAGTTCTTTGCTTTATCAGCAACAGGTGTGCTGACTAGAAATGCACATTTTGCCCATGGTTTGTAGAGGGGAACTCCTCTAGGTAAAGTGGGTTCAAGGGGGTTGGAGGGAAGTTTAAGTAACATGGATGACCTGCAGCTGTGTACTTGCTTGACTCCAAATGCTTTATCCTTTACCAACCATCCACAGAAATAACATCATTCAACAGAAATGCTAATTTTATACCAATTAAACCCAATTTAATTGCAGTTCAACAAATTCTACCGTATTAATCCACATCAGTCCTTTCCACCTAATGATCATTATACTTATTAATGTTAATATTATAATGACCTCTCTATCCAGGGTTGTTATTTCTAATACCACTGTAATAACTACCTTTACGACCATATAGAGAGAGGGAGTCACGCCTCAAGGAGCTCATCTCTTGCAAGAGACAAATATAATTACAAATTTATGGTCAAGGCATCTATAAATTTAACACTTTCCTGTATTCTAATATTAGTCCTTTTATCTCTGCCCTACTGCTCTTCAACATGAGTATGGTTTGGCTTAAGATGTCCCACTGCTTCCTCTGCTGTTTTGATTCAAGTTTACTTTACATCGTGTCCTAACTAAACATGACACACACAAATGTCAATAACAAAATCAGGCTGGTTCATTAAGCCTTTATATTACCATTCGTATCTGAGATCAGCCCTTATTTGCAATGATGTCAGGAGAACAAACAACAAATTACATTAAAGATTGCATATTTAGCATTTTCAATAAATTTGAACATATATATTTTTGATTTTTTTGCCTCTCAGACATTGTTTTTTGGCATGCACATAAACCTGTTTGTTTAGCCCTGCACAGAACAGGCTGTTTTTGTGTAAATCCTCATAAACGGTGTCTGACCACGCCCATTTAAAGTGGTAGATGTGGCCTTGGCCTTTCAGCTCTGTGTTTTTATGTGTACTGTGGCTGCCCAAACATGCTTACGTGTCCTGTCTGAATGTAAGCATCTGATGTTGCAGTGCATGGAGCAGCATTTCACACCTGCTGTCCACACTGCATCCGTTAAAAATGTAATTCCTTTGTTTCCCCTTGTAAACAGTACATCAAGTGCTTTCACTGTAGAGGAGGAGAAACTGCCATGAAGTGCTTTGTATAGATAAGGGGCGTCTCAGTGGCTCAATAATACAAATCTCTCTGTAAGCCACGGTTTCTCCCTTGTGTTGAAAGTGAAAGTAAATCATTTTACTCACAGAGATAGAGGAATGCTTTGCTATTTTCGCCATGTTGAACAGATAAAAAAGCTTTGCAGAGTGAGAACAGCCACAGGAAACCAGAGAAATCCCTTCTGCACCTTGTCAAAATCCCTCTTTCTTCGTTCCTCTTGCAATGCACACCTCTACTGGAGCTGCATGTGAGCCAAACAGAGAGTGTCTTTTATCAAGGGGAGGTGGCATATCCCTAAATGGCATAATTTTGGAATTTTTTTAAACTATTGCTGGCACACATTTTCTTAAAGGTAGTACAAGTACCAGAGGGGGAGGGATTTTTCTAATGTTCATGTTTAAAGAATATTAAAAGGGTATTTTACACAATATGGGACCATTAAAACAAATAAAGGAGACACAAAAACTGACAATAGAGAGTTAAATAAACATGAGCAAAGAAAAACAATACAGGTTATGTTATCACTCACCAAACAGACATTTAAATGTTATAACACTGAATGTTTTGTTTTGTTTTTAGTTTTTCAGCTTGTGTATCTGTGTCTCTGTGCAGAGTTTCTTTGATGGCTGGGACTGCACAAAGAAGAAGGACAAAACCAAAGGCAGGAATGACACTTTGCTAGGATGTAAGTTGTCAAAAACATTTATTTCAGTTTTAATACAGAAAATGCTCTGCAAATATTGTATTTTAACACACTCTCTCTCTTTTATTTGTTTTTGCTTCAGATGACCGTCACAGAGTAAAGCTCCACCCTCTCCTGGGAGACCCCAACTCAGACTACATTAACGCTAACTACATTGACGTAAGTCTAATCCACTTTTTCTGCCTCTGTTGCCATGAGACCCAAACAGGGAGTCAATCTCTCACCCCGTGCAGAGCCACAGTCCATCTCTGTCATTCCTGTATGCTCACCAGTCTGCTGGCCCACTTTCACCTGGACGCTTTCATCCAATCAAACACACTTCCTGTTGGTGTTTTGCCAGATGCCATGGTTGTCAATTGCTTCAACGAATCCCCTGACCTGGATCAGCCCTGCTACCACTTTTATTAAAACAGAGTGCAATAAATGCATTTAATTCTTTCAGAGGACATAACCCTCTCTGTAAGGCAGCACAAATCCCCCAAAATTAAATCGACTTGATTAATGTTATTCAACCGCTGGATGGGGCCTGGGGGAGATGATCCTTTCCACTGCTCACCTTAAATGTCGACAACACATGCAGCTGCGCAGTTACATTCCCACTGATCACATGAAATACATGTTTCTGTTGCTAGCGTGTCTCACACAGTCTCATTCATGTGTTTCATTCATAAAAGCTAGAGGAGGCTGTTTTTTCAGGAGGCTTGACTGTGGATTCACTGACGAAATAAACCAAGATATTTCGTGGGATTTTACTGCAAGATGTGAACTTAAATAATGGTCCCTGTGTGGATTTGCTCTCACTGTCGCAGTTGTTGCTTAAATAGAAGGTATGTCAAGGGAGGTTTGGTGATTGGAAAGTTCTTTATTCTACAAGATTCATTTTGCTTGCCTTGCTTTGGGACTGCTGTTTAGTAAAACAGCACAGTTCCCCCACTCCTCTGAGGGTCTGATAAGAAGGAGATCCTGTCTCTTTCTCTTAGATTTACAAAATAACTATGTTTTAAACTGCCACATATTTATTTTTCAGTCAGAGAAAATAACCAGGTACATAAAACACTGGGAAAATTTCTTCTCTGGTCTTAATTGTGTCGTCAAAAATGCTTGACACTCCCAACCCCTTTTCCTCTCTTTCATCTCTCTGTTATGGTCTGCCATTGGTGAGATGCTTTTAGAGAGTTCATTAGACTGAGAGGGTGTTAAAAACCTGGCCTGCTGTCAGGACTGATGATTGTGAGGGTCTCCATTAGCGATCAGGGCACAGAGGTGCCAGCATTAAAGGGAAAACACCACTCGGTGGCCACTACGGTGTCAGTGTCACTGATGTCACTCTGAGAGATGGGTGACCCAGCATGCTGAATACTCAGGTACGGAGGAACATATTGTGGACAGCTTGTGATTATTTTACTGGAGGTTAAATGAAAAAGTTTCTCCCATCTCCGATCATTAAAAAACTGGTGAGGAGGCGTGAGCTTCTGGTTCCCTCCCTCACGTATAATCATCTTGTTAGTCTGATGCTGTATTGGTACTTAGGGGGTTAAGAAGTTTGCATTTATTTGAGAGCTTCCTGCATCTGTTGCAAATGTAGAGCAGTCCAGTTTGACGTGCTGTACATTATTTACATTTATTTAACTTTTTAAGAATAAGGAAGTTTTGCTGATAGGTTTAGCATGGTCACATAAACAAATATACTCACACAAACATATGCAATCTAACATATGCTACCATGTGTACCAGGATGTACTAGAGCCTGGTTGTTGTTCACTGTGTGACTTCAAAGTGAGTCTGGCCTGATTTTTGAGCTGTAGGACAGGTTTTAGAGTAAGGAAATATTTTATTCCAACCATGTGTTGGTTGTTATACTGGC